>OX344845.2:25027500-25632612 GCA_947037095.2 Nycteola revayana | reverse complement strand
GTAGTAAGAATGTGTATTTTGAAAAATACACATAATTACTAAGGAACGGAAGTATGAGAAAGGAATACGTAATACACTTGAACAAAACTACAAGACATATACACACTAATAACTTAAAATACACAAATACACATAAATTCATTCATAAAACATACATAACAACACACAAAACAACAATTAGTCAGTGTGCCAAATCGCCAAATATAGAATAATTGTAAAACTTCTTAAAGAAAAGTAATATTGACATGCAATAATCTATAAGAAAAATCTTAAATATAAACAATAAGGTAATGCAAAAGGTAATAATTGATAAATAGAATTAAGAAGCAATAATTTAATATAATGTGAAGTGTAATAAACTTAAATAGAAAATTATAATGTAACAATAGATAAGAAATGTTAAAATGTAAAAATTGAAAAGATAAAAATTAAAATGTAAAAAATTAATATAAAAATGTAAGACTAAAAGTCAAAATTTTTAAAAAATGTCACCAATTATAAGAATGTAAAATTAAGTTTACTCTAGCATTAAATGATAAGTGAGTTGTAAACAATAATATAATGGAATTGAAATGTAAAAATTTAGAGAGAAACTAATAACAAAATTAAATAAAACCATGCCTAAAACCTGAACACTCCTTTAAACATGTTTAGTAGCTAGTTAGATTAGACTTAGAATATGGGAATCCCACCCATCGAATGATAGCGATGAATGTAAGAAAGAAATGGAATGAAGAATGAAAGTGCGAGAGGTATAAAAGCGAGAAATTGAATAAAAGAGTTGAACAAGAATAAAAAACTAGCTAGAAAAGGTCCTTGCTCATGGCAAGGGAGCAACAAAAAAAAAAAAAAAAAAAAAAAAAAAAAAAAAAAAAAAAAAAAACCTAACCTAACCTAACCTAACCTAACCTAACCTAACCTAACCTAACCTAACCTAACCTAACCTAACCTAACCTAACCTAACCTAACCTAACCTAACCTAACCTAACCTAACCTAACCTAACCTAACCTAACCTAACCTAACCTAACCTAACCTAACCTAACCTAACCTAACCTAACCTAACCTAACCTAACCTAACCTAACCTAACCTAACCTAACCTAACCTAACCTAACCTAACCTAACCTAACCTAACCTAACCTAACCTAACCTAACCTAACCTAACCTAACCTAACCTAACCTAACCTAACCTAACCTAACCTAACCTAACCTAACCTAACCTAACCTAACCTAACCTAACCTAACCTAACCTAACCTAACCTAACCTAACCTAACCTAACCTAACCTAACCTAACCTAACCTAACCTAACCTAACCTAACCTAACCTAACCTAACCTAACCTAACCTAACCTAACCTAACCTAACCTAACCTAACCTAACCTAACCTAACCTAACCTAACCTAACCTAACCTAACCTAACCTAACCTAACCTAACCTAACCTAACCTAACCTAACCTAACCTAACCTAACCTAACCTAACCTAACCTAACCTAACCTAACCTAACCTAACCTAACCTAACCTAACCTAACCTAACCTAACCTAACCTAACCTAACCTAACCTAACCTAACCTAACCTAACCTAACCTAACCTAACCTAACCTAACCTAACCTAACCTAACCTAACCTAACCTAACCTAACCTAACCTAACCTAACCTAACCTAACCTAACCTAACCTAACCTAACCTAACCTAACCTAACCTAACCTAACCTAACCTAACCTAACCTAACCTAACCTAACCTAACCTAACCTAACCTAACCTAACCTAACCTAACCTAACCTAACCTAACCTAACCTAACCTAACCTAACCTAACCTTTTTTTTTTTTTTTTTTTTTTTTTTTTTTTTTTTTTTTTTTTTTTTTTTTTTTTTTTTTTTTTTTTTTTTTTTTTTTTTTTTTTTACGTGGTGGAAATCTTTGATAGACTTCCCACCGTCTTGGGGAAAGACGGTGGGGGAGTGTGGGACTCCTTCACTTGCACCCGGCTCTATGTAGCGAGCGAGCCGGGGCATCCGGTACCCACTAAAACCACCACGGTAGCCAGCCTCGGACGCATCTGCCGGTGGCCCTGGGGACTCGAAATGATCGACAACCAGGACCACCGCCATACGTCTAGTCTCGGGTTGAGACTCCTCTCGGGAGGGGCAATAATTGGGCCCCTCCCCTGCGCCTTTGCGCATATGTAGGTAACCAGCGGCTACGACTGGTTACCTCTTCCCGGGATCGCTTGGAAATGACGGCCAGAGTCCCCACTCTGACCGCCGCGACCCCGAGGGCAGCGAGTAATTTTGCTGCGAGGCATTCTCGCGCTATCTATTGATAGCGCTGTGGCGCCGAACCCAAGAATTAGATTAGATTCGGCGCCACACTTTCTCGCCAGCGACACTATGGTCGCCGGCCCCGACCCCGCACTCTTCTACGTGCGGGGTCGGAACGCTCCCTCTCGCGCTCAGCGGTCTCCTTCTGGAGCATAACCGCTTCACAGAAGGAGACCACTGCTCTCCAGGAGTCTCTCGCCGCCAACATGGCCGTGATAACGGCCGGCGGCGAGAGGTCAGGCCCGATAGTGTTGACCAGGACTCGGCGCTCGGAGGCCCACGCTGGGCACTCCTCGAGCGTGTGTTGAGCCGAGTCCCGGTCGCTGCCGCAATGATGACAAGCGGCAGTGGGCTCCCTCCCTATTCTATGTAGGTACTCACCGAAGCAACCATGTCCGGTGAGTACCTGTGTCAGCCTGAAGGTGACTCCAACAAACTTCTTCTCGAGCCAGGCCTCGAAGCTGGGAAGTACTGCGCTTACTAAGCGCTGGCGCGAGCAGCGTGGCAATTCGAGCCGCTCGCGCCACAACTCCAGCGCTCGCCTATGCGCTCCTCGGCGCACCTCGAGCGGGTCAGTCGCGTCCCCGCCCTGGCGAGAATGGAACCGGTCGTAAACTTCCGTGTCCATCCCCGCCAAGATGTCGAAGGGCGGGAAACGCGCCAGAGTAGTCGCCGCCTCAAACGAGATTGTGCGGTATCCCCTTGCGATCCGTATGGCCACCACGCGCTGCAGGCTATTAAGTAACCGTCTGCAGCGGGAGGCGCCCGTCAGCCTATCCGACCAAACGGGCGCCCCATAGAGGGCCATGGATCGCAGGACACCGCCATAGAGACGGCGAATCTCCTCCCGGGGTCCTCCGAGATTGGGCAGCAGCCTCTGGAGAGCGCCTGCTGCCTTTTGGACTCGGGGGACCAGACGCTCGAAGTGAGCCTCGAACGTCCATCGGCCGTCGAGGATTAGGCCGAGGTACTTTATGGTGGGCCCGATCGACACCACCGCTTCCCCAATCCTCATATGCCTTATTTGTGGCTCCCCCCGAAGGCTGTGAAACCACAGTGCTTCGGTTTTTTGGGGAGCCACCCGCAATCCCAGGCCCTCTATATGGGCCACGACCCTTGCGACCCCCAATTCGGCGAGCCGCCGTGTCTCGCTGAAGCTCTTCCCCCTGGCCATGACCAAAGTGTCATCTGCGTAGCAGATGACATCTAGGCCGGGGGGCAGTCTGGTCCTCAAAATTGCGTCGTAGGCGAGGTTCCACAGAAGGGGGCCCAGAACGGACCCCTGTGGAACCCCGCAGCTGATCCTCCTCGTTATCTCGTTGCCGTCCCTGTCGGTGAACCTGATGGTCCTGTCGCACAAATATGCCCCGACTATTTCGCGCAAGTAGGGAGGCACGTTATGATGATGAAGTGCCTCCCTGATCGCCTGCCATGGGAGGGAGTTAAAGGCGTTGACTATGTCCAAACTTATAGCCAACGCCACTCCCCCCTCCTGGACTGCCTCTTCCGCCAGGGAACGGACGCGCCTGATGGCGTCCACCGTTGACCTCCCCTGGCGGAAGCCATACTGGCTATCCGAAAGGTCGGGGCCAATGCGCGACAGGTGTTCACTGAGGCGGGCAGCGATGACGCGCTCAAAGAGCTTGCCCGCCTCGTCCAGCAAACAAATGGGACGGAACGACGACGGAGAATCAGCCGCCCTACCGGGTTTCGCCAAGAGGACCAGACGGGCCTCCTTCCAGCCACTGGGGAAAACTCCGTTGCGAAGGCAGCTGGTGAACAGCTGCCGGAGTTTATCCCCCAAGATCGCCAGAGCCAACACCCATGCTCGTCCGGGGATCCCATCGGGACCCGGAGCGGTGTTTCGGGCTGCGAGCCGCCTAACGGCTCGATCCAGCTCCCCCTCCGTCACTCCGAGATCGTCCGACCAACCAGAATGGCCCAGACGTGACGGAGGGATCGAGGGACTGTCCTGGACCCTTGGGAAAAGAGCGTCCACCACTCTCTCCACGAATACTGGGTCCAAGGACTCGGTTAGAGGAGGGACCCATGGGCGAAGTTTGCCCATAACCATTTTGTATGGGCGGCCCCATGGGTCCCTATTTAGTCCCTCGATTAGTTCGGCCCAGGACCGAGCCTTGGCCTCCCCGATCGCAATCTGGAAGGTCTTTGTGGCGACTCGGTACTCCAGATAGGCTCCGGCGATCTCCTCGTCTGTGGCTCGCCGTCTTCTCCGCGTCCTTGTGAAACGGCGGCGCGCCCTAATACAGGAGGCTCGCAGCTCCGCCAGACCATCGCTCCACCAGTAAGCTGAGAATCTCTTCCGGCCTTTCCTGGCCCGGGGCATTGCGACGTCGCAGATCTCCGTCATTTTATCCCGGAACCAGACTGCAAAAGCCTCCGGGTGGGAAGAGATACTCAATCCCACATCGACCCAGTCCACCACGTGGGCAGCAGCAACCAACAGGCCTTTCTCCAGCATCTTGAGCACCCAGCGCCGTGGAGAACTGTTGCTTTGGCCCGCCGAATTCGGGGGGCTGCGGCGCGTCTGTGAGGCGACGTCGAAAAGTATATGACGGTGGTCGCTGAGAGTGGCAAGATCTTCTGCCACCCTCCACCCCGACACCAGCCGTGCAGCAGGGGGAGTCGCCCATGTTAGGTCGACAATGGATTCCCCCTGCCAGCGCACGCAGGTGCTCTCCGTTCCTCTATTGAGGAGATCGAGGCCGAGGGCAGCAGCCCACTCCAGCAAGGCCTCTCCCCTTGCGTCGTCGCGGGCATCACCCCAAACCCTGGAGTGTGCGTTGAAATCACCCGCGACGAGCACTGGACGAGGCAAATACCCCCGGATGAAACTGGCGAGCCCGTCCAAGTGCGCTTCATACTCGGTGAAGCCGCAGTTGGGAGAGATGTATACCCCGACCACAACGACGCCACCCCACTCCACAGCAACGAAGCCGACCCCCCTCCGGAGAAGGGTGCAGCAAGGATCGCCCGCATCTCCAGCCCAATAAATTGCGACGGAGCCCCCCTCCACCCCGAACCAGCGAGGATGGTCCGGGACAGAGTACGGCTCAGCCACAATGGCAAGGGCAACCGACTGTTCCGCGAGCGTCTGGATCATAAGGTCCTGCGCTGCGCGGCAGTGGTTTATGTTGCCCTGCAAGATCTTGTTTATGGGCTGGAATTTCGGGCCTGAGATGCACCCTCGATCGGAGCCCGGGCTGAGTCCGGCTGCGAGTCTTTTGTTGCCGACCCCTTGTTTTGGGGTGCAACTCCTCTTTTCCCCGTTTTAGGAGGCGTACATTTGATGCCCCCGAGGCGGTGATTTGCCGAGCGGCCAAGATCCCTACAAACTGGGCATGTAGGACTGGAGGCTGAGCAATTCTGCGCCTTGTGACCGGGCTCCCCACATGAGTAGCAGAGCCCACTGCGGTCCTTGGGACAAGCGCATTTGGCCCTTACATGCCCATTTTCCAGGCACCTGAAGCATTGTAGTGGCCTTGTTCTAAGGGCCACCACCTTTGCCGAAGACCACCCCACTCGCAGGTATTTGTCATCGAGCTTATTCACCGCCTCCAGGGGGCACTTGGCCCAGATGGTGTTTAGCCCCGACCTATGCTGCCTGATGACTCCAACTCTTATGTTGTCCTCCGTGCAGCCGGTTGCCCTCGCGACAGCCTCTGACACTTCGGATGGAGTCACCGAATCATCGAGATCGATGATTCTGATCTCGCCCATTTTGACTGGGCGTGCTATTATCGCCCCCGACTCTTTGAGAGCCTCTTTCAGTTTAGACGCGAAAGCGTCTGCCCTGCTGGAGTTGTCCGGGCCAGATATCCTGAACACAAGGCCTCCATTTATGGCCCTGCGCTGGCTGATACCCTGATCCAGCCCGAACTCCTCCAGTTTGATGCGGGATTTTGCGACCTTCATAATATCCGCGATATTCGTCCCCGAATCTTCGGCCACCGTGATCGTGATGGCAGCCGTTTTTGGGGCACGCGGAGGTCTATGCTTCCCTTTTTTGGAGGGGACGTTCTTGGCTGCGGCTGCTTGCGTCCTCGCAGTCCTGCGTTCCCTCTTCTCCTTTCTGCCCAGGACCTTGCTCCACGGCACCTCCCCTTGTGGCTGATCTTGTTCCACAGGGGCTGCTGCAGAGCGTCCAGGTCCCGGGTTTGAGGACTCCTTGGTCGGCGCAGGAGGCTGAGGATGCGGTTCCTTTGCCTTTTTAGGCTTCTTTTTAGCCTTGGACTTAGCGGCCTTTTCTTTGGGGTTGTTGGCCGGCGCCATCAACCCGCTGCCGCTAGTCTCAAGGGAGTCGGCTTTGTCCGAGCGGACTCTCTTCCCCGCTTTGGCCAGGGCTGGTGTACTGGCCCTTCCTGGCTGCAGTACTGACTGCAGTTTCGCCAGTATCTTCTCCTCGAAGGCCTGTAGCTTGCAGTCTACAAGGCCTGCGAGGCTCTCCGCAGAGGCACCCTCGGTTCGTGGCGCCGCCCGTTTTGTCGGTGTTGGCGTTGCAGCCGCGTTTGTCACCGACTTATTGAGCTCCGCTCGGGCTGACGTCCTCTCCTTGGCTTTCTTTAGCTCCGAGAGTTCGGAGGACAAGATGGCAATTTGAGCTGCCATGGCGTCACGCTCGGAGCGCATCTCTGCAAACTCGCGCTCCATTCGCTCGATGCCCACTGCAGCAGATCTTTTGTGGAGCACCACCGATACCGCCTCGGACTTCCGGATCGCCCGTCTGAGGGCGTTCTTCATTCCCCCATTCAGATTTTTAGACCTGTCGGAAACCTTCTCAATGGTGGACAGGGCGTCTAGAAGTATCGTCCCGAGAGCAGCCGTTGGTTGGTGCTCCATCTCTTCCATGAGTTCCTCCAGTTTTGGTAACGACTCCTTGGATTTTAACGTCGCTGGAGGAACATTGGGGTCCTCGATTTCCTTCAGATCTGTCTCCAGATCGTTGTCTTCGAGAACCCTCTTCGTCTTCCTGGTTCTTGTGGTCTTGCGCAGTGTGGACGCGCTAGACACCATGGAAGTTGCAGACGCCATCGATGTCGCCGACGTCTGCGAGCAGTCACTGTCGTATTCATATACTGCTCTAACTATGCTCGTGGCTCTTGTTTCCCTGGCCGGTGTAATTGGCCGGGAAAAGGTGTCCACCACCTCCTTCGTTGCCAGCGGTATGCGGTCCATGACGACAACTGGACGCGCCGCAATCGGGCTCCGCTTCAACTCCTTCCCGGGACGCGCAAAACTGGGCGTGCGCGCCCTATCCACGACCTCCGTGGTATCTGTACAATTGTTGTCCCCCCCAGAAACGGTGGGACTGCCGGGTCCCGAAGGACCCGAAGGGGATTCTCCGACCGGAGACCGGCCGGTACCCCCCTGGGGTAGTCTCTTTTCAATTGTAACTTTATCCATGTTTTGTTTTTATAAGTTTTGCCGCCCTCACGACCGGGTATACCCCCCGGCCATGCAGTCCATCGCCGGGCGGCGAGGCTTGAACTTCAGGGTAATTTTTTATAGAGGTTTTCTTCCTCTGTGCCCCTGCACTGCGTCCTCCGAAAGCCGGAGGGCGCGGCGAAGGGGCATGACGGTGGAACTCTAACCAACTTATGGTTTTTTGTGTTACAGATGGTGCGTGGAGATCCCCCGACCCCACCGGACCCAAGCCGGGCCCGATAGGACCAAGGTAAGTCAAAAAAGAAAATATGAAATTTTGCCTGAGGGGTCCAGAATTGATATGGCAAGGCCCTAACGGGCGGGTGGGCGGGCCAATTTTTGACATTTTGTCGCAGATAACCCCTACAAATGGGGCATTTCGGGATAGGTCTCGACGAGATCTATCTAATGGCACAACAATTGGAACCAGTCGCGAACAAAAATCGCGATTTATCGACCAAATACAAGTATTTTGGGCGGATTTCAACAGAGTTACTGACTTTAAGTGCTGAAATTTTATAAAATATTGGCGAAAAAGTGACGGACGGTTGCTGATAACTCGTGCGACACACTAATAAACAGAATTACGAAAGAAATTAGCAAGAATATTGAAGGGTTTTTTGTGAAAAAATTCACAAAAGTTTAGTGGTCACTTAGAACAGAATGCTCCAAGTGTTTATAGCTGAAACTAATTTTTTCTATTTTTTACAGGTGGAGGATGGACGACCGCTGGTGATTAAGGTAAGATACTATTTAAAACGAACAATTTGAAGCCAGAACGGCCGGAATCGGACCATATTTAGTGAAGTTATGTTTGAATTAGAGTCCGATTGTACTGCGACATTCTATCGCTTAGGTGCACTTTTGTACCTACCTAGCGAGTAAGAATTTGCCAATTGTGACATTTTGTCGCAGATAACCCCTACAAATGGGGCATTTCGGGATAGGTCTCGACGAGATCTATCTAATGGCACAACAATTGGAACCAGTCGCGAACAAAAATCGCGATTTATCGACCAAATACAAGTATTTTGGGCGGATTTCAACAGAGTTACTGACTTTAAGTGCTGAAATTTTATAAAATATTGGCGAAAAAGTGACGGACGGTTGCTGATAACTCGTGCGACACACTAATAAACAGAATTACGAAAGAAATTAGCAAGAATATTGAAGGGTTTTTTGTGAAAAAATTCACAAAAGTTTAGTGGTCACTTAGAACAGAATGCTCCAAGTGTTTATAGCTGAAACTAATTTTTTCTATTTTTTACAGGTGGAGGATGGACGACCGCTGGTGATTAAGGTAAGATACTATTTAAAACGAACAATTTGAAGCCAGAACGGCCGGAATCGGACCATATTTAGTGAAGTTATGTTTGAATTAGAGTCCGATTGTACTGCGACATTCTATCGCTTAGGTGCACTTTTGTACCTACCTAGCGAGTAAGAATTTGCCAATTGTGACATTTTGTCGCAGATAACCCCTACAAATGGGGCATTTCGGGATAGGTCTCGACGAGATCTATCTAATGGCACAACAATTGGAACCAGTCGCGAACAAAAATCGCGATTTATCGACCAAATACAAGTATTTTGGGCGGATTTCAACAGAGTTACTGACTTTAAGTGCTGAAATTTTATAAAATATTGGCGAAAAAGTGACGGACGGTTGCTGATAACTCGTGCGACACACTAATAAACAGAATTACGAAAGAAATTAGCAAGAATATTGAAGGGTTTTTTGTGAAAAAATTCACAAAAGTTTAGTGGTCACTTAGAACAGAATGCTCCAAGTGTTTATAGCTGAAACTAATTTTTTCTATTTTTTACAGGTGGAGGATGGACGACCGCTGGTGATTAAGGTAAGATACTATTTAAAACGAACAATTTGAAGCCAGAACGGCCGGAATCGGACCATATTTAGTGAAGTTATGTTTGAATTAGAGTCCGATTGTACTGCGACATTCTATCGCTTAGGTGCACTTTTGTACCTACCTAGCGAGTAAGAATTTGCCAATTGTGACATTTTGTCGCAGATAACCCCTACAAATGGGGCATTTCGGGATAGGTCTCGACGAGATCTATCTAATGGCACAACAATTGGAACCAGTCGCGAACAAAAATCGCGATTTATCGACCAAATACAAGTATTTTGGGCGGATTTCAACAGAGTTACTGACTTTAAGTGCTGAAATTTTATAAAATATTGGCGAAAAAGTGACGGACGGTTGCTGATAACTCGTGCGACACACTAATAAACAGAATTACGAAAGAAATTAGCAAGAATATTGAAGGGTTTTTTGTGAAAAAATTCACAAAAGTTTAGTGGTCACTTAGAACAGAATGCTCCAAGTGTTTATAGCTGAAACTAATTTTTTCTATTTTTTACAGGTGGAGGATGGACGACCGCTGGTGATTAAGGTAAGATACTATTTAAAACGAACAATTTGAAGCCAGAACGGCCGGAATCGGACCATATTTAGTGAAGTTATGTTTGAATTAGAGTCCGATTGTACTGCGACATTCTATCGCTTAGGTGCACTTTTGTACCTACCTAGCGAGTAAGAATTTGCCAATTGTGACATTTTGTCGCAGATAACCCCTACAAATGGGGCATTTCGGGATAGGTCTCGACGAGATCTATCTAATGGCACAACAATTGGAACCAGTCGCGAACAAAAATCGCGATTTATCGACCAAATACAAGTATTTTGGGCGGATTTCAACAGAGTTACTGACTTTAAGTGCTGAAATTTTATAAAATATTGGCGAAAAAGTGACGGACGGTTGCTGATAACTCGTGCGACACACTAATAAACAGAATTACGAAAGAAATTAGCAAGAATATTGAAGGGTTTTTTGTGAAAAAATTCACAAAAGTTTAGTGGTCACTTAGAACAGAATGCTCCAAGTGTTTATAGCTGAAACTAATTTTTTCTATTTTTTACAGGTGGAGGATGGACGACCGCTGGTGATTAAGGTAAGATACTATTTAAAACGAACAATTTGAAGCCAGAACGGCCGGAATCGGACCATATTTAGTGAAGTTATGTTTGAATTAGAGTCCGATTGTACTGCGACATTCTATCGCTTAGGTGCACTTTTGTACCTACCTAGCGAGTAAGAATTTGCCAATTGTGACATTTTGTCGCAGATAACCCCTACAAATGGGGCATTTCGGGATAGGTCTCGACGAGATCTATCTAATGGCACAACAATTGGAACCAGTCGCGAACAAAAATCGCGATTTATCGACCAAATACAAGTATTTTGGGCGGATTTCAACAGAGTTACTGACTTTAAGTGCTGAAATTTTATAAAATATTGGCGAAAAAGTGACGGACGGTTGCTGATAACTCGTGCGACACACTAATAAACAGAATTACGAAAGAAATTAGCAAGAATATTGAAGGGTTTTTTGTGAAAAAATTCACAAAAGTTTAGTGGTCACTTAGAACAGAATGCTCCAAGTGTTTATAGCTGAAACTAATTTTTTCTATTTTTTACAGGTGGAGGATGGACGACCGCTGGTGATTAAGGTAAGATACTATTTAAAACGAACAATTTGAAGCCAGAACGGCCGGAATCGGACCATATTTAGTGAAGTTATGTTTGAATTAGAGTCCGATTGTACTGCGACATTCTATCGCTTAGGTGCACTTTTGTACCTACCTAGCGAGTAAGAATTTGCCAATTGTGACATTTTGTCGCAGATAACCCCTACAAATGGGGCATTTCGGGATAGGTCTCGACGAGATCTATCTAATGGCACAACAATTGGAACCAGTCGCGAACAAAAATCGCGATTTATCGACCAAATACAAGTATTTTGGGCGGATTTCAACAGAGTTACTGACTTTAAGTGCTGAAATTTTATAAAATATTGGCGAAAAAGTGACGGACGGTTGCTGATAACTCGTGCGACACACTAATAAACAGAATTACGAAAGAAATTAGCAAGAATATTGAAGGGTTTTTTGTGAAAAAATTCACAAAAGTTTAGTGGTCACTTAGAACAGAATGCTCCAAGTGTTTATAGCTGAAACTAATTTTTTCTATTTTTTACAGGTGGAGGATGGACGACCGCTGGTGATTAAGGTAAGATACTATTTAAAACGAACAATTTGAAGCCAGAACGGCCGGAATCGGACCATATTTAGTGAAGTTATGTTTGAATTAGAGTCCGATTGTACTGCGACATTCTATCGCTTAGGTGCACTTTTGTACCTACCTAGCGAGTAAGAATTTGCCAATTGTGACATTTTGTCGCAGATAACCCCTACAAATGGGGCATTTCGGGATAGGTCTCGACGAGATCTATCTAATGGCACAACAATTGGAACCA
Organism: Nycteola revayana; assembly: GCA_947037095.2. Lineage (NCBI taxonomy): Eukaryota > Metazoa > Arthropoda > Insecta > Lepidoptera > Nolidae > Nycteola > Nycteola revayana. The sequence continues at coordinate 25,620,508 of OX344845.2, read as the reverse complement.
GTCGCGAACAAAAATCGCGATTTATCGACCAAATACAAGTATTTTGGGCGGATTTCAACAGAGTTACTGACTTTAAGTGCTGAAATTTTATAAAATATTGGCGAAAAAGTGACGGACGGTTGCTGATAACTCGTGCGACACACTAATAAACAGAATTACGAAAGAAATTAGCAAGAATATTGAAGGGTTTTTTGTGAAAAAATTCACAAAAGTTTAGTGGTCACTTAGAACAGAATGCTCCAAGTGTTTATAGCTGAAACTAATTTTTTCTATTTTTTACAGGTGGAGGATGGACGACCGCTGGTGATTAAGGTAAGATACTATTTAAAACGAACAATTTGAAGCCAGAACGGCCGGAATCGGACCATATTTAGTGAAGTTATGTTTGAATTAGAGTCCGATTGTACTGCGACATTCTATCGCTTAGGTGCACTTTTGTACCTACCTAGCGAGTAAGAATTTGCCAATTGTGACATTTTGTCGCAGATAACCCCTACAAATGGGGCATTTCGGGATAGGTCTCGACGAGATCTATCTAATGGCACAACAATTGGAACCAGTCGCGAACAAAAATCGCGATTTATCGACCAAATACAAGTATTTTGGGCGGATTTCAACAGAGTTACTGACTTTAAGTGCTGAAATTTTATAAAATATTGGCGAAAAAGTGACGGACGGTTGCTGATAACTCGTGCGACACACTAATAAACAGAATTACGAAAGAAATTAGCAAGAATATTGAAGGGTTTTTTGTGAAAAAATTCACAAAAGTTTAGTGGTCACTTAGAACAGAATGCTCCAAGTGTTTATAGCTGAAACTAATTTTTTCTATTTTTTACAGGTGGAGGATGGACGACCGCTGGTGATTAAGGTAAGATACTATTTAAAACGAACAATTTGAAGCCAGAACGGCCGGAATCGGACCATATTTAGTGAAGTTATGTTTGAATTAGAGTCCGATTGTACTGCGACATTCTATCGCTTAGGTGCACTTTTGTACCTACCTAGCGAGTAAGAATTTGCCAATTGTGACATTTTGTCGCAGATAACCCCTACAAATGGGGCATTTCGGGATAGGTCTCGACGAGATCTATCTAATGGCACAACAATTGGAACCAGTCGCGAACAAAAATCGCGATTTATCGACCAAATACAAGTATTTTGGGCGGATTTCAACAGAGTTACTGACTTTAAGTGCTGAAATTTTATAAAATATTGGCGAAAAAGTGACGGACGGTTGCTGATAACTCGTGCGACACACTAATAAACAGAATTACGAAAGAAATTAGCAAGAATATTGAAGGGTTTTTTGTGAAAAAATTCACAAAAGTTTAGTGGTCACTTAGAACAGAATGCTCCAAGTGTTTATAGCTGAAACTAATTTTTTCTATTTTTTACAGGTGGAGGATGGACGACCGCTGGTGATTAAGGTAAGATACTATTTAAAACGAACAATTTGAAGCCAGAACGGCCGGAATCGGACCATATTTAGTGAAGTTATGTTTGAATTAGAGTCCGATTGTACTGCGACATTCTATCGCTTAGGTGCACTTTTGTACCTACCTAGCGAGTAAGAATTTGCCAATTGTGACATTTTGTCGCAGATAACCCCTACAAATGGGGCATTTCGGGATAGGTCTCGACGAGATCTATCTAATGGCACAACAATTGGAACCAGTCGCGAACAAAAATCGCGATTTATCGACCAAATACAAGTATTTTGGGCGGATTTCAACAGAGTTACTGACTTTAAGTGCTGAAATTTTATAAAATATTGGCGAAAAAGTGACGGACGGTTGCTGATAACTCGTGCGACACACTAATAAACAGAATTACGAAAGAAATTAGCAAGAATATTGAAGGGTTTTTTGTGAAAAAATTCACAAAAGTTTAGTGGTCACTTAGAACAGAATGCTCCAAGTGTTTATAGCTGAAACTAATTTTTTCTATTTTTTACAGGTGGAGGATGGACGACCGCTGGTGATTAAGGTAAGATACTATTTAAAACGAACAATTTGAAGCCAGAACGGCCGGAATCGGACCATATTTAGTGAAGTTATGTTTGAATTAGAGTCCGATTGTACTGCGACATTCTATCGCTTAGGTGCACTTTTGTACCTACCTAGCGAGTAAGAATTTGCCAATTGTGACATTTTGTCGCAGATAACCCCTACAAATGGGGCATTTCGGGATAGGTCTCGACGAGATCTATCTAATGGCACAACAATTGGAACCAGTCGCGAACAAAAATCGCGATTTATCGACCAAATACAAGTATTTTGGGCGGATTTCAACAGAGTTACTGACTTTAAGTGCTGAAATTTTATAAAATATTGGCGAAAAAGTGACGGACGGTTGCTGATAACTCGTGCGACACACTAATAAACAGAATTACGAAAGAAATTAGCAAGAATATTGAAGGGTTTTTTGTGAAAAAATTCACAAAAGTTTAGTGGTCACTTAGAACAGAATGCTCCAAGTGTTTATAGCTGAAACTAATTTTTTCTATTTTTTACAGGTGGAGGATGGACGACCGCTGGTGATTAAGGTAAGATACTATTTAAAACGAACAATTTGAAGCCAGAACGGCCGGAATCGGACCATATTTAGTGAAGTTATGTTTGAATTAGAGTCCGATTGTACTGCGACATTCTATCGCTTAGGTGCACTTTTGTACCTACCTAGCGAGTAAGAATTTGCCAATTGTGACATTTTGTCGCAGATAACCCCTACAAATGGGGCATTTCGGGATAGGTCTCGACGAGATCTATCTAATGGCACAACAATTGGAACCAGTCGCGAACAAAAATCGCGATTTATCGACCAAATACAAGTATTTTGGGCGGATTTCAACAGAGTTACTGACTTTAAGTGCTGAAATTTTATAAAATATTGGCGAAAAAGTGACGGACGGTTGCTGATAACTCGTGCGACACACTAATAAACAGAATTACGAAAGAAATTAGCAAGAATATTGAAGGGTTTTTTGTGAAAAAATTCACAAAAGTTTAGTGGTCACTTAGAACAGAATGCTCCAAGTGTTTATAGCTGAAACTAATTTTTTCTATTTTTTACAGGTGGAGGATGGACGACCGCTGGTGATTAAGGTAAGATACTATTTAAAACGAACAATTTGAAGCCAGAACGGCCGGAATCGGACCATATTTAGTGAAGTTATGTTTGAATTAGAGTCCGATTGTACTGCGACATTCTATCGCTTAGGTGCACTTTTGTACCTACCTAGCGAGTAAGAATTTGCCAATTGTGACATTTTGTCGCAGATAACCCCTACAAATGGGGCATTTCGGGATAGGTCTCGACGAGATCTATCTAATGGCACAACAATTGGAACCAGTCGCGAACAAAAATCGCGATTTATCGACCAAATACAAGTATTTTGGGCGGATTTCAACAGAGTTACTGACTTTAAGTGCTGAAATTTTATAAAATATTGGCGAAAAAGTGACGGACGGTTGCTGATAACTCGTGCGACACACTAATAAACAGAATTACGAAAGAAATTAGCAAGAATATTGAAGGGTTTTTTGTGAAAAAATTCACAAAAGTTTAGTGGTCACTTAGAACAGAATGCTCCAAGTGTTTATAGCTGAAACTAATTTTTTCTATTTTTTACAGGTGGAGGATGGACGACCGCTGGTGATTAAGGTAAGATACTATTTAAAACGAACAATTTGAAGCCAGAACGGCCGGAATCGGACCATATTTAGTGAAGTTATGTTTGAATTAGAGTCCGATTGTACTGCGACATTCTATCGCTTAGGTGCACTTTTGTACCTACCTAGCGAGTAAGAATTTGCCAATTGTGACATTTTGTCGCAGATAACCCCTACAAATGGGGCATTTCGGGATAGGTCTCGACGAGATCTATCTAATGGCACAACAATTGGAACCAGTCGCGAACAAAAATCGCGATTTATCGACCAAATACAAGTATTTTGGGCGGATTTCAACAGAGTTACTGACTTTAAGTGCTGAAATTTTATAAAATATTGGCGAAAAAGTGACGGACGGTTGCTGATAACTCGTGCGACACACTAATAAACAGAATTACGAAAGAAATTAGCAAGAATATTGAAGGGTTTTTTGTGAAAAAATTCACAAAAGTTTAGTGGTCACTTAGAACAGAATGCTCCAAGTGTTTATAGCTGAAACTAATTTTTTCTATTTTTTACAGGTGGAGGATGGACGACCGCTGGTGATTAAGGTAAGATACTATTTAAAACGAACAATTTGAAGCCAGAACGGCCGGAATCGGACCATATTTAGTGAAGTTATGTTTGAATTAGAGTCCGATTGTACTGCGACATTCTATCGCTTAGGTGCACTTTTGTACCTACCTAGCGAGTAAGAATTTGCCAATTGTGACATTTTGTCGCAGATAACCCCTACAAATGGGGCATTTCGGGATAGGTCTCGACGAGATCTATCTAATGGCACAACAATTGGAACCAGTCGCGAACAAAAATCGCGATTTATCGACCAAATACAAGTATTTTGGGCGGATTTCAACAGAGTTACTGACTTTAAGTGCTGAAATTTTATAAAATATTGGCGAAAAAGTGACGGACGGTTGCTGATAACTCGTGCGACACACTAATAAACAGAATTACGAAAGAAATTAGCAAGAATATTGAAGGGTTTTTTGTGAAAAAATTCACAAAAGTTTAGTGGTCACTTAGAACAGAATGCTCCAAGTGTTTATAGCTGAAACTAATTTTTTCTATTTTTTACAGGTGGAGGATGGACGACCGCTGGTGATTAAGGTAAGATACTATTTAAAACGAACAATTTGAAGCCAGAACGGCCGGAATCGGACCATATTTAGTGAAGTTATGTTTGAATTAGAGTCCGATTGTACTGCGACATTCTATCGCTTAGGTGCACTTTTGTACCTACCTAGCGAGTAAGAATTTGCCAATTGTGACATTTTGTCGCAGATAACCCCTACAAATGGGGCATTTCGGGATAGGTCTCGACGAGATCTATCTAATGGCACAACAATTGGAACCAGTCGCGAACAAAAATCGCGATTTATCGACCAAATACAAGTATTTTGGGCGGATTTCAACAGAGTTACTGACTTTAAGTGCTGAAATTTTATAAAATATTGGCGAAAAAGTGACGGACGGTTGCTGATAACTCGTGCGACACACTAATAAACAGAATTACGAAAGAAATTAGCAAGAATATTGAAGGGTTTTTTGTGAAAAAATTCACAAAAGTTTAGTGGTCACTTAGAACAGAATGCTCCAAGTGTTTATAGCTGAAACTAATTTTTTCTATTTTTTACAGGTGGAGGATGGACGACCGCTGGTGATTAAGGTAAGATACTATTTAAAACGAACAATTTGAAGCCAGAACGGCCGGAATCGGACCATATTTAGTGAAGTTATGTTTGAATTAGAGTCCGATTGTACTGCGACATTCTATCGCTTAGGTGCACTTTTGTACCTACCTAGCGAGTAAGAATTTGCCAATTGTGACATTTTGTCGCAGATAACCCCTACAAATGGGGCATTTCGGGATAGGTCTCGACGAGATCTATCTAATGGCACAACAATTGGAACCAGTCGCGAACAAAAATCGCGATTTATCGACCAAATACAAGTATTTTGGGCGGATTTCAACAGAGTTACTGACTTTAAGTGCTGAAATTTTATAAAATATTGGCGAAAAAGTGACGGACGGTTGCTGATAACTCGTGCGACACACTAATAAACAGAATTACGAAAGAAATTAGCAAGAATATTGAAGGGTTTTTTGTGAAAAAATTCACAAAAGTTTAGTGGTCACTTAGAACAGAATGCTCCAAGTGTTTATAGCTGAAACTAATTTTTTCTATTTTTTACAGGTGGAGGATGGACGACCGCTGGTGATTAAGGTAAGATACTATTTAAAACGAACAATTTGAAGCCAGAACGGCCGGAATCGGACCATATTTAGTGAAGTTATGTTTGAATTAGAGTCCGATTGTACTGCGACATTCTATCGCTTAGGTGCACTTTTGTACCTACCTAGCGAGTAAGAATTTGCCAATTGTGACATTTTGTCGCAGATAACCCCTACAAATGGGGCATTTCGGGATAGGTCTCGACGAGATCTATCTAATGGCACAACAATTGGAACCAGTCGCGAACAAAAATCGCGATTTATCGACCAAATACAAGTATTTTGGGCGGATTTCAACAGAGTTACTGACTTTAAGTGCTGAAATTTTATAAAATATTGGCGAAAAAGTGACGGACGGTTGCTGATAACTCGTGCGACACACTAATAAACAGAATTACGAAAGAAATTAGCAAGAATATTGAAGGGTTTTTTGTGAAAAAATTCACAAAAGTTTAGTGGTCACTTAGAACAGAATGCTCCAAGTGTTTATAGCTGAAACTAATTTTTTCTATTTTTTACAGGTGGAGGATGGACGACCGCTGGTGATTAAGGTAAGATACTATTTAAAACGAACAATTTGAAGCCAGAACGGCCGGAATCGGACCATATTTAGTGAAGTTATGTTTGAATTAGAGTCCGATTGTACTGCGACATTCTATCGCTTAGGTGCACTTTTGTACCTACCTAGCGAGTAAGAATTTGCCAATTGTGACATTTTGTCGCAGATAACCCCTACAAATGGGGCATTTCGGGATAGGTCTCGACGAGATCTATCTAATGGCACAACAATTGGAACCAGTCGCGAACAAAAATCGCGATTTATCGACCAAATACAAGTATTTTGGGCGGATTTCAACAGAGTTACTGACTTTAAGTGCTGAAATTTTATAAAATATTGGCGAAAAAGTGACGGACGGTTGCTGATAACTCGTGCGACACACTAATAAACAGAATTACGAAAGAAATTAGCAAGAATATTGAAGGGTTTTTTGTGAAAAAATTCACAAAAGTTTAGTGGTCACTTAGAACAGAATGCTCCAAGTGTTTATAGCTGAAACTAATTTTTTCTATTTTTTACAGGTGGAGGATGGACGACCGCTGGTGATTAAGGTAAGATACTATTTAAAACGAACAATTTGAAGCCAGAACGGCCGGAATCGGACCATATTTAGTGAAGTTATGTTTGAATTAGAGTCCCAACCTAACCTAACCTAACCTAACCTAACCTAACCTAACCTAACCTAACCTAACCTAACCTAACCTAACCTAACCTAACCTAACCTAACCTAACCTAACCTAACCTAACCTAACCTAACCTAACCTAACCTAACCTAACCTAACCTAACCTAACCTAACCTAACCTAACCTAACCTAACCTAACCTAACCTAACCTAACCTAACCTAACCTAACCTAACCTAACCTAACCTAACCTAACCTAACCTAACCTAACCTAACCTAACCTAACCTAACCTAACCTAACCTAACCTAACCTAACCTAACCTAACCTAACCTAACCTAACCTAACCTAACCTAACCTAACCTAACCTAACCTAACCTAACCTAACCTAACCTAACCTAACCTAACCTAACCTAACCTAACCTAACCTAACCTAACCTAACCTAACCTAACCTAACCTAACCTAACCTAACCTAACCTAACCTAACCTAACCTAACCTAACCTAACCTAACCTAACCTAACCTAACCTAACCTAACCTAACCTAACCTAACCTAACCTAACCTAACCTAACCTAACCTAACCTAACCTAACCTAACCTAACCTAACCTAACCTAACCTAACCTAACCTAACCTAACCTAACCTAACCTAACCTAACCTAACCTAACCTAACCTAACCTAACCTAACCTAACCTAACCTAACCTTTTTTTTTTTTTTTTTTTTTTTTTGACGTGGTGGGAAATCTTTATCTTCTCGAGGAAGAGGAGAACCTCTTAACCTCGAGAAGGTCGACTGCCCGCCTTCTAAGGGTATAAAGAAGACGGGACGGTGCAGGGCTAACCCGCTAAAACCCACCACGGTAGCCTACCTCTGATGTTTGCACCAGCGTCTCTGGGGTCACACTGAGTTCACAACCAGAGACGCTGAGCTACATCCGCCCAAAGGGCCCCTCCCGGGAGAGCGATGACTCCCCCCAGCGCTACTGCGCTTGTGTAGGCAACCAGCGGCTACAACTGGTTGCCTCTTCCCGGAATTGCTGCCGTAAGCGGGCGGCCAGAGTCCCCACTCTGGTCCTCAGCAATCCCGAGGCATTCTCGCACCAACTAAGGTTGGCGCGTCAGCGCCGAGCCTACACACGTATGGCATAGGCTCGGCGCTGCCCTTTCTCGCCAGCGGAATCATTACGTCCGCCGGCCTCGACCCCGCACCCTTCTGCGGCGTGCGGGGTCATTGCGCTCCCTGGCGCGTTCAGCGGTCTCCTTCTGAAGCATTACAGCTTCACAGAAGGAGACCACTGCCCTCCAACTATCTCTCGCCGTCACCATGGCATAAACCACGGCCGACGGCGAGAGGTCTCTCCCAATTATGTCAGTAAGGACTCGGCGCTCGGAGGTCCATGCTGGGCACTCCTCCAGCGTGTGTTGCGCCGAGTCCCTGTCACTGCTGCAATGGTAACAGCCCGCCGTGGGCTCTCTTCCGATGCGACTCAGGTACTCACCGAAACACCCGTGTCCGGTGAGTATCTGAGTCACTCTATACGTGACTCCAGCGCACTTCAGCTGGAGCCAAACCTCGAAATGAGGCAGGACGGCACCGACGGCGCGCTGGCGCGAGTTTCGCGGCGATTCCAGCCGCTCGCGCCAGATGTTGAGCGCCCGCCCGTGCGCGTCCCTCCTCACCCCTAGCGCGTCCGGGACGCCTCCGTCCTCCCGGCGAGCAGGGAAACGGATTCGGTCGTAGACCTCCGTGTCCATGCCCGCCAGGATATCAAACGGCGGAAAACGTGCCAAAAGTGTCGCCGCCTCGTACGATATTGTGCGATATCCTCGCACGATCCTGATGGCCATCACACGCTGCAGGCTGTTAAGGAGGTACCTGCAGCGGGAGGCGCCCGTCAGCCGATCCGACCAAACGGGCGCCCCATAGAGGGCCATGGATCGCACAACGCTGCCGTAGAGGCGGCGAATTTCCTCCCGCGGTCCCCCAAGGTTAGGCAGCAGTCTCTGAAGAGCACCTGCTGCCTTTTGCACTCGGGGAGCCAAACGCTCAAAATGCGTCACAAACGCCCAGTGGCTGTCCAGTATCAGGCCGAGATATTTAATCGTCGGCCCGATACTGACGACAGCGTCCCCAACCCTAATCGAAGTTATGGGCGGCTCCTCCCCACGACGGAGCCTGTGGAACCACAGGGCTTCCGTCTTCTGGGGAGCCACCCTTAAACCCAATCCCTCTATGCTCCGGATGACCCGCGTCACCCCGAGCTCCGCCAGCCTGGCGGTCGACCGAAAGTCGTCACCGCTAGCCAGCACCAAAGTGTCGTCCGCATAACAGCTGAGCTGTATGCCTGGGGGTAGACTGGTCCTCAACACCGTGTCGTATGCGAGGTTCCACAGCATGGGTCCCAGCACCGACCCCTGTGGAACCCCGCAGACGACTTCCCTAACTTTGACTTCCCCGCTCCGGTCCGTGAACAAGATCGACCTGTCGCGCAGGTACGCCCCGATGATCCTCCGCAAATACGGGGGCACATTGTGATGGTATAGTGCCTCCCGTATTGCTTGCCAGGGGAGGGAGTTAAAGGCGTTGACAATGTCCAAGCTGATTGCCAGCGCCACTCCCCCCCCCTCAACTGTGGCTTCCGCCAGTGTCCGGACGCGCCGGATTGCGTCAACGGTAGACCTACCCTGACGGAAGCCAAACTGGCAGTCGGATAGATCGGGGCCAGCGCGCGACAGGTGTTCACTGAGGCGGGCCGCTAGGACTCTCTCGAAGAGTTTGCCCGCCTCGTCTAGTAAACATATGGGCCGGAACGAGGACGGTGAGTCCGCCGGCCTTCCAATCTTGGGGATGAGGACCAGTCTAGCCCTCTTCCAGTCTGCCGGAAAAATGCCTGAACGTAGGCAGTCAGTCATTAACTGGCGAAATCTTTCACCAAGTACTGTTAGGGCCAACACCCATGCTCTGCCCGGAATCCCGTCCGGGCCCGGGGCAGTGTTACGGGCCGAAAGCCGTCTAACAGCACGATCCAGCTCGCCCTCAGTTACTCCCAGATCCTCTGTCCATTCGACATCATCCGGGTGCAGCCGAGGGCGCGAGGAACCGTCACTTGGGAAGAGTGTATCTACCACTCTTTTGGTGAATCCCGGGTCTAGGGTCTCTGTCGCTGGAGGGACCCATGGGCGGAGTTTGCCCAGGACCATTTTATATGGTCTACCCCATGGGTCCCTGTTGAGCCCCTCGATGAGTTCTTCCCAAGCCCGCGCTTTGGCATCCCGGATAGCTATCTGAAATAACCTTGTTGCGGCACGGTACGACGTGTAGGCCTCTCCGATCTCTTCGGGCGTAGATCTGCGCCTTCTGCGCGTCCTAGTGTACCGGCGGCGCGCTCTGACGCAAGATACGCGTAGTTGCGCCAGGCTTGGCGACCACCAGTACACCGACCTTTTCCCTTTGCCCGGCCTAGCCCGGGGCATCGCGGCATCACAAAGCTCGGTCATTGTTCCTTTGAACCAGGCTGCAAAGACCTCGGGATCCGGTGGAACTACCCCGTTCACCCAATCCGCGACGTGGGCTGCAGCAACAAGTAGATCTTTGTCTAGCTGTTTTAAGGCCCATCGACGCGGAGCCTCCTGGGTAGTTGAGGCTTCCCTCCTGAAGTTGCGGAGGGGCTGAGCGACTCGGAAGGTGATATGCCGATGGTCGCTCAGGGTGGCCAGATCTTCTGCCACTCTCCACCCTGTCATCAAACGTGCCGCGGAAGGGGTTGCCCACGTCAAATCGACGATGGACTCCCCCTGCCACCGCACGCAAGTGCTGACTCTTCCCACGTTCTGAAGCACCAGGCCTAGGGCGGCTGCCCATTCTTCGACTGCCTGTCCTCTAGCGTCGTTGCGATTATCGCCCCACACGCTGGAATGGGCGTTAAAGTCTCCTGCGACAAGGATCTGCCCAGGAAGCAGGCCGCGCACATAGTTGGCTACCCCATCCAAGTACGCCTCAAATTGAGCAAGGCCACTGTTCGGGGAGACGTAGCATGCCACAACTACTATTTCTCCCCACTCCACAGCGACAAATCCGGGGGATTTTTGGAGGAGAGCACAATGCGGATCTCCCGACCCTCCCGCCCAGTAGATAGCGACCGAGCCGTCTTCCGCCCCGAACCATCGAGGATGATCCGGCACAGCAAACGGCTCGGCTACCAGAGCTAAGGCAACCGACTGCTCCGCTAGCGTCTGGACGAGCAGGTCCTGCGCCGCGCGGCAGTGGTTGAGGTTGCCCTGGATTATCTTATGGGGCGGGAATTCTGGGCCGTCAACTCGCCCTCTTTCAGACCCTGGTCTGGTTGTGCCGGCTGGTTCGTCGCTGGCGCCTCTTGAGTTGCCGGGTTCCTGTTGTAGGGCCCACGCGTTCCTTTCTTTGGGGGGGAACATTTAATGCCCCCCAGCCTGTGGTTTGCCTTAAGACCGTGGTCTCTGCACACTGGACAGGCAGGGCTTTCCGCAGTGCAGTTTTGCACTTTGTGCCCGGGTTCTCCGCACCCATAACACAGCCCACTGCGATCGGTAGGGTTCCTGCATTGGTCCCGGACATGCCCCTGCTCCAGGCATCGGAAACATTGCAGTGGTCTCGTTCTTAGCGTTTCGACCTTCGCCAAGGACCATCCTACCCTAATGTTTTTTCCGTCCAGTTTATGGACGGCTTCTAGTGGGCACCTCACCCACGCCGTCTGCATCCCAGACCGATGGAGCCTAAGCTCTCCCACCCTTATGCTCTCCTCAGAACATTTTGTTTGTTCGGCGACCGCTGCTGACACGTCGGACGGGGTAACGGAGTCGTCCAGGTCTATAACCCGCATTTCCCCCATCTTTACTGGGCGAGCTATTTTGGCCCCCGAGTCGGAGAGGACCTCCCTGAGGCGTGTTGCGAGAGAGTCCGCCCTGGAGGAATTATCCGGCCCTGCTATTCTGAGGACCAGGCCCCCGTTGATGGCTCTCCTCTGGCTGATGCCTTGTTCCAGCCCGTAATCGGCCAAGTTAACCTGGGTCTTGGCCTTTCTGATGACCTCCGCAAGAGTTTGGCCCGAATCTGCAGCCACCGAGATGGTAATGGCGGCTGTTTTCGGGATTCGCTGAGGTCTGGGCTTTCCCTGGTTTGTCTTAACCAGGGGAGTTTTCTTTGCTGCAGCCTCTTGCGTCCTAGCGGCTTTCAAGGCCTTTTTCTCCTTAGAGCCCAGTACTTTGCTCCAGGGAACTTCCACTTGCTGCCGGGGGTCTGCGGTGGGAGCTTGCAGGCTCGCGACACTTTCGGTGGGCTGGGACTCGGGGGCTAGAGTAGGCTGCTGGCTGGAGGGCTTCTTCGCCTTCTTCCCCTTGCCCCCTTTCTCTTGTGTTTGGGCTTTTCCCACGGTAGGTTTTGCCGTGGCAGCCGCCTCCTGGGCTTTCTTTTTGGTCCCCTTTGTTGGGGGAAGCTTCTCCTTTGTTGTTTCGGGGCGAAATTCGGCTCTTATTTCTGCCCGGAGAATGGAAATCCTGCTGTCCATGACGGCTGCTATTTTCTCCATCGTCACGGTGTCCTCCCTGGTCGACACTGGTGTCGCTGGTGTAGCCGGTGAGCTGAGAACAGAGAGCCTGTCCTTCGCCGTGTCGGCTCTGACGACCCCCTGGCTTTTGGCCTTCCTGCTCTCCGCAAGCTCCGCCTTTACCGCAGCTAGCTCAGAGCGTAACTCCTGGATCTCCCTTTCCAGGCACTCCGTGTCGACGGCCGCAGCTCGCTGGTGGAGAACCACAGTTGCGGCCTCCGATCTTCTCACCGATCGCCGCAAGGTGTTTTTGAGCTCACCTTTTAGATTCTTTGAAACGTCCGAAACCTTTTCAATGGACGACAAAGATTCCATTAAGGTCGAGCCCACATCCGCCGTGGGCTGATTTCTCAGTTCCTCGATGATCTCCTCCACGCTGGGTAGGGAGTCTTTCGCCCTTGACTTCACGGGGCGAACGTTCGGGTCCATGATGTCCCGTACATCCGCCTCTATGTCGACATCCTCGCTGTGACTTCTCTTGGTCTTTCTTGTAGTGGCCCTCTTGCGCATGGCCGAAGATGCACAGGAGGCCAAGGAAACCTCAGAAAATGCCGACGCCTGCGAGCAGTCACTGTCGTAGTCGACCTGTCGCTGTGGCTTCGTCCTGCTGGCCGGCCTTCTCCTGACGGGAGTAATTGGCGGCGGCAGTGTCGAGGACCGCAAGTGCTTCAGACCCGCCAATCCGCCATCATCGTCAAACACGATGGCCGGGTGGATGGGTGCAAGACAATCTTGCGAGAGGTCCTCCACTCCTCGTGGGCACACAAAAACGGGTGTAGTCGCCCGTTCTTCGATCTCCGCTAGTGTGGTGGCTGGGATAGGGTTCAGCACCACTCGCGCTTCACTCCGGGTCTTAGGTGGAGTGCGCGGTAATTCTACTCGAGGACGCGCAAAACTGGGCGTGCGCGGCCTCTCCACGACCTCCGTGGCACTATCGAAATTGTTGCCCCCCCCAGAGACGGTGGGGCTGCCGGGTCCCGAGGGACCCGAAGGGGATTCTCCGGCCGGAGACCGACCGGTACCCCCCTGGGGTAGATTTTTCGCAATTTCGGACATTTTCATATTTATTGGGGTTTTGCCGCCCTTATGACCGGGTATACCCCGCGGCCATGCAGCCCGTCGCCGGGCGGCTGAAGCTTAGGCTTCGGGGTAATTTTTTAACGAGGTTTTCTTCCTCGTCGCCCCTGCGCTGCGCCCCCTGAGAAGCAGAGGGCCCAGCGCAGGGGCGAAAAACTGTGGAGCGCGAAAACAGAACTACAAAAAATACAAGCATGTAGGGCTCGCTCCCCCGATTCCAAAGAGCCCAAAATGAGCCCGATCGGACCGGTGGGAGACGAGAAAAAAATTAAACAAAATTGTAGGTATGGTACCGAGTTTAGATGGTAAAACCCTACCGGGTGGGTGGGGGGGCCAAAAATTGATCGGATCCCGGGGGGCGGGGTACCAGGAGAAGCGGAAAAATGGTGGCTATCCAATGGTATAAGAAAAAGCATATAGCCCCATACAAAAATCGCAAGTTATGGACCTTTGAAGATGGATCAGGTGAGTTTTTTAAGCATTTTAGTATTAAGTATTAATAGCTATTAATAATGTCGGTTTGAGTGTTTACCGGTACACTATATTTATGTGCGCACTCCACGCATACTAGTTAGCTAGATTACTGCTAAAAATTTGCTAGATTTGTAGTGGTTTTGAGTTTTTAGGTAATAAATTAGTATCTCAACTGACCCATTTTTTTTTTGTTAAGTCAATTGATTTACCAATTATTCCTGTGGTCCTGAATCTATTTATATTTAACGTTAGTGGGACTAGCCCCTCTGGTTCTACGCAAGCTAAGTTAATCCAAATTTGATACCAGAGGGGGGTTTTTATTACGATTTTACAGAAAATATCTTATTCTGTATTTATTTGTGATGATTTATGCCTTTATTAATCGATTAAATGCGGCTTTAAACTGATAACTAAACCTGCGCCTAAACGGTGGGCGGGTGGTTGAAGTGCGTCGGAATTTATTTTCGTAAACCCGAGTTTTAAAATGGCGGCCGCCGCCGGTGCGTCGTGGCGTTATGTTTGAAAGCGAGTTATGGACTTTGTTTGCTGCGTAATAGGTTCGCAGTTTTTAAAATATTCAAATAAAAACGGTCCGCCCTAGCGAATTTTGATGGATTGGTGGCAGAATGAGGAAGGAATTCATTGAACAGCGTTTGGTAGCTGCTCAATGCGCACAATAACAGAATAACGAATATAAAAGTCATCGTATTATTCGCTATCACTCACCGAAGACTGAAACAACAGCGGTGTAGCGATGTCTAGATTTTTGGTAACCACTTTGCACTGAAGCTACCATTATTGTTAACACAACACAAGATCTAGATTATTGGCAACCACTATGCACTGAAGCTACCATTATTGTTAACACAAACACACTATCACTAATATGGCCGTCGGCGTCATAAAATGGCACAAACAAACAGACGAACAAAGGTAAACTAAAACAATAGTGTTTTTAACGGCTGCGACGGTTATAAATTTAAAAAATGGACTCGCGCAGGGCGTGTGCGTTCGCCGGGGAGCGTACCGACTGAGTGATGTGTTTAGGCACTATTACATCCACATGACCTATTCAACGGCGTCGCCTGGGTAGAGGGAATATTTGACGACCTAGAGTCGTAGCCTGGTGCTGGTGGCTACGTTTTTCTTCGTATGCTGAACTACTAATGCAATTTCTACGATAATTGTATGTGTTTATCAAACAGTTTTACTGAGCGAGTGGTATGCTACTGTTGATTTTATCGATCGCTGGAGACTATCGAAAGCTTGAGCAAGTTTTAATTTAACTAGCGATCTGTGCGGATTTAGTGATGAAATATGAAGCGATAATGGAAAATGGTGAAATATCTCTCGCTGAGGGCCGGGTGGGCGGCGTGCCAAACATTGATCGGATCCCGGGGGGCGGGGTACCAGGAGAAGCGGAAAAATGGTGGCTATCCAATGGTATAAGAAAAAGCATATAGCCCCATACAAAAATCGCAAGTTATGGACCTTTGAAGATGGATCAGGTGAGTTTTTTAAGCATTTTAGTATTAAGTATTAATAGCTATTAATAATGTCGGTTTGAGTGTTTACCGGTACACTATATTTATGTGCGCACTCCACGCATACTAGTTAGCTAGATTACTGCTAAAAATTTGCTAGATTTGTAGTGGTTTTGAGTTTTTAGGTAATAAATTAGTATCTCAACTGACCCATTTTTTTTTTGTTAAGTCAATTGATTTACCAATTATTCCTGTGGTCCTGAATCTATTTATATTTAACGTTAGTGGGACTAGCCCCTCTGGTTCTACGCAAGCTAAGTTAATCCAAATTTGATACCAGAGGGGGGTTTTTATTACGATTTTACAGAAAATATCTTATTCTGTATTTATTTGTGATGATTTATGCCTTTATTAATCGATTAAATGCGGCTTTAAACTGATAACTAAACCTGCGCCTAAACGGTGGGCGGGTGGTTGAAGTGCGTCGGAATTTATTTTCGTAAACCCGAGTTTTAAAATGGCGGCCGCCGCCGGTGCGTCGTGGCGTTATGTTTGAAAGCGAGTTATGGACTTTGTTTGCTGCGTAATAGGTTCGCAGTTTTTAAAATATTCAAATAAAAACGGTCCGCCCTAGCGAATTTTGATGGATTGGTGGCAGAATGAGGAAGGAATTCATTGAACAGCGTTTGGTAGCTGCTCAATGCGCACAATAACAGAATAACGAATATAAAAGTCATCGTATTATTCGCTATCACTCACCGAAGACTGAAACAACAGCGGTGTAGCGATGTCTAGATTTTTGGTAACCACTTTGCACTGAAGCTACCATTATTGTTAACACAACACAAGATCTAGATTATTGGCAACCACTATGCACTGAAGCTACCATTATTGTTAACACAAACACACTATCACTAATATGGCCGTCGGCGTCATAAAATGGCACAAACAAACAGACGAACAAAGGTAAACTAAAACAATAGTGTTTTTAACGGCTGCGACGGTTATAAATTTAAAAAATGGACTCGCGCAGGGCGTGTGCGTTCGCCGGGGAGCGTACCGACTGAGTGATGTGTTTAGGCACTATTACATCCACATGACCTATTCAACGGCGTCGCCTGGGTAGAGGGAATATTTGACGACCTAGAGTCGTAGCCTGGTGCTGGTGGCTACGTTTTTCTTCGTATGCTGAACTACTAATGCAATTTCTACGATAATTGTATGTGTTTATCAAACAGTTTTACTGAGCGAGTGGTATGCTACTGTTGATTTTATCGATCGCTGGAGACTATCGAAAGCTTGAGCAAGTTTTAATTTAACTAGCGATCTGTGCGGATTTAGTGATGAAATATGAAGCGATAATGGAAAATGGTGAAATATCTCTCGCTGAGGGCCGGGTGGGCGGCGTGCCAAACATTGATCGGATCCCGGGGGGCGGGGTACCAGGAGAAGCGGAAAAATGGTGGCTATCCAATGGTATAAGAAAAAGCATATAGCCCCATACAAAAATCGCAAGTTATGGACCTTTGAAGATGGATCAGGTGAGTTTTTTAAGCATTTTAGTATTAAGTATTAATAGCTATTAATAATGTCGGTTTGAGTGTTTACCGGTACACTATATTTATGTGCGCACTCCACGCATACTAGTTAGCTAGATTACTGCTAAAAATTTGCTAGATTTGTAGTGGTTTTGAGTTTTTAGGTAATAAATTAGTATCTCAACTGACCCATTTTTTTTTTGTTAAGTCAATTGATTTACCAATTATTCCTGTGGTCCTGAATCTATTTATATTTAACGTTAGTGGGACTAGCCCCTCTGGTTCTACGCAAGCTAAGTTAATCCAAATTTGATACCAGAGGGGGGAACCTAACCTAACCTAACCTAACCTAACCTAACCTAACCTAACCTAACCTAACCTAACCTAACCTAACCTAACCTAACCTAACCTAACCTAACCTAACCTAACCTAACCTAACCTAACCTAACCTAACCTAACCTAACCTAACCTAACCTAACCTAACCTAACCTAACCTAACCTAACCTAACCTAACCTAACCTAACCTAACCTAACCTAACCTAACCTAACCTAACCTAACCTAACCTTTTTTTTTTTTTTTTTTTTTTTTTTTTTTTTTTTTTTTTTTGACGTGGTGGGAAATCTTTATCTTCTCGAGGAAGAGGGAAAACCTCTTAACCTCGAGAAGGTCGACTGCCCGCCTTCTAAGGGTATAAAGAAGACGGGACGGTGCAGGGCTAACCCGCTAAAACCCACCACGGTAGCCTACCTCTGATGTTTGCACCAGCGTCTCTGGGGTCACACTGAGTTCACAACCAGAGACGCTGAGCTACATCCGCCCAAATGGGCCCCTCCCGGGGGAGCAATAAGCTTCCCCAGCGCAACTGCGCTTGTGTAGGCAACCAGCGGCTACAACTGGTTGCCTCTTCCCGGGATTGCTGCCGTAACGGACGGCCAGAGTCCCCACTCTGGTCCTCAGCAATCCCGAGGCATTCTCGCACCAACTAAGGTTGGCGCGTCAGCGCCGAGCCTACACACGTATGGCATAGACTCGGCGCTGCCCTTTCTCGCCAGCGGACTCAGGTCCGCCGGCCGCGACCCCGCACCCTTCTACGGCGTGCGGGGTCATTGCGCTCCCTGGCGCGTTCAGCGGTCTCCTTCTGAAGCATTACAGCTTCGCAGAAGGAGACCACTGCCCTCCATTTATCTCTTGCCGTCGTCATAGCTCCTACTACGGCCGACGGCGAGAGGTCTCTCCCTATTTCGTCTATAAGGACTCGACGCTCGGAGGCCCAAGCGGGGCACTCCTCCAATGTGTGTTGCGCCGAGTCCCTGTCACTGCTGCAGTGATGGCAGCCCGCCGTGGGCTCTCTTCCGATGCGACTCAGGTACTCACCGAAGCACCCGTGTCCGGTGAGTATCTGAGCCACTCTGTACGTGACCCCAGCGCATCTTAACTGGAGCCAAACCTCAAAGTGAGGCAGGACGGCACCGACGGCGCGCTGGCGCGAGTTTCGCGGCAATTCAAGCCGCTCGCGCCAGATACTGAGCGCGCGCCTGTGCGCATCCTGCCGCACCCCGTGCACATCCGGGACGTCCAAGTCGCCCTGGCGGGCAGGGTAACGGAGTCGGTCATAGACCTCCGTGTCCATGCCCGCCAGGATATCAAATGGCGGGAACCGCGCCAAGAGAGTCGCCGCCTCGTACGATATCGTTCGATACCCTCTCACGATCCGAATGGCCACCACGCGCTGCAGACTGTTGAGTATGAGCCTGCAGCGGGAGGCGCCCGTTAGCCGGTCCGACCATACGGGCGCCCCATAGAGGGCCATGGATCGTAAAACGCTGCCGTAGAGGCGGCGAATCTCCTCTCGCGGTCCCCCGAGGTTGGGCAGCAGTCTCTGAAGAGCACCTGCTGCCTTCTGCACTCGGGGAGCCAAACGCTCAAAATGCGTCACAAAGGCCCAGTGGCTGTCTAAAACTAGGCCGAGATATTTCATCGCCGGCCCTATTGTGACGACAGCATCACCCACTCTTATGGACGAGACGGGCGGCTCCACCCCCCGCCGAAGACCATGAAACCACAAGGCCTCGGTTTTGTGAGGAGCCACCCGCAGGCCCACTCTTTCGATGCTTCCTATGACTAATGCAACGCCGAGCTCGGCGAGTCTGGCCGTTTCCCTGAAATAGGTCCCGCTGGCAAGCACAAGGGTGTCATCGGCATAACACACCAGCTCTATGCCAGGAGGCAGACCTGTCCTCAGTACGGTATCATATGCGAGATTCCACAAGAGGGGTCCAAGGACCGACCCCTGTGGAACCCCGCAGCTGATCTCTCTGACCGTTTCATTTCCGTTTCGGTCTGTGAATGTGATCGACCTGTCACGCAGATACGCCCCGACTGTTTCCCGTAAATACGTGGGAACCCTGTGGTACTCCAGTGCCTCCCGGATCGCGTGCCAAGGGAGAGAGTTGAAGGCGTTGACAATGTCAAGACTGACTGCCAACGCCACTCCCCCCTCCCTGACTGCGTCTTCTGCCAATGTCCGAACGCGGCGGATGGCATCTATAGTGGACCTCCCCGGACGAAAGCCGAACTGATATTCCGACAGGTCGGGGCCCACACGTGACAGGTGCTCCGTGAGGCGGGCCGCTAATACCCGCTCAAAAAGCTTGCCCGCCTCGTCCAACAGACAGATCGGTCGGAACGAAGATGGTGAGTCCGCCGGTCTACCGCTCTTTGGGATAAGGACAAGTCTGGCCACCTTCCAGTCCGCTGGGAAAATCCCAGATCGAAGGCAGCTGGTAAAAAGCCGCCGAAGTCTGTCCCCCAAGATTGTCAAGGCCAGCACCCATGCCCTGCCCGGAATCCCGTCCGGCCCCGGGGCAGTGTTGCGGGCCGCTAGCCGCCTGACGGCTCGTTCGAGTTCGCCCTCCGTAACATTTAGCTCGTCCGTCCATCCAAAGTAATCCGGATGTATTGGATTTGAGGGACTATCCTGGACCCTCGGGAAGAGTGTGTCTACCACCCTTCCGATAAATTCAGGGTCCAGTGTTTCGGTAGTTGGTGGTACCCATGGGCGGAGCTTTCCCAAGACCATTTTATATGGTCTGCCCCATGGGTCCCTGTTGAGTCCCTCAACCAGCTCCTCCCAAGATCGAGCCTTGGCTTCCCGGATCGAAAGCTGGAAAATCTTGGTAGCTGTCCGGTATGCCTCATATGCTTCTGCCGTTTCTTCAGGCGTAGCCGTTCTCCTTCTGCGCGTTCTGGTGTACCGGCGGCGCGCCCTGACGCAAGATCTCCGTAGTTGCGCCAGGCTTTGGGACCACCAGTACACGGAGCGTTTACCGGAGCTGATTCTGGCTCTTGGCATTGCGGCGTCACAAATCTCGGTCATCGCCCCCCGGAACCATGTCGCGAAAACCTCGGGGTCAGGAGACACGTCCCCATTCACCCAGTCTGCGACGTGGGCGGCCGCGATAAGAAGATCCTTCTCCATTGCTTTCAGGACCCATTTCCGGTTTTGACGGCCCCCTGCAGTCGTAGCATGGGACCGGGAACCAGACTGAGTCACTTGAAAGCAGATATGGCGATGGTCGCTCAGGGTGGCCAGATCTTCGGCCACCCTCCACCCTGTCACCAGACGAGCCGCGGAAGGGGTTGCCCATGTCAAATCGACGATGGACTCCCCCTGCCACCGCACGCAGGTGCTGACGCTTCCTGTGTTGAGGAGGTCGAGACCGAGGGCCGCCGCCCACTCAATGATTGCCTCTCCTCTCGCGTCGTCGCGGGCATCACCCCACACCCTGGAGTGGGCGTTGAAGTCTCCCGCGACGAGTACCGGACGGGTAAGGTGGCTGCGTACACAGCCAGCGACCCCGTCCAGGTACGCCTCGAACTCAGCGAGACCGCAGTTTGGAGAGACGTAGCAGGCGACGACCACCATCTGCCCCCACTCCACCGCAACAAAACCAGAGGTCTTCTGGATGAGGGTGCAGTGTGGGTCTCCAGAACCTCCCGCCCAGTATATGGCAACCGAGCCGCCATCCTCCCCGAACCAACGGGGGTGGTCCGGGACGGAAAACGGCTCAGCCACCAAGGCCAGAGCAACCGACTGCTCCGCGAGCGTCTGGATCAACAGATCCTGCGCTGCGCGGCAGTGGTTAACGTTGCCCTGAAGAATGTTCTTGTGGGGCGGGAAAGCTAAGCCTTGCCTGCATCCTCGGTCGGACCCTGGTCCGATTGGGCTGCCCGTATTGGCGCCTCTTCTACTGCTCTACCCCTGTTGTTCGGGGCGCGCACGTTCCTCTTCGGAGGGGAGCATTTGGGCCCGCCCAGTCGATGATTCGACGGGACGCCGTAGTCTGTGCAGATGGGGCACTTCGGGCCCTCCGACATGCAGCTCTGGGCTTTATGTCCAGGCGCCCCGCAGACATAACACAACCCACTTCGGTCAATGGGGTTGCCGCATCTGGCCCGGACGTGTCCCCGCTCAAGGCAGCGGAAACATTGAAGCGGTCTCACGTTGAGGGTCTCGACTCTGGCTGAAGACCAGCCGACCCGAAGCATCTTCCCATCCAACTTGTGCACCGCCTCCAGCGGGCACTTGACCCACACGGTGTGCATGCCCGAGCGGTGAGGCCTAATCACTCCCACTCTGACATTGTCTTCTACGCAGCCGGTCGCCCCCGCGACGGCCGCAGACACGTCAGTGGGAATGACCGAATCATCCAGATCGATGATTCGGATTTCTCCCATCTTCATGGGTCGCGCAATTTTGACCCCCGAGTCAGTGATCACCTCTTTCAGCCGGGACGCAAGGTCATCCGCTCGCTTAGCGTTTTCCGGGCCGGTAATCCGCAGGACCAACCCCCCGTTGACTGCTCTCCGCTGGCTTATGCCCTGCTCCAAGCCGTAGTCCTCCAACTTCACGTGGGTTTTGGCTGTCCTGAGAACTTCAGCCAATGAGGTGTTCGATTCTTCTGCCACAGAGATGGTAATGGCGGCAGATTTAGGGATACGGGAGGGCCTTGGCTTTTTCTGAGCCGGTCTTGCGGAACCTATTGCTGCTGCAGCCGTTTTGGCAGCTTTTAGGTCCCTCTTCGCCTTTCTGCCGAGGACCTTACTCCACGGCAGCTCCGTCGATGTTGGGACAGGTTCTGGCTCCCTGGTGACCTCCTCCCGGTGATCTGGTGCCGGACGTTGGCTACCTCCCGCCTGCGGAGGTTTCTTCGCCGGCGCCTTCTTTGGTTTCTTCAAGCTCTTTTCGCCAGGGTTGTTTGCTGGCGCCATCAGAGAACCCTTGCCCCCAGAGGCATCAGAGTTTGGCGCGTGTCCTCCCTTCTTAGATGTTTTCTTCGGAGGTAGGGGCGTGCTGTCTTTCTCTGGTTGTAGCTCAGCCTTGAGTTCCTCCCGGAAGGTCTTCAACCTGCTGTCCATCAACTCGGCAAGCTGTTCCAGCATGGAGCTCCCCCTCGACGGTGTGGCTCGCTGAGGCGGCGGCGTCGATGCTGGCGTGCCTGAGGTGGCCCTGGTCGTCTCCGTTCTTGTGGCAGGTCTGCCCTTCGCCTGCTTGAGCTCCGCAAGCTCGGAACTCAGGCTGGCGACTCGTGCAGACTGTGCTGCGAGCTGGGATCGGAGCTCCTGGATCTCCTGCTCCATACGCTCCTTGTCCACGGCTGAGGATCTCTCGTGGAGAATCAGAGTTGCGGCTTCTGATTTTCTGACCGATCTCCTCAGGGTATTCTTCAGTTCGCCCTTCAAGTTTTTGGACACGTCCGAAACCTTCTCAATAGATTGGAGCGATTCCATAAGGGTCGCTCCAATATCAGCCGTAGGCTGGTTCCTCATTTCTTCAATGAGGTCATCGACGCTAGGCAGAGCGTCCTTGGTTCTTGACCTTAGAGGAGGGATGCTCGGGTTCATGATGTCCCGAAGATCCGACTCTAGGTCTCGTTCCTCCGTCTGACCTTTTTTCCTCTTCGCGCCTGTCCTCTTGCGCAGCGCCGACGATGCGCAGGAAGCTAGGGAGAACCCTGAGGCGAACGACGCCTGCGAGCAGTCGCTGTCGTAATCGACGACTCGGACGCTCGACCTGCTAGCCGGCCTTCTCCTGACGGGAGTAATCGGCGGCGGGAGAGCCGAGGACCGCAACCTCGGGCCTGCCAATTCGCCGTCCTCGTCGAAAACGATGGCCGGGTGTATGGGCGCAAGGCAATCCTCCATAGTTTCTTCCACTCCTCGTGGACAAACAAAGACGGGTGTAGTCGCCCGTTCCTCCAATTCTGCAATTGTGGTGGCTGGGATTGGCTTCAGCACCACTCGCGCTTCGCTCCGGGTCTTTGGTGGAGTGCGCGGCAGTTCAACTCGAGGACGCGCAAAACTGGGCGTGCGCGGCCTCTCCACGACCTCCGTGGCTCTAGTGAAATTGTTGCCCCCCCCAGAGACGGTGGGGCTGCCGGGTCCCGAGGGACCCGAAGGGGATTCTCCAGCCGGAGACCGGCTGGTACCCCCCTGGGGTAGTGTATTTTCAATTTCAGACATTTTTCATAGTTTTTTGGGGTTTTGCCGCCCTTATGACCGGGTATACCCCCCGGCCATGCAGCCCGTTGCCGGGCGGCTGAAGCTTAGGCTTCAGGGTAATTTTTTAACGAGGTTTTCTTCCTCGTCGCCCCTGCGCTGCGCCCCCTGAGAAGCAGAGGGTCCAGCGCAGGGGCGAAAAACTGTGGAGCGCGAAAACAGAACTACGAAAAATACAAGCATGTAGGGCTCGCTCCCCCGATTCCAAAGAGCCCAAAATGAGCCCGATCGGACCGGTGGGAGACGAGAAAAAAATTAAACAAAATTGTAGGTATGGTACCGAGTTTAGATGGTAAAACCCTACCGGGTGGGTGGGGGGGCCAAAAATTGATCGGATCCCGGGGGGCGGGGTACCAGGAGAAGCGGAAAAATGGTGGCTATCCAATGGTATAAGAAAAAGCATATAGCCCCATACAAAAATCGCAAGTTATGGACCTTTGAAGATGGATCAGGTGAGTTTTTTAAGCATTTTAGTATTAATAGCTATTAATAATGTCGGTTTGAGTGTTTACCGGTACACTATATTTATGTGCGCACTCCACGCATACTAGTTAGCTGGATTACTGCTAAAAATTTGCAAGATTTGTAGTGGTTTTGAGTTTTTAGGTAATAAATTAGTATCTCAACTGACCCATTTTTTTTTTGTTAAGTCAATTGATTTACCAATTATTCCTGTGGTCCTGAATCTATTTATATTTAACGTTAGTGGGACTAGCCCCTCTGGTTCTACGCAAGCTAAGTTAATCCAAATTTGATACCAGAGGGGGATTTTTACTACGATTTTACAGAAAATATCTTATTCTGTATTTATTTGTGATAATTTATGCCTTTATTAATCGATTAAATGCGGCTTTAAACTGATAACTAAACCTGCGCCTAAACGGTGGGCGGGTGGTTAAAGTGCGTCGGAATTTATTTTCGTAAACCCGAGTTTTAAAATGGCGGCCGCCGCCGGTGCGTCGTGGCGTTATGTTTGAAAGCGAGTTATGGAAGTTGTTTGCTGCGTAGTAGATTCGCAGTTTTTTTTATGATTCAAATAAAAACGGTCCGCCCTAGCGAATTTTGATGGATTGGTGGCAGAATGAGGAAGAAATTCATTGAACAGCGTTTGGTAGCTGCTCAATGCGCACAATAACAGAATAACGAATATAAAAGTCATCGAATTATTCGCTATCACTCACCGAAGACTGAACCAACGGCGGTGTAGCGATGTCTAGATTCTTGGTAACCACTTTGCACTGAAGCTACCATTATTGTTAACACAACACCAGATCTAGATTATTGGCAACCACTATGCACTGAAGCTACCATTATTGTTAACACAAACACACTATCACTAATATGGCCGTCGGCGTCATAAAATGGCACAAACAAACAGACGAACAAAGGTAAACTAAAACAATAGTGTTTTTAACGGCTGCGACGGTTATAAATTTAAAAATGGACTCGCGCAGGGCGTGTGCGTTCGCCGGGGAGCGTACCGACTGAGTGATGTGTTTAGGCACTATTACATCCACATGACCTATTCAACGGCGTCGCCTGGGTAGAGGGAATATTTGACGACCTAGAGTCGTAGCCTGGTGCTGGTGGCTACGTTTTTCTTCATACGCTGAACTACTAATGCAATTTCTATGATAATTGTATGTGTTTATCAAACAGTTTTACTGAGCGAGTGGTATGCTACTGTTGATTTTATCGATCGCTGGAGACTATCGAAAGCTTGAGCAAGTTTTAATTTAACTAGCGATCTGTGCGGATTTAGTGATGAAATATGAAGCGATAATGGAAAATGGTGAAATATCTCTCGCTGAGGGCCGGGTGGGCGGCGTGCCAAACATTGATCGGATCCCGGGGGGCGGGGTACCAGGAGAAGCGGAAAAATGGTGGCTATCCAATGGTATAAGAAAAAGCATATAGCCCCATACAAAAATCGCAAGTTATGGACCTTTGAAGATGGATCAGGTGAGTTTTTTAAGCATTTTAGTATTAATAGCTATTAATAATGTCGGTTTGAGTGTTTACCGGTACACTATATTTATGTGCGCACTCCACGCATACTAGTTAGCTGGATTACTGCTAAAAATTTGCAAGATTTGTAGTGGTTTTGAGTTTTTAGGTAATAAATTAGTATCTCAACTGACCCATTTTTTTTTTGTTAAGTCAATTGATTTACCAATTATTCCTGTGGTCCTGAATCTATTTATATTTAACGTTAGTGGGACTAGCCCCTCTGGTTCTACGCAAGCTAAGTTAATCCAAATTTGATACCAGAGGGGGAACCTAACCTAACCTAACCTAACCTAACCTAACCTAACCTAACCTAACCTAACCTAACCTAACCTAACCTAACCTAACCTAACCTAACCTAACCTAACCTAACCTAACCTAACCTAACCTAACCTAACCTAACCTAACCTAACCTAACCTAACCTAACCTAACCTAACCTAACCTAACCTAACCTAACCTAACCTAACCTAACCTAACCTAACCTAACCTAACCTAACCTAACCTAACCTAACCTAACCTAACCTAACCTAACCTAACCTAACCTAACCTAACCTAACCTAACCTAACCTAACCTAACCTAACCTAACCTAACCTAACCTAACCTAACCTAACCTAACCTTTTTTTTTTTTTTTTTTTTTTTTGTTTACCGGGGTAAAAATGCGCAACCGCACTTCCTCCCTGGCGCAGGGTCACTATATACGTGATCCCTGCGCCAGTGAGGGGCATGTGGGGCTCACACTCTATAGAACGTGGTGCGCTGTCGCACCACAGAGAGTATGTACCCACTAAAAAAGCCCCCGGGTGTTCCTCCTTCTGTCGTTGGTGATGAGAGACCCAAGTACCGGTATAGGCCTTTGGTTATCTCTCCGACAGAGTACAACTATAACTCTCGCCCCGGTGAAGGGACTAGAGTTTCCTCCCCCTATGGCTCTATCGCGAGTGTTAAGCACCCGCGATGGATACCTTCCTACTCCTACAGGGATTGCCAGAACACAGTGGCATCCCCGACCTACTACATGAATGTGACCCTAGGGAGCAGATTCATGTTATCTGCTCCCCAGGGTCACCCCTTATGGCGGGAGACGGCGGATTTCGGCCCTCCGCCTCCGGCCAACGCGACGTCTACGAAGCGGATGAGAGCTGGAATCATCTTCTCTCACCCGCTCCGCGGCCTCCTTCTGTGAAACTACAGTCTCACAGAAAGAAGCCATCGACTCCCATGCTCCCTCGCTCTCGAGCATCCTCTTGATGATGGTCGAAAGCGAGAGGTCAATACCTACATGTGCGACGAGCGCACCGCGCTCGGCCGCCCAAGCCGGACACTCGACCAGTGTGTGTTGCGCCGTGTCATCGGCGCAATCACAGTGGTGACAACGAGTGTCCGGCTCTCTCCTTGCCACTTTGCACAGGTAATGACCGAAGCATCCGTGCCCCGTCATGACCTGCGCAATGCGGAAGGTTACCTCGCCCCTTTTACGTCCGGCCCACTCAAGCAAGTGAGGCCGGATCGCATCTACCGTACGTAATCCGCTCAATGGCGGGTCGGTTATCAGCCGGTCTTTCCATTCACGGAGGACACGACGCCGCGATTCAATACGCCACGTCGCCATGCCCTCCGGAAACGGATCACGGCCGTTTAAAACTCCGTCGCACCTCCGACGGCATGCTTCGGCCAGCTCCCTCGCCTCGAGTTCCCACGGAGGAGAACTAGAGAGAAGACAAGCCGCATCGAAGGATACCGTGCGGTAGGTACGAGCCGCCCTGGCGGCTATGACCCGCTGCGGCCGGCGCAGCAGGGCCACATTACGCCTATCCAGTGCGTCCACCCATATCGGGGCGCCGTACAGCGCCATCGAGCGTATCACGCCCGCGTATAGTCGCCGGCAACTCCCCCCTGGCCTACCCAGGTTCGGCAGGAGACCACCGAGGGCTCCTGCCGCCGCTACTAACTTCGGGGCCAACCGATTAAAGTGGGCCCGGAAGTTCCACCTACTATCGAGGACGATACCTAAGTAACGCATCGTATCCCCGACTACAATGGAGGTGCCGCCGACGACTAAGCATGAACCTGCAGGGGGCGCTTGCCGAGGCCCCCGCTTATGAAAAGCGAGTGCCTCGGTTTTGTCAAGCGCCACCTGCAGTCCTAGCCTACGAATGCGAGCGACCACCTGAGCCACACCGGCTGTGGCCGAGATGTTCGCTCGCCTATGATCTGGACCTCGGGCGGTCACCAGAGTGTCATCCGCGTACGCAATGGCGGTGACACCCGGGAGCCGTGTGTCCCGAAGCGCCCAATCAAAGCCTATGTTCCACAGGAGGGGACCTAATACCGACCCCTGTGGAACCCCTCTAGAGACGGGCCAACGCCCCGTCCCGCCGCCTGCTATCGGGTACACTACCTCTCTACCGCGGAGATAGTGACCGATGAGTACCCGGAGGTATCCGGGCACCCTGTGGTATCTGAGGCCTTCCTCGATACAAACCCAAGGGATGGTGTTGAAGGCGTTTTTAATGTCTAACGACACCGCCATCAACACACCCCCCTGCTCGGTCGCGTCCCTTGATAGGTCTCGAAGCCGAGTGATGGCATCTAAAGTAGAACGACCCCTACGAAAACCAAATTGATCCTCGCAGAGGTCGGGACCTACCTCACTAAGATGTTTAGTGAGGCGGCCAGCGATGACCCTCTCCATCAGCTTACCCAATTCATTCAGCAGAACGATCGGGCGATAAGCTGATGGCGATTCGGCCGGACGGCCCTCCTTGTTAAGGAGGACCAACCGACCCGACTTCCAGGCCGAAGGGAATCGACCTTGCCGCAGGCAAGCATCGAAGAGGGCGAGCACGAAAGGCTCAAACGCCTCAACCGAAAGGGCCCAGGCACGTCCTGGTATCCCATCCGGACCGGGGGCTGTGACCTTGCCTGACAACTTGGCAATGGCCGCCCCCAGCTCCGCCTGTGTAACAGGCGGCACCTCAGTGTCCTCCGTTGGCACATCGGTGTGATCATCGGGCGCCGCCATAGGAGGCGGGACAAACTCCGATTCTTGGCTGGGGAATAACCCACCCACTACCGTTGTTATAACATCTGGCTGGAGGCTTTCCGTAACTGGTGGTGCCCACGGTCGCATCTTGCGGCGAACCCCTTTGTATGGGCGACCCCACGGATCGCGATCTAACGCCTCCAGCGTTCTCTCCCAGCCAAGTTCTTTAGCTTCCAGCCAAGTTCTTTAGCTTGCCCTATGGCAACGCCCAACTCACTCCGGCTCTCCCTATACTGGGCGTAGGCCTCCTGTATGCGGACCTCGTCCCTCGGCCTCCGACGCTGACAGCGAGAGTATACTCGGCGGAGGGCGGTGCACCGAACACGTAAGTGTTCGATCGCACCGCTCCACCAATACACCTGCCGCCGCGGTGGACACGGACGAAGACGGGGCATGGCCGTGTCACAGACACGAGCCATGGACTCCCCGAGTTCCTCCGCGGCCACATCTACGTCCGAGGTCGGGTTACACGGCCGCGAGAACCATGCCTGAACCAGGGCTGCCTCTAATAGCAACTCCCGGTCCAACTGTCCGAGTGCCCACCGAGGGCCCTCTCGTCGAGGCAATGAAGCAGGACGGGCGGTCGAAACCGCGGGGGACGCGGAGATGTCGATACCAACATACAAATGGTCCGACAGCGTCTCCACGCCCTCTAAAACTCGGTGGAGGACGCAAATGATACGTCCACAATCGAGCCACCCTGTTGTCTCACGCACGTGTTCACCGAGCCACGGTTTAAAACTACCAAGCCCTGCTCCACTACCCAGTCCTCAAGGGTCCTACCTTTGGGGTCGGACACCGGACATCCCCACGCCGAGGACTTGGCGTTGAGGTCGCCCACGAGAATAACGTCGGCGTGATCCCCCAGTCCAACTAGCAGTCGACCGACCTCGTCGAGGAAGACCTCGAACTCGGCCAGCCCGCTGTTGGGTGAGAAATACACACCGACGATGGTGAGCGACCCCAACACCGCCTTTACAAAGCCTCGCCCTCTTTCCACGTTGAAAAAGGGCGGGGTGCCAACGGAAGGCGACGACACTAAGGTCACCAAGCCATCCAAGTCCCCGACATAACACGGACGGTCGGGGATCATGTACGGCTCAGCGACTACCGCAACGTTACTCAATCGCTGCGCCATGGTCTGCAGGAGAAGGTCCTGAGCCCTGGCGCAGTGATTGAGGTTGGCTTGGAGAAGTCTGAACATGGGCCTATCCATTGATGGTCGTATCCATCTCCTCCTCGATCACCTGCCTAGCGGTGCCCTGTTCCGTAGTCGGAACTGAGGGCCTAAGTGCCTTGCGCACGGTCGGCGCCTTACACAATTTGGAGCCGATACTATGATCGGCTTCCCTACCTGCCGAAGCGCAGACGTCGCACCTCGGCTTGGAGACGGCGCAGGACGCCGCCTTGTGGCCCGGCTCCGAGCAGCGGAAGCACAGACCGCTGCGGTCGGTGTCGTCGCAGCGACAGCCCACGTGACCCGGCACCAGACATCTGAAACATCTAAGTGGTCTCGGGTCGAGTATATCTACTCGTACCGAGACCAATCCTACCCTAACGCGTTCTACTTTCTGTAGACGCCTCGCCGCCGCGATCGGGACTGCACATATCGCAGTACCGGAACCGCGATGGTCCCGCCGTATATCTCCCGCCCTAATGGCGGAGACCGGACACTCCCCGACCCTCGCTAGAGCAGCAGCTAGCTCCTCAGGCAAAATGCAGTCGTCAATACTGCTGACCCTAACCCCGATCGTCTTCTCGGGACGAGTGATGGTAGCGACTGACGGGTCAATAAGTTTGACCAGAGCTTCCTTAAGGGACTCGGCCTTAGCGCCACTATTAGCGCCGGGGACCTCCAAAATCCTACCCCCAGCTAACCCCACCCGGAAACGAACGCCCTGAGTGATGCCCAGGGCCTCCGCATCGACCTGATGGGCCTTGCGAATGACATCGCTATATGTGGTGCCACTTTTCTCCGCCTCCGGAGAGAGTGTCACCACGACTACCGACGAGCGAGGGGCGCGGAGCCGTCCGTGACGGTTCTTGCGACTACGCTTATTGGTAGCACCAACCTTTTTGGCGGCCTCCGCCCTGCGGGCGGCTTCCGCCGCGGCTGCCGTCTTCCTGCGGGCCTTCTTCTCCGCAGCGGTCTCCTTGCGAACGAAACCGTCCGCGTCGACCCTAGGCCCACCCGCTACAGGCGCGGGCACCGCTGCAGGCGCGGATACCGCTACAGGCGCGGGTACCGCAGCCGAAGTGGAAGGGACGGGCTGTACGGTCGGGACAGAGGCCGAGACCGAGGCCGAAGCCGAGGCCTTGCCCTTGCCCTTCCCTTTGCCCTTTCCCTTACCCTCCGGCGGCGGGCCCGCCGCAGCGGCCGCGTAAGATGTGACGGCGGACGGTTTCGCAACCGCAACCGCCGCCTGAGCAGCTGCCACTCCCGGCGCCGATATCACCGGCGGGTTGGCTAACCTAATGGACAAAGCCACCGACTCCTTCTTCCTGGTCTCGTGGGCTAGGGGCGGGCGCGAGAAAGGGACATCTCTGTCCCTCTGCCTCTCCCACTCCACGAAACGTTTGTCCACGGCGGACATCAACCGATTCATCATTCTCTCCATATAAGGTTCGAATGAGTCCGGCTGATCTCCGCCGCGGACGCTCTTACTTGAGCCCTTCTTAGATGTTGACGCCGGCGACCCGGAGACAGCCGCAGCACCCGCCGCGCCCTTCTCCATGCGGGCCACCGACTCCGCCATCCTGTCCAGCGTCTTCTGGAGAGCCGCCAGCTGACCCCTCAGCGAGGCGTTCTCCTCCCGGAGACGCTGCATCTCGTCGGTAGCGTTCATCCTGAGGGTAGAAGCTACTAACTGTTGGAGAGCATCCGCAGCCTCGTAGAGCTGCTTCTGCATCGTCCCTTTGAGGTTGCCGGAGACCCTGGCGACCTTTCTCACCGTCTCGGCGAGGTGGGCCGCAAGCTCCCGGCTCCCGTCAGCACCCAGCTCCGCGTCGGCGCCTCCCGCAGAAGAGCGCCCGCTCTGCACCTCCTGCAACTTATCGCGGAGTGCCTTCATTTCATTCGACCTAACCTGCTCTTGGGTAAGAACAACGACCTCCTTGTTCTTACTGCCGAGCGGTCGGCCTCTCTTTGTTTTAGTATGGGGAGATCCGGCCCGTTCTAGGTCGGAACCCTCCACACTACTATCCTCCGTATCCAGTATCACCCGAGTGTCACTCAGGCTCTCCAGGCTCCGATGCGTCCCCAGCTTGGGGGCCTTGGCCTGTACTTTGACAGGGTCCCCAGCTACAGACGAGTCAGAGTCCGAATCTACCCGATTCACACTCGGGCGGTCCCGGATACGCTTTCGCCCTATTGGCGAGCTACCCCTCACATCGACGTCCATCCTATCCAGGATGACTACTACCTCCTTAGAGACTCTAGGCGGTTGCGCAGGCTCTGCAGCGGGGCTCACACCCCTAGCCGCGTCACTTACGCTCGCCCTCCTCTCCTTCCCTACAGAAGGCTGCGTGCGCTCTGCAGCGGGAATCGAACCCCCTGCTGCCACGCTCGCCCTCCTGTCCTTAGCTATAGCTAACGCGTGCGCGCGATCTGCAGGGGGGCTCGAACCCCTTACTGCGTCTCTAGCGCTCGCCCTCCTCTCCTTCAAAACTCCTCCTGACGATGATTTTTTATTATTGGTATCCATAACAAATCCCACGAGTAGGGCCGATATAAAAGGTCGACTACAGGGTGACGCCCATTCCCATAGCAAGGCGAATACAACCGGCCAGCGCCACGCTCGACCGGGGTGGTACCGTTAAAGACGGAGTAACGCCTCCGCCATCCACCTCTCGTCACGGTACGACAACTTAGGTTACGACATTTTTAAAGAGGTTTGCATCCTCGCGACCCAGGCGGTTAAGCCAAGGCCCTCGGTCCCCAAAACATGACTGAGGATTACGAGATGGGAGCAAGCTCCCCAACCAGCGGTTAAGCCGGTCACCCTAGCCCTATCGTTTCCCGCAAAGGCGGAAAACAAACTAACGATTCCGAGAGGCCTAAGGAGGTCCCTCGGCAACGAGACCCAAAGAGGGCCCCGCTGAATAACAACAATGCCACTGGAGCCCAGAAGGGGCAACAGTGACAGCTACACACAATAAATAAATATTATAATAGCGGAGCCAAGCAAAGACTCCGCTGTAAACTATAATTTAACTTAATATATAATTAAATAAATAAACTACTAGCGGAGCGCCCAAGGGGACGCCCCGCCCGCAGACCTCTAGTCGTTGCTACGACGAGGCCCGCTACTCTTGGCCAGCTGCTAGCCGCCGGTAACCAATTGAAGATTGGTGACCGTCGTTGCCCAGGGTGCACCACGGGGAGGTCGCTGCGCCATCGCACCCCAACCTAACCTAACCTAACCTAACCTAACCTAACCTAACCTAACCTAACCTAACCTAACCTAACCTAACCTAACCTAACCTAACCTAACCTAACCTAACCTAACCTTTTTTTTTTTTTTTTTTTTTTTTTTTTTTTTTTTTTTTTGTTTTCCGGGGTAAAAATGCGTGATCGCACTTCCTCGCTAGCGCAAGAATCACTATTATGTGATTCTTGCGCCAGCGAGGGGCATGTGGGGCTCTTCCTCTATAGAACGCGGTGCGCTGTCGCACCGCAGAGAGGACATACCCACTAAAAAAGCCCCCGGGCGTTCCTCCGTCTGCCGTTTAGTGTGAGGGGACCCAAGAACCATATGGGCCTTTGGTCATCCCCCCACGGCAGAGTTCTTCAACAACTCTCGCCCCGGTAAAAGGGCGAGAGTTTCCCTCCCCCTTGGCCCCATCGCGAGTGTTAAGCACCCGCGATGGGTACCGTCCTACTCCTACAGGGGCGCCCGGACGCAAGGCGCTCCCCGACCTACTCATGAATGTGACCCTAGGGAGCAAAGTCATGCACTCCGCTCCCCAGGGTCACCCCTTATGGCGGGAGACGACGGAGCTCAGCCCTTCGCCTCCCGCCAACGCGACGCCTACGAAGCGGGTGAGAGCTGGGATCTTGTTCTCTCACCCGCTCCGCGGCCTCTTTCTGCGAAACTACCGTCTCACAGAAAGAGGCCATCGACTCCCACGATCCCTCGCTCTCGAGCATCTTCTGTGTGATGTTCGAAAGCGAGAGATCGTCACCTACCTGAGCGACGAGCGCACTGCGCTCAGTCGCCCAAGCCGGACACTCGACCAACGTGTGATGCGCCGTATCATCGGCGCAATCACAGTGGTGGCAACGAGTGTCCGGCTCTCTCCTTGCCACCTTGCACAAGTAATGACCGAAGCACCCGTGCCCCGTCATTACCTGTGCAAGGTGGAAGGTAACCTCCCCCCCCTTGCGTCCGGCCCACTCTAACAAGTGAGGCCGGATCGCATCCACCGTGCGCGATCCGCTCAACGGCGGGTCGGCTTCCAACCGGTCTTTCCATCTACGGAGAACACGACGCCGCGATTCAGTACGCCACGTCGCCATGCCCTCCGGAAATGGATCCCGGTTGTTTAACGCCCCATCGCACCTCCGCCGGTACGCCGCGGCCAGCTCTTCCGCCTCCAGTTCCCACGGAGGGGAACCGGAGAGAAGACAGGCCGCGTCGAACGACACCGTGCGGTAGGTCCGGGCCGCCCTGGCGGCTATGACCCGCTGCGGCCTGCGCAGCAGGGCCACGTTACGCCGGTCCAGGGCGTCTGCCCATATGGGGGCGCCGTACAGCGCCATTGAGCGGATCACGCCGGCGTAAAGCCGCCGGCAACTCCCCCCTGGCCTGCCAACGTTGGGCAGGAGGCCACTCAAGGCTCCCGCCGCCGCAACTAGCTTCGGGGCCAACCGTTTAAAGTGGGCCCCGAAGCTCCACCTGCTGTCGAGGACGATGCCCAAATAGCGCATCGTATCCCCGACAGGTATGGAGGTACCGCCGACTACTAAGTGGGAACCTGCAGGGGGCGCTTGCCGAGGTCCCCGCCTATGAAAGGCGAGGGCCTCGGTTTTATCAAGCGCCACCTGCAGTCCCAGCCTCCGTATGCGAGCGACCACCTGGGCCACACCGGCTGTGGCCGAGATGATCGCCCGCCTATGATCGGGGCCCCGGGCGGTCACCAGAGTGTCATCCGCGTACGCAATGGCGGTGACACCCGGGAGCCGTGAGTCCCGGAGCGCCCAATCAAACCCTATGTTCCACAGGAGAGGGCCTAAGACCGACCCCTGTGGAACACCCCGCGAGACGGGCCAACGCGCTATCTCGCCGCCTGCCACCGGATACACTACCTCTCGCCCGCGCAGGTAGTGTCCGATGAGTACCCGGAGGTACCCAGGAACCCTATGGTATCGGAGGCCCTCCTCGATACATACCCAAGGGATGGTGTTGAAGGCGTTTTTGATGTCTAACGACACCGCCATCAACACCCCCCCCTGCTCGGTCGCTTCCCTAGAAAGGGCCTGGAGCCGAGCGATCGCATCCAAAGTGGACCGACCCCTACGAAAACCGTATTGGTCCTCGCAGAGATCGGGACCCGCCTCACTAAGATGTTTAGTGAGGCGTCCCGCGATCACCCTCTCCATCAGCTTACCCAATTCGTTCAAAAGAACTATTGGGCGATAAGCTGATGGAGATTCGGCCGGCCGGCCCTCCTTGTTCAGAAGGACTAACCGACCAGACTTCCAGGCCGACGGGAATCGACCTTGCCGCAGGCATGCATCGAAGAGGGCGAGCACAAAGGGCTCAAACACCTCTACCGATAGGGCCCAGGCACGTCCGGGTATCCCATCCGGGCCGGGGGCCGTAGCCTTGCCAGACAACTTGGCAACGGCCACCCCCAGCTCCGCCGGAGTAACAGGCGGCACCTCAGTGTCGTCACCCTCGGTTGGCACAACGGCGTCTTCGTCAGGCGCTGCCATAGGGGGCGGAACAAACTCCGCGTCTTGGCTGGGAAAAAGCCCACCAACCACCATATTTAAAATGTTAGGCTGGAGGCTCTCTGTGACCGGTGGTGCCCAGGGCCGCAACTTACGGCGGACCCCTTTATATGGGCGACCCCAAGGATCGCGGTCTAGAGCCTCCAGCGTTTTCTCCCAGCCAAGATCTTTTGCTTGCCCTATGGCAACGCCCAACTGACTCCGGCTCTCCCTATAGGCGGCGTAGGTCTCTTGCACGCGGACCTCGTCCCTCGGCCTCCGACGCTGACAGCGGGAGTATATTCGGCGGAGGGCGGTGCACTGAGCTCTCAAGTGCTCAATCGCACCGCTCCACCAATACACCCGCCGTCGCGGTGGACACGGACGAAGCCGGGGCATGGCTGTGTCACACACCCGGGCCATGCACTCCCCGAGTTCGTCCGCGGCCACGTCGACGTCTGAGGCCGGGTTACAAGGCCGCGCAAACCACGCCTGGACCAGGGCTGCTTCCACCAATAGCTCCCGGTCCATTTGCCCGAGTGCCCACCTCGGACCCTCTCGTCCGGGCCGCGAAGCAGGGCGAGCGGCCGGAACCGCGGAGGACGCGGAGACGCCGATATCAATATACCGGTGATCCGACAACGTCTCCACGCCCTCTAACACCTCCCATTGGTGAACACGGCGTGCCAGGGCGGGGGACGCAAACGACACGTCAACAATCGAACCGCCCTGTTGCCTCACGCACGTGTCCACGGTGCCACGGTTCAATACCACTAGGCCCTGCTCCGCAACCCAGTCTTCGAGGGTCCTTCCTTTAGGGTCGGACCTCGGACAACCCCATGCCGAAGACTTGGCGTTGAGGTCGCCCACCAAAATGATGTCGGCGTGATTTCCCACCCCAACTAGCAGTCGACTGACCTCGTCCAGGTAAACCTCGAACTCGGCCAGCCCGCTGTTAGGGGAGAAATACATGCCGACGATGGTGAGCGACCCCAACACCGCCTTTACAAAGCCCCGCCCTCTTTCCACATTGAAAAAGGGCGGGGTGCCAACCGAGGGTGACGAAACCAAGGTCACCAAGCCATCCAGGTCCCCGACATAACAAGGACGGTCGGGGATCATGTATGGCTCGGCGACGACAGCAATATTGCTCAACCGCTGCGCCATGGTCTGCAGGAGAAGATCCTGGGCCCTGGCGCAGCGATTGAGGTTAGCCTGGAGGAGACTGAACACGGACCTATCCATCGATAGCCGTGTCCATCTCCTCCTCGAGCACCCGCCTCGCGGTTCCCTGATCCGACGGGATCATCGGCCTCAGCACCTTGCGCACGGGCGGCGCCTTGCACAGCTTGGAGCCGATACTGTGATCGGCTTCCCTTCCCGCCGAGGCGCAAATAGCGCACCTCGGTTTGGAGACAGTGCAAGACGCCGCCTTGTGTCCCGACTCCGAGCAGCGGAAACACAGACCCGAACGATCTGTGTCATCGCAGCGGCAGCCCACGTGACCCGGTATTAAACACCGGAAACAGCGGAGTGGCCTCGGGTCCAGTATGACTACCGGAACCGAGACCATCCCCACCTTCACGCGGTCTGCCGCGCGCAACCGCTTCGCCACCGGAATCGGGACCGCACAAATGATGGTGCCAAGACCGAAGTGATCCCGCCTTATCTCGCCCACCCGGATTACGGAGGCTGGGCAGTCCCCAACCTTCGCCAGTGCAGCGGCAACCTCCTCAGGAACGGTGCAATCGTCGAGGCCTGAGATCCTCACCCCGATTGTTTTCTCGGGGCGAGTAATTTTGGCTACTGATGGATCTATATGAACCATCAGCGCCTCTCTCAGGGCCTCGGCTTTTGCACCACTATTGGCGCCGGGGATCTCTAGGATCCGTCCCCCCGCCTGCCCCACCCGGAAACGAACACCCTGAGTGATGCCCAGGGCGTCCGTGTCCACAAGTCGGGCCTTACGGATAACGTCGGCGTAAGTGGCACCGCTCTTCTCCGCTTCCGGAGAGAGCGTTACCACCACTACCGACGAGCGAGGGGCGCGGAGCCGTCCCCCACGGTTGCGGTGACGTTTGCCTTTTTGGGCGGCGTCCTGCCCTCCCTTGGCGGCTTCCCTCTTGCGGGCGGCTTCCGCCGCGGCGGCCGCCTTCTTTCGGGCCTTCTTTTCGGCGGCGGTTTCTCTAGTGACGAAACCGTCCGCATCCACCCTCGGTCCCGCACCTGCTGCAGGCGTAGGCACCGCAGCCGAAGTGGAAGGGACGGGCTGAACGGTCGGGACAGAGGCCGAGGCCGAGGCCGGAGCCGAGGCCCTGCCTTTGCCCTTTCCTTTGCCCTTACCCTTCCCTTCCGGCAGCGGACCCGCCACAGCAGCCGCGTACGAGGTGCCAGCGGACGGTTTCGAAACCGCCGCCGTCGCCTGCTTGGCTGACGCTCCCGGCGCCGTTATAACTGGCGGGTCGGCCAGCTTAATCGACACCGAGAGCGACTCCTTCTTCTTTTTCGTTTCGTGAGCAAGGGGCGGACGTGTATAAGGGACCTCCTTGTCCCTTTGTCGCTCCCAAGCCACGAAACGTTGGTCCATGGCGGACATCACCCGACCCATCATTTTTTCGAGGAGCGGCTCGAGTGTATCCGGGTGATCTTCGCCCTGGACGCTCTTCCCTCCTCCCTTCTTTTTCGGTGCCGGTGTCCCGGAGACAGTCGCAGCACCCGCAGCGACCTTCTCCATGCGGGCCACCGACTCCGCCATCCGATCCAGCGTCTTCTGGAGGGCCGCCAGCTGACCCCTCAGCGAGGCGTTCTCCTCCCGAAGACGCTGCATTTCATCCGTGGCGTTCAACCGTAAGGTTGACGCCACAAGCTGTTGTAGGCCGTCCGCCGACTCGTACAAATGCTTCTGGAAGGTGCCTTTAAGGTTGCCGGAGACCTTGGCGACCTTCCTTACTGTGTCAGCAAAGTGTGCCGCCAGCTCCCGGCACCCGTCGGCACCCAGCTCCGCACCTGCACCAGCCGGCGAAGAGCGCCCGCTCTGCACCTCCTGCAGCTTCTCCCGCAGCGCTCTCATCTCGTTTGCCCGGATCTGCTCAGGGGTGAACACCACGCACTCCCCCTTGCCCCCGGGCGGACGACCTTTCTTGGTCATAGGGCGAGGGGCCCCGACCTGCTCGAGGTCGGAACCCTCCGCACCACTACCGTCCGTGTCTAGGGACACCCGAGAACCACTCAGGCAGCCCGGACTCCGCTGCGCCCCCAGCTTGGGAGCCTTGGCCTGT
Source organism: Nycteola revayana (assembly GCA_947037095.2). NCBI lineage: Eukaryota > Metazoa > Arthropoda > Insecta > Lepidoptera > Nolidae > Nycteola > Nycteola revayana. Next base: position 25,581,444 of record OX344845.2, on the reverse strand, counting down.
CCTTGGACAGGGACAGGGTCCCCAGCTGTGGACCAGTCGGAGTCAGAGTCCACCAAAGTGATGCTCTGGCGGTCCCGGCTCCGCTTTCGCCCTATCGGCGAACTCGCCCGCTCGTCTACGTCCATTCGGTTGAGGACTACGACGGCCTTCCCTGCTAGCTGCACAGCGTCTACCGGTACTGGGCTCACGCCCCGCACCGCGTCGCTTGCACTCGCCCTCCTCTCCTTCCCTACGTCTGCAGATTTATTTTTTAAAAAAGGTAAATTTTCCATATTAATTCCCACGAGATGGGTCGTTCTATAAGGTCGACTGCGGGGTGACGCCCATCCCCGCAGCAAGGCAAATACACCCGGCCAGCGCCACGCTCGACCGGGGTGGTACCGTTAAAGACGGAGTAACGCCTCCGCCATTCACCTCTCGCCACGGTACGACAGCTTAGGTTGCGGCATTTTTTATAGAGGTTTGCATCCTCGCGACCCAGGCGATTAAGCCAAGGCCCCCGGTCCCCAAAACATGACTGGGGATTACGGGTTGGAAGCAAGCTCCCCGACCGACTGTTAAGCCGGCCCCCCCTAGCCCTAACGTTTTCCGCAGAAGGCGGAAAACAAAAACAACGAGCCCGGGAGGCCCAAAAAGACCCCCCGGCAACGAGACCCAAAAGGGGCCCCGTTGAATAACAAAATGGACCTCAAAAGAGGCCCATCTGCCACTGAAGTCCAAAAGGGACTCCAGTGACGACAACAAAGATAAAACTACGTCTATCTAGCGGAGCCCAAAAGGACTCCGCTCTAACAACAAAATACAAAAATTAACAAAATAAACTAATAAATTACTAACCTAAGCTAAACTACTGGCGGAGCGCCCAAGAAGACGCCCCGCCCGCGGACCTCAAGTCGTTGCTACGACGAGGCCCGCTCCACTTGGCCAGCTGCTAGCCGCCGGTCACCAATTGAAGATTGGTGACCGTCGTTGCCCAGGGTACACCACGAGGAGGTCGCTGCGCCGTCGTACCCCAACCTAACCTAACCTAACCTAACCTAACCTAACCTAACCTAACCTAACCTAACCTAACCTAACCTAACCTTTTTTTTTTTTTTTTTTTTTGTTTACCGGGGTAAAAATGCGCAACCGCACTTCCTCCCTAGCGCAGGGGTCACTATATACGTGATCCCTGCGCCAGTGAGGGGCATGTGGGGCTCATACTCTATAGAACGTGGTGCGCTGTCGCACCACAGAGAGTATGTACCCACTAAAAAAGCCCCCGGGTGTTCCTCCTTCTGTCGTTGGTGATGAGAGACCCAAGTACCGGTATAGGCCTTTGGTTATCTCTCCGACAGAGTACAACTATAACTCTCGCCCCGGTGAAGGGACTAGAGTTTCCTCCCCCTATGGCTCGATCGCGAGTGTTAAGCACCCGCGATGGATACCTTCCTACTCCTACAGGGATTGCCAGAACACAGTGGCATCCCCGACCTACTACATGAATGTGACCCTAGGGAGCAGATTCATGTTATCTGCTCCCCAGGGTCACCCCTTATGGCGGGAGACGGCGGATTTCGGCCCTCCGCCTCCGGCCAACGCGACGTCTACGAAGCGGATGAGAGCTGGAATCATCTTCTCTCACCCGCTCCGCGGCCTCCTTCTGTGAAACTACAGTCTCACAGAAAGAAGCCATCGACTCCCATGCTCCCTCGCTCTCGAGCATCCTCTTGATGATGGTCGAAAGCGAGAGGTCATTGCCTACATGTGCGATGAGCGCACCGCGCTCGGCCGCCCAAGCCGGACACTCGACCAGTGTGTGTTGCGCCGTATCATCGGCGCAATCACAGTGGTGACAACGAGTGTCCGGCTCTCTCCTTGCCACTTTGCACAGGTAATGACCGAAGCATCCGTGCCCCGTCATGACCTGCGCAATGCGGAAGGTTACCTCGCCCCTTTTACGTCCGGCCCACTCAAGCAAGTGAGGCCGGATCGCATCTACCGTACGTAATCCGCTCAATGGCGGGTCGGTTATCAGCCGGTCTTTCCATTCACGGAGGACACGACGCCGCGATTCAATACGCCACGTCGCCATGCCCTCCGGAAACGGATCACGGCCGTTTAAAACTCCGTCGCACCTCCGACGGTATGCCTCGGCCAGCTCCCTCGCCTCGAGTTCCCACGGAGGAGAACTAGAGAGAAGACAAGCCGCATCGAAGGATACCGTGCGGTAGGTACGAGCCGCCCTGGCGGCTATGACCCGCTGCGGCCGGCGCAGCAGGGCCACGTTACGCCTATCCAGTGCGTCCACCCATATCGGGGCGCCGTACAGCGCCATCGAGCGTATTACGCCCGCGTATAGTCGCCGGCAACTCCCCCCTGGCCTACCCAGGTTCGGCAGGAGACCACCGAGGGCTCCTGCCGCCGCTACTAACTTCGGGGCCAACCGATTAAAGTGGGCCCGGAAGTTCCACCTACTATCGAGGACGATACCTAAGTAACGCATCGTATCCCCGACTATAATGGAGGTGCCGCCGACGACTAAGCATGAACCTGCAGGGGGCGCTTGCCGAGGCCCCCGCTTATGAAAAGCGAGTGCCTCGGTTTTGTCAAGCGCCACCTGCAGTCCTAGCCTACGAATGCGAGCGACCACCTGAGCCACACCGGCTGTGGCCGAGATGTTCGCTCGCCTATGATCGGGACCTCGGGCGGTCACCAGAGTGTCATCCGCGTAAGCAATGGCGGTGACACCCGGGAGCCGGGTGTCCCGAAGCGCCCAATCAAAACCTATGTTCCACAGGAGGGGACCTAATACCGACCCCTGTGGAACCCCTCTAGAGACGGGCCAACGCCCCGTCCCGCCGCCTGCTATCGGGTACACTACCTCTCTACCGCGGAGATAGTGACCGATGAGTACCCGGAGGTACCCGGGCACCCTGTGGTATCTGAGGCCTTCCTCGATACAAACCCAAGGGATGGTGTTGAAGGCGTTTTTAATGTCTAACGACACCGCCATCAACACACCCCCCTGCTCGGTCGCGTCCCTTGAAAGGTCTCGAAGCCGAGTGATGGCATCTAAAGTAGAACGACCTCTACGAAAACCAAATTGATCCTCGCAGAGGTCGGGACCTACCTCACTAAGATGTTTAGTGAGGCGGCCAGCGATGACCCTCTCCATCAGCTTACCCAATTCATTCAGCAGAACGATCGGGCGATAAGCTGATGGCGATTCGGCCGGGCGGCCCTCCTTGTTAAGGAGGACCAACCGACCCGACTTCCAGGCCGAAGGGAAACGACCTTGCCGCAGGCAAGCATCGAAGAGGGCGATCACAAAGGGCTCAAACGCCTCAACCGAAAGGGCCCAGGCACGTCCTGGTATCCCATCCGGACCGGGGGCTGTGACCTTGCCTGACAACTTGGCAATGGCCGCCCCCAGCTCCGCCTGTGTAACAGGCGGCACCTCAGTGTCCTCCGTTGGCACATCGGTGTGATCATCGGGCGCCACCATAGGAGGCGGGACAAACTCCGATTCTTGGCTGGGGAATAACCCACCCACTACCGTTGTTATAACACCTGGCTGGAGGCTTTCCGTAACTGGTGGTGCCCACGGTCGCATCTTGCGGCGAACCCCTTTGTATGGGCGACCCCACGGATCGCGATCTAACGCCTCCAGCGTTCTCTCCCAGCCAAGTTCTTTAGCTTGCCCTATGGCAACGCCCAACTCACTCCGGCTCTCCCTATACTGGGCGTAGGCCTCCTGTATGCGGACCTCGTCCCTCGGCCTCCGACGCTGACAGCGAGAGTATACTCGGCGGAGGGCGGTGCACCGAACACGTAAGTGTTCGATCGCACCGCTCCACCAATACACCTGCCGCCGCGGTGGACACGGACGAAGACGGGGCATGGCCGTGTCACAGACACGAGCCATGGACTCCCCGAGTTCCTCCGCGGCCACATCTACGTCCGAGGTCGGGTTACACGGCCGCGAGAACCATGCCTGAACCAGGGCTGCCTCTAATAGCAACTCCCGGTCCAACTGTCCGAGTGCCCACCGAGGGCCCTCTCGTCGAGGCAATGAAGCAGGACGGGCGGTCGAAACCGCGGGGGACGCGGAGATGTCGATACCAACATACAAATGGTCCGACAGCGTCTCCACGCCCTCTAAAACTCCCCACTGATGAACACGACGTGCCAGGGTGGAGGACGCAAATGATACGTCCACAATCGAGCCACCCTGTTGTCTCACGCACGTGTTCACCGAGCCACGGTTTAAAACTACCAAGCCCTGCTCCACTACCCAGTCCTCAAGGGTCCTACCTTTGGGGTCGGACACCGGACATCCCCACGCCGAGGACTTGGCGTTGAGGTCGCCCACGAGAATAACGTCGGCGTGATCCCCCAGTCCAACTAGCAGTCGACCGACCTCGTCGAGGAAGACCTCGAACTCGGCCAGCCCGCTGTTGGGTGAGAAATACACACCGATGATGGTGAGCGACCCCAACACCGCCTTTACAAAGCCTCGCCCTCTTTCCACGTTGAAAAAGGGCGGGGTGCCAACGGAGGGCGACGACACTAAGGTCACCAAGCCGTCCAAGTCCCGGACATAACACGGACGGTCGGGGATCATGTACGGCTCAGCGACTACCGCAACGTTACTCAATCGCTGCGCCATGGTCTGCAGGAGAAGGTCCTGAGCCCTGGCGCAGTGATTGAGGTTGGCTTGGAGAAGTCTGAACATGGGCCTATCCATTGATGGTCGTATCCATCTCCTCCTCGATCACCTGCCTAGCGGTGCCCTGTTCCGTAGTCGGAACTGAGGGCCTAAGTGCCTTGCGCACGGTCGGCGCCTTACACAATTTGGAGCCGATACTATGATCGGCTTCCCTACCTGCCGAAGCGCAGACGTCGCACCTCGGCTTGGAGACGGCGCAGGACGCCGCCTTGTGGCCCGGCTCCGAGCAGCGGAAGCACAGACCGCTGCGGTCGGTGTCGTCGCAGCGACAGCCCACGTGACCCGGCACCAGACATCTGAAACATCTAAGTGGTCTCGGGTCGAGTATATCTACTCGTACCGAGACCAATCCTACCCTAACACGTTCTACTTTCTGTAGACGCCTCGCCGCCGCGATCGGGACTGCACATATCGCAGTACCGGAACCGCGATGGTCCCGCCGTATATCTCCCGCCCTAATGGCGGAGACCGGACACTCCCCGACCCTCGCTAGAGCAGCAGCTAGCTCCTCAGGCAAAATGCAGTCGTCAATACTGCTGACCCTAACCCCGATCGTCTTCTCGGGACGAGTGATGGTAGCGACTGACGGGTCAATAAGTTTGACCAGAGCTTCCTTAAGGGACTCGGCCTTAGCGCCACTATTAGCGCCGGGGACCTCCAAAATCCTACCCCCAGCTAACCCCACCCGGAAACGAACGCCCTGAGTGATGCCCAGGGCCTCCGCATCGACCTGATGGGCCTTGCGAATGACATCGCTATATGTGGTGCCACTTTTCTCCGCCTCCGGAGAGAGTGTCACCACGACTACCGACGAGCGAGGGGCGCGGAGCCGTCCGTGACGGTTCTTGCGACTACGCTTATTGGTAGCACCAACCTTTTTGGCGGCCTCCGCCCTGCGGGCGGCTTCCGCCGCGGCTGCCGTCTTCCTGCGGGCCTTCTTCTCCGCAGCGGTCTCCTTGCGAACGAAACCGTCCGCGTCGACCCTAGGCCCACCCGCTACAGGCGCGGGCACCGCTGCAGGCGCGGATACCGCTACAGGCGCGGGTACCGCAGCCGAAGTGGAAGGGACGGGCTGTACGGTCGGGACAGAGGCCGAGACCGAGGCCGAAGCCGAGGCCTTGCCCTTGCCCTTCCCTTTGCCCTTTCCCTTACCCTCCGGCGGCGGGCCCGCCGCAGCGGCCGCGTAAGATGTGACGGCGGACGGTTTCGCAACCGCAACCGCCGCCTGCGCAGCTGCCACTCCCGGCGCCGATATAACCGGCGGATTCGCTAACCTGATGGAGAGAGGTAGGGAAACTGACTCCTTCTTCTTCTTAGTCTCGTGGGCTAAGGGAGGACGCGAAAAAGGGACATCTCTGTCCCTCTGCCTCTCCCACTCCACGAGACGTTTGTCCATGGCGGACATCAACCGATCCATCATTCTCTCCGCATAAGGTTCGAATGAGTCCGGCTGATCTCCGCCGCGGACGCTCTTACTTGAGCCCTTCTTCGAAGACGTCGACGACCCGGAGACAGCCGCAGCACCCGCCGCGCCCTTCTCCATGCGGGCCACCGACTCCGCCATCTTATCCAGCGTCTTCTGGAGAGCCGCCAGCTGACCCCTCAGCGAGGCGTTCTCCTCCCGGAGACGCTGCATCTCGTCAGTAGCGTTCAACCTAAGGGTAGACGCTACTAACTGTTGGAGTGCATCCGCAGCCTCGTAGAGCTGCTTCTGCATCGTCCCTTTGAGGTTGCCGGAGACCCGGGCGACCTTTCTCACCGTCTCGGCGAGGTGGGCCGCAAGCTCCCGGCTCCCGTCGGCACCCAGCTCCGCGTCGGCGCCTCCCGCAGAAGAGCGCCCGCTCTGCACCTCCTGCAACTTATCGCGGAGTGCCTTCATTTCGTTTGACCTAACCTGCTCTTGGGTAAGAACAATGACCTCCTTGTTCTTACTGCCGAGCGGTCGGCCTCTCTTAGTTTTAGTATGGGGAGATCCGGCCCGTTCTAGGTCGGAACCCTCCACACTACTCTCCTCCGTATCAAGGATCACCCGAGTGTCGCTCAGGCACTCCAGGCTCCGATGCATCCCCAGCTTGGGGGCCTTGGCCTGTACTTTGACAGGGTCCCCAGCTACAGACGAGTCAGAGTCCGAATCTACCTGATTCACACTCGGGCGGTCCCGGATACGCTTCCGCCCTATTGGCGAGCTACCCCTCGCATCGACGTCCATCCTATCCAGGATGACGACTACCTCCTTAGAAATGACGGGCGACTGCGCAAGCTCTGCAGCGGGGCTCACACCCCTAACCGCGTCCCTCACGCTCGCCCTCCTCTCCTTGCCTATAGTAGGCTGCGTGCGCTCTGCAGCGGGAATCGAACCCCCTGTTGCCACGCTCGCCCTTCTTTCCTTAGCCACCGCTAACGCGTTCGCACGATCTGCAGGGGGGCTCGAACCCCTTACTGCGTCTCTAGCGCTCGCCCTCCTCTCCTTCACTATGCCTTCTGTCGATGATTTTTTATAAGAGTTATCCATAATAAATCCCACGAGTAGGGCCGATATAAAAGGTCGACTACAGGGTGACGCCCATTCCCATAGCAAGGCGAATACAACCGGCCAGCGCCACGCTCGACCGGGGTGGTACCGTTAAAGACGGAGTAACGCCTCCGCCATCCACCTCTCGTCACGGTACGACAACTTAGGTTACGACATTTTTAAAGAGGTTTGCATCCTCGCGACCCAGGCGGTTAAGCCAAGGCCCTCGGTCCCCAAAACATGACTGAGGATTACGAGATGGGAGCAAGCTCCCAACCAGCGGTTAAGCCGGTCACCCTAGCCCTATCGTTTCCCGCAGAAGGCGGAAAACAAACAAACGATCCCGAGAGGCCTAAGGAGGTCCCTCGGCAACGAGACCCAAAGAGGGCCCCGCTGAATAACAACAATGCCACTGGAGCCCAGAAGGGGCAACAGTGACAGCTACACAAATAAATAAATATTATAATAGCGGAGCCAAGCAAAGACTCCGCTGTAATCTATAAATTTAATTTAACATATAATTAAATAAATAAACTACTAGCGGAGCGCCCAAGGGGACGCCCCGCCCGCAGACCTCTAGTCGTTGCTACGACGAGGCCCGCTACTCTTGGCCAGCTGCTAGCCGCCGGTAACCAATTGAAGATTGGTGACCGTCGTTGCCCAGGGTGCACCACGGGGAGGTCGCTGCGCCATCGCACCCCAACCTAACCTAACCTAACCTAACCTAACCTAACCTTTTTTTTTTTTTTTTTTTTTTTTTTTTTTTTTTTTTTTTTTAACCGGGGTAAAAATGCGTGATCGCACTTCCTCGCTGACGCAAGAATCACTATTATGTGATTCTTGCGCCAGCGAGGGGCATGTGGGGCTCTTCCTCTATAGAACGCGGTGCGCTGTCGCACCGCAGAGAGGACATACCCACTAAAAAAAGCCCCCGGGCGTTCCTCCGTCTGCCGTTTAGTGTGAGGGGACCCAAGAACCATATGGGCCTTTGGTGTTCCCCCCACGGCAGAGTTCTTCAACAACTCTCGCCCCGGTAAAAGGGCGAGAGTTTCCCTCCCCCTTGGCCCCATCGCGAGTGTTAAGCACCCGCGATGGGTACCGTCCTACTCCTACAGGGGCGCCCGGACGCAAGGCGCTCCCCGACCTACTCATGAATGTGACCCTAGGGAGCAAAGTCATGCACTCTGCTCCCCAGGGTCACCCCTTATGGCGGGAGACGACGGAGCTCAGCCCTTCGCCTCCCGCCAACGCGACGCCTACGAAGCGGGTGAGAGCTGGGATCTTGTTCTCTCACCCGCTCCGCGGCCTCTTTCTGCGAAACTACCGTCTCACAGAAAGAGGCCATCGACTCCCACGATCCCTCGCTCTCGAGCATCTTCTGTGTGATGTTCGAAAGCGAGAGATCGTCACCTACCTGAGCGACGAGCGCACTGCGCTCAGTCGCCCAAGCCGGACACTCGACCAACGTGTGATGCGCCGTATCATCGGCGCAATCACAGTGGTGGCAACGAGTGTCCGGCTCTCTCCTTGCCACCTTGCACAAGTAATGACCGAAGCACCCGTGCCCCGTCATTACCTGTGCAAGGTGGAAGGTAACCTCCCCCCCCTTGCGTCCGGCCCACTCTAACAAGTGAGGCCGGATCGCATCCACCGTGCGCGATCCGCTCAACGGCGGGTCGGCTTCCAACCGGTCTTTCCATCTACGGAGAACACGACGCCGCGATTCAGTACGCCACGTCGCCATGCCCTCCGGAAATGGATCCCGGTTGTTTAACGCCCCATCGCACCTCCGCCGGTACGCCGCGGCCAGCTCTTCCGCCTCCAGTTCCCACGGAGGGGAACCGGAGAGAAGACAGGCCGCGTCGAACGACACCGTGCGGTAGGTCCGGGCCGCCCTGGCGGCTATGACCCGCTGCGGCCTGCGCAGCAGGGCCACGTTACGCCGGTCCAGGGCGTCTGCCCATATGGGGGCGCCGTACAGCGCCATTGAGCGGATCACGCCGGCGTAAAGCCGCCGGCAACTCCCCCCTGGCCTGCCAACGTTGGGCAGGAGGCCACTCAAGGCTCCCGCCGCCGCAACTAACTTCGGGGCCAACCGTTTAAAGTGGGCCCCGAAGCTCCACCTGCTGTCGAGGACGATGCCCAAATAGCGCATCGTATCCCCGACAGGTATGGAGGTACCGCCGACTACTAAGTGGGAACCTGCAGGGGGCGCTTGCCGAGGTCCCCGCCTATGAAAGGCGAGGGCCTCGGTTTTATCAAGCGCCACCTGCAGTCCCAGCCTCCGTATGCGAGCGACCACCTGGGCCACACCGGCTGTGGCCGAGATGATCGCCCGCCTATGATCGGGGCCCCGGGCGGTCACCAGAGTGTCATCCGCGTACGCAATGGCGGTGACACCCGGGAGCCGTGAGTCCCGGAGCGCCCAATCAAACCCTATGTTCCACAGGAGAGGGCCTAAGACCGACCCCTGTGGAACACCCCGCGAGACGGGCCAACGCGCTATCTCGCCGCCTGCCACCGGATACACTACCTCTCGCCCGCGCAGGTAGTGTCCGATGAGTACCCGGAGGTACCCAGGAACCCTATGGTATCGGAGGCCCTCCTCGATACATACCCAAGGGATGGTGTTGAAGGCGTTTTTGATGTCTAACGACACCGCCATCAACACCCCCCCCTGCTCGGTCGCTTCCCTAGATAGGGCCTGGAGCCGAGCGATCGCATCCAAAGTGGACCGACCCCTACGAAAACCGTATTGGTCCCCGCAGAGATCGGGACCCGCCTCACTAAGATGTTTAGTGAGGCGTCCCGCGATCACCCTCTCCATCAGCTTACCCAATTCGTTCAAAAGAACGATTGGGCGATAAGCCGATGGAGATTCGGCCGGCCGGCCCTCCTTACTCAGAAGGACCAACCGACCAGACTTCCAGGCCGACGGGAATCGACCTTGCCGCAGGCATGCATCGAAGAGGGCGAGCACAAAGGGCTCAAACACCTCTACCGATAGGGCCCAGGCACGTCCGGGTATCCCATCCGGGCCGGGGGCCGTAGCCTTGCCCGACAACTTGGCAACGGCCACCCCCAGCTCCGCCGGAGTAACAGGCGGCACCTCAGTGTCGCCACCCTCGGTTGGCACAACGGCGTCTTCGTCAGGCGCTGCCATAGGGGGCGGAACAAACTCCGCGTTTTGGCTGGGAAAAAGCCCACCAACCACCATATTCAAAATGTTAGGCTGGAGGCTCTCTGTGACCGGTGGTGCCCAGGGCCGCAACTTACGGCGGACCCCTTTATACGGGCGACCCCACGGATCTCGGTCTAGAGCCTCCAGCGTTCTTTCCCAGCCAATATCTTTTGCTTGCCCTATGGCAACGCCCAACTGACTCCGGCTCTCCCTATAGGCGGCGTAGGTCTCTTGCACGCGGACCTCGTCCCCCGGCCTCCGACGCTGACAGCGGGAGTATACTCGGCGGAGGGCGGTGCACTGAGCTCTCAAGTGCTCAATCGCACCGCTCCACCAATACACCCGCCGTCGCGGTGGACACGGACGAAGCCGGGGCATGGCTGTGTCACACACCCGGGCCATGCACTCCCCGAGTTCGTCCGCGGCCACGTCGACGTCTGAGGCCGGGTTACAAGGCCGCGCAAACCACGCCTGGACCAGGGCTGCCTCCACCAATAGCTCCCGGTCCATTTGCCCGAGAGCCCACCTCGGACCCTCTCGTCCGGGCCGCGAAGCAGGGCGAGCGGCTGGAACCGCGGAGGACGCGGAGATACCGATATCAATATACCGGTGATCCGATAACGTCTCCACGTCCTCTAACACCTCCCATTGGTGAACACGGCGTGCCAGGGCGGGGGACGCAAACGATACGTCAACAATCGAACCGCCCTGTTGCCTCACGCACGTGTCCACTGTGCCACGGTTCAACACCACTAGGCCCTGCTCCGCAACCCAGTCTTCGAGGGTCCTTCCTTTGGGGTCAGACCTCGGGCAACCCCACGCCGAAGATTTAGCGTTGAGGTCGCCCACCAGAATGATGTCGGCGTGACTTCCCACCCCAACTAGCAGTCGACTGACCTCGTCCAGGTAAACCTCGAACTCGGCCAGCCCGCTGTTAGGGGAGAAGTACATACCGACGATGGTGAGCGACCCCAACACCGCCTTTACAAAGCCCCGCCCTCTTTCCACATTGAAAAAGGGCGGGGTGCCAACCGAGGGTGACGAAACCAAGGTCACCAAGCCATCCAGATCCCCGACATAACAAGGACGGTCGGGGATCATGTATGGCTCGGCGACGACAGCAATGTTGCTCAACCGCTGCGCCATGGTCTGCAGGAGAAGATCCTGGGCCCTGGCGCAGCGATTGAGGTTAGCCTGGAGGAGACTGAACACGGATCTATCCATCGATAGCCGTGTCCATCTCCTCCTCGAACTCTCGCCTCGCGGTCCCCTGATCCGACGGGATCAGCGGCCTCAGCGCCTTGCGCACGGGCGGCGCCTTGCACAGCTTGGAGCCGATACTATGATCGGCATCCCTTCCCGCCGAGGCACAAATAGTGCACCTCGGCTTGGAGACAGTGCAAGACGCCGCCTTGTGTCCCGACTCCGAGCAGCGGAAACACAGACCCGAGCGGTCTGTGTCATCGCAACGGCAGCCCACGTGACCCGGCACTAAACACCGATAACAGCGGAGTGGCCTCGGGTCCAGTATGTCTACGGGAACCGAGACCAACCCCACTCTCACGCGGTCTGCCGCGCGCAACCGCTTCGCCACCGGAATCGGGACCGCACAAATAATGGTGCCGAGACCGAACCGATCCCGCCTTATCTCGCCCGCCCTTATTACGGAGGCTGGGCAGTCCCCAACCTTCGCCAGTGCAGCGGCAACCTCCTCAGAGTTGGTGCAATCGTCGAGGCCCGAGATTCTCACCCCGATTGTTTTCTCGGGGCGAGTTATTTTGGCTACTGATGGTTCTATATGAACCATCAGCGCCTCTCTTAGGGCCTCGGCTTTTGCACCGCTATTGGCGCCGGGGATCTCTAGGATCCGCCCCCCCGCCTGCCCGACCCGGAAACGAACACCCTGAGTGATGCCCAGGGCGTCCGCATCCACAAGTCGAGCCTTACGTATAACGTCGGCGTAAGTGGTACCGCTCTTCTCCGCTTCCGGAGAGAGCGTCACCACCACAACCGACGAGCGAGGGGCGCGGAGCCGTCCCCCACGGTTGCGGCGACGTTTCCCTTTCTGGGCGGCGTCCTGCCGTCCCTTGGCGGCTTCCCCCTTGCGGGCGGCTTCCGCCGCGGCGGCTGCCTTCCTTCTGGCCTTCTTTTCGGCGGCGGTTTCTTTAGTGACGAAACCGTCCGCATCCACCCTCGGTCCCGCACCCGCTGCAGGCGTAGGCACCGCGGCCGAAGTGGAAGGGACGGGCTGAACGGTCGGGACAGAGGCCGAGGCCGAGGCCGGAGCCGAGGCCTTGCCCTTGCCCTTCCCTTTGCCCTTACCCTTCCCCTCCGGCAGCGGACCCGCCACAGCAGCCGCGTACGAAGTGGTAGCGGACGGCTTCGAAACCGCCGCCGCCGCCTGCTTGGCTGTCGCTCCCGGCGCCGTTATAACTGGCGGGTCGGCCAGCTTAATCGACACCGAGAGTGACTCCTTCTTTTTCCTCGTTTCGTGAGCAAGGGGCGGACGTGTATAAGGGACCTCCGCGTCCCTTTTCCGCTCCCAAGCCACGAAACGTTGGTCCACGGCGGACATCATCCGATCCATCATCTTGTCCATGTAGGACTCGATTGTGTCCGGAAGATCTCCGCCGCGGACGCTCTTCGCTTCTCCCTTCTTCTTCGGCGCCGATGGCCCGGGGACAGCCGCAGCACCCGCCGCGACCTTCTCCATTCGGGCCACCGACTCCGCCATCCGATCCAGCGTCTTCTGGAGGGCCGCCAGCTGACCCCTCAGCGAGGCGTTCTCCTCCCGAAGACGCTGCATTTCATCTGTGGCGTTCAACCGTAAGGTTGACGCCACCAACTGCTGGAGCCCATCCGCCGACTCATATAGGTGCTTTTGGAAGGTGCCTTTAAGGTTCCCCGAGACCTTGGCGACCTTCCTCACCGTGTCGGCAAAGTGCGCCGCCAACTCCCGGCACCCGTCGGCACCTAACTCCGCACCCGCACCAGCCGGCGCACCCTGCACCTCCTGCAGCTTCTCCCGCAGGGCTCTCATCTCGTTCGCCCGGATCTGCTCAGGGGTGTACACCACGCACTCCCCCTTGCTCCCGGGCGGACGACCTTTCTTGGTCACAGGGCGAGGGGCCCCGATCTGCTCGAGACCGGAACCCTCCGCCCCACTCCCGTCAGTGTCCAGGGACTCCCGAGAACCACTCAGGCAGACAGGACTCCGCTGCGCCCCCAGCTTGGGAGCCTTGGCCTGTCCTTGGACAGGGACAGGGTCCCCAGCTGTGGACCAGTCGGAGTCAGAGTCCACCAGAGTGATACTCTGGCGGTCCCGGCTCCGCTTTCGCCCTATCGGCGAACTAGCCCGCTCGTCAACGTCCATCCGAGTAAGGACGACGACGGCCTTCTCTGCTAATTTCGCGGCCTCTACCGGTACTGGGCTCACGCCCCGCACCGCGTCGCTCGCGCTTGCCCTCCTCTCCCTTCCAACCTCCAACGATTTTGTTTTTTTTAAAAATGTGTCCATAATATATCCCACGAGATGGGTCGTTATGTAGGTCGACTGCGGGGTGACGCCCATCCCCGCAGCAAGGCAAATACACCCGGCCAGCGCCACGCTCGACCGGGGTGGTACCGTTAAAGACGGAGTAACGCCTCCGCCATTCACCTCTCGCCACGGTACGACAGCTTAGGTTGCGGCATTTTTTATAGAGGTTTGCATCCTCGCGACCCGGGCGGTTAAGCCAAGGCCCCCGGTCCCCAAAACATGACTGGGGATTACGGGTTGGGAGCAAGCTCCCCGACCGACCGTTAAGCCGGCCCCCCCCTAGCCCTAACGTTTCCCGCGGAAGGCGGAAAACAAAAACAACGAGCCCGGGAGGCCCAAAAAGACCCCCCGGCAACGAGACCCAAAAGGGGCCCCGTTGAATAACAAAATGGACCTCAAAAGAGGCCCATCTGCCACTGAAGTCCAAAAGGGACTCCAGTGACGACAACAAAGATAAAACTACGTCTATCTAGCGGAGCCCAAAAGGACTCCGCTCTAACAACAAAATACAAAAATTAACAAAATAAACTAATAAATTACTAACCTAAGCTAAACTACTGGCGGAGCGCCCAAGAAGACGCCCCGCCCGCGGACCTCAAGTCGTTGCTACGACGAGGCCCGCTCCACTTGGCCAGCTGCTAGCCGCCGGTCACCAATTGAAGATTGGTGACCGTCGTTGCCCAGGGTACACCACGAGGAGGTCGCTGCGCCGTCGTACCCCAACCTAACCTAACCTAACCTAACCTAACCTAACCTAACCTTTTTTTTTTTTTTTTTTTTTTTTTTTTTTTTTTTGTTTTCCGGGGTAAAAATGCGTGATCGCACTTCCTCGCTAGCGCAAGAATCACTATTATGTGATTCTTGCGCCAGCGAGGGGCATGTGGGGCTCTTCCTCTATAGAACGCGGTGCGCTGTCGCACCGCAGAGAGGACATACCCACTAAAAAAGCCCCCGGGCGTTCCTCCGTCTGCCGTTTAGTGTGAGGGGACCCAAGAACCATATGGGCCTTTGGTGTTCCCCCCACGGCAGAGTTCTTCAACAACTCTCGCCCCGGTAAAAGGGCGAGAGTTTCCCTCCCCCTTGGCCCCATCGCGAGTGTTAAGCACCCGCGATGGGTACCGTCCTACTCCTACAGGGGCGCCCGGACGCAAGGCGCTCCCCGACCTACTCATGAATGTGACCCTAGGGAGCAAAGCCATGCACTCTGCTCCCCAGGGTCACCCCTTATGGCGGGAGACGACGGAGCTCCGCCCTCCGCCTCCCGCCAACGCGACGCCTACGAAGCGGATGAGAGCTGGGATCTTGTTCTCTCACCCGCTCCGCGGCCTCCTTCTGCGAAACTACCGTCTCACAGAAAGAGGCCATCGACTCCCACGATCCCTCGCTCTCGAGCATCTTCTGTGTGATGTTCGAAAGCGAGAGATCGTCACCTACCTGAGCGACGAGCGCACTGCGCTCGGTCGCCCAAGCCGGACACTCGACCAACGTGTGATGCGCCGTATCATCGGCGCAATCACAGTGGTGGCAACGAGTGTCCGGCTCTCTCCTTGCCACCTTGCACAAGTAATGACCGAAACACCCGTGCCCCGTCATTACCTGTGCAAGGCGGAAGGTAACCTCCCCCCCCTTGCGTCCGGCCCACTCAAACAAGTGAGGCCGGATCGCATCCACCGTGCGCGATCCGCTCAACGGCGGGTCGGCTTCCAACCGGTGTTTCCATTCACGGAGAACACGACGCCGCGATTCAGTACGCCACGTCGCCATGCCCTCCGGAAACGGATCCCGGTTGTTTAACGCCCCATCGCACCTCCGCCGGTACGCCGCGGCCAACTCTTCCGCCTCCAGTTCCCACGGAGGGGAACCGGAGAGAAGACAGGCCGCGTCGAACGACACCGTGCGGTAGGTCCGGGCCGCCCTGGCGGCTATGACCCGCTGCGGCCTGCGCAGCAGGGCCACGTTACGCCGGTCCAGGGCGTCTGCCCATATGGGGGCGCCGTACAGCGCCATTGAGCGGATCACGCCGGCGTAAAGCCGCCGGCAACTCCCCCCTGGCCTGCCAACGTTGGGCAGGAGGCCACTCAGGGCTCCCGCCGCCGCAACTAACTTCGGGGCCAACTGTTTAAAGTGGGCCCCGAAGCTCCATCTGCTGTCGAGGACGATGCCCAAATAGCGCATCGTATCCCCGACAGGTATGGAGGTACCGCCGACTACTAAGTGGGAACCTGCAGGAGGCGCTTGCCGAGGTCCCCGCCTATGAAAGGCGAGGGCCTCGGTTTTATCAAGCGCCACCTGCAGTCCCAGCCTCCGTATGCGAGCGACCACCTGGGCCACACCGGCTGTGGCCGAGATGATCGCCCGCCTATGATCGGGGCCCCGGGCGGTCACCAGAGTGTCATCCGCGTACGCAATGGCGGTGACACCCGGGAGCCGTGAGTCCCGGAGCGCCCAATCAAACCCTATGTTCCACAGGAGAGGGCCTAAGACCGACCCCTGTGGAACACCCCGCGAGACGGGCCAACGCGCTATCTCGCCGCCTGCTACCGGATACACTACCTCTCGCCCGCGCAGGTAGTGTCCGATGAGTACCCGGAGGTACCCAGGAACCCTATGGTATCGGAGGCCCTCCTCGATACATACCCAAGGGATGGTGTTGAAGGCGTTTTTGATGTCTAACGACACCGCCATCAACACCCCCCCCTGCTCGGTCGCTTCCCTAGATAGGGCCTGGAGCCGAGCGATCGCATCCACAGTGGACCGACCCCTACGAAAACCGTATTGGTCCCCGCAGAGATCGGGACCCGCCTCACTAAGATGTTTAGTGAGGCGTCCCGCGATCACCCTCTCCATCAGCTTACCCAATTCGTTCAAAAGAACTATTGGGCGATAAGCAGATGGAGATTCGGCCGGCCGACCCTCCTTGCTCAGAAGGACCAACCGACCAGACTTCCAGGCCGACGGGAATCGACCTTGCCGCAGGCATGCATCGAAGAGGGCGAGCACAAAGGGCTCAAACACCTCTACCGATAGGGCCCAGGCACGTCCGGGTATCCCATCCGGGCCGGGGGCCGTAGCCTTGCCCGACAACTTGGCAACGGCCACCCCCAGCTCCGCCGGAGTAACAGGCGGCACCTCAGTGTCGCCACCCCCGGTCGGCACAACGGCGTCTTCGTCAGGCGCTGCCATAGGGGGCGGAACAAACTCCGCGTTTTGGCTGGGAAAAAGCCCACCAACCACCATATTCAAAATGTTAGGCTGGAGGCTCTCTGTGACCGGTGGTGCCCAGGGCCGCAACTTACGGCGGACCCCTTTATACGGGCGACCCCACGGATCCCGGTCTAGAGCCTCCAGCGTTCTTTCCCAGCCAATATCTTTTGCTTGCCCTATGGCAACGCCCAACTGACTCCGGCTCTCCCTATAGGCGGCGTAGGTCTCTTGCACGCGGACCTCGTCCCTCGGCCTCCGACGCTGACAGCGGGAGTATACTCGGCGGAGGGCGGTGCACTGAGCTCTCAAGTGCTCAATCGCACCGCTCCACCAATACACCCGCCGTCGCGGTGGACACGGACGAAGCCGGGGCATGGCTGTGTCACACACCCGGGCCATGCACTCCCCGAGTTCGTCCGCGGCCACGTCGACGTCTGAGGCCGGGTTACAAGGCCGCGCAAACCACGCCTGGACCAGGGCTGCCTCCACCAATAGCTCCCGGTCCATTTGCCCGAGAGCCCACCTCGGACCCTCTCGTCCGGGCCGCGAAGCAGGGCGAGCGGCCGGAACCGCGGAGGACGCGGAGATACCGATATCAATATACCGGTGATCCGATAACGTCTCCACGTCCTCTAACACCTCCCATTGGTGAACACGGCGTGCCAGGGCGGGGGACGCAAACGATACGTCAACAATCGAACCGCCCTGTTGCCTCACGCACGTGTCCACTGTGCCACGGTTCAACACCACTAGGCCCTGCTCCGCAACCCAGTCTTCGAGGGTCCTTCCTTTGGGGTCAGACCTCGGGCAACCCCACGCCGAAGATTTAGCGTTGAGGTCGCCCACCAGAATGATGTCGGCGTGACTTCCCACCCCAACTAGCAGTCGACTGACCTCGTCCAGGTAAACCTCGAACTCGGCCAGCCCGCTGTTAGGGGAGAAGTACATACCGACGATGGTGAGCGACCCCAACACCGCCTTTACAAAGCCCCGCCCTCTTTCCACATTGAAAAAGGGCGGGGTGCCAACCGAGGGTGACGAAACCAAGGTCACCAAGCCATCCAGATCCCCGACATAACAAGGACGGTCGGGGATCATGTATGGCTCGGCGACGACAGCAATGTTGCTCAACCGCTGCGCCATGGTCTGCAGGAGAAGATCCTGGGCCCTGGCGCAGCGATTGAGGTTAGCCTGGAGGAGACTGAACACGGATCTATCCATCGATAGCCGTGTCCATCTCCTCCTCGAACTCTCGCCTCGCGGTCCCCTGATCCGACGGGATCAGCGGCCTCAGCGCCTTGCGCACGGGCGGCGCCTTGCACAGCTTGGAGCCGATACTATGATCGGCATCCCTTCCCGCCGAGGCACAAATAGTGCACCTCGGCTTGGAGACAGTGCAAGGACGCCGCCTTGTGTCCCGACTCCGAGCAGCGGAAACACAGACCCGAGCGGTCTGTGTCATCGCAACGGCAGCCCACGTGACCCGGCACTAAACACCGATAACAGCGGAGTGGCCTCGGGTCCAGTATGTCTACGGGAACCGAGACCAACCCCACTCTCACGCGGTCTGCCGCGCGCAACCGCTTCGCCACCGGAATCGGGACCGCACAAATAATGGTGCCGAGACCGAACCGATCCCGCCTTATCTCGCCCGCCCTTATTACGGAGGCTGGGCAGTCCCCAACCTTCGCCAGTGCAAGCGGCAACCTCCTCAGAGTTGGTGCAATCATCGAGGCCCGAGATTCTCACCCCGATTGTTTTCTCGGGGCGAGTTATTTTGGCTACTGATGGTTCTATATGAACCATCAGCGCCTCTCTTAGGGCCTCGGCTTTTGCACCGCTATTGGCGCCGGGGATCTCTAGGATCCGCCCCCCCGCCTGCCCGACCCGGAAACGAACACCCTGAGTGATGCCCAGGGCGTCCGCATCCACAAGTCGGGCCTTACGTATAACGTCGGCGTAAGTGGTACCGCTCTTCTCCGCTTCCGGAGAGAGCGTCACCACCACAACCGACGAGCGAGGGGCGCGGAGCCGTCCCCCACGGTTGCGGCGACGTTTCCCTTTCTGGGCGGCGTCCTGCCGTCCCTTGGCGGCTTCCCCCTTGCGGGCGGCTTCCGCCGCGGCGGCTGCCTTCCTTCTGGCCTTCTTTTCGGCGGCGGTTTCTCTAGTGACGAAACCGTCCGCATCCACCCTCGGTCCCGCACCCGCTGCAGGCGTAGGCACCGCGGCCGAAGTGGAAGGGACGGGCTGAACGGTCGGGACAGAGGCCGAGGCCGAGGCCGGAGCCGAGGCCTTGCCCTTGCCCTTCCCCCTGCCCTTACCCTTCCCCTCCGGCAGCGGACCCGCCACAGCAGCCGCGTACGAAGTGGTAGCGGACGGCTTCGAAACCGCCGCCGCCGCCTGCTTGGCTGTCGCTCCCGGCGCCGTTATAACTGGCGGGTCGGCCAGCTTAATCGACACCGAGAGTGACTCTTTCTTTTTTCTCGTTTCGTGAGCAAGGGGCGGACGTGTATAAGGGACCTCCGCGTCCCTTTTCCGCTCCCAAGCCACGAAACGTTGGTCCACGGCGGACATCATCCGATCCATCATCTTGTCCATGTAGGACTCGATTGTGTCCGGAAGATCTCCGCCGCGGACGCTCTTCGCTTCTCCCTTCTTCTTCGGCGCCGATGGCCCGGGGACAGCCGCAGCACCCGCCGCGACCTTCTCCATTCGGGCCACCGACTCCGCCATCCGATCCAGCGTCTTCTGGAGGGCCGCCAGCTGACCCCTCAGCGAGGCGTTCTCCTCCCGAAGACGCTGCATTTCATCTGTGGCGTTCAACCGTAAGGTTGACGCCACCAACTGCTGGAGCCCATCCGCCGACTCATATAGGTGCTTTTGGAAGGTGCCTTTAAGGTTCCCCGAGACCTTGGCGACCTTCCTCACCGTGTCGGCAAAGTGCGCCGCCAACTCCCGGCACCCGTCGGCACCTAACTCCGCACCCGCACCAGCCGGCGCACCCTGCACCTCCTGCAGCTTCTCCCGCAGGGCTCTCATCTCGTTCGCCCGGATCTGCTCAGGGGTGTACACCACGCACTCCCCCTTGCTCCCGGGCGGACGACCTTTCTTGGTCACAGGGCGAGGGGCCCCGATCTGCTCGAGACCGGAACCCTCCGCCCCACTCCCGTCAGTGTCCAGGGACTCCCGAGAACCACTCAGGCAGACAGGACTCCGCTGCGCCCCCAGCTTGGGAGCCTTGGCCTGTCCCTGGACAGGGACAGGGTCCCCAGCTGTGGACCAGTCGGAGTCAGAGTCCACCAGAGTGATACTCTGGCGGTCCCGGCTCCGCTTTCGCCCTATCGGCGAACTAGCCCGCTCGTCAACGTCCATCCGAGTAAGGACGACGACGGCCTTCTCTGCTAATTTCGCGGCCTCTACCGGTACTGGGCTCACGCCCCGCACCGCGTCGCTCGCGCTTGCCCTCCTCTCCCTTCCAACCTCCAACGATTTTGTTTTTTTTAAAAATGTGTCCATAATATATCCCACGAGATGGGTCGTTATGTAGGTCGACTGCGGGGTGACGCCCATCCCCGCAGCAAGGCAAATACACCCGGCCAGCGCCACGCTCGACCGGGGTGGTACCGTTAAAGACGGAGTAACGCCTCCGCCATTCACCTCTCGCCACGGTACGACAGCTTAGGTTGCGGCATTTTTTATAGAGGTTTGCATCCTCGCGACCCGGGCGGTTAAGCCAAGGCCCCCGGTCCCCAAAACATGACTGGGGATTACGGGTTGGGAGCAAGCTCCCCGACCGACCGTTAAGCCGGCCCCCCCCTAGCCCTAACGTTTCCCGCGGAAGGCGGAAAACAAAAACAACGAGCCCGGGAGGCCCAAAAAGACCCCCCGGCAACGAGACCCAAAAGGGGCCCCGTTGAATAACAAAATGGACCTCAAAAGAGGCCCATCTGCCACTGAAGTCCAAAAGGGACTCCAGTGACGACAACAAAGATAAAACTACGTCTATCTAGCGGAGCCCAAAAGGACTCCGCTCTAACAACAAAATACAAAAATTAACAAAATAAACTAATAAATTACTAACCTAAGCTAAACTACTGGCGGAGCGCCCAAGAAGACGCCCCGCCCGCGGACCTCAAGTCGTTGCTACGACGAGGCCCGCTCCACTTGGCCAGCTGCTAGCCGCCGGTCACCAATTGAAGATTGGTGACCGTCGTTGCCCAGGGTACACCACGAGGAGGTCGCTGCGCCGTCGTACCCCAAACCTAACCTAACCTAACCTAACCTAACCTAACCTAACCTAACCTAACCTAACCTAACCTAACCTAACCTAACCTAACCTAACTAACCTAACCTAACCTAACCTAACCTAACCTAACCTAACCTAACCTAACCTAACCTAACCTAACCTAACCTAACCTAACCTAACCTAACCTAACCTAACCTAACCTAACCTAACCTAACCTAACCTAACCCCACCCGGAAACGAACGCCCTGAGTGATGCCCAGGGCCTCCGCATCGACCTGATGGGCCTTGCGAATGACATCGCTATATGTGGTGCCACTTTTCTCCGCCTCCGGAGAGAGTGTCACCACGACTACCGACGAGCGAGGGGCGCGGAGCCGTCCGTGACGGTTCTTGCGACTACGCTTATTGGTAGCACCAACCTTTTTGGCGGCCTCCGCCCTGCGGGCGGCTTCCGCCGCGGCTGCCGTCTTCCTGCGGGCCTTCTTCTCCGCAGCGGTCTCCTTGCGAACGAAACCGTCCGCGTCGACCCTAGGCCCACCCGCTACAGGCGCGGGCACCGCTGCAGGCGCGGATACCGCTACAGGCGCGGGTACCGCAGCCGAAGTGGAAGGGACGGGCTGTACGGTCGGGACAGAGGCCGAGGCCGAGAAGCCGAGGCCTTGCCCTTGCCCTTCCCTTTGCCCTTTCCCTTACCCTCCGGCGGCGGGCCCGCCGCAGCGGCCGCGTAAGATGTGACGGCGGACGGTTTCGCAACCGCAACCGCCGCCTGCGCAGCTGCCACTCCCGGCGCCGATATCACCGGCGGGTTGGCTAACCTAATGGACAAAGCCACCGACTCCTTCTTCCTGGTCTCGTGGGCTAGGGGCGGGCGCGAGAAAGGGACATCTCTGTCCCTCTGCCTCTCCCACTCCACGAAACGTTTGTCCACGGCGGACATCAACCGATTCATCATTCTCTCCATATAAGGTTCGAATGAGTCCGGCTGATCTCCGCCGCGGACGCTCTTACTTGAGCCCTTCTTTGATGACGCCGGCGACCCGGAGACAGCCGCAGCACCCGCCGCGCCCTTCTCCATGCGGGCCACCGACTCCGCCATCTTATCCAGCGTCTTCTGGAGAGCCGCCAGCTGACCCCTCAGCGAGGCGTTCTCCTCCCGGAGACGCTGCATCTCGTCAGTAGCGTTCAACCTAAGGGTAGAAGCTACCAACTGTTGGAGAGCATCCGCAGCCTCATAGAGCTGCTTCTGCATCGTCCCTTTGAGGTTGCCGGAGACCCTGGCGACCTTTCTCACCGTCTCGGCGAGGTGGGCCGCAAGCTCCCGGCTCCCGTCAGCACCCAGCTCCGCGTCGGCGCCTCCCGCAGAAGAGCGCCCGCTCTGCACCTCCTGCAACTTATCGCGGAGTGCCTTCATTTCATTCGACCTAACCTGCTCTTGGGTAAGAACAACGACCTCCTTGTTCTTACTGCCGAGCGGTCGGCCTCTCTTTGTTTTAGTATGGGGAGATCCGGCCCGTTCTAGGTCGGAACCCTCCACACTACTATCCTCCGTATCCAGTATCACCCGAGTGTCACTCAGGCTCTCCAGGCTCCGATGCGTCCCCAGCTTGGGGGCCTTGGCCTGTACTTTGACAGGGTCCCCAGCTACAGACGAGTCAGAGTCCGAATCTACCCGATTCACACTCGGGCGGTCCCGGATACGCTTTCGCCCTATTGGCGAGCTACCCCTCACATCGACGTCCATCCTATCCAGGATGACTACTACCTCCTTAGAGACTCTAGGCGGTTGCGCAGGCTCTGCAGCGGGGCTCACACCCCTAGCCGCGTCACTTACGCTCGCCCTCCTCTCCTTCCCTACAGAAGGCTGCGTGCGCTCTGCAGCGGGAATCGAACCCCCTGCTGCCACGCTCGCCCTCCTGTCCTTAGCTATAGCTAACGCGTGCGCGCGATCTGCAGGGGGGCTCGAACCCCTTACTGCGTCTCTAGCGCTCGCCCTCCTCTCCTTCAAAACTCCTCCTGACGATGATTTTTTATTATTGGTATCCATAACAAATCCCACGAGTAGGGCCGATATAAAAGGTCGACTACAGGGTGACGCCCATTCCCATAGCAAGGCGAATACAACCGGCCAGCGCCACGCTCGACCGGGGTGGTACCGTTAAAGACGGAGTAACGCCTCCGCCATCCACCTCTCGTCACGGTACTACAACTTAGGTTACGACATTTTTAAAGAGGTTTGCATCCTCGCGACCCAGGCGGTTAAGCCAAGGCCCTCGGTCCCCAAAACATGACTGAGGATTACGAGATGGGAGCAAGCTCCCCAACCAGCGGTTAAGCCGGTCACCCTAGCCCTATCGTTTCCCGCAGAAGGCGGAAAACAAACTAACGATTCCGAGAGGCCTAAGGAGGTCCCTCGGCAACGAGACCCAAAGAGGGCCCCGCTGAATAACAACAATGCCACTGGAGCCCAGAAGGGGCAACAGTGACAGCTACACACAATAAATAAATATTATAATAGCGGAGCCAAGCAAAGACTCCGCTGTAAACTATAATTTAACTTAATATATAATTAAATAAATAAACTACTAGCGGAGCGCCCAAGGGGACGCCCCGCCCGCAGACCTCTAGTCGTTGCTACGACGAGGCCCGCTACTCTTGGCCAGCTGCTAGCCGCCGGTAACCAATTGAAGATTGGTGACCGTCGTTGCCCAGGGTGCACCACGGGGAGGTCGCTGCGCCATCGCACCCCAACCTAACCTAACCTTTTTTTTTTTTTTTTTTTTTGTTTACCGGGGTAAAAATGCGCAACCGCACTTCCTCCCTGGCGCAGGGATCACTATATACGTGATCCCTGCGCCAGTGAGGGGCATGTGGGGCTCATACTCTATAGAACGTGGTGCGCTGTCGCACCACAGAGAGTATGTACCCACTAAAAAAGCCCCCGGGTGTTCCTCCTTCTGTCGTTGGTGATGAGAGACCCAAGTACCGGTATAGGCCTTTGGTTATCTCTCCGACAGAGTACAACTATAACTCTCGCCCCGGTGAAGGGACTAGAGTTTCCTCCCCCTATGGCTCTATCGCGAGTGTTAAGCACCCGCGATGGATACCTTCCTACTCCTACAGGGATTGCCAGAACACAGTGGCATCCCCGACCTACTACATGAATGTGACCCTAGGGAGCAGATTCATGTTATCTGCTCCCCAGGGTCACCCCTTATGGCGGGAGGCGGCGGATTTCGGCCCTCCGCCTCCGGCCAACGCGACGTCTACGAAGCGGATGAGAGCTGGAATCGTCTTCTCTCACCCGCTCCGCGGCCTCCTTCTGTGAAACTACAGTCTCACAGAAAGAAGCCATCGACTCCCATGCTCCCTCGCTCTCGAGCATCCTCTTGATGATGGTCGAAAGCGAGAGGTCAATACCTACATGTGCGACGAGCGCACCGCGCTCGGCCGCCCAAGCCGGACACTCGACCAGTGTGTGTTGCGCCGTATCATCGGCGCAATCACAGTGGTGACAACGAGTGTCCGGCTCTCTCCTTGCCACTTTGCACAGGTAATGACCGAAGCATCCGTGCCCCGTCATGACCTGCGCAATGCGGAAGGTTACCTCGCCCCTTTTACGTCCGGCCCACTCAAGCAAGTGAGGCCGGATCGCATCTACCGTACGTAATCCGCTCAATGGCGGGTCGGTTATCAGCCGGTCTTTCCATCCACGGAGGACACGACGCCGCGATTCAATACGCCACGTCGCCATGCCCTCCGGAAACGGATCACGGCCGTTTAAAACTCCGTCGCACCTCCGACGGTATGCCTCGGCCAGCTCCCTCGCCTCGAGTTCCCACGGAGGAGAACTAGAGAGAAGACAAGCCGCATCGAAGGATACCGTGCGGTAGGTACGAGCCGCCCTGGCGGCTATGACCCGCTGCGGCCGGCGCAGCAGGGCCACGTTACGCCTATCCAGTGCGTCCACCCATATCGGGGCGCCGTACAGCGCCATCGAGCGTATCACGCCCGCGTATAGTCGCCGGCAACTCCCCCCTGGCCTACCCAGGTTCGGCAGGAGACCACCGAGGGCTCCTGCCGCCGCTACTAACTTCGGGGCCAACCGGTTAAAGTGGGCCCGGAAGTTCCACCTACTATCGAGGACGATACCTAAGTAACGCATCGTATCCCCGACTATAATGGAGGTGCCGCCGACGACTAAGCATGAACCTGCAGGGGGCGCTTGCCGAGGCCCCCGCTTATGAAAAGCGAGTGCCTCGGTTTTGTCAAGCGCCACCTGCAGTCCTAGCCTACGAATGCGAGCGACCACCTGAGCCACACCGGCTGTGGCCGAGATGTTCGCTCGCCTATGATCTGGACCTCGGGCGGTCACCAGAGTGTCATCCGCGTACGCAATGGCGGTGACACCCGGGAGCCGTGTGTCCCGAAGCGCCCAATCAAAGCCTATGTTCCACAGGAGGGGACCTAATACCGACCCCTGTGGAACCCCTCTAGAGACGGGCCAACGCCCCGTCCCGCCGCCTGCTATCGGGTACACTACCTCTCTACCGCGGAGATAGTGACCGATGAGTACCCGGAGGTATCCGGGCACCCTGTGGTATCTGAGGCCTTCCTCGATACAAACCCAAGGGATGGTGTTGAAGGCGTTTTTAATGTCTAACGACACCGCCATCAACACACCCCCCTGCTCGGTCGCGTCCCTTGATAGGTCTCGAAGCCGAGTGATGGCATCTAAAGTAGAACGACCCCTACGAAAACCAAATTGATCCTCGCAGAGGTCGGGACCTACCTCACTAAGATGTTTAGTGAGGCGGCCAGCGATGACCCTCTCCATCAGCTTACCCAATTCATTCAGCAGAACGATCGGGCGATAAGCTGATGGCGATTCGGCCGGACGGCCCTCCTTGTTAAGGAGGACCAACCGACCCGACTTCCAGGCCGAAGGAAATCGACCTTGCCGCAGGCAAGCATCGAAGAGGGCGAGCACAAAAGGCTCAAACGCCTCAACCGAAAGGGCCCAGGCACGTCCTGGTATCCCATCCGGACCGGGGGCTGTGACCTTGCCTGACAACTTGGCAATGGCCGCCCCCAGCTCCGCCTGTGTAACAGGCGGCACCTCAGTGTCCTCCGTTGGCACATCGGTGTGATCATCGGGC
Organism: Nycteola revayana; assembly: GCA_947037095.2. Taxonomy (NCBI): domain Eukaryota; kingdom Metazoa; phylum Arthropoda; class Insecta; order Lepidoptera; family Nolidae; genus Nycteola; species Nycteola revayana. The sequence goes on along the minus strand of OX344845.2, from coordinate 25,554,896 downwards.
GCCGCCATAGGAGGCGGGACAAACTCCGATTCTTGGCTGGGGAATAACCCACCCACTACCGTTGTTATAACATCTGGCTGGAGGCTTTCCGTAACTGGTGGTGCCCACGGTCGCATCTTGCGGCGAACCCCTTTGTATGGGCGACCCCACGGATCGCGATCTAACGCCTCCAGCGTTCTCTCCCAGCCAAGTTCTTTAGCTTGCCCTATGGCAACGCCCAACTCACTCCGGCTCTCCCTATACTGGGCGTAGGCCTCCTGTATGCGGACCTCGTCCCTCGGCCTCCGACGCTGACAGCGAGAGTATACTCGGCGGAGGGCGGTGCACCGAACACGTAAGTGTTCGATCGCACCGCTCCACCAATACACCTGCCGCCGCGGTGGACACGGACGAAGACGGGGCATGGCCGTGTCACAGACACGAGCCATGGACTCCCCGAGTTCCTCCGCGGCCACATCTACGTCCGAGGTCGGGTTACACGGCCGCGAGAACCACGCCTGAACCAGGGCTGCCTCTAGTAGCAACTCCCGGTCCAACTGTCCGAGTGCCCACCGAGGGCCCTCTCGTCGAGGCAATGAAGCAGGACTGGCGGTCGGAACCGCGGGGAACGCGGAGATGTCGATACCAACATACAAATGGTCCGACAGCGTCTCCACGCCCTCTAAAACTCCCCACTGATGAACACGACGTGCCAGGGTGGAGGACGCAAATGATACGTCCACAATCGAGCCACCCTGTTGTCTCACGCACGTGTTCACCGAGCCACGGTTCAAAACTACCAAGCCCTGCTCCACTACCCAGTCCTCAAGGGTCCTACCTTTGGGGTCGGACACCGGACATCCCCACGCCGAGGACTTGGCGTTGAGGTCGCCCACGAGAATAACGTCGGCGTGATCCCCCAGTCCAACTAGCAGTCGACCGACCTCGTCGAGGAAGACCTCGAACTCGGCCAGCCCGCTGTTGGGTGAGAAATACACACCGACGATGGTGAGCGACCCCAACACCGCCTTTACAAAGCCTCGCCCTCTTTCCACGTTGAAAAAGGGCGGGGTGCCAACGGAAGGCGACGACACTAAGGTCACCAAGCCGTCCAAGTCCCCGACATAACACGGACGGTCGGGGATCATGTACGGCTCGGCGACTACCGCAACGTTACTCAATCGCTGCGCCATGGTCTGCAGGAGAAGGTCCTGAGCCCTGGCGCAGTGATTGAGGTTCGCTTGGAGAAGTCTGAACATGGGCCTATCCATTGATGGTCGTATCCATCTCCTCCTCGATCACCTGCCTAGCGGTGCCCTGTTCCGTAGTCGGAACTGAGGGCCTAAGTGCCTTGCGCACGGTCGGCGCCTTACACAATTTGGAGCCGATACTATGATCGGCTTCCCTACCTGCCGAAGCGCAGACGTCGCACCTCGGCTTGGAGACGGCGCAGGACGCCGCCTTGTGGCCCGGCTCCGAGCAGCGGAAGCACAGACCGCTGCGGTCGGTGTCGTCGCAGCGACAGCCCACGTGACCCGGCACCAGACATCTGAAACATCTAAGTGGTCTCGGGTCGAGTATATCTACTCGTACCGAGACCAATCCTACCCTAACGCGTTCTACTTTCTGTAGACGCCTCGCCGCCGCGATCGGGACTGCACATATCGCAGTACCGGAACCGCGATGGTCCCGCCGTATATCTCCCGCCCTAATGGCGGAGACCGGACACTCCCCGACCCTCGCTAGAGCAGCAGCTAGCTCCTCAGGCAAAATGCAGTCGTCAATACTGCTGACCCTAACCCCGATCGTCTTCTCGGGACGAGTGATGGTAGCGACTGACGGGTCAATAAGTTTGACCAGAGCTTCCTTAAGAGACTCGGCCTTAGCGCCACTATTAGCGCCGGGGACCTCCAAAATCCTACCCCCAGCTAACCCCACCCGGAAACGAACGCCCTGAGTGATGCCCAGGGCCTCCGCATCGACCTGATGGGCCTTGCGAATGACATCGCTATATGTGGTGCCACTTTTCTCCGCCTCCGGAGAGAGTGTCACCACGACTACCGACGAGCGAGGGGCGCGGAGCCGTCCGTGACGGTTCTTGCGACTACGCTTATTGGTAGCACCAACCTTTTTGGCGGCCTCCGCCCTGCGGGCGGCTTCCGCCGCGGCTGCCGTCTTCCTGCGGGCCTTCTTCTCCGCAGCGGTCTCCTTGCGAACGAAACCGTCCGCGTCGACCCTAGGCCCACCCGCTACAGGCGCGGGCACCGCTGCAGGCGCGGATACCGCTACAGGCGCGGGTACCGCAGCCGAAGTGGAAGGGACGGGCTGTACGGTCGGGACAGAGGCCGAGGCCGAGGCCGAAGCCGAGGCCTTGCCCTTGCCCTTCCCTTTGCCCTTTCCCTTACCCTCCGGCGGCGGGCCCGCCGCAGCGGCCGCGTAAGATGTGACGGCGGACGGTTTCGCAACCGCAACCGCCGCCTGCGCAGCTGCCACTCCCGGCGCCGATATCACCGGCGGGTTGGCTAACCTAATGGACAAAGCCACCGACTCCTTCTTCCTGGTCTCGTGGGCTAGGGGCGGGCGCGAGAAAGGGACATCTCTGTCCCTCTGCCTCTCCCACTCCACGAAACGTTTGTCCACGGCGGACATCAACCGATTCATCATTCTCTCCATATAAGGTTCGAATGAGTCCGGCTGATCTCCGCCGCGGACGCTCTTACTTGAGCCCTTCTTAGATGTTGACGCCGGCGACCCGGAGACAGCCGCAGCACCCGCCGCGCCCTTCTCCATGCGGGCCACCGACTCCGCCATCCTGTCCAGCGTCTTCTGGAGAGCCGCCAGCTGACCCCTCAGCGAGGCGTTCTCCTCCCGGAGACGCTGCATCTCGTCGGTAGCGTTCATCCTGAGGGTAGAAGCTACTAACTGTTGCATAGCATCCGCAGCCTCGTAGAGCTGCTTCTGCATCGTCCCTTTGAGGTTGCCGGAGACCCTGGCGACCTTTCTCACCGTCTCGGCGAGGTGGGCCGCAAGCTCCCGGCTCCCGTCGGCACCCAGCTCCGCGTCGGCGCCTCCCGCAGAAGAGCGCCCGCTCTGCACCTCCTGCAACTTATCGCGGAGTGCCTTCATCTCGTTTGACCTAACCTGCTCTTGGGTAAGAACAATGACCTCCTTGTTCTTACTGCCGAGCGGTCGGCCTCTCTTAGTTTTAGTATGGGGAGATCCGGCCCGTTCTAGGTCGGAACCCTCCACACTACTCTCCTCCGTGTCAAGGATCACCCGAGTGTCGCTCAGGCACTCCAGGCTCCGATGCATCCCCAGCTTGGGGGCCTTGGCCTGTACTTTGACAGGGTCCCCAGCTACAGACGAGTCAGAGTCCGAATCTACCTGATTCACACTCGGGCGGTCCCGGATACGCTTCCGCCCTATTGGCGAGCTACCCCTCGCATCGACGTCCATCCTATCCAGGATGACGACTACCTCCTTAGAAATGACGGGCGACTGCGCAAGCTCTGCAGCGGGGCTCACACCCCTAACCGCGTCCCTCACGCTCGCCCTCCTCTCCTTGCCTATAGTAGGCTGTGTGCGCTCTGCAGCGGGAATCGAACCCCCTGTTGCCACGCTCGCCCTTCTTTCCTTAGCCACCGCTAACGCGTTCGCACGATCTGCAGGGGGGCTCGAACCCCTTACTGCGTCTCTAGCGCTCGCCCTCCTCTCCTTCACTATACCGTCTGTCGATGATTTTTTATATGTGTTATCCATAATAAATCCCACGAGTAGGGCCGATATAAAAGGTCGACTACAGGGTGACGCCCATTCCCATAGCAAGGCGAATACAACCGGCCAGCGCCACGCTCGACCGGGGTGGTACCGTTAAAGACGGAGTAACGCCTCCGCCATCCACCTCTCGTCACGGTACGACAACTTAGGTTACGACATTTTTAAAGAGGTTTGCATCCTCGCGACCCAGGCGGTTAAGCCAAGGCCCTCGGTCCCCAAAACATGACTGAGGATTACGAGATGGGAGCAAGCTCCCCAACCAGCGGTTAAGCCGGTCACCCTAGCCCTATCGTTTCCCGCAGAAGGCGGAAAACAAACTAACGATTCCGAGAGGCCTAAGGAGGTCCCTCGGCAACGAGACCCAAAGAGGGCCCCGCTGAATAACAACAATGCCACTGGAGCCCAGAAGGGGCAACAGTGACAGCTACACAAAATAAATAAATATTATAATAGCGGAGCCAAGCAAAGACTCCGCTGTAATCTATAAATTTAATTTAATATATAATAAAATAAAATAAATAAACTACTAGCGGAGCGCTCAAGGGAACGCCCCGCCCGCGGACCTCCAGTCGTTGCTACGACGAGGCCCGCTACTCTTGGCCAGCTGCTAGCCGCCGGTAACCAATTGAAGATTGGTGACCGTCGTTGCCCAGGGTGCACCACGGGGAGGTCGCTGCGCCATCGCACCCCAACCTAACCTAACCTTTTTTTTTTTTTTTTTTTTTTGTTTACCGGGGTAAAAATGCGCAACCGCACTTCCTCCCTAGCGCAGGGGTCACTATATACGTGATCCCTGCGCCAGTGAGGGGCATGTGGGGCTCATACTCTATAGAACGTGGTGCGCTGTCGCACCACAGAGAGTATGTACCCACTAAAAAAGCCCCCGGGTGTTCCTCCTTCTGTCGTTGGTGATGAGAGACCCAAGTACCGGTATAGGCCTTTGGTTATCTCTCCGACAGAGTACAACTATAACTCTCGCCCCGGTGAAGGGACTAGAGTTTCCTCCCCCTATGGCTCTATCGCGAGTGTTAAGCACCCGCGATGGATACCTTCCTACTCCTACAGGGATTGCCAGAACACAGTGGCATCCCCGACCTACTACATGAATGTGACCCTAGGGAGCAGATTCATGTTATCTGCTCCCCAGGGTCACCCCTTATGGCGGGAGGCGGCGGATTTCGGCCCTCCGCCTCCGGCCAACGCGACGTCTACGAAGCGGATGAGAGCTGGAATCATCTTCTCTCACCCGCTCCGCGGCCTCCTTCTGTGAAACTACAGTCTCACAGAAAGAAGCCATCGACTCCCATGCTCCCTCGCTCTCGAGCATCCTCTTGATGATGGTCGAAAGCGAGAGGTCAATACCTACATGTGCGACGAGCGCACCGCGCTCGGCCGCCCAAGCCGGACACTCGACCAGTGTGTGTTGCGCCGTATCATCGGCGCAATCACAGTGGTGACAACGAGTGTCCGGCTCTCTCCTTGCCACTTTGCACAGGTAATGACCGAAGCATCCGTGCCCCGTCATGACCTGCGCAATGCGGAAGGTTACCTCGCCCCTTTTACGTCCGGCCCACTCAAGCAAGTGAGGCCGGATCGCATCTACCGTACGTAATCCGCTCAATGGCGGGTCGGTTATCAGCCGGTCTTTCCATTCACGGAGGACACGACGCCGCGATTCAATACGCCACGTCGCCATGCCCTCCGGAAACGGATCACGGCCGTTTAAAACTCCGTCGCACCTCCGACGGTATGCTTCGGCCAGCTCCCTCGCCTCGAGTTCCCACGGAGGAGAACTAGAGAGAAGACAAGCCGCATCGAAGGATACCGTGCGGTAGGTACGAGCCGCCCTGGCGGCTATGACCCGCTGCGGCCGGCGCAGCAGGGCCACATTACGCCTATCCAGTGCGTCCACCCATATCGGGGCGCCGTACAGCGCCATCGAGCGTATCACGCCCGCGTATAGTCGCCGGCAACTCCCCCCTGGCCTACCCAGGTTCGGCAGGAGACCACCGAGGGCTCCTGCCGCCGCTACTAACTTCGGGGCCAACCGATTAAAGTGGGCCCGGAAGTTCCACCTACTATCGAGGACGATACCTAAGTAACGCATCGTATCCCCGACTACAATGGAGGTGCCGCCGACGACTAAGCATGAACCTGCAGGGGGCGCTTGCCGAGGCCCCCGCTTATGAAAAGCGAGTGCCTCGGTTTTGTCAAGCGCCACCTGCAGTCCTAGCCTACGAATGCGAGCGACCACCTGAGCCACACCGGCTGTGGCCGAGATGTTCGCTCGCCTATGATCGGGACCTCGGGCGGTCACCAGAGTGTCATCCGCGTAAGCAATGGCGGTGACACCCGGGAGCCGGGTGTCCCGAAGCGCCCAATCAAAACCTATGTTCCACAGGAGGGGACCTAATACCGACCCCTGTGGAACCCCTCTAGAGACGGGCCAACGCCCCGTCCCGCCGCCTGCTATCGGGTACACTACCTCTCTACCGCGGAGATAGTGACCGATGAGTACCCGGAGGTACCCGGGCACCCTGTGGTATCTGAGGCCTTCCTCGATACAAACCCAAGGGATGGTGTTGAAGGCGTTTTTAATGTCTAACGACACCGCCATCAACACACCCCCCTGCTCGGTCGCGTCCCTTGAAAGGTCTCGAAGCCGAGTGATGGCATCTAAAGTAGAACGACCTCTACGAAAACCAAATTGATCCTCGCAGAGGTCGGGACCTACCTCACTAAGATGTTTAGTGAGGCGGCCAGCGATGACCCTCTCCATCAGCTTACCCAATTCATTCAGCAGAACGATCGGGCGATAAGCTGATGGCGATTCGGCCGGGCGGCCCTCCTTGTTAAGGAGGACCAACCGACCCGACTTCCAGGCCGAAGGGAAACGACCTTGCCGCAGGCAAGCATCGAAGAGGGCGAGCACAAAGGGCTCAAACGCCTCAACCGAAAGGGCCCAGGCACGTCCTGGTATCCCATCCGGACCGGGGGCTGTGACCTTGCCTGACAACTTGGCAATGGCCGCCCCCAGCTCCGCCTGTGTAACAGGCGGCACCTCAGTGTCCTCCGTTGGCACATCGGTGTGATCATCGGGCGCCACCATAGGAGGCGGGACAAACTCCGATTCTTGGCTGGGGAATAACCCACCCACTACCGTTGTTATAACACCTGGCTGGAGGCTTTCCGTAACTGGTGGTGCCCACGGTCGCATCTTGCGGCGAACCCCTTTGTATGGGCGACCCCACGGATCGCGATCTAACGCCTCCAGCGTTCTCTCCCAGCCAAGTTCTTTAGCTTGCCCTATGGCAACGCCCAACTCACTCCGGCTCTCCCTATACTGGGCGTAGGCCTCCTGTATGCGGACCTCGTCCCTCGGCCTCCGACGCTGACAGCGAGAGTATACTCGGCGGAGGGCGGTGCACCGAACACGTAAGTGTTCGATCGCACCGCTCCACCAATACACCTGCCGCCGCGGTGGACACGGACGAAGACGGGGCATGGCCGTGTCACAGACACGAGCCATGGACTCCCCGAGTTCCTCCGCGGCCACATCTACGTCCGAGGTCGGGTTACACGGCCGCGAGAACCATGCCTGAACCAGGGCTGCCTCTAATAGCAACTCCCGGTCCAACTGTCCGAGTGCCCACCGAGGGCCCTCTCGTCGAGGCAATGAAGCAGGACGGGCGGTCGAAACCGCGGGGGACGCGGAGATGTCGATACCAACATACAAATGGTCCGACAGCGTCTCCACGCCCTCTAAAACTCCCCACTGATGAACACGACGTGCCAGGGTGGAGGACGCAAATGATACGTCCACAATCGAGCCACCCTGTTGTCTCACGCACGTGTTCACCGAGCCACGGTTTAAAACTACCAAGCCCTGCTCCACTACCCAGTCCTCAAGGGTCCTACCTTTGGGGTCGGACACCGGACATCCCCACGCCGAGGACTTGGCGTTGAGGTCGCCCACGAGAATGACGTCGGCGTGATCTCCCAGTCCAACTAGCAGTCGGCCGACCTCGTCGAGGAAAGCCTCGAACTCGGCCAGCCCTCTGTTGGGTGAGAAATACACACCGACGACGGTGAGCGACCCCAACACCGCCTTTACAAAGCCTCGCCCTCTTTCCACGTTGAAAAAGGGCGGGGTGCCAACGGAAGGCGACGACACTAAGGTCACCAAGCCGTCCAAGTCCCCGACATAACACGGACGGTCGGGGATCATGTACGGCTCGGCGACTACCGCAACGTTACTCAATCGCTGCGCCATGGTCTGCAGGAGAAGGTCCTGAGCCCTGGCGCAGTGATTGAGGTTCGCTTGGAGAAGTCTGAACATGGGCCTATCCATTGATGGTCGTATCCATCTCCTCCTCGATCACCTGCCTAGCGGTGCCCTGTTCCGTAGTCGGAACTGAGGGCCTAAGTGCCTTGCGCACGGTCGGCGCCTTACACAATTTGGAGCCGATACTATGATCGGCTTCCCTACCTGCCGAAGCGCAGACGTCGCACCTCGGCTTGGAGACGGCGCAGGACGCCGCCTTGTGGCCCGGCTCCGAGCAGCGGAAGCACAGACCGCTGCGGTCGGTGTCGTCGCAGCGACAGCCCACGTGACCCGGCACCAGACATCTGAAACATCTAAGTGGTCTCGGGTCGAGTATATCTACTCGTACCGAGACCAATCCTACCCTAACGCGTTCTACTTTCTGTAGACGCCTCGCCGCCGCGATCGGGACTGCACATATCGCAGTACCGGAACCGCGATGGTCCCGCCGTATATCTCCCGCCCTAATGGCGGAGACCGGACACTCCCCGACCCTCGCTAGAGCAGCAGCTAGCTCCTCAGGCAAAATGCAGTCGTCAATACTGCTGACCCTAACCCCGATCGTCTTCTCGGGACGAGTGATGGTAGCGACTGACGGGTCAATAAGTTTGACCAGAGCTTCCTTAAGAGACTCGGCCTTAGCGCCACTATTAGCGCCGGGGACCTCCAAAATCCTACCCCCAGCTAACCCCACCCGGAAACGAACGCCCTGAGTGATGCCCAGGGCCTCCGCATCGACCTGATGGGCCTTGCGAATGACATCGCTATATGTGGTGCCACTTTTCTCCGCCTCCGGAGAGAGTGTCACCACGACTACCGACGAGCGAGGGGCGCGGAGCCGTCCGTGACGGTTCTTGCGACTACGCTTATTGGTAGCACCAACCTTTTTGGCGGCCTCCGCCCTGCGGGCGGCTTCCGCCGCGGCTGCCGTCTTCCTGCGGGCCTTCTTCTCCGCAGCGGTCTCCTTGCGAACGAAACCGTCCGCGTCGACCCTAGGCCCACCCGCTACAGGCGCGGGCACCGCTGCAGGCGCGGATACCGCTACAGGCGCGGGTACCGCAGCCGAAGTGGAAGGGACGGGCTGTACGGTCGGGACAGAGGCCGAGGCCGAGGCCGAAGCCGAGGCCTTACCCTTGCCCTTCCCTTTGCCCTTTCCCTTACCCTCCGGCGGCGGGCCCGCCGCAGCGGCCGCGTAAGATGTGACGGCGGACGGTTTCGCAACCGCAACCGCCGCCTGCGCAGCTGCCACTCCCGGCGCCGATATAACCGGCGGGTTCGCTAACCTGATGGAGAGAGGTAGGGAAACTGACTCCTTCTTCTTCTTAGTCTCGTGGGCTAAGGGAGGACGCGAAAAAGGGACATCTCTGTCCCTCTGCCTCTCCCACTCCACGAGACGTTTGTCCACGGCGGACATCAACCGATCCATCATTCTCTCCATATGAGGTTCGAATGAGTCCGGCTGATCTCCGCCGCGGGTGCTCTTACTTGAGCCCTTCTTAGATGACGCCGACGACCCGGAGACAGCTGCAGCACTCGCCGCGCCTTTCTCCATGCGGGCCACCGACTCCGCCATCCTGTCCAGCGTCTTCTGGAGAGCCGCCAGCTGACCCCTCAGCGAGGCGTTCTCCTCCCGGAGACGCTGCATCTCGTCGGTAGCGTTCATCCTGAGGGTAGAAGCTACTAACTGTTGGAGAGCATCCGCAGCCTCGTAGAGCTGCTTCTGCATCGTCCCTTTGAGGTTGCCGGAGACCCTGGCGACCTTTCTCACCGTCTCGGCGAGGTGGGCCGCAAGCTCCCGGCTCCCGTCGGCACCCAGCTCCGCGTCGGCGCCTCCCGCAGAAGAGCGCCCGCTCTGCACCTCCTGCAACTTATTGCGGAGTGCCTTCATCTCGTTTGACCTAACCTGCTCTTGGGTAAGAACAATGACCTCCTTGTTCTTACTGCCGAGCGGTCGGCCTCTCTTAGTTTTAGTATGGGGAGATCCGGCCCGTTCTAGGTCGGAACCCTCCACACTACTCTCCTCCGTATCAAGGATCACCCGAGTGTCGCTCAGGCACTCCAGGCTCCGATGCATCCCCAGCTTGGGGGCCTTGGCCTGTACTTTGACAGGGTCCCCAGCTACAGACGAGTCAGAGTCCGAATCTACTCGATTCACACTCGGGCGGTCCCGGATACGCTTTCGCCCTATTGGCGAGCTACCCCTCACATCGACGTCCATCCTATCCAGGATGACTACTACCTCCTTAGAGACTCTAGGCGGTTGCGCAGGCTCTGCAGCGGGGCTCACACCCCTAGCCGCGTCACTTACGCTCGCCCTCCTCTCCTTGCCTATAATAGGCTGCGTGCGCTCTGCAGCGGGAATCGAACCCCCTGCTGCCACGCTCGCCCTCCTGTCCTTAGCTATAGCTAACGCGTGCGCGCGATCTGCAGGGGGGCTCGAACCCCTTACTGCGTCTCTAGCGCTCGCCCTCCTCTCCTTCAACACTCCTCCTGACGATGATTTTTTAATAATAGAATTATCCATAATAAATCCCACGAGTAGGGCCGATATAAAAGGTCGACTACAGGGTGACGCCCATTCCCATAGCAAGGCGAATACAACCGGCCAGCGCCACGCTCGACCGGGGTGGTACCGTTAAAGACGGAGTAACGCCTCCGCCATCCACCTCTCGTCACGGTACGACAACTTAGGTTACGACATTTTTAAAGAGGTTTGCATCCTCGCGACCCAGGCGGTTAAGCCAAGGCCCTCGGTCCCCAAAACATGACTGAGGATTACGAGATGGGAGCAAGCTCCCCAACCAGCGGTTAAGCCGGTCACCCTAGCCCTATCGTTTCCCGCAGAAGGCGGAAAACAAACTAACGATTCCGAGAGGCCTAAGGAGGTCCCTCGGCAACGAGACCCAAAGAGGGCCCTCGCTGAATAACAACAATGCCACTGGAGCCCAGAAGGGGCAACAGTGACAGCTACACACAATAAATAAATATTATAATAGCGGAGCCAAGCAAAGACTCCGCTGTAAACTATAATTTAACTTAATATATAATTAAATAAATAAACTACTAGCGGAGCGCCCAAGGGGACGCCCCGCCCGCAGACCTCTAGTCGTTGCTACGACGAGGCCCGCTACTCTTGGCCAGCTGCTAGCCGCCGGTAACCAATTGAAGATTGGTGACCGTCGTTGCCCAGGGTGCACCACGGGGAGGTCGCTGCGCCATCGCACCCCAACCTAACCTAACCTTTTTTTTTTTTTTTTTTTTTTTTTTGTTTACCGGGGTAAAAATGCGCAACCGCACTTCCTCCCTAGCGCAGGGGTCACTATATACGTGATCCCTGCGCCAGTGAGGGGCATGTGGGGCTCATACTCTATAGAACGTGGTGCGCTGTCGCACCACAGAGAGTATGTACCCACTAAAAAAGCCCCCGGGTGTTCCTCCTTCTGTCGTTGGTGATGAGAGACCCAAGTACCGGTATAGGCCTTTGGTTATCTCTCCGACAGAGTACAACTATAACTCTCGCCCCGGTGAAGGGACTAGAGTTTCCTCCCCCTATGGCTCTATCGCGAGTGTTAAGCACCCGCGATGGATACCTTCCTACTCCTACAGGGATTGCCAGAACACAGTGGCATCCCCGACCTACTACATGAATGTGACCCTAGGGAGCAGATTCATGTTATCTGCTCCCCAGGGTCACCCCTTATGGCGGGAGGCGGCGGATTTCGGCCCTCCGCCTCCGGCCAACGCGACGTCTACGAAGCGGATGAGAGCTGGAATCATCTTCTCTCACCCGCTCCGCGGCCTCCTTCTGTGAAACTACAGTCTCACAGAAAGAAGCCATCGACTCCCATGCTCCCTCGCTCTCGAGCATCCTCTTGATGATGGTCGAAAGCGAGAGGTCAATACCTACATGTGCGACGAGCGCACCGCGCTCGGCCGCCCAAGCCGGACACTCGACCAGTGTGTGTTGCGCCGTATCATCGGCGCAATCACAGTGGTGACAACGAGTGTCCGGCTCTCTCCTTGCCACTTTGCACAGGTAATGACCGAAGCATCCGTGCCCCGTCATGACCTGCGCAATGCGGAAGGTTACCTCGCCCCTTTTACGTCCGGCCCACTCAAGCAAGTGAGGCCGGATCGCATCTACCGTACGTAATCCGCTCAATGGCGGGTCGGTTATCAGCCGGTCTTTCCATTCACGGAGGACACGACGCCGCGATTCAATACGCCACGTCGCCATGCCCTCCGGAAACGGATCACGGCCGTTTAAAACTCCGTCGCACCTCCGACGGTATGCTTCGGCCAGCTCCCTCGCCTCGAGTTCCCACGGAGGAGAACTAGAGAGAAGACAAGCCGCATCGAAGGATACCGTGCGGTAGGTACGAGCCGCCCTGGCGGCTATGACCCGCTGCGGCCGGCGCAGCAGGGCCACATTACGCCTATCCAGTGCGTCCACCCATATCGGGGCGCCGTACAGCGCCATCGAGCGTATCACGCCCGCGTATAGTCGCCGGCAACTCCCCCCTGGCCTACCCAGGTTCGGCAGGAGACCACCGAGGGCTCCTGCCGCCGCTACTAACTTCGGGGCCAACCGATTAAAGTGGGCCCGGAAGTTCCACCTACTATCGAGGACGATACCTAAGTAACGCATCGTATCCCCGACTACAATGGAGGTGCCGCCGACGACTAAGCATGAACCTGCAGGGGGCGCTTGCCGAGGCCCCCGCTTATGAAAAGCGAGTGCCTCGGTTTTGTCAAGCGCCACCTGCAGTCCTAGCCTACGAATGCGAGCGACCACCTGAGCCACACCGGCTGTGGCCGAGATGTTCGCTCGCCTATGATCGGGACCTCGGGCGGTCACCAGAGTGTCATCCGCGTAAGCAATGGCGGTGACACCCGGGAGCCGGGTGTCCCGAAGCGCCCAATCAAAACCTATGTTCCACAGGAGGGGACCTAATACCGACCCCTGTGGAACCCCTCTAGAGACGGGCCAACGCCCCGTCCCGCCGCCTGCTATCGGGTACACTACCTCTCTACCGCGGAGATAGTGACCGATGAGTACCCGGAGGTACCCGGGCACCCTGTGGTATCTGAGGCCTTCCTCGATACAAACCCAAGGGATGGTGTTGAAGGCGTTTTTAATGTCTAACGACACCGCCATCAACACACCCCCCTGCTCGGTCGCGTCCCTTGAAAGGTCTCGAAGCCGAGTGATGGCATCTAAAGTAGAACGACCTCTACGAAAACCAAATTGATCCTCGCAGAGGTCGGGACCTACCTCACTAAGATGTTTAGTGAGGCGGCCAGCGATGACCCTCTCCATCAGCTTACCCAATTCATTCAGCAGAACGATCGGGCGATAAGCTGATGGCGATTCGGCCGGGCGGCCCTCCTTGTTAAGGAGGACCAACCGACCCGACTTCCAGGCCGAAGGGAAACGACCTTGCCGCAGGCAAGCATCGAAGAGGGCGAGCACAAAGGGCTCAAACGCCTCAACCGAAAGGGCCCAGGCACGTCCTGGTATCCCATCCGGACCGGGGGCTGTGACCTTGCCTGACAACTTGGCAATGGCCGCCCCCAGCTCCGCCTGTGTAACAGGCGGCACCTCAGTGTCCTCCGTTGGCACATCGGTGTGATCATCGGGCGCCACCATAGGAGGCGGGACAAACTCCGATTCTTGGCTGGGGAATAACCCACCCACTACCGTTGTTATAACACCTGGCTGGAGGCTTTCCGTAACTGGTGGTGCCCACGGTCGCATCTTGCGGCGAACCCCTTTGTATGGGCGACCCCACGGATCGCGATCTAACGCCTCCAGCGTTCTCTCCCAGCCAAGTTCTTTAGCTTGCCCTATGGCAACGCCCAACTCACTCCGGCTCTCCCTATACTGGGCGTAGGCCTCCTGTATGCGGACCTCGTCCCTCGGCCTCCGACGCTGACAGCGAGAGTATACTCGGCGGAGGGCGGTGCACCGAACACGTAAGTGTTCGATCGCACCGCTCCACCAATACACCTGCCGCCGCGGTGGACACGGACGAAGACGGGGCATGGCCGTGTCACAGACACGAGCCATGGACTCCCCGAGTTCCTCCGCGGCCACATCTACGTCCGAGGTCGGGTTACACGGCCGCGAGAACCATGCCTGAACCAGGGCTGCCTCTAATAGCAACTCCCGGTCCAACTGTCCGAGTGCCCACCGAGGGCCCTCTCGTCGAGGCAATGAAGCAGGACGGGCGGTCGAAACCGCGGGGGACGCGGAGATGTCGATACCAACATACAAATGGTCCGACAGCGTCTCCACGCCCTCTAAAACTCCCCACTGATGAACACGACGTGCCAGGGTGGAGGACGCAAATGATACGTCCACAATCGAGCCACCCTGTTGTCTCACGCACGTGTTCACCGAGCCACGGTTTAAAACTACCAAGCCCTGCTCCACTACCCAGTCCTCAAGGGTCCTACCTTTGGGGTCGGACACCGGACATCCCCACGCCGAGGACTTGGCGTTGAGGTCGCCCACGAGAATAACGTCGGCGTGATCCCCCAGTCCAACTAGCAGTCGACCGACCTCGTCGAGGAAGACCTCGAACTCGGCCAGCCCGCTGTTGGGTGAGAAATACACACCGACGATGGTGAGCGACCCCAACACCGCCTTTACAAAGCCTCGCCCTCTTTCCACGTTGAAAAAGGGCGGGGTGCCAACGGAAGGCGACGACACTAAGGTCACCAAGCCGTCCAAGTCCCCGACATAACACGGACGGTCGGGGATCATGTACGGCTCAGCGACTACCGCAACGTTACTCAATCGCTGCGCCATGGTCTGCAGGAGAAGGTCCTGAGCCCTGGCGCAGTGATTGAGGTTGGCTTGGAGAAGTCTGAACATGGGCCTATCCATTGATGGTCGTATCCATCTCCTCCTCGATCACCTGCCTAGCGGTGCCCTGTTCCGTAGTCGGAACTGAGGGCCTAAGTGCCTTGCGCACGGTCGGCGCCTTACACAATTTGGAACCGATACTATGATCGGCTTCCCTACCTGCCGAAGCGCAGACGTCGCACCTCGGCTTGGAGACGGCGCAGGACGCCGCCTTGTGGCCCGGCTCCGAGCAGCGGAAGCACAGACCGCTGCGGTCGGTGTCGTCGCAGCGACAGCCAACGTGACCCGGCACCAGACATCTGAAACATCTAAGTGGTCTCGGGTCGAGTATATCTACTCGTACCGAGACCAATCCTACCCTAACGCGTTCTACTTTCTGTAGACGCCTCGCCGCCGCGATCGGGACTGCACATATCGCAGTACCGGAACCGCGATGGTCCCGCCGTATATCTCCCGCCCTAATGGCGGAGACCGGACACTCCCCGACCCTCGCTAGAGCAGCAGCTAGCTCCTCAGGCAAAATGCAGTCGTCAATACTGCTGACCCTAACCCCGATCGTCTTCTCGGGACGAGTGATGGTAGCGACTGACGGGTCAATAAGTTTGACCAGAGCTTCCTTAAGGGACTCGGCCTTAGCGCCACTATTAGCGCCGGGGACCTCCAAAATCCTACCCCCAGCTAACCCCACCCGGAAACGAACGCCCTGAGTGATGCCCAGGGCCTCCGCATCGACCTGATGGGCCTTGCGAATGACATCGCTATATGTGGTGCCACTTTTCTCCGCCTCCGGAGAGAGTGTCACCACGACTACCGACGAGCGAGGGGCGCGGAGCCGTCCCTGACGGTTCTTACGACTACGCTTATTGGTAGCACCAACCTTTTTGGCGGCCTCCGCCCTGCGGGCGGCTTCCGCCGCGGCTGCCGTCTTCCTGCGGGCCTTCTTCTCCGCAGCGGTCTCCTTGCGAACGAAACCGTCCGCGTCGACCCTAGGCCCACCCGCTACAGGCGCGGGCACCGCTGCAGGCGCGGATACCGCTACAGGCGCGGGTACCGCAGCCGAAGTGGAAGGGACGGGCTGTACGGTCGGGACAGAGGCCGAGGCCGAGGCCGAAGCCGAGGCCTTACCCTTGCCCTTCCCTTTGCCCTTTCCCTTACCCTCCGGCGGCGGGCCCGCCGCAGCGGCCGCGTAAGATGTGACGGCGGACGGTTTCGCAACCGCAACCGCCGCCTGCGCAGCTGCCACTCCCGGCGCCGATATAACCGGCGGATTCGCTAACCTGATGGAGAGAGGTAGGGAAACTGACTCCTTCTTCTTCTTAGTCTCGTGGGCTAAGGGAGGACGCGAAAAAGGGACATCTCTGTCCCTCTGCCTCTCCCACTCCACGAGACGTTTGTCCATGGCGGACATCAACCGATCCATCATTCTCTCCGCATAAGGTTCGAATGAGTCCGGCTGATCTCCGCCGCGGACGCTCTTACTTGAGCCCTTCTTCGAAGACGTCGACGACCCGGAGACAGCCGCAGCACCCGCCGCGCCCTTCTCCATGCGGGCCACCGACTCCGCCATCTTATCCAGCGTCTTCTGGAGAGCCGCCAGCTGACCCCTCAGCGAGGCGTTCTCCTCCCGGAGACGCTGCATCTCGTCAGTAGCGTTCAACCTAAGGGTAGACGCTACTAACTGTTGGAGTGCATCCGCAGCCTCGTAGAGCTGCTTCTGCATCGTCCCTTTGAGGTTGCCGGAGACCCGGGCGACCTTTCTCACCGTCTCGGCGAGGTGGGCCGCAAGCTCCCGGCTCCCGTCGGCACCCAGCTCCGCGTCGGCGCCTCCCGCAGAAGAGCGCCCGCTCTGCACCTCCTGCAACTTATCGCGGAGTGCCTTCATTTCGTTTGACCTAACCTGCTCTTGGGTAAGAACAATGACCTCCTTGTTCTTACTGCCGAGCGGTCGGCCTCTCTTAGTTTTAGTATGGGGAGATCCGGCCCGTTCTAGGTCGGAACCCTCCACACTACTCTCCTCCGTATCAAGGATCACCCGAGTGTCGCTCAGGCACTCCAGGCTCCGATGCATCCCCAGCTTGGGGGCCTTGGCCTGTACTTTGACAGGGTCCCCAGCTACAGACGAGTCAGAGTCCGAATCTACCTGATCCACACTCGGGCGGTCCCGGATACGCTTCCGCCCTATTGGCGAGCTACCCCTCGCATCGACGTCCATCCTATCCAGGATGACGACTACCTCCTTAGAAATGACGGGCGACTGCGCAAGCTCTGCAGCGGGGCTCACACCCCTAACCGCGTCCCTCACGCTCGCCCTCCTCTCCTTGCCTATAGTAGGCTGCGTGCGCTCTGCAGCGGGAATCGAACCCCCTGTTGCCACGCTCGCCCTTCTTTCCTTAGCCACCGCTAACGCGTTCGCACGATCTGCAGGGGGGCTCGAACCCCTTACTGCGTCTCTAGCGCTCGCCCTCCTCTCCTTCACTATGCCTTCTGTCGATGATTTTTTATAAGAGTTATCCATAATAAATCCCACGAGTAGGGCCGATATAAAAGGTCGACTACAGGGTGACGCCCATTCCCATAGCAAGGCGAATACAACCGGCCAGCGCCACGCTCGACCGGGGTGGTACCGTTAAAGACGGAGTAACGCCTCCGCCATCCACCTCTCGTCACGGTACGACAACTTAGGTTACGACATTTTTAAAGAGGTTTGCATCCTCGCGACCCAGGCGGTTAAGCCAAGGCCCTCGGTCCCCAAAACATGACTGAGGATTACGAGATGGGAGCAAGCTCCCAACCAGCGGTTAAGCCGGTCACCCTAGCCCTATCGTTTCCCGCAGAAGGCGGAAAACAAACAAACGATCCCGAGAGGCCTAAGGAGGTCCCTCGGCAGCGAGACCCAAAGAGGGCCCCGCTGAATAACAACAATGCCACTGGAGCCCAGAAGGGGCAACAGTGACAGCTACACAAATAAATAAATATTATAATAGCGGAGCCAAGCAAAGACTCCGCTGTAATCTATAAATTTAATTTAACATATAATTAAATAAATAAACTACTAGCGGAGCGCCCAAGGGGACGCCCCGCCCGCAGACCTCTAGTCGTTGCTACGACGAGGCCCGCTACTCTTGGCCAGCTGCTAGCCGCCGGTAACCAATTGAAGATTGGTGACCGTCGTTGCCCAGGGTGCACCACGGGGAGGTCGCTGCGCCATCGCACCCCAACCTAACCTAACCTAACCTAACCTAACCTAACCTTTTTTTTTTTTTTTTTTTTTTTTTTTTTTTTTTTTTTTTTTTTTTTTTTTTTTTTTTGTTTACCGGGGTAAAAATGCGCAACCGCACTTCCTCCCTAGCGCAGGGGTCACTATATACGTGATCCCTGCGCCAGTGAGGGGCATGTGGGGCTCATACTCTATAGAACGTGGTGCGCTGTCGCACCACAGAGAGTATGTACCCACTAAAAAAGCCCCCGGGTGTTCCTCCTTCTGTCGTTGGTGATGAGAGACCCAAGTACCGGTATAGGCCTTTGGTTATCTCTCCGACAGAGTACAACTATAACTCTCGCCCCGGTGAAGGGACTAGAGTTTCCTCCCCCTATGGCTCTATCGCGAGTGTTAAGCACCCGCGATGGATACCTTCCTACTCCTACAGGGATTGCCAGAACACAGTGGCATCCCCGACCTACTACATGAATGTGACCCTAGGGAGCAGATTCATGTTATCTGCTCCCCAGGGTCACCCTTTATGGCGGGAGGCGGCGGATTTCGGCCCTCCGCCTCCGGCCAACGCGACGTCTACGAAGCGGATGAGAGCTGGAATCATCTTCTCTCACCCGCTCCGCGGCCTCCTTCTGTGAAACTACAGTCTCACAGAAAGAAGCCATCGACTCCCATGCTCCCTCGCTCTCGAGCATCCTCTTGATGATGGTCGAAAGCGAGAGGTCAATACCTACATGTGCGACGAGCGCACCGCGCTCGGCCGCCCAAGCCGGACACTCGACCAGTGTGTGTTGCGCCGTATCATCGGCGCAATCACAGTGGTGACAACGAGTGTCCGGCTCTCTCCTTGCCACTTTGCACAGGTAATGACCGAAGCATCCGTGCCCCGTCATGACCTGCGCAATGCGGAAGGTTACCTCGCCCCTTTTACGTCCGGCCCACTCAAGCAAGTGAGGCCGGATCGCATCTACCGTACGTAATCCGCTCAATGGCGGGTCGGTTATCAGCCGGTCTTTCCATTCACGGAGGACACGACGCCGCGATTCAATACGCCACGTCGCCATGCCCTCCGGAAACGGATCACGGCCGTTTAAAACTCCGTCGCACCTCCGACGGTATGCTTCGGCCAGCTCCCTCGCCTCGAGTTCCCACGGAGGAGAACTAGAGAGAAGACAAGCCGCATCGAAGGATACCGTGCGGTAGGTACGAGCCGCCCTGGCGGCTATGACCCGCTGCGGCCGGCGCAGCAGGGCCACATTACGCCTATCCAGTGCGTCCACCCATATCGGGGCGCCGTACAGCGCCATCGAGCGTATCACGCCCGCGTATAGTCGCCGGCAACTCCCCCCTGGCCTACCCAGGTTCGGCAGGAGACCACCGAGGGCTCCTGCCGCCGCTACTAACTTCGGGGCCAACCGATTAAAGTGGGCCCGGAAGTTCCACCTACTATCGAGGACGATACCTAAGTAACGCATCGTATCCCCGACTACAATGGAGGTGCCGCCGACGACTAAGCATGAACCTGCAGGGGGCGCTTGCCGAGGCCCCCGCTTATGAAAAGCGAGTGCCTCGGTTTTGTCAAGCGCCACCTGCAGTCCTAGCCTACGAATGCGAGCGACCACCTGAGCCACACCGGCTGTGGCCGAGATGTTCGCTCGCCTATGATCGGGACCTCGGGCGGTCACCAGAGTGTCATCCGCGTAAGCAATGGCGGTGACACCCGGGAGCCGGGTGTCCCGAAGCGCCCAATCAAAACCTATGTTCCACAGGAGGGGACCTAATACCGACCCCTGTGGAACCCCTCTAGAGACGGGCCAACGCCCCGTCCCGCCGCCTGCTATCGGGTACACTACCTCTCTACCGCGGAGATAGTGACCGATGAGTACCCGGAGGTACCCGGGCACCCTGTGGTATCTGAGGCCTTCCTCGATACAAACCCAAGGGATGGTGTTGAAGGCGTTTTTAATGTCTAACGACACCGCCATCAACACACCCCCCTGCTCGGTCGCGTCCCTTGAAAGGTCTCGAAGCCGAGTGATGGCATCTAAAGTAGAACGACCTCTACGAAAACCAAATTGATCCTCGCAGAGGTCGGGACCTACCTCACTAAGATGTTTAGTGAGGCGGCCAGCGATGACCCTCTCCATCAGCTTACCCAATTCATTCAGCAGAACGATCGGGCGATAAGCTGATGGCGATTCGGCCGGGCGGCCCTCCTTGTTAAGGAGGACCAACCGACCCGACTTCCAGGCCGAAGGGAAACGACCTTGCCGCAGGCAAGCATCGAAGAGGGCGAGCACAAAGGGCTCAAACGCCTCAACCGAAAGGGCCCAGGCACGTCCTGGTATCCCATCCGGACCGGGGGCTGTGACCTTGCCTGACAACTTGGCAATGGCCGCCCCCAGCTCCGCCTGTGTAACAGGCGGCACCTCAGTGTCCTCCGTTGGCACATCGGTGTGATCATCGGGCGCCACCATAGGAGGCGGGACAAACTCCGATTCTTGGCTGGGGAATAACCCACCCACTACCGTTGTTATAACACCTGGCTGGAGGCTTTCCGTAACTGGTGGTGCCCACGGTCGCATCTTGCGGCGAACCCCTTTGTATGGGCGACCCCACGGATCGCGATCTAACGCCTCCAGCGTTCTCTCCCAGCCAAGTTCTTTAGCTTGCCCTATGGCAACGCCCAACTCACTCCGGCTCTCCCTATACTGGGCGTAGGCCTCCTGTATGCGGACCTCGTCCCTCGGCCTCCGACGCTGACAGCGAGAGTATACTCGGCGGAGGGCGGTGCACCGAACACGTAAGTGTTCGATCGCACCGCTCCACCAATACACCTGCCGCCGCGGTGGACACGGACGAAGACGGGGCATGGCCGTGTCACAGACACGAGCCATGGACTCCCCGAGTTCCTCCGCGGCCACATCTACGTCCGAGGTCGGGTTACACGGCCGCGAGAACCATGCCTGAACCAGGGCTGCCTCTAATAGCAACTCCCGGTCCAACTGTCCGAGTGCCCACCGAGGGCCCTCTCGTCGAGGCAATGAAGCAGGACGGGCGGTCGAAACCGCGGGGGACGCGGAGATGTCGATACCAACATACAAATGGTCCGACAGCGTCTCCACGCCCTCTAAAACTCCCCACTGATGAACACGACGTGCCAGGGTGGGGGACGCAAATGATACGTCCACAATCGAGCCACCCTGTTGTCTCACGCACGTGTTCACCGAGCCACGGTTTAAAACTACCAAGCCCTGCTCCACTACCCAGTCCTCAAGGGTCCTACCTTTGGGGTCGGACACCGGACATCCCCACGCCGAGGACTTGGCGTTGAGGTCGCCCACGAGAATAACGTCGGCGTGATCCCCCAGTCCAACTAGCAGTCGACCGACCTCGTCGAGGAAGACCTCGAACTCGGCCAGTCCGCTGTTGGGTGAGAAATACACACCGATGATGGTGAGCGACCCCAACACCGCCTTTACAAAGCCTCGCCCTCTTTCCACGTTGAAAAAGGGCGGGGTGCCAACGGAAGGCGACGACACTAAGGTCACCAAGCCGTCCAAGTCCCCGACATAACACGGACGGTCGGGGATCATGTACGGCTCAGCGACTACCGCAACGTTACTCAATCGCTGCGCCATGGTCTGCAGGAGAAGGTCCTGAGCCCTGGCGCAGTGATTGAGGTTGGCTTGGAGAAGTCTGAACATGGGCCTATCCATTGATGGTCGTATCCATCTCCTCCTCGATCACCTGCCTAGCGGTGCCCTGTTCCGTAGTCGGAACTGAGGGCCTAAGTGCCTTGCGCACGGTCGGCGCCTTACACAATTTGGAGCCGATACTATGATCGGCTTCCCTACCTGCCGAAGCGCAGACGTCGCACCTCGGCTTGGAGACGGCGCAGGACGCCGCCTTGTGGCCCGGCTCCGAGCAGCGGAAGCACAGACCGCTGCGGTCGGTGTCGTCGCAGCGACAGCCCACGTGACCCGGCACCAGACATCTGAAACATCTAAGTGGTCTCGGGTCGAGTATATCTACTCGTACCGAGACCAATCCTACCCTAACGCGTTCTACTTTCTGTAGACGCCTCGCCGCCGCGATCGGGACTGCACATATCGCAGTACCGGAACCGCGATGGTCCCGCCGTATATCTCCCGCCTTAATGGCGGAGACCGGACACTCCCCGACCCTCGCTAGAGCAGCAGCTAGCTCCTCAGGCAAAATGCAGTCGTCAATACTGCTGACCCTAACCCCGATCGTCTTCTCGGGACGAGTGATGGTAGCGACTGACGGGTCAATAAGTTTGACCAGAGCTTCCTTAAGGGACTCGGCCTTAGCGCCACTATTAGCGCCGGGGACCTCCAAAATCCTACCCCCAGCTAACCCCACCCGGAAACGAACGCCCTGAGTGATGCCCAGGGCCTCCGCATCGACCTGATGGGCCTTGCGAATGACATCGCTATATGTGGTGCCACTTTTCTCCGCCTCCGGAGAGAGTGTCACCACGACTACCGACGAGCGAGGGGCGCGGAGCCGTCCCTGACGGTTCTTACGACTACGCTTATTGGTAGCACCAACCTTTTTGGCGGCCTCCGCCCTGCGGGCGGCTTCCGCCGCGGCTGCCGTCTTCCTGCGGGCCTTCTTCTCCGCAGCGGTCTCCTTGCGAACGAAACCGTCCGCGTCGACCCTAGGCCCACCCGCTACAGGCGCGGGCACCGCTGCAGGCGCGGATACCGCTACAGGCGCGGGTACCGCAGCCGAAGTGGAAGGGACGGGCTGTACGGTCGGGACAGAGGCCGAGGCCGAGGCCGAAGCCGAGGCCTTACCCTTGCCCTTCCCTTTGCCCTTTCCCTTACCCTCCGGCGGCGGGCCCGCCGCAGCGGCCGCGTAAGATGTGACGGCGGACGGTTTCGCAACCGCAACCGCCGCCTGCGCAGCTGCCACTCCCGGCGCCGATATAACCGGCGGATTCGCTAACCTGATGGAGAGAGGTAGGGAAACTGACTCCTTCTTCTTCTTAGTCTCGTGGGCTAAGGGAGGACGCGAAAAAGGGACATCTCTGTCCCTCTGCCTCTCCCACTCCACGAGACGTTTGTCCATGGCGGACATCAACCGATCCATCATTCTCTCCGCATAAGGTTCGAATGAGTCCGGCTGATCTCCGCCGCGGACGCTCTTACTTGAGCCCTTCTTCGAAGACGTCGACGACCCGGAGACAGCCGCAGCACCCGCCGCGCCCTTCTCCATGCGGGCCACCGACTCCGCCATCTTATCCAGCGTCTTCTGGAGAGCCGCCAGCTGACCCCTCAGCGAGGCGTTCTCCTCCCGGAGACGCTGCATTTCGTCAGTAGCGTTCAACCTAAGGGTAGACGCTACTAACTGTTGGAGTGCATCCGCAGCCTCGTAGAGCTGCTTCTGCATCGTCCCTTTGAGGTTGCCGGAGACCCGGGCGACCTTTCTCACCGTCTCGGCGAGGTGGGCCGCAAGCTCCCGGCTCCCGTCGGCACCCAGCTCCGCGTCGGCGCCTCCCGCAGAAGAGCGCCCGCTCTGCACCTCCTGCAACTTATCGCGGAGTGCCTTCATTTCGTTTGACCTAACCTGCTCTTGGGTAAGAACAATGACCTCCTTGTTCTTACTGCCGAGCGGTCGGCCTCTCTTAGTTTTAGTATGGGGAGATCCGGCCCGTTCTAGGTCGGAACCCTCCACACTACTCTCCTCCGTATCCAGTATCACCCGAGTGTCACTCAGGCTCTCCAGGCTCCGATGCGTCCCCAGCTTGGGGGCCTTGGCCTGTACTTTGACAGGGTCCCCAGCTACAGACGAGTCAGAGTCCGAATCTACCCGATTCACACTCGGGCGGTCTCGGATACGCTTTCGCCCTATTGGCGAGCTACCCCTCACATCTACGTCCATCCTATCCAGGACGACGACTACCTCCTTGGAGACTATAGGCGATTGCGCAGGCTCTGCAGCGGGGCTCACACCCCTAACCGCGTCACTTACGCTCGCCCTCCTCTCCTTGCCTATAGTAGGCTGCGTGCGCTCTGCAGCGGGAATCGAACCCCCTGTTGCCACGCTCGCCCTCCTATCCTTAGCAACCGCTAACGCGTGCGCACGATCTGCAGGGGGGCTCGAACCCCTTACTGCGTCTCTCGCGCTCGCCCTCCTCTCCTTCACTACACCTCCTGACACATTATGTTTTTTATTATTGGTATCCATAACAAATCCCACGAGTAGGGCCGATATAAAAGGTCGACTACAGGGTGACGCCCATTCCCATAGCAAGGCGAATACAACCGGCCAGCGCCACGCTCGACCGGGGTGGTACCGTTAAAGACGGAGTAACGCCTCCGCCATCCACCTCTCGTCACGGTACGACAACTTAGGTTACGACATTTTTAAAGAGGTTTGTATCCTCGCGACCCAGGCGGTTAAGCCAAGGCCCTCGGTCCCCAAAACATGACTGAGGATTACGAGATGGGAGCAAGCTCCCAACCAGCGGTTAAGCCGGTCACCCTAGCCCTATCGTTTCCCGCAGAAGGCGGGAAACAAACTAACGATTCCGAGAGGCCTAAGGAGGTCCCTCGGCAACAAGACCCAAAGAGGGCCCCGCTGAATAACAACAATGCCACTGGAGCCCAGAAGGGGCAACAGTGACAGCTACACACAATAAATAAATATTATAATAGCGGAGCCAAGCAAAGACTCCGCTGTAAACTATAATTTAACTTAATATATAATTAAATAAATAAACTACTAGCGGAGCGCCCAAGGGGACGCCCCGCCCGCAGACCTCTAGTCGTTGCTACGACGAGGCCCGCTACTCTTGGCCAGCTGCTAGCCGCCGGTAACCAATTGAAGATTGGTGACCGTCGTTGCCCAGGGTGCACCACGGGGAGGTCGCTGCGCCATCGCACCCCAACCTAACCTAACCTAACCTTTTTTTTTTTTTTTTTTTTTTTTTAACCGGGGTAAAAATGCGTGATCGCACTTCCTCGCTGACGCAAGAATCACTATTATGTGATTCTTGCGCCAGCGAGGGGCATGTGGGGCTCTTCCTCTATAGAACGCGGTGCGCTGTCGCACCGCAGAGAGGACATACCCACTAAAAAAGCCCCCGGGCGTTCCTCCGTCTGCCGTTTAGTGTGAGGGGAGCCAAGAACCATATGGGCCTTTGGTCATCCCCCCACGGCAGAGTTCTTCAACAACTCTCGCCCCGGTAAAAGGGCGAGAGTTTCCCTCCCCCTTGGCCCCATCGCGAGTGTTAAGCACCCGCGATGGGTACCGTCCTACTCCTACAGGGGCGCCCGGACGCAAGGCGCTCCCCGACCTACTCATGAATGTGACCCTAGGGAGCAAAGTCATGCACTCTGCTCCCCAGGGTCACCCCTTATGGCGGGAGACGACGGAGCTCAGCCCTCCGCCTCCCGCCAACGCGACGCCTACGAAGCGGGTGAGAGCTGGGATCTTGTTCTCTCACCCGCTCCGCGGCCTCCTTCTGCGAAACTACCGTCTCACAGAAAGAGGCCATCGACTCCCACGATCCCTCGCTCTCGAGCATCTTCTGTGTGATGTTCGAAAGCGAGAGATCGTCACCTACCTGAGCGACGAGCGCACTGCGCTCAGTCGCCCAAGCCGGACACTCGACCAACGTGTGATGCGCCGAATCATCGGCGCAATCACAGTGGTGGCAACGAGTGTCCGGCTCTCTCCTTGCCACCTTGCACAAGTAATGACCGAAGCACCCGTGCCCCGTCATTACCTGTGCAAGGCGGAAGGTAACCTCCCCCCCCTTGCGTCCGGCCCACTCTAACAAGTGAGGCCGGATCGCATCCACCGTGCGCGATCCGCTCAACGGCGGGTCGGCTTCCAACCGGTCTTTCCATCTACGGAGAACACGACGCCGCGATTCAGTACGCCACGTCGCCATGCCCTCCGGAAATGGATCCCGGTTGTTTAACGCCCCATCGCACCTCCGCCGGTACGCCGCGGCCAGCTCTTCCGCCTCCAGTTCCCACGGAGGGGAACCGGAGAGAAGACAGGCCGCGTCGAACGACACCGTGCGGTAGGTCCGGGCCGCCCTGGCGGCTATGACCCGCTGCGGCCTGCGCAGCAGGGCCACGTTACGCCGGTCCAGGGCGTCTGCCCATATGGGGGCGCCGTACAGCGCCATTGAGCGGATCACGCCGGCGTAAAGCCGCCGGCAACTCCCCCCTGGCCTGCCAACGTTGGGCAGGAGGCCACTCAAGGCTCCCGCCGCCGCAACTAACTTCGGGGCCAACCGTTTAAAGTGGGCCCCGAAGCTCCACCTGCTGTCGAGGACGATGCCCAAATAGCGCATCGTATCCCCGACAGGTATGGAGGTACCGCCGACTACTAAGTGGGAACCTGCAGGGGGCGCTTGCCGAGGTCCCCGCCTATGAAAGGCGAGGGCCTCGGTTTTATCAAGCGCCACCTGCAGTCCCAGCCTCCGTATGCGAGCGACCACCTGGGCCACACCGGCTGTGGCCGAGATGATCGCCCGCCTATGATCGGGGCCCCGGGCGGTCACCAGAGTGTCATCCGCGTACGCAATGGCGGTGACACCCGGGAGCCGTGAGTCCCGGAGCGCCCAATCAAACCCTATGTTCCACAGGAGAGGGCCTAAGACCGACCCCTGTGGAACACCCCGCGAGACGGGCCAACGCGCTATCTCGCCGCCTGCCACCGGATACACTACCTCTCGCCCGCGCAGGTAGTGTCCGATGAGTACCCGGAGGTACCCAGGAACCCTATGGTATCGGAGGCCCTCCTCGATACATACCCAAGGGATGGTGTTGAAGGCGTTTTTGATGTCTAACGACACCGCCATCAACACCCCCCCCTGCTCGGTCGCTTCCCTAGAAAGGGCCTGGAGCCGAGCGATCGCATCCAAAGTGGACCGACCCCTACGAAAACCGTATTGGTCCTCGCAGAGATCGGGACCCGCCTCACTAAGATGTTTAGTGAGGCGTCCCGCGATCACCCTCTCCATCAGCTTACCCAATTCGTTCAAAAGAACTATTGGGCGATAAGCTGATGGAGATTCGGCCGGCCGGCCCTCCTTGTTCAGAAGGACTAACCGACCAGACTTCCAGGCCGACGGGAATCGACCTTGCCGCAGGCATGCATCGAAGAGGGCGAGCACAAAGGGCTCAAACACCTCTACCGATAGGGCCCAGGCACGTCCGGGTATCCCATCCGGGCCGGGGGCCGTAGCCTTGCCAGACAACTTGGCAACGGCCACCCCCAGCTCCGCCGGAGTAACAGGCGGCACCTCAGTGTCGTCACCCTCGGTTGGCACAACGGCGTCTTCGTCAGGCGCTGCCATAGGGGGCGGAACAAACTCCGCGTTTTGGCTGGGAAAAAGCCCACCAACCACCATATTCAAAATGTTAGGCTGGAGGCTCTCTGTGACCGGTGGTGCCCAGGGCCGCAACTTACGGCGGACCCCTTTATACGGGCGACCCCACGGATCTCGGTCTAGAGCCTCCAGCGTTCTTTCCCAGCCAATATCTTTTGCTTGCCCTATGGCAACGCCCAACTGACTCCGGCTCTCCCTATAGGCGGCGTAGGTCTCTTGCACGCGGACCTCGTCCCTCGGCCTCCGACGCTGACAGCGGGAGTATATTCGGCGGAGGGCGGTGCACTGAGCTCTCAAGTGCTCAATCGCACCGCTCCACCAATACACCCGCCGTCGCGGTGGACACGGACGAAGCCGGGGCATGGCTGTGTCACACACCCGGGCCATGCACTCCCCGAGTTCGTCCGCGGCCACGTCGACGTCTGAGGCCGGGTTACAAGGCCGCGCAAACCACGCCTGGACCAGGGCTGCCTCCACCAATAGCTCCCGGTCCATTTGCCCGAGAGCCCACCTCGGACCCTCTCGTCCGGGCCGCGAAGCAGGGCGAGCGGCCGGAACCGCGGAGGACGCGGAGATACCGATATCAATGTACCGGTGATCCGATAACGTCTCCACGTCCTCTAACACCTCCCATTGGTGAACACGGCGTGCCAGGGCGGGGGACGCAAACGATACGTCAACAATCGAACCGCCCTGTTGCCTCACGCACGTGTCCACTGTGCCACGGTTCAACACCACTAGGCCCTGCTCCGCAACCCAGTCTTCGAGGGTCCTTCCTTTAGGGTCGGACCTCGGACAACCCCATGCCGAAGACTTGGCGTTGAGGTCGCCCACCAAAATGATGTCGGCGTGATTTCCCACCCCAACTAGCAGTCGACTGACCTCGTCCAGGTAAACCTCGAACTCGGCCAGCCCGCTGTTAGGGGAGAAATACATGCCGACGATGGTAAGCGACCCCAACACCGCCTTTACAAAGCCCCGCCCTCTTTCCACATTGAAAAAGGGCGGGGTG
The DNA here is from genome assembly GCA_947037095.2 of Nycteola revayana. NCBI lineage: Eukaryota > Metazoa > Arthropoda > Insecta > Lepidoptera > Nolidae > Nycteola > Nycteola revayana. The sequence continues at coordinate 25,526,340 of OX344845.2, read as the reverse complement.
CCAACCGAGGGTGACGAAACCAAGGTCACCAAGCCATCCAGGTCCCCGACATAACAAGGACGGTCGGGGATCATGTATGGCTCGGCGACGACAGCAATATTGCTCAACCGCTGCGCCATGGTCTGCAGGAGAAGATCCTGGGCCCTGGCGCAGCGATTGAGGTTAGCCTGGAGGAGACTGAACACGGACCTATCCATCGATAGCCGTGTCCATCTCCTCCTCGAGCACCCGCCTCACGGTTCCCTGATCCGACGGGATCATCGGCCTCAGCACCTTGCGCACGGGCGGCGCCTTGCACAGCTTGGAGCCGATACTGTGATCGGCTTCCCTTCCCGCCGAGGCGCAAATAGCGCACCTCGGTTTGGAGACAGTGCAAGACGCCGCCTTGTGTCCCGACTCCGAGCAGCGGAAACACAGACCCGAACGGTCTGTGTCATCGCAGCGGCAGCCCACGTGACCCGGTATTAAGCACCGGAAACAGCGGAGTGGCCTCGGGTCCAGTATGACTACCGGAACCGAGACCATCCCCACCTTCACGCGGTCTGCCGCGCGCAACCGCTTCGCCACCGGAATCGGGACCGCACAAATGATGGTGCCGAGACCGAAGTGATCCCGCCTTATCTCGCCCACCCGGATTACGGAGGCTGGGCAGTCCCCAACCTTCGCCAGTGCAGCGGCAACCTCCTCAGGAACGGTGCAATCGTCGAGGCCTGAGATCCTCACCCCGATTGTTTTCTCGGGGCGAGTAATTTTGGCTACTGATGGATCTATATGGACCATCAGCGCCTCCCTCAGGGCCTCGGCTTTTGCACCACTATTGGCGCCGGGGATCTCTAGGATCCGCCCCCCCGCCTGCCCCACCCGGAAACGAACACCCTGAGTGATGCCCAGGGCGTCCGTGTCCACAAGTCGGGCCTTACGGATAACGTCGGCGTAAGTGGCACCGCTCTTCTCCGCTTCCGGAGAGAGCGTTACCACCACTACCGACGAGCGAGGGGCGCGGAGCCGTCCCCCACGGTTGCGGTGACGTTTGCCTTTTTGGGCGGCGTCCTGCCCTCCCTTGGCGGCTTCCCTCTTGCGGGCGGCTTCCGCCGCGGCGGCCGCCTTCCTTCGGGCCTTCTTTTCGGCGGCGGTTTCTCTAGTGACGAAACCGTCCGCATCCACCCTAGGTCCCGCACCTGCTGCAGGCGTAGGCACCGCAGCCGAAGTGGAAGGGACGGGCTGAACGGTCGGGACAGAGGCCAAGGCCGAGGCCGGAGCCGAGGCCTTGCCTTTGCCCTTTCCTTTGCCCTTACCCTTCCCTTCCGGCAGCGGACCCGCCACAGCAGCCGCGTACGAAGTGCCAGCGGACGGTTTCGAAACCGCCGCCGCCGCCTGCTTGGCTGTCGCTCCCGGCGCCGTTATAACTGGCGGGTCGGCCAGCTTAATCGACACCGAGAGCGACTCCTTTTTCTTCTTCGTTTCGTGAGCAAGGGGCGGACGTGTATAAGGGACCTCCTTGTCCCTTTGTCGCTCCCAAGCCACGAAACGTTGGTCCATGGCGGACATCACCCGATCCATCATCTTTTCGAGAAGCGGCTCGAGTGTATCCGGGTGATCCTCGCCCTGGACGCTCTTCCCTCCTCCCTTCTTTTTCGGTGCCGGTGTCCCGGAGACAGTCGCAGCACCCGCAGCGACCTTCTCCATGCGGGCCACCGACTCCGCCATCCGATCCAGCGTCTTCTGGAGGGCCGCCAGCTGACCCCTCAGCGAGGCGTTCTCCTCCCGAAGACGCTGCATTTCATCGGTGGCGTTCAACCGTAAGGTTGACGCCACCAGCTGCTGTAGGCCGTCCGCCGACTCATACAGGTGTTTTTGAAAGGTGCCCTTAAGGTTGCCGGAGACCTTGGCGACCTTCCTCACCGTATCGGCAAAGTGAGCCGCCAACTCCCGGCATCCATCAGCACCCAGCTCCGCACCCGCACCAGCCGGCGAACCCTGCACCTCCTGCAGCTTCTCCCTGAGAGCCCGCATCTCGTTCGCCCGGATCTGCTCAGGGGTGTACACCACGCACTCCCCCTTGCTCCCGGGCGGACGACCTTTCTTGGTCACAGGGCGAGGGGCCCCGCTCTGCTCGAGATCGGAACCCTCCGCCCCACTCCCGTCAGTGTCCAGGGACGCCCGAGAACCACTCAGGCAGACCGGACTCCGCTGCGCCCCCAGCTTGGGAGCCTTGGCCTGTCCTTGGACAGGGACAGGGTCCCCAGCTGTGGACCAGTCGGAGTCAGAGTCCACCAAAGTAATACTCTGGCGGTCCCGGCTCCGCTTACGCCCAATCGGCGAGCTCGCACGCTCGTCTACCTCCATCCTGTTGAGGACAACTACGGCCTTCCCTGCGAGCTTCGCAGCGTCCACCGGTACTGGGCTCACGCCCCGCACCGCGTCGCTCGCGCTCGCCCTCCTCTCCCTCCCTACCTCCAACGATTTGGTTTTTAAAAAAGAATCCATATTTATTCCCACGATAAGGGTCGTTATGTAGGTCGACTGCGGGGTGACGCCCATCCCCGCAGCAAGGCAAATACACCCGGCCAGCGCCACGCTCGACCGGGGTGGTACCGTTAAAGACGGAGTAACGCCTCCGCCATTCACCTCTCACCACGGTACGACAGCTTAGGTTGCGGCATTTTTTATAGAGGTTTGCATCCTCGCGACCCGGGCGGTTAAGCCAAGGCCCCCGGTCCCCAAAACATGACTGGGGATTACGGGTTGGGAGCAAGCTCCCCGACCGACTGTTAAGCCGGCCCCCCCTAGCCCTAATCGTTTCCCGCTGAAGGCGGAAAACAAAAACAACGAGCCCGAGAGGCCCAAAAAGACCCCCCGGCAACGAGACCCAAAAGGGGCCCCGCTGAATAACAAAATGGACCTCAAAAGAGGCCCATCTGCCACTGAAGTCCAAAAGGGACTCCAGTGACGACAACAAAGATAAAACTACGTCTATCTAGCGGAGCCCAAAAGGACTCCGCTCTAACAACAAAATACAAAAATTAACAAAATAAACTAATAAATTACTAACCTAAGCTAAACTACTGGCGGAGCGCCCAAGAAGACGCCCCGCCCGCGGACCTCAAGTCGTTGCTACGACGAGGCCCGCTCCACTTGGCCAGCTGCTAGCCGCCGGTCACCAATTGAAGATTGGTGACCGTCGTTGCCCAGGGTACACCACGAGGAGGTCGCTGCGCCGTCGTACCCCAACCTAACCTAACCTTTTTTTTTTTTTTTTTTTTTTTTAACCGGGGTAAAAATGCGTGATCGCACTTCCTCGCTGGCGCAAGAATCACTATTATGTGATTCTTGCGCCAGCGAGGGGCATGTGGGGCTCTTCCTCTATAGAACGCGGTGCGCTGTCGCACCGCAGAGAGGACATACCCACTAAAAAAGCCCCCGGGCGTTCCTCCGTCTGCCGTTTAGTGTGAGGGGACCCAAGAACCATATGGGCCTTTGGTGTTCCCCCCACGGCAGAGTTCTTCAACAACTCTCGCCCCGGTAAAAGGGCGAGAGTTTCCCTCCCCCTTGGCCCCATCGCGAGTGTTAAGCACCCGCGATGGGTACCGTCCTACTCCTACAGGGGCGCCCGGACGCAAGGCGCTCCCCGACCTACTCATGAATGTGACCCTAGGGAGCAAAGCCATGCACTCTGCTCCCCAGGGTCACCCCTTATGGCGGGAGACGACGGAGCTCCGCCCTCCGCCTCCCGCCAACGCGACGCCTACGAAGCGGATGAGAGCTGGGATCTTGTTCTCTCACCCGCTCCGCGGCCTCCTTCTGCGAAACTACCGTCTCACAGAAAGAGGCCATCGACTCCCACGATCCCTCGCTCTCGAGCATCTTCTGTGTGATGTTCGAAAGCGAGAGATCGTCACCTACCTGAGCGACGAGCGCACTGCGCTCGGTCGCCCAAGCCGGACACTCGACCAACGTGTGATGCGCCGTATCATCGGCGCAATCACAGTGGTGGCAACGAGTGTCCGGCTCTCTCCTTGCCACCTTGCACAAGTAATGACCGAAGCATCCGTGCCCCGTCATTACCTGTGCAAGGCGGAAGGTAACCTCCCCCCCCTTGCGTCCGGCCCACTCAAACAAGTGAGGCCGGATCGCATCCACCGTGCGCGATCCGCTCAACGGCGGGTCGGCTTCCAACCGGTGTTTCCATTCACGGAGAACACGACGCCGCGATTCAGTACGCCACGTCGCCATGCCCTCCGGAAACGGATCCCGGTTGTTTAACGCCCCATCGCACCTCCGCCGGTACGCCGCGGCCAACTCTTCCGCCTCCAGTTCCCACGGAGGGGAACCGGAGAGAAGACAGGCCGCGTCGAACGACACCGTGCGGTAGGTCCGGGCCGCCCTGGCGGCTATGACCCGCTGCGGCCTGCGCAGCAGGGCCACGTTACGCCGGTCCAGGGCGTCTGCCCATATGGGGGCGCCGTACAGCGCCATTGAGCGGATCACGCCGGCGTAAAGCCGCCGGCAACTCCCCCCTGGCCTGCCAACGTTGGGCAGGAGGCCACTCAGGGCTCCCGCCGCCGCAACTAACTTCGGGGCCAACTGTTTAAAGTGGGCCCCGAAGCTCCATCTGCTGTCGAGGACGATGCCCAAATAGCGCATCGTATCCCCGACAGGTATGGAGGTACCGCCGACTACTAAGTGGGAACCTGCAGGAGGCGCTTGCCGAGGTCCCCGCCTATGAAAGGCGAGGGCCTCGGTTTTATCAAGCGCCACCTGCAGTCCCAGCCTCCGTATGCGAGCGACCACCTGGGCCACACCGGCTGTGGCCGAGATGATCGCCCGCCTATGATCGGGGCCCCGGGCGGTCACCAGAGTGTCATCCGCGTACGCAATGGCGGTGACACCCGGGAGCCGTGAGTCCCGGAGCGCCCAATCAAACCCTATGTTCCACAGGAGAGGGCCTAAGACCGACCCCTGTGGAACACCCCGCGAGACGGGCCAACGCGCTATCTCGCCGCCTGCTACCGGATACACTACCTCTCGCCCGCGCAGGTAGTGTCCGATGAGTACCCGGAGGTACCCAGGAACCCTATGGTATCGGAGGCCCTCCTCGATACATACCCAAGGGATGGTGTTGAAGGCGTTTTTGATGTCTAACGACACCGCCATCAACACCCCCCCCTGCTCGGTCGCTTCCCTAGATAGGGCCTGGAGCCGAGCGATCGCATCCACAGTGGACCGACCCCTACGAAAACCGTATTGGTCCCCGCAGAGATCGGGACCCGCCTCACTAAGATGTTTAGTGAGGCGTCCCGCGATCACCCTCTCCATCAGCTTACCCAATTCGTTCAAAAGAACTATTGGGCGATAAGCAGATGGAGATTCGGCCGGCCGACCCTCCTTGCTCAGAAGGACCAACCGACCAGACTTCCAGGCCGACGGGAATCGACCTTGCCGCAGGCATGCATCGAAGAGGGCGAGCACAAAGGGCTCAAACACCTCTACCGATAGGGCCCAGGCACGTCCGGGTATCCCATCCGGGCCGGGGGCCGTAGCCTTGCCCGACAACTTGGCAACGGCCACCCCCAGCTCCGCCGGAGTAACAGGCGGCACCTCAGTGTCGCCACCCTCGGTTGGCACAACGGCGTCTTCGTCAGGCGCTGCCATAGGGGGCGGAACAAACTCCGCGTTTTGGCTGGGAAAAAGCCCACCAACCACCATATTCAAAATGTTAGGCTGGAGGCTCTCTGTGACCGGTGGTGCCCAGGGCCGCAACTTACGGCGGACCCCTTTATACGGGCGACCCCACGGATCTCGGTCTAGAGCCTCCAGCGTTCTTTCCCAGCCAATATCTTTTGCTTGCCCTATGGCAACGCCCAACTGACTCCGGCTCTCCCTATAGGCGGCGTAGGTCTCTTGCACGCGGACCTCGTCCCTCGGCCTCCGACGCTGACAGCGGGAGTATACTCGGCGGAGGGCGGTGCACTGAGCTCTCAAGTGCTCAATCGCACCGCTCCACCAATACACCCGCCGTCGCGGTGGACACGGACGAAGCCGGGGCATGGCTGTGTCACACACCCGGGCCATGCACTCCCCGAGTTCGTCCGCGGCCACGTCGACGTCTGAGGCCGGGTTACAAGGCCGCGCAAACCACGCCTGGACCAGGGCTGCCTCCACCAATAGCTCCCGGTCCATTTGCCCGAGAGCCCACCTCGGACCCTCTCGTCCGGGCCGCGAAGCAGGGCGAGCGGCCGGAACCGCGGAGGACGCGGAGATACCGATATCAATATACCGGTGATCCGATAAAGTCTCCACGTCCTCTAACACCTCCCATTGGTGAACACGGCGTGCCAGGGCGGGGGACGCAAACGATACGTCAACAATCGAACCGCCCTGTTGCCTCACGCACGTGTCCACTGTGCCACGGTTCAACACCACTAGGCCCTGCTCCGCAACCCAGTCTTCGAGGGTCCTTCCTTTGGGGTCAGACCTCGGGCAACCCCACGCCGAAGATTTAGCGTTGAGGTCGCCCACCAGAATGATGTCGGCGTGACTTCCCACCCCAACTAGCAGTCGACTGACCTCGTCCAGGTAAACCTCGAACTCGGCCAGCCCGCTGTTAGGGGAGAAGTACATACCGACGATGGTGAGCGACCCCAACACCGCCTTTACAAAGCCCCGCCCTCTTTCCACATTGAAAAAGGGCGGGGTGCCAACCGAGGGTGACGAAACCAAGGTCACCAAGCCATCCAGATCCCCGACATAACAAGGACGGTCGGGGATCATGTATGGCTCGGCGACGACAGCAATGTTGCTCAACCGCTGCGCCATGGTCTGCAGGAGAAGATCCTGGGCCCTGGCGCAGCGATTGAGGTTAGCCTGGAGGAGACTGAACACGGACCTATCCATCGATAGCCGTGTCCATCTCCTCCTCGAGCACCCGCCTCGCGGTTCCCTGATCCGACGGGATCATCGGCCTCAGCACCTTGCGCACGGGCGGCGCCTTGCACAGCTTGGAGCCGATACTGTGATCGGCTTCCCTTCCCGCCGAGGCGCAAATAGCGCACCTCGGTTTGGAGACAGTGCAAGACGCCGCCTTGTGTCCCGACTCCGAGCAGCGGAAACACAGACCCGAACGATCTGTGTCATCGCAGCGGCAGCCCACGTGACCCGGTATTAAACACCGGAAACAGCGGAGTGGCCTCGGGTCCAGTATGACTACCGGAACCGAGACCATCCCCACCTTCACGCGGTCTGCCGCGCGCAACCGCTTCGCCACCGGAATCGGGACCGCACAAATGATGGTGCCAAGACCGAAGTGATCCCGCCTTATCTCGCCCACCCGGATTACGGAGGCTGGGCAGTCCCCAACCTTCGCCAGTGCAGCGGCAACCTCCTCAGGAACGGTGCAATCGTCGAGGCCTGAGATCCTCACCCCGATTGTTTTCTCGGGGCGAGTAATTTTGGCTACTGATGGATCTATATGAACCATCAGCGCCTCTCTCAGGGCCTCGGCTTTTGCACCACTATTGGCGCCGGGGATCTCTAGGATCCGCCCCCCCGCCTGCCCCACCCGGAAACGAACACCCTGAGTGATGCCCAGGGCGTCCGTGTCCACAAGTCGGGCCTTACGGATAACGTCGGCGTAAGTGGCACCGCTCTTCTCCGCTTCCGGAGAGAGCGTTACCACCACTACCGACGAGCGAGGGGCGCGGAGCCGTCCCCCACGGTTGCGGTGACGTTTGCCTTTTTGGGCGGCGTCCTGCCCTCCCTTGGCGGCTTCCCTCTTGCGGGCGGCTTCCGCCGCGGCGGCCGCCTTCTTTCGGGCCTTCTTTTCGGCGGCGGTTTCTCTAGTGACGAAACCGTCCGCATCCACCCTCGGTCCCGCACCTGCTGCAGGCGTAGGCACCGCAGCCGAAGTGGAAGGGACGGGCTGAACGGTCGGGACAGAGGCCGAGGCCGAGGCCGGAGCCGAGGCCTTGCCTTTGCCCTTTCCTTTGCCCTTACCCTTCCCTTCCGGCAGCGGACCCGCCACAGCAGCCGCGTACGAGGTGCCAGCGGACGGTTTCGAAACCGCCGCCGTCGCCTGCTTGGCTGACGCTCCCGGCGCCGTTATAACTGGCGGGTCGGCCAGCTTAATCGACACCGAGAGCGACTCCTTCTTCTTTTTCGTTTCGTGAGCAAGGGGCGGACGTGTATAAGGGACCTCCTTGTCCCTTTGTCGCTCCCAAGCCACGAAACGTTGGTCCATGGCGGACATCACCCGATCCATCATTTTTTCGAGGAGCGGCTCGAGTGTATCCGGGTGATCTTCGCCCTGGACGCTCTTCCCTCCTCCCTTCTTTTTCGGTGCCGGTGTCCCGGAGACAGTCGCAGCACCCGCAGCGACCTTCTCCATGCGGGCCACCGACTCCGCCATCCGATCCAGCGTCTTCTGGAGGGCCGCCAGCTGACCCCTCAGCGAGGCGTTCTCCTCCCGAAGACGCTGCATTTCATCCGTGGCGTTCAACCGTAAGGTTGACGCCACAAGCTGTTGTAGGCCGTCCGCCGACTCGTACAAATGCTTCTGGAAGGTGCCTTTAAGGTTGCCGGAGACCTTGGCGACCTTCCTTACTGTGTCAGCAAAGTGTGCCGCCAGCTCCCGGCACCCGTCGGCACCCAGCTCCGCACCTGCACCAGCCGGCGAAGAGCGCCCGCTCTGCACCTCCTGCAGCTTCTCCCGCAGCGCTCTCATCTCGTTTGCCCGGATCTGCTCAGGGGTGAACACCACGCACTCCCCCTTGCCCCCGGGCGGACGACCTTTCTTGGTCATAGGGCGAGGGGCCCCGACCTGCTCGAGGTCGGAACCCTCCGCACCACTACCGTCCGTGTCTAGGGACACCCGAGAACCACTCAGGCAGCCCGGACTCCGCTGCGCCCCCAGCTTGGGAGCCTTGGCCTGTCCTTGGACAGGGACAGGGTCCCCAGCTGTGGACCAGTCGGAGTCAGAGTCCACCAAAGTGATGCTCTGGCGGTCCCGGCTCCGCTTTCGCCCTATCGGCGAACTCGCCCGCTCGTCTACGTCCATTCGGTTGAGGACTACGACGGCCTTCCCTGCTAGCTGCACAGCGTCTACCGGTACTGGGCTCACGCCCCGCACCGCGTCGCTTGCACTCGCCCTCCTCTCCTTCCCTACGTCTGCAGATTTATTTTTTAAAAAAGGTAAATTTTCCATATTAATTCCCACGAGATGGGTCGTTCTATAAGGTCGACTGCGGGGTGACGCCCATCCCCGCAGCAAGGCAAATACACCCGGCCAGCGCCACGCTCGACCGGGGTGGTACCGTTAAAGACGGAGTAACGCCTCCGCCATTCACCTCTCGCCACGGTACGACAGCTTAGGTTGCGGCATTTTTTATAGAGGTTTGCATCCTCGCGACCCAGGCGATTAAGCCAAGGCCCCCGGTCCCCAAAACATGACTGGGGATTACGGGTTGGAAGCAAGCTCCCCGACCGACTGTTAAGCCGGCCCCCCCTAGCCCTAACGTTTTCCGCAGAAGGCGGAAAACAAAAACAACGAGCCCGGGAGGCCCAAAAAGACCCCCCGGCAACGAGACCCAAAAGGGGCCCCGTTGAATAACAAAATGGACCTCAAAAGAGGCCCATCTGCCACTGAAGTCCAAAAGGGACTCCAGTGACGACAACAAAGATAAAACTACGTCTATCTAGCGGAGCCCAAAAGGACTCCGCTCTAACAACAAAATACAAAAATTAACAAAATAAACTAATAAATTACTAACCTAAGCTAAACTACTGGCGGAGCGCCCAAGAAGACGCCCCGCCCGCGGACCTCAAGTCGTTGCTACGACGAGGCCCGCTCCACTTGGCCAGCTGCTAGCCGCCGGTCACCAATTGAAGATTGGTGACCGTCGTTGCCCAGGGTACACCACGAGGAGGTCGCTGCGCCGTCGTACCCCAACCTAACCTTTTTTTTTTTTTTTTTTTTTTTGTTTACCGGGGTAAAAATGCGCAACCGCACTTCCTCCCTAGCGCAGGGGTCACTATATACGTGATCCCTGCGCCAGTGAGGGGCATGTGGGGCTCATACTCTATAGAACGTGGTGCGCTGTCGCACCACAGAGAGTATGTACCCACTAAAAAAGCCCCCGGGTGTTCCTCCTTCTGTCGTTGGTGATGAGAGACCCAAGTACCGGTATAGGCCTTTGGTTATCTCTCCGACAGAGTACAACTATAACTCTCGCCCCGGTGAAGGGACTAGAGTTTCCTCCCCCTATGGCTCTATCGCGAGTGTTAAGCACCCGCGATGGATACCTTCCTACTCCTACAGGGATTGCCAGAACACAGTGGCATCCCCGACCTACTACATGAATGTGACCCTAGGGAGCAGATTCATGTTATCTGCTCCCCAGGGTCACCCCTTATGGCGGGAGGCGGCGGATTTCGGCCCTCCGCCTCCGGCCAACGCGACGTCTACGAAGCGGATGAGAGCTGGAATCATCTTCTCTCACCCGCTCCGCGGCCTCCTTCTGTGAAACTACAGTCTCACAGAAAGAAGCCATCGACTCCCATGCTCCCTCGCTCTCGAGCATCCTCTTGATGATGGTCGAAAGCGAGAGGTCAATACCTACATGTGCGACGAGCGCACCGCGCTCGGCCGCCCAAGCCGGACACTCGACCAGTGTGTGTTGCGCCGTATCATCGGCGCAATCACAGTGGTGACAACGAGTGTCCGGCTCTCTCCTTGCCACTTTGCACAGGTAATGACCGAAGCATCCGTGCCCCGTCATGACCTGCGCAATGCGGAAGGTTACCTCGCCCCTTTTACGTCCGGCCCACTCAAGCAAGTGAGGCCGGATCGCATCTACCGTACGTAATCCGCTCAATGGCGGGTCGGTTATCAGCCGGTCTTTCCATTCACGGAGGACACGACGCCGCGATTCAATACGCCACGTCGCCATGCCCTCCGGAAACGGATCACGGCCGTTTAAAACTCCGTCGCACCTCCGACGGTATGCTTCGGCCAGCTCCCTCGCCTCGAGTTCCCACGGAGGAGAACTAGAGAGAAGACAAGCCGCATCGAAGGATACCGTGCGGTAGGTACGAGCCGCCCTGGCGGCTATGACCCGCTGCGGCCGGCGCAGCAGGGCCACATTACGCCTATCCAGTGCGTCCACCCATATCGGGGCGCCGTACAGCGCCATCGAGCGTATCACGCCCGCGTATAGTCGCCGGCAACTCCCCCCTGGCCTACCCAGGTTCGGCAGGAGACCACCGAGGGCTCCTGCCGCCGCTACTAACTTCGGGGCCAACCGATTAAAGTGGGCCCGGAAGTTCCACCTACTATCGAGGACGATACCTAAGTAACGCATCGTATCCCCGACTACAATGGAGGTGCCGCCGACGACTAAGCATGAACCTGCAGGGGGCGCTTGCCGAGGCCCCCGCTTATGAAAAGCGAGTGCCTCGGTTTTGTCAAGCGCCACCTGCAGTCCTAGCCTACGAATGCGAGCGACCACCTGAGCCACACCGGCTGTGGCCGAGATGTTCGCTCGCCTATGATCGGGACCTCGGGCGGTCACCAGAGTGTCATCCGCGTAAGCAATGGCGGTGACACCCGGGAGCCGGGTGTCCCGAAGCGCCCAATCAAAACCTATGTTCCACAGGAGGGGACCTAATACCGACCCCTGTGGAACCCCTCTAGAGACGGGCCAACGCCCCGTCCCGCCGCCTGCTATCGGGTACACTACCTCTCTACCGCGGAGATAGTGACCGATGAGTACCCGGAGGTACCCGGGCACCCTGTGGTATCTGAGGCCTTCCTCGATACAAACCCAAGGGATGGTGTTGAAGGCGTTTTTAATGTCTAACGACACCGCCATCAACACACCCCCCTGCTCGGTCGCGTCCCTTGAAAGGTCTCGAAGCCGAGTGATGGCATCTAAAGTAGAACGACCTCTACGAAAACCAAATTGATCCTCGCAGAGGTCGGGACCTACCTCACTAAGATGTTTAGTGAGGCGGCCAGCGATGACCCTCTCCATCAGCTTACCCAATTCATTCAGCAGAACGATCGGGCGATAAGCTGATGGCGATTCGGCCGGGCGGCCCTCCTTGTTAAGGAGGACCAACCGACCCGACTTCCAGGCCGAAGGGAAACGACCTTGCCGCAGGCAAGCATCGAAGAGGGCGAGCACAAAGGGCTCAAACGCCTCAACCGAAAGGGCCCAGGCACGTCCTGGTATCCCATCCGGACCGGGGGCTGTGACCTTGCCTGACAACTTGGCAATGGCCGCCCCCAGCTCCGCCTGTGTAACAGGCGGCACCTCAGTGTCCTCCGTTGGCACATCGGTGTGATCATCGGGCGCCACCATAGGAGGCGGGACAAACTCCGATTCTTGGCTGGGGAATAACCCACCCACTACCGTTGTTATAACACCTGGCTGGAGGCTTTCCGTAACTGGTGGTGCCCACGGTCGCATCTTGCGGCGAACCCCTTTGTATGGGCGACCCCACGGATCGCGATCTAACGCCTCCAGCGTTCTCTCCCAGCCAAGTTCTTTAGCTTGCCCTATGGCAACGCCCAACTCACTCCGGCTCTCCCTATACTGGGCGTAGGCCTCCTGTATGCGGACCTCGTCCCTCGGCCTCCGACGCTGACAGCGAGAGTATACTCGGCGGAGGGCGGTGCACCGAACACGTAAGTGTTCGATCGCACCGCTCCACCAATACACCTGCCGCCGCGGTGGACACGGACGAAGACGGGGCATGGCCGTGTCACAGACACGAGCCATGGACTCCCCGAGTTCCTCCGCGGCCACATCTACGTCCGAGGTCGGGTTACACGGCCGCGAGAACCATGCCTGAACCAGGGCTGCCTCTAATAGCAACTCCCGGTCCAACTGTCCGAGTGCCCACCGAGGGCCCTCTCGTCGAGGCAATGAAGCAGGACGGGCGGTCGAAACCGCGGGGGACGCGGAGATGTCGATACCAACATACAAATGGTCCGACAGCGTCTCCACGCCCTCTAAAACTCCCCACTGATGAACACGACGTGCCAGGGTGGAGGACGCAAATGATACGTCCACAATCGAGCCACCCTGTTGTCTCACGCACGTGTTCACCGAGCCACGGTTTAAAACTACCAAGCCCTGCTCCACTACCCAGTCCTCAAGGGTCCTACCTTTGGGGTCGGACACCGGACATCCCCACGCCGAGGACTTGGCGTTGAGGTCGCCCACGAGAATAACGTCGGCGTGATCCCCCAGTCCAACTAGCAGTCGACCGACCTCGTCGAGGAAGACCTCGAACTCGGCCAGCCCGCTGTTGGGTGAGAAATACACACCGATGATGGTGAGCGACCCCAACACCGCCTTTACAAAGCCTCGCCCTCTTTCCACGTTGAAAAAGGGCGGGGTGCCAACGGAAGGCGACGACACTAAGGTCACCAAGCCGTCCAAGTCCCCGACATAACACGGACGGTCGGGGATCATGTACGGCTCAGCGACTACCGCAACGTTACTCAATCGCTGCGCCATGGTCTGCAGGAGAAGGTCCTGAGCCCTGGCGCAGTGATTGAGGTTGGCTTGGAGAAGTCTGAACATGGGCCTATCCATTGATGGTCGTATCCATCTCCTCCTCGATCACCTGCCTAGCGGTGCCCTGTTCCGTAGTCGGAACTGAGGGCCTAAGTGCCTTGCGCACGGTCGGCGCCTTACACAATTTGGAGCCGATACTATGATCGGCTTCCCTACCTGCCGAAGCGCAGACGTCGCACCTCGGCTTGGAGACGGCGCAGGACGCCGCCTTGTGGCCCGGCTCCGAGCAGCGGAAGCACAGACCGCTGCGGTCGGTGTCGTCGCAGCGACAGCCAACGTGACCCGGCACCAGACATCTGAAACATCTAAGTGGTCTCGGGTCGAGTATATCTACTCGTACCGAGACCAATCCTACCCTAACGCGTTCTACTTTCTGTAGACGCCTCGCCGCCGCGATCGGGACTGCACATATCGCAGTACCGGAACCGCGATGGTCCCGCCGTATATCTCCCGCCCTAATGGCGGAGACCGGACACTCCCCGACCCTCGCTAGAGCAGCAGCTAGCTCCTCAGGCAAAATGCAGTCGTCAATACTGCTGACCCTAACCCCGATCGTCTTCTCGGGACGAGTGATGGTAGCGACTGACGGGTCAATAAGTTTGACCAGAGCTTCCTTAAGGGACTCGGCCTTAGCGCCACTATTAGCGCCGGGGACCTCCAAAATCCTACCCCCAGCTAACCCCACCCGGAAACGAACGCCCTGAGTGATGCCCAGGGCCTCCGCATCGACCTGATGGGCCTTGCGAATGACATCGCTATATGTGGTGCCACTTTTCTCCGCCTCCGGAGAGAGTGTCACCACGACTACCGACGAGCGAGGGGCGCGGAGCCGTCCCTGACGGTTCTTACGACTACGCTTATTGGTAGCACCAACCTTTTTGGCGGCCTCCGCCCTGCGGGCGGCTTCCGCCGCGGCTGCCGTCTTCCTGCGGGCCTTCTTCTCCGCAGCGGTCTCCTTGCGAACGAAACCGTCCGCGTCGACCCTAGGCCCACCCGCTACAGGCGCGGGCACCGCTGCAGGCGCGGATACCGCTACAGGCGCGGGTACCGCAGCCGAAGTGGAAGGGACGGGCTGTACGGTCGGGACAGAGGCCGAGGCCGAGGCCGAAGCCGAGGCCTTACCCTTGCCCTTCCCTTTGCCCTTTCCCTTACCCTCCGGCGGCGGGCCCGCCGCAGCGGCCGCGTAAGATGTGACGGCGGACGGTTTCGCAACCGCAACCGCCGCCTGCGCAGCTGCCACTCCCGGCGCCGATATAACCGGCGGATTCGCTAACCTGATGGAGAGAGGTAGGGAAACTGACTCCTTCTTCTTCTTAGTCTCGTGGGCTAAGGGAGGACGCGAAAAAGGGACATCTCTGTCCCTCTGCCTCTCCCACTCCACGAGACGTTTGTCCATGGCGGACATCAACCGATCCATCATTCTCTCCGCATAAGGTTCGAATGAGTCCGGCTGATCTCCGCCGCGGACGCTCTTACTTGAGCCCTTCTTCGAAGACGTCGACGACCCGGAGACAGCCGCAGCACCCGCCGCGCCCTTCTCCATGCGGGCCACCGACTCCGCCATCCTGTCCAGCGTCTTCTGGAGAGCCGCCAGCTGACCCCTCAGCGAGGCGTTCTCCTCCCGGAGACGCTGCATCTCGTCGGTAGCGTTCATCCTGAGGGTAGAAGCTACTAACTGTTGCAGAGCATCCGCAGCCTCGTAGAGCTGCTTCTGCATCGTCCCTTTGAGGTTGCCGGAGACCCTGGCGACCTTTCTCACCGTCTCGGCGAGGTGGGCCGCAAGCTCCCGGCTCCCGTCGGCACCCAGCTCCGCGTCGGCGCCTCCCGCAGAAGAGCGCCCGCTCTGCACCTCCTGCAACTTATTGCGGAGTGCCTTCATCTCGTTAGACCTAACCTGCTCTTGGGTAAGAACAATGACCTCCTTGTTCTTACTGCCGAGCGGTCGGCCTCTCTTAGTTTTAGTATGGGGAGATCCGGCCCGTTCTAGGTCGGAACCCTCCACACTACTCTCCTCCGTATCAAGGATCACCTGAGTGTCGCTCAGGCACTCCAGGCTCCGATGCATCCCCAGCTTGGGGGCCTTGGCCTGTACTTTGACAGGGTCCCCAGCTACAGACGAGTCAGAGTCCGAATCTACTCGATTCACACTCGGGCGGTCCCGGATACGCTTTCGCCCTATTGGCGAGCTACCCCTCACATCGACGTCCATCCTATCCAGGATGACTACTACCTCCTTAGAGACTCTAGGCGGTTGCGCAGGCTCTGCAGCGGGGCTCACACCCCTAGCCGCGTCACTTACGCTCGCCCTCCTCTCTTTGCCTATAGTAGGCTGCGTGCGCTCTGCAGCGGGGATCGAACCCCCTGTTGCCACGCTCGCCCTCCTATCCTTAATTACCGCTAACGCGTGCGCGCGATCCGCAGGGGGGCTCGAACCCCTTACTGCGTCTCTCGCGCTCGCCCTCCTCTCCTTCACTACGTCTCCGGTTGTTGGTTTTTTATATGATTGGTCCATAATAAATCCCACGAGTAGGGCCGATATAAAAGGTCGACTACAGGGTGACGCCCATTCCCATAGCAAGGCGAATACAACCGGCCAGCGCCACGCTCGACCGGGGTGGTACCGTTAAAGACGGAGTAACGCCTCCGCCATCCACCTCTCGCCACGGTACGACAACTTAGGTTACGATATTTTTAAAGAGGTTTGCATCCTCGCGACCCAGGCGGTTAAGCCAAGGCCCTCGGTCCCCAAAACATGACTGAGGATTACGAGATGGGAGCAAGCTCCCAACCAGCGGTTAGGCCGGTCACCCTAGCCCTATCGTTTCCCGCAGAAGGCGGAAAACAAACAAACGATCCCGAGAGGCCTAAGGAGGTCCCTCGGCAACGAGACCCAAAGAGGGCCCCGCTGAATAACAACAATGCCACTGGAGCCCAGAAGGGGCAACAGTGACAGCTACACAAAATAAATAAATATTATAATAGCGGAGCCAAGCAAAGACTCCGCTGTAATCTATAAATTTAATTTAATATATAATAAAATAAAATAAATAAACTACTAGCGGAGCGCTCAAGGGAACGCCCCGCCCGCGGACCTCCAGTCGTTGCTACGACGAGGCCCGCTACTCTTGGCCAGCTGCTAGCCGCCGGTAACCAATTGAAGATTGGTGACCGTCGTTGCCCAGGGTGCACCACGGGGAGGTCGCTGCGCCATCGCACCCCACCCCAACCTAACCTTTTTTTTTTTTTTTTTTGTTTACCGGGGTAAAAATGCGCAACCGCACTTCCTCCCTGGCGTAGGGGTCACTATATACGTGATCCCTGCGCCAGTGAGGGGCATGTGGGGCTCACACTCTATAGAACGTGGTGCGCTGTCGCACCACAGAGAGTATGTACCCACTAAAAAAGCCCCCGGGTGTTCCTCCTTCTGTCGTTGGTGATGAGAGACCCAAGTACCGGTATAGGCCTTTGGTTATCTCTCCGACAGAGTACAACTATAACTCTCGCCCCGGTGAAGGGACTAGAGTTTCCTCCCCCTATGGCTCTATCGCGAGTGTTAAGCACCCGCGATGGATACCTTCCTACTCCTACAGGGATTGCCAGAACACAGTGGCATCCCCGACCTACTACATGAATGTGACCCTAGGGAGCAGATTCATGTTATCTGCTCCCCAGGGTCACCCCTTATGGCGGGAGACGGCGGATTTCGGCCCTCCGCCTCCGGCCAACGCGACGTCTACGAAGCGGATGAGAGCTGGAATCATCTTCTCTCACCCTCTCCGCGGCCTCCTTCTGTGAAACTACAGTCTCACAGAAAGAAGCCATCGACTCCCATGCTCCCTCGCTCTCGAGCATACCCCAACCTAACCTAACCTTTTTTTTTTTTTTTTTTTGTTTACCGGGGTAAAAATGCGCAACCGCACTTCCTCCCTGGCGCAGGGTCACTGTATACGTGATCCCTGCGCCAGTGAGGGGCATGTGGGGCTCATACTCTATAGAACGTGGTGCGCTGTCGCACCACAGAGAGTATGTACCCACTAAAAAAGCCCCCGGGTGTTCCTCCTTCTGTCGTTGGTGATGAGAGACCCAAGTACCGGTATAGGCCTTTGGTTATCTCTCCGACAGAGTACAACTATAACTCTCGCCCCGGTGAAGGGACTAGAGTTTCCTCCCCCTATGGCTCTATCGCGAGTGTTAAGCACCCGCGATGGATACCTTCCTACTCCTACAGGAATTGCCAGAACACAGTGGCATCCCCGACCTACTACATGAATGTGACCCTAGGGAGCAGATTCATGTTATCTACTCCCCAGGGTCACCCCTTATGGCGGGAGACGGCGGATTTCGGCCCTCCGCCTCCGGCCAACGCGACGTCTACGAAGCGGGTGAGAGCTGGAATCATCTTCTCTCACCCGCTCCGCGGCCTCCTTCTGTGAAACTACAGTCTCACAGAAAGAAGCCATCGACTCCCATGCTCCCTCGCTCTCGAGCATCCTCTTGATGATGGTCGAAAGCGAGAGGTCATTACCTACATGTGCGACGAGCGCACCGCGCTCGGCCGCCCAAGCCGGACACTCGACCAGTGTGTGTTGCGCCGTATCATCGGCGCAATCACAGTGGTGACAACGAGTGTCCGGCTCTCTCCTTGCCACTTTGCACAGGTAATGACCGAAGCATCCGTGCCCCGTCATGACCTGCGCAATGCGGAAGGTTACCTCGCCCCTTTTACGTCCGGCCCACTCAAGCAAGTGAGGCCGGATCGCATCTACCGTACGTAATCCGCTCAATGGCGGGTCGGTTATCAGCCGGTCTTTCCATTCACGGAGGACACGACGCCGCGATTCAATACGCCACGTCGCCATGCCCTCCGGAAACGGATCACGGCCGTTTAAAACTCCGTCGCACCTCCGACGGTATGCTTCGGCCAGCTCCCTCGCCTCGAGTTCCCACGGAGGAGAACTAGAGAGAAGACAAGCCGCATCGAAGGACACCGTGCGGTAGGTACGAGCCGCCCTGGCGGCTATGACCCGCTGCGGCCGGCGCAGCAGGGCCACGTTACGCCTATCCAGTGCGTCCACCCATATCGGGGCGCCGTACAGCGCCATCGAGCGTATCACGCCCGCGTATAGTCGCCGGCAACTCCCCCCTGGCCTACCCAGGTTCGGCAGGAGACCACCGAGGGCTCCTGCCGCCGCTACTAACTTCGGGGCCAACCGATTAAAGTGGGCCCGGAAGTTCCACCTACTATCGAGGACGATACCTAAGTAACGCATCGTATCCCCGACTACAATGGAGGTGCCGCCGACGACTAAGCATGAACCTGCAGGGGGCGCTTGCCGAGGCCCCCGCTTATGAAAAGCGAGTGCCTCGGTTTTGTCAAGCGCCACCTGCAGTCCTAGCCTACGAATGCGAGCGACCACCTGAGCCACACCGGCTGTGGCCGAGATGTTCGCTCGCCTATGATCTGGACCTCGGGCGGTCACCAGAGTGTCATCCGCGTACGCAATGGCGGTGACACCCGGGAGCCGTGTGTCCCGAAGCGCCCAATCAAAGCCTATGTTCCACAGGAGGGGACCTAATACCGACCCCTGTGGAACCCCTCTAGAGACGGGCCAACGCCCCGTCCCGCCGCCTGCTATCGGGTACACTACCTCTCTACCGCGGAGATAGTGACCGATGAGTACCCGGAGGTATCCGGGCACCCTGTGGTATCTGAGGCCTTCCTCGATACAAACCCAAGGGATGGTGTTGAAGGCGTTTTTAATGTCTAACGACACCGCCATCAACACACCCCCCTGCTCGGTCGCGTCCCTTGATAGGTCTCGAAGCCGAGTGATGGCATCTAAAGTAGAACGACCCCTACGAAAACCAAATTGATCCTCGCAGAGGTCGGGACCTACCTCACTAAGATGTTTAGTGAGGCGGCCAGCGATGACCCTCTCCATCAGCTTACCCAATTCATTCAGCAGAACGATCGGGCGATAAGCTGATGGCGATTCGGCCGGACGGCCCTCCTTGTTAAGGAGGACCAACCGACCCGACTTCCAGGCCGAAGGGAATCGACCTTGCCGCAGGCAAGCATCGAAGAGGGCGAGCACAAAAGGCTCAAACGCCTCAACCGAAAGGGCCCAGGCACGTCCTGGTATCCCATCCGGACCGGGGGCTGTGACCTTGCCTGACAACTTGGCAATGGCCGCCCCCAGCTCCGCCTGTGTAACAGGCGGCACCTCAGTGTCCTCCGTTGGCACATCGGTGTGATCATCGGGCGCCGCCATAGGAGGCGGGACAAACTCCGATTCTTGGCTGGGGAATAACCCACCCACTACCGTTGTTATAACATCTGGCTGGAGGCTTTCCGTAACTGGTGGTGCCCACGGTCGCATCTTGCGGCGAACCCCTTTGTATGGGCGACCCCACGGATCGCGATCTAACGCCTCCAGCGTTCTCTCCCAGCCAAGTTCTTTAGCTTGCCCTATGGCAACGCCCAACTCACTCCGGCTCTCCCTATACTGGGCGTAGGCCTCCTGTATGCGGACCTCGTCCCTCGGCCTCCGACGCTGACAGCGAGAGTATACTCGGCGGAGGGCGGTGCACCGAACACGTAAGTGTTCGATCGCACCGCTCCACCAATACACCTGCCGCCGCGGTGGACACGGACGAAGACGGGGCATGGCCGTGTCACAGACACGAGCCATGGACTCCCCGAGTTCCTCCGCGGCCACATCTACGTCCGAGGTCGGGTTACACGGCCGCGAGAACCACGCCTGAACCAGGGCTGCCTCTAGTAGCAACTCCCGGTCCAACTGTCCGAGTGCCCACCGAGGGCCCTCTCGTCGAGGCAATGAAGCAGGACTGGCGGTCGGAACCGCGGGGGACGCGGAGATGTCGATACCAACATACAAATGGTCCGACAGCGTCTCCACGCCCTCTAAAACTCCCCACTGATGAACACGACGTGCCAGGGTGGAGGACGCAAATGAAACGTCCACAATCGAGCCACCCTGTTGTCTCACGCACGTGTTCACCGAGCCACGGTTCAAAACTACCAGGCCCTGCTCCACTACCCAGTCCTCAAGGGTCCTACCTTTGGGGTCGGACACCGGACATCCCCACGCCGAGGACTTGGCGTTGAGGTCGCCCACAAGAATAACGTCGGCGTGATCCCCCAGTCCAACTAGCAGTCGACCGACCTCGTCGAGGAAGACCTCGAACTCGGCCAGCCCGCTGCTGGGTGAGAAATACACACCGATGATGGTGAGCGACCCCAACACCGCCTTTACAAAGCCTCGCCCTCTTTCCACGTTGAAAAAGGGCGGGGTGCCAACGGAAGGCGACGACACTAAGGTCACCAAGCCGTCCAAGTCCCCGACATAACACGGACGGTCGGGGATCATGTACGGCTCAGCGACTACCGCGACGTTACTCAATCGCTGCGCCATGGTCTGCAGGAGAAGGTCCTGAGCCCTGGCGCAGCGATTGAGGTTCGCTTGGAGAAGTCTGAACATGGGCCTATCCATTGATGGTCGTATCCATCTCCTCCTCGATCACCTGCCTAGCGGTGCCCTGTTCCGTAGTCGGAACTGAGGGCCTAAGTGCCTTGCGCACGGTCGGCGCCTTACACAATTTGGAGCCGATACTATGATCGGCTTCCCTACCTGCCGAAGCGCAGACGTCGCACCTCGGCTTGGAGACGGCGCAGGACGCCGCCTTGTGGCCCGGCTCCGAGCAGCGGAAGCACAGACCGCTGCGGTCGGTGTCGTCGCAGCGACAGCCCACGTGACCCGGCACCAGACATCTGAAACATCTAAGTGGTCTCGGGTCGAGTATATCTACTCGTACCGAGACCAATCCTACCCTAACGCGTTCTACTTTCTGTAGACGCCTCGCCGCCGCGATCGGGACTGCACATATCGCAGTACCGGAACCGCGATGGTCCCGCCGTATATCTCCCGCCCTAATGGCGGAGACCGGACACTCCCCGACCCTCGCTAGAGCAGCAGCTAGCTCCTCAGGCAAAATGCAGTCGTCAATACTGCTGACCCTAACCCCGATCGAACCTAACCTAACCTTTTTTTTTTTTTTTTTTTTGTTTACCGGGGTAAAAATGCGCAACCGCACTTCCTCCCTGGCGCAGGGGTCACTGTATACGTGATCCCTGCGCCAGTGAGGGGCATGTGGGGCTCATACTCTATAGAACGTGGTGCGCTGTCGCACCACAGAGAGTATGTACCCACTAAAAAAGCCCCCGGGTGTTCCTCCTTCTGTCGTTGGTGATGAGAGACCCAAGTACCGGTATAGGCCTTTGGTTATCTCTCCGACAGAGTACAACTATAACTCTCGCCCCGGTGAAGGGACTAGAGTTTCCTCCCCCTATGGCTCTATCGCGAGTGTTAAGCACCCGCGATGGATACCTTCCTACTCCTACAGGGATTGCCAGAACACAGTGGCATCCCCGACCTACTACATGAATGTGACCCTAGGGAGCAGATTCATGTTATCTGCTCCCCAGGGTCACCCCTTATGGCGGGAGACGGCGGATTTCGGCCCTCCGCCTCCGGCCAACGCGACGTCTACGAAGCGGATGAGAGCTGGAATCATCTTCTCTCACCCGCTCCGCGGCCTCCTTCTGTGAAACTACAGTCTCACAGAAAGAAGCCATCGACTCCCATGCTCCCTCGCTCTCGAGCATCCTCTTGATGATGGTCGAAAGCGAGAGGTCAATACCTACATGTGCGACGAGCGCACCGCGCTCGGCCGCCCAAGCCGGACACTCGACCAGTGTGTGTTGCGCCGTATCATCGGCGCAATCACAGTGGTGACAACGAGTGTCCGGCTCTCTCCTTGCCACTTTGCACAGGTAATGACCGAAGCATCCGTGCCCCGTCATGACCTGCGCAATGCGGAAGGTTACCTCACCCCTTTTACGTCCGGCCCACTCAAGCAAGTGAGGCCGGATCGCATCTACCGTACGTAATCCGCTCAATGGCGGGTCGGTTATCAGCCGGTGTTTCCATTCACGGAGGACACGACGCCGCGATTCAATACGCCACGTCGCCATGCCCTCCGGAAACGGATCACGGCCGTTTAAAACTCCGTCGCACCTCCGACGGTATGCTTCGGCCAGCTCCCTCGCCTCGAGTTCCCACGGAGGAGAACTAGAGAGAAGACAAGCCGCATCGAAGGACACCGTGCGGTAGGTACGAGCCGCCCTGGCGGCTATGACCCGCTGCGGCCGGCGCAGCAGGGCCACATTACGCCTATCCAGTGCGTCCACCCATATCGGGGCGCCGTACAGCGCCATCGAGCGTATCACGCCCGCGTATAGTCGCCGGCAACTCCCCCCTGGCCTACCCAGGTTCGGCAGGAGACCACCGAGGGCTCCTGCCGCCGCTACTAACTTCGGGGCCAACCGATTAAAGTGGGCCCGGAAGTTCCACCTACTATCGAGGACGATACCTAAGTAACGCATCGTATCCCCGACTACAATGGAGGTGCCGCCGACGACTAAGCATGAACCTGCAGGGGGCGCTTGCCGAGGCCCCCGCTTATGAAAAGCGAGTGCCTCGGTTTTGTCAAGCGCCACCTGCAGTCCTAGCCTACGAATGCGAGCGACCACCTGAGCCACACCGGCTGTGGCCGAGATGTTCGCTCGCCTATGATCTGGACCTCGGGCGGTCACCAGAGTGTCATCCGCGTACGCAATGGCGGTGACACCCGGGAGCCGTGTGTCCCGAAGCGCCCAATCAAAGCCTATGTTCCACAGGAGGGGACCTAATACCGACCCCTGTGGAACCCCTCTAGAGACGGGCCAACGCCCCGTCCCGCCGCCTGCTATTGGGTACACTACCTCTCTACCGCGGAGATAGTGACCGATGAGTACCCGGAGGTATCCGGGCACCCTGTGGTATCTGAGGCCTTCCTCGATACAAACCCAAGGGATGGTGTTGAAGGCGTTTTTAATGTCTAACGACACCGCCATCAACACACCCCCCTGCTCGGTCGCGTCCCTTGATAGGTCTCGAAGCCGAGTGATGGCATCTAAAGTAGAACGACCCCTACGAAAACCAAATTGATCCTCGCAGAGGTCGGGACCTACCTCACTAAGATGTTTAGTGAGGCGGCCAGCGATGACCCTCTCCATCAGCTTACCCAATTCATTCAGCAGAACGATCGGGCGATAAGCTGATGGCGATTCGGCCGGACGGCCCTCCTTGTTAAGGAGGACCAACCGACCCGACTTCCAGGCCGAAGGGAATCGACCTTGCCGCAGGCAAGCATCGAAGAGGGCGAGCACGAAAGGCTCAAACGCCTCAACCGAAAGGGCCCAGGCACGTCCCGGTATCCCATCCGGACCGGGGGCTGTGACCTTGCCTGACAACTTGGCAATGGCCGCCCCCAGCTCCGCCTGTGTAACAGGCGGCACCTCAGTGTCCTCCGTTGGCACATCGGTGTGATCATCGGGCGCCGCCATAGGAGGCGGGACAAACTCCGATTCTTGGCTGGGGAATAACCCACCCACTACCGTTGTTATAACATCTGGCTGGAGGCTTTCCGTAACTGGTGGTGCCCACGGTCGCATCTTGCGGCGAACCCCTTTGTATGGGCGACCCCACGGATCGCGATCTAACGCCTCCAGCGTTCTCTCCCAGCCAAGTTCTTTAGCTTGCCCTATGGCAACGCCCAACTCACTCCGGCTCTCCCTATACTGGGCGTAGGCCTCCTGTATGCGGACCTCGTCCCTCGGCCTCCGACGCTGACAGCGAGAGTATACTCGGCGGAGGGCGGTGCACCGAACACGTAAGTGTTCGATCGCACCGCTCCACCAATACACCTGCCGCCGCGGTGGACACGGACGAAGACGGGGCATGGCCGTGTCACAGACACGAGCCATGGACTCCCCGAGTTCCTCCGCGGCCACATCTACGTCCGAGGTCGGGTTACACGGCCGCGAGAACCACGCCTGAACCAGGGCTGCCTCTAGTAGCAACTCCCGGTCCAACTGTCCGAGTGCCCACCGAGGGCCCTCTCGTCGAGGCAATGAAGCAGGACGGGCGGTCGGAACCGCGGGGGACGCAGAGATGTCGATACCAACATACAAATGGTCCGACAGCGTCTCCACGCCCTCTAAAACTCCCCACTGATGAACACGACGTGCCAGGGTGGAGGACGCAAATGAAACGTCCACAATCGAGCCACCCTGTTGTCTCACGCACGTGTTCACCGAGCCACGGTTCAAAACTACCAGGCCCTGCTCCACTACCCAGTCCTCAAGGGTCCTACCTTTGGGGTCGGACACCGGACATCCCCACGCCGAGGACTTGGCGTTGAGGTCGCCCACGAGAATGACGTCGGCGTGATCTCCCAGTCCAACTAGCAGTCGGCCGACCTCGTCGAGGAAGGCCTCGAACTCGGCCAGCCCTCTGTTGGGTGAGAAATACACACCGACGATGGTGAGCGACCCCAACACCGCCTTTACAAAGCCTCGCCCTCTTTCCACGTTGAAAAAGGGCGGGGTGCCAACGGAAGGCGACGACACTAAGGTCACCAAGCCGTCCAAGTCCCCGACATAACACGGACGGTCGGGGATCATGTACGGCTCAGCGACTACCGCAACGTTACTCAATCGCTGCGCCATGGTCTGCAGGAGAAGGTCCTGAGCCCTGGCGCAGTGATTGAGGTTCGCTTGGAGAAGTCTGAACATGGGCCTATCCATTGATGGTCGTATCCATCTCCTCCTCGATCACCTGCCTAGCGGTGCCCTGTTCCGTAGTCGGAACTGAGGGCCTAAGTGCCTTGCGCACGGTCGGCGCCTTACACAATTTGGAGCCGATACTATGATCGGCTTCCCTACCTGCCGAAGCGCAGACGTCGCACCTCGGCTTGGAGACGGCGCAGGACGCCGCCTTGTGGCCCGGCTCCGAGCAGCGGAAGCACAGACCGCTGCGGTCGGTGTCGTCGCAGCGACAGCCCACGTGACCCGGCACCAGACATCTGAAACATCTAAGTGGTCTCGGGTCGAGTATATCTACTCGTACCGAGACCAATCCTACCCTAACGCGTTCTACTTTCTGTAGACGCCTCGCCGCCGCGATCGGGACTGCACATATCGCAGTACCGGAACCGCGATGGTCCCGCCGTATATAACCTAACCTAACCTTTTTTTTTTTTTTTTTTTTTTGTTTACCGGGGTAAAAATGCGCAACCGCACTTCCTCCCTGGCGCAGGGGTCACTATATACGTGATCCCTGCGCCAGTGAGGGGCATGTGGGGCTCATACTCTATAGAACGTGGTGCGCTGTCGCACCACAGAGAGTATGTACCCACTAAAAAAGCCCCCGGGTGTTCCTCCTTCTGTCGTTGGTGATGAGAGACCCAAGTACCGGTATAGGCCTTTGGTTATCTCTCCGACAGAGTACAACTATAACTCTCGCCCCGGTGAAGGGACTAGAGTTTCCTCCCCCTATGGCTCTATCGCGAGTGTTAAGCACCCGCGATGGATACCTTCCTACTCCTACAGGGATTGCCAGAACACAGTGGCATCCCCGACCTACTACATGAATGTGACCCTAGGGAGCAGATTCATGTTATCTGTTCCCCAGGGTCACCCCTTATGGCGGGAGACGGCGGATTTCGGCCCTCCGCCTCCGGCCAACGCGACGTCTACGAAGTGGATGAGAGCTGGGATCTTGTTCTCTCACCCGCTCCGCGGCCTCCTTCTGCGAGACTACAGTTTCACAGAAAGAAGCCATCGACTCCCATGCTCCCTCGCTCTCGAGCATCCTCTTGATGATGGTCGAAAGCGAGAGGTCATTACCTACATGTGCGACGAGCGCACCGCGCTCGGCCGCCCAAGCCGGACACTCGACCAGTGTGTGTTGCGCCGTATCATCGGCGCAATCACAGTGGTGACAACGAGTGTCCGGCTCTCTCCTTGCCACTTTGCACAGGTAATGACCGAAGCATCCGTGCCCCGTCATGACCTGCGCAATGCGGAAGGTTATCTCGCCCCTTTTACGTCCGGCCCACTCGAGCAAGTGAGGCCGGATCGCATCTACCGTGCGTAATCCGCTCAATGGCGGGTCGGTTATCAGCCGGTCTTTCCATTCACGGAGGACACGACTCCGCGATTCAATACGCCACGTCGCCATGCCCTCCGGAAACGGATCACGGCCGTTTAAAACTCCGTCGCACCTCCGACGGTATGCCTCGGCCAGCTCCCTCGCCTCGAGTTCCCACGGAGGAGAACTGGAGAGAAGACAAGCCGCATCGAAGGATACCGTGCGGTAGGTACGAGCCGCCCTGGCGGCTATGACCCGCTGCGGTCGGCGCAGCAGGGCCACGTTACGCCTATCCAGTGCGTCCACCCATATCGGGGCGCCGTACAGCGCCATCGAGCGTATTACGCCCGCGTATAGTCGCCGGCAACTCCCCCCTGGCCTACCCAGGTTCGGCAGGAGACCACCGAGGGCTCCTGCCGCCGCTACTAACTTCGGGGCCAACCGATTAAAGTGGGCCCGGAAGTTCCACCTACTATCGAGGACGATACCTAAGTAACGCATCGTATCCCCGACTACAATGGAGGTGCCGCCGACGACTAAGCATGAACCTGCAGGGGGCGCTTGCCGAGGCCCCCGCTTATGAAAAGCGAGTGCCTCGGTTTTGTCAAGCGCCACCTGCAGTCCCAGCCTACGAATGCGAGCGACCACCTGAGCCACACCGGCTGTGGCCGAGATGTTCGCTCGCCTATGATCTGGACCTCGGGCGGTCACCAGAGTGTCATCCGCGTACGCAATGGCGGTGACACCCGGGAGCCGTGTGTCCCGAAGCGCCCAATCAAAGCCTATGTTCCACAGGAGGGGACCTAATACCGACCCCTGTGGAACCCCTCTAGAGACGGGCCAACGCCCCGTCCCGCCGCCTGCTATCGGGTACACTACCTCTCTACCGCGGAGATAGTGACCGATGAGTACCCGGAGGTATCCGGGCACCCTGTGGTATCTGAGGCCTTCCTCGATACAAACCCAAGGGATGGTGTTGAAGGCGTTTTTAATGTCTAACGACACCGCCATCAACACACCCCCCTGCTCGGTCGCGTCCCTTGATAGGTCTCGAAGCCGAGTGATGGCATCTAAAGTAGAACGACCCCTACGAAAACCAAATTGATCCTCGCAGAGGTCGGGACCTACCTCACTAAGATGTTTAGTGAGGCGGCCAGCGATGACCCTCTCCATCAGCTTACCCAATTCATTCAGCAGAACGATCGGGCGATAAGCTGATGGCGATTCGGCCGGACGGCCCTCCTTGTTAAGGAGGACCAACCGACCCGACTTCCAGGCCGAAGGGAATCGACCTTGCCGCAGGCAAGCATCGAAGAGGGCGAGCACAAAAGGCTCAAACGCCTCAACCGAAAGGGCCCAGGCACGTCCTGGTATCCCATCCGGACCGGGGGCTGTGACCTTGCCTGACAACTTGGCAATGGCCGCCCCCAGCTCCGCCTGTGTAACAGGCGGCACCTCAGTGTCCTCCGTTGGCACATCGGTGTGATCATCAGGCGCCGCCATAGGAGGCGGGACAAACTCCGATTCTTGGCTGGAACCTAACCTTTTTTTTTTTTTTTTTTTTTTTTTTTTTTTTTTTTTTTTTTTTTTTTTTCGTGGTGGGAAATCTTTATCTTCTCGAGGAAGAGGGAAAAACCTCTTAACCTCGAGAAGGTCGACTGCCCGCCTTCTAAGGGTGTAAAGAAGACGGGACGGTGCAGGGCTAACCCGCTAAAACCCACCACGGTAGCCTACCTCTGATGTTTGCACCAGCGTCTCTGGGGTCACACTGAGTTCACAACCAGAGACGCTGAGCTACATCCGCCCAAATGGGCCCCTCCCGGGGGAGCAATAAGCTTCCCCAGCGCAACTGCGCTTGTGTAGGCAACCAGCGGCTACAACTGGTTGCCTCTTCCCGGGATTGCTGCCGTAACGGACGGCCAGAGTCCCCACTCTGGTCCTCAGCAATCCCGAGGCATTCTCGCACCAACTAAGGTTGGCGCGTCAGCGCCGAGCCTACACACGTATGGCATAGACTCGGCGCTGTCCTTTCTCGCCAGCGGACTCAGGTCCGCCGGCCGCGACCCCGCACCCTTCTACGGCGTGCGGGGTCATTGCGCTCCCTGGCGCGTTCAGCGGTCTCCTTCTGAAGCATTACAGCTTCGCAGAAGGAGACCACTGCCCTCCATTTATCTCTTGCCGTCGTCATAGCTCCTACTACGGCCGACGGCGAGAGGTCTCTCCCTATTTCGTCTATAAGGACTCGACGCTCGGAGGCCCAAGCGGGGCACTCCTCCAATGTGTGTTGCGCCGAGTCCCTGTCACTGCTGCAGTGATAGCAGCCCGCCGTGGGCTCTCTTCCGATGCGACTCAGGTACTCACCGAAACACCCGTGTCCGGTGAGTATCTGAGTCACTCTGTACGTGACCCCAGCGCATCTTAACTGGAGCCAAACCTCAAAGTGAGGCAGGACGGCACCGACGGCGCGCTGGCGCGAGTTTCGCGGCAATTCAAGCCGCTCGCGCCAGATACTGAGCGCGCGCCTGTGCGCATCCTGCCGCACCCCGTGCACATCCGGGACGTCCAAGTCGCCCTGGCGGGCAGGGTAACGGAGTCGGTCATAGACCTCCGTGTCCATGCCCGCCAGGATATCAAATGGCGGGAACCGCGCCAAGAGAGTCGCCGCCTCGTACGATATCGTTCGATACCCTCTCACGATCCGAATGGCCACCACGCGCTGCAGACTGTTGAGTATGAGCCTGCAGCGGGAGGCGCCCGTTAGCCGGTCCGACCATACGGGCGCCCCATAGAGGGCCATGGATCGTAAAACGCTGCCGTAGAGGCGGCGAATCTCCTCTCGCGGTCCCCCGAGGTTGGGCAGCAGTCTCTGAAGAGCACCTGCTGCCTTCTGCACTCGGGGAGCCAAACGCTCAAAATGCGTCACAAAGGCCCAGTGGCTGTCTAAAACTAGGCCGAGATATTTCATCGCCGGCCCTATTGTGACGACAGCATCACCCACTCTTATGGACGAGACGGGCGGCTCCACCCCCCGCCGAAGACCATGAAACCACAAGGCCTCGGTTTTGTGAGGAGCCACCCGCAGGCCCACTCTTTCGATGCTTCCTATGACTAATGCAACGCCGAGCTCGGCGAGTCTGGCCGTTTCCCTGAAATAGGTCCCGCTGGCAAGCACAAGGGTGTCATCGGCATAACACACCAGCTCTATGCCAGGAGGCAGACCTGTCCTCAGTACGGTATCATATGCGAGATTCCACAAGAGGGGTCCAAGGACCGACCCCTGTGGAACCCCGCAGCTGATCTCTCTGACCGTTTCATTTCCGTTTCGGTCTGTGAATGTGATCGACCTGTCACGCAGATACGCCCCGACTGTTTCCCGTAAATACGTGGGAACCCTGTGGTACTCCAGTGCCTCCCGGATCGCGTGCCAAGGGAGAGAGTTGAAGGCGTTGACAATGTCAAGACTGACTGCCAACGCCACTCCCCCCTCCCTGACTGCGTCTTCTGCCAATGTCCGAACGCGGCGGATGGCATCTATAGTGGACCTCCCCGGACGAAAGCCGAACTGATATTCCGACAAGTCGGGGCCCACACGTGACAGGTGCTCCGTGAGGCGGGCCGCTAACACCCGCTCAAAAAGCTTGCCCGCCTCGTCCAACAGACAGATCGGTCGGAACGAAGATGGTGAGTCCGCCGGTCTACCGCTCTTTGGGATAAGGACAAGTCTGGCCACCTTCCAGTCTGCTGGGAAAATCCCAGATCGAAGGCAGCTGGTAAAAAGCCGCCGAAGTCTGTCCCCCAAGATTGTCAAGGCCAGCACCCATGCCCTGCCCGGAATCCCGTCCGGCCCCGGGGCAGTGTTGCGGGCCGCTAGCCGCCTGACGGCTCGGTCGAGTTCGCCCTCCGTGACGTTCAGCTCGTCCGTCCATCCAAAATCGTCCGGATGTATTCGATTGTTTGAGGGACTATCCTGGACCCTCGGGAAGAGTGTGTCTACCACTCTTCCGATAAATTCAGGGTCCAGTGTTTCGGTTGTTGGTGGTACCCATGGGCGGAGCTTTCCCAAGACCATTTTGTACGGTCTGCCCCATGGGTCCCTGTTCAGTCCCTCAACCAGCTCCTCCCAAGATCGAGCCTTGGCTTCCCGGATCGAAAGCTGGAAAACCTTGGTGGCTGTCCGGTATGCCTCATATGTTTCTGCCGTTTCTTCAGGCGTAGCACTTCTCCTTCTGCGCGTTCTGGTGTACCGGCGGCGCGCCCTGACGCAAGATCTCCGTAGTTGCGCCAGGCTTTGGGACCACCAGTACACGGAGCGTTTACCGGAGCTGGGTCTGGCTCTTGGCATTGCGGCGTCACAAATCTCTGTCATCGCCCCCCGGAACCATGTCGCGAAAACCTCTGGGTCAGGAGACACGTCCCCATTCACCCAGTCTGCGACGTGGGCGGCCGCGATAAGAAGATCCTTCTCCATTGCTTTCAGGACCCATTTCCGGTTTTGACGGCCCCCTGCAGTCGTAGCATGGGACCGGGAACCAGACTGAGTAACTTGAAAGCATATATGGCGATGGTCGCTCAGGGTGGCCAGATCTTCGGCCACCCTCCACCCTGTCACCAGACGAGCCGCGGAAGGGGTCGCCCATGTCAAATCGACGATGGACTCCCCCTGCCACCGCACGCAGGTGCTGACGCTTCCTGTGTTGAGGAGGCCGAGACCGAGGGCCGCCGCCCACTCAATGACTGTCTCTCCTCTCGCGTCGTCGCGGGCATCACCCCACACCCTGGAGTGGGCGTTGAAGTCCCCCGCGACGAGTACCGGACGGGTAAGGTGGCTGCGTACACAGCCAGCGACCCCGTCCAGGTACGCCTCGAACTCAGCGAGACCGCAGTTGGGAGAAACGTAGCAGGCGACGACTACCATCTGCCCCCATTCCACCGCAACAAAGCCAGACGACTTCTGAAGGAGAGTGCAGTGAGGGTCTCCGGATCCTCCCGCCCAGTAGATGGCAACCGAGCCGCCCTCCTCCCCAAACCAACGGGGGTGGTCCGGGACGGAGTACGGCTCAGCTACCAAGGCCAGAGCAACCGACTGCTCCGCGAGCGTCTGGATCAAAAGATCCTGCGCTGCGCGGCAGTGGTTGACGTTGCCCTGTAGGATGTTTCTGTGGGGCGGGAAAGCTAGTCCTTTCTTGCTTCTTCGGTCGGACCCTGGTCCGTTTGGGTCGCCTCCATTGGCGCCTCCTCTACTGCTGCTGTGCCCCTGTTGTTCGGGGCGCGCGCGTACCTCTTCGGAGGGGAGCACTTGGGCCCGCCCAGTCGATGATTCGACGGGACTCCGTAGTCCGCGCAGATGGGGCACTTCGGGCCCTCCGACACGCAACTCTGGGCTTTATGTCCAGGCGCCCCGCAGACATAACACAACCCACTTCGGTCGATGGGGTTGCCGCATCTGGCCCGGACGTGTCCCCGCTCAAGGCATCTGAAGCACTGAAGGGGTCTCACGTTTAGGGTCTCCACTCTGGCTGACGACCAGCCAACCCGGAGCATCTTCCCATCTAATTTATGCACCGCTTCTAAAGGGCACTTGACCCACACTGTGTGCATGCCCGAGCGGTGCGGCCTAATCATTCCCACCCTGACGTTGTCTTGTACGCAGCCGGTCGCCCCCGCGACGGCCGCAGACACGTCAGAGGGAATGACCGAATCATCAAGGTCGATGATCCGGATTTCTCCCATCTTTATGGGTCGCGCAATCTTTACCCCCTCAATCGTGATGACCTCCTTGAGGCGGGACGCTAGGTCATCCGCTCGCTTCGAGTTGTCCGGGCCGGTAATCCGCAGGACCAACCCCCCGTTGACTGCTCTCCTCTGGCTTATGCCCTGCTCTAACCCGTAGTCCTCCAGCTTGACTTGGGTTTTGGCCGTCCTGAGGACTTCCGCCAGCGAAGTGCCCGACTCTTCTGCCACAGAGATGGTGATGGCGGCAGATTTAGGGACTCGGGAGGGCCTTGGCTTCTTCAGAGCCGGTCTAGCGGGACCTTTTACTGCTGCAGCCGTTTCAGCAGCTTTTAGGTCCCTCTTCGCCTTTCTGCCGAGGACCTTACTCCAAGGCAGCTCCGCAGAAGTTGGGACAGGTTCTGGCTCCCTAGTTATCTCCTCCCGTTGATCTGGTGCCGGACGTTGTGTACCTCCCACCTGCGGAGGTTTCTTCGCCGGCGCCTTCTTTGGCTTCTTCTTGTTCTTTTCGCCAGGGTTGTTTGCTGGCGCCATTAAAGAACCCTCGTCCCCTGCAACGTCAGAGATGGTTTTTGACGCTTGTCCTCCCTTCTTCGATGCTCTTTTCGGGGGTAGGGGCGTGCTGCCTCTTTCTGGCTGTAGTTCAGCCTTTAATTCCTCCCGGAAGGTCTTCAACCTGCTGTCCATCAGCTCGGCAAGCTGTTCCAGCATGGAGCTCCCCCTCGACGGTGTGGCTCGCTGAGGCGGCGGCGTCGATGCTGGCGTGCCTGAGGTGGCCCTGGTCGTCTCCGTTCTTGTGGCAGGTCTGCCCTTCGCCTGCTTGAGCTCCGCAAGCTCGGAACTCAGGCTGGCGA
Organism: Nycteola revayana; assembly: GCA_947037095.2. Lineage (NCBI taxonomy): Eukaryota > Metazoa > Arthropoda > Insecta > Lepidoptera > Nolidae > Nycteola > Nycteola revayana. The sequence continues at coordinate 25,493,121 of OX344845.2, read as the reverse complement.
CTCGTGCAGACTGTGCTGCAAGCTGAGATCGGAGCTCCTGGACCTCCTGTTCCATGCGCTCCTTGTCCACGGCTGAGGATCTTTCGTGGAGAATCAGAGTTGCGGCTTCTGACTTCCTGACCGATCTCCTGAGGGTGTTCTTCAGTTCGCCCTTTAAGTTTTTGGACACGTCCGAGACTTTCTCTATAGATTGGAGCGATTCCATAAGGGTCGCTCCAATATCAGCCGTAGGCTGGTTCCTCATCTCTTCAATGAGGTCATCAACGCTTGGCAGAGCGTCCTTGGTTCTTGACCTTAGAGGAGGGATGCTCGGGTTCATGATGTCCCGAAGATCCGACTCTAGGTCTCGTTCCTCCGTCTGACCTTTTTTCCTCTTCGCGCCTGTCCTCTTGCGCAGCGCCGACGATGCGCAGGAAGCTAGAGAGAACCCTGAGGCGAACGACGCCTGCGAGCAGTCACTGTCGTAGTCGACGACTCGGGCGCTCGACCTGCTGGCCGGCCTTCTCCTGACGGGAGTCATCGGCGGCGGGAGGGCCGAGGACCGCAACCTCGGACCCGCCAGTTCACCGTCCTCGTCGAAAACGATGGAAGGATGTATGGGCGCGAGGCAATCTTCCATAGGTTCCTCCACTCCCCGTGGGCACACAAAAACGGGTGTAGTCGCCCGTTCCTCCAATTCTGCAATTGTGGTAGCTGGGATTGGCTTCAGCACCACTCGCGCTTCGCTCCGGGTCTTTGGTGGAGTGCGCGGCAGTTCAACTCGAGGACGCGCAAAACTGGGCGTGCGCGGCCTCTCCACGACCTCCGTGGCTCTAACGAAATTGTTGCCCCCCCCAGAGACGGTGGGGCTGCCGGGTCCCGAGGGACCCGAAGGGGATTCTCCAGCCGGAGACCGGCTGGTACCCCCCTGGGGTAGTGTATTTTCAATTTCGGACATTATCATGGTTTTTTTGGGGTTTTGCCGCCCTTATGACCGGGTATACCCCCCGGCCATGCAGCCCGTCGCCGGGCGGCTGAAGCTTAGGCTTCAGGGTAATTTTTTAACGAGGTTTTCTTCCTCGTCGCCCCTGCGCTGCGCCCCCTGAGAAGCAGAGGGTCCAGCGCAGGGGCGAAAAACTGTGGAGCGCGAAAACAGAGTTACAAAAAACTGTGTATGCTACTGTTGATATTATCGATCGCTGGAGACTATCGAAAGCTTGAGCAAGTTTTAATTTAACTAGCGATCTGTGCGGATTTAGTGATGAAATATGAAGCGATAATGGAAAATGGTGAAATATCTCTCGCTGAGGGCCGGGTGGGCGGCGTGCCAAACATTGATCGGATCCCGGGGGGCGGGGTACCAGGAGAAGCGGAAAAATGGTGGCTATCCAATGGTATAAGAAAAAGCATATAGCCCCATACAAAAATCGCAAGTTATGGACCTTTGAAGATGGATCAGGTGAGTTTTTTAAGCATTTTAGTATTAATAGCTATTAATAATGTCGGTTTGAGTGTTTACCGGTACACTATATTTATGTGCGCACTCCACGCATACTAGTTAGCTAGATTACTGCTAAAAATTTGCAAGATTTGTAGTGGTTTTGAGTTTTTAGGTAATAAATTAGTATCTCAACTGACCCATTTTTTTTTTGTTAAGTCAATTGATTTACCAATTATTCCTGTGGTCCTGAATCTATTTATATTTAACGTTAGTGGGACTAGCCCCTCTGGTTCTACGCAAGCTAAGTTAATCCAAATTTGATACCAGAGGGGGATTTTTACTACGATTTTACAGAAAATATCTTATTCTGTATTTATTTGTGATGATTTTTGCCTTTATTAATCGATTAAAAGCGGCTTTAAACTGATAACTAAACCTGCGCCTAGACGGTGGGCGGGTGGTTAAAGTGCGTCGGAATTTATTTTTGTAAACCCGAGTTTTAAAATGGCGGCCGCCGCCGGTGCGTCGTGGCGTTATGTTTGAAAGCGAGTTATGGAAGTTGTTTGCTGCGTAGTAGATTCGCAGTTTTTTAATATTCAAATAAAAACGGTCCGCCCTAGCGAATTTTGATGGATTGGTGGCAGAATGAGGAAGAAATTCATTGAACAGCGTTTGGTAGCTGCTCAATGCGCACAATAACAGAATAACGAATATAAAAGTCATCGAATTATTCGCTATCACTCACCGAAGACTGAAACAACAGCGGTGTAGCGATGTCTAGATTCTTGGTAACCACTTTGCACTGAAGCTACCATTATTGTTAACACAACACAAAATCTAGATTATTGGCAACCACTATGCACTGAAGCTACCATTATTGTTAACACAAACACACTATCACTAATATGGCCGTCGGCGTCATAAAATGGCACAAACAAACAGACGAACAAAGGTAAACTAAAACAATAGTGTTTTTAACGGCTGCGACGGTTATAAATTTAAAAATGGACTCGCGCAGGGCGTGTGCGTTCGCCGGGGAGCGTACCGACTGAGTGATGTGTTTAGGCACTATTACATCCACATGACCTATTCAACGGCGTCGCCTGGGTAGAGGGAATATTTGACGACCTAGAGTCGTAGCCCGGTGCTGGTGGCTACGTTTTTCTTCGTACGCTGAACTACTAATGCAATTTCTACGATAATTGTATGTGTTTATCAAACAGTTTTACTGAGCGAGTGGTATGCTACTGTTGATATTATCGATCGCTGGAGACTATCGAAAGCTTGAGCAAGTTTTAATTTAACTAGCGATCTGTGCGGATTTAGTGATGAAATATGAAGCGATAATGGAAAATGGTGAAATATCTCTCGCTGAGGGCCGGGTGGGCGGCGTGCCAAACATTGATCGGATCCCGGGGGGCGGGGTACCAGGAGAAGCGGAAAAATGGTGGCTATCCAATGGTATAAGAAAAAGCATATAGCCCCATACAAAAATCGCAAGTTATGGACCTTTGAAGATGGATCAGGTGAGTTTTTTAAGCATTTTAGTATTAATAGCTATTAATAATGTCGGTTTGAGTGTTTACCGGTACACTATATTTATGTGCGCACTCCACGCATACTAGTTAGCTAGATTACTGCTAAAAATTTGCAAGATTTGTAGTGGTTTTGAGTTTTTAGGTAATAAATTAGTATCTCAACTGACCCATTTTTTTTTTGTTAAGTCAATTGATTTACCAATTATTCCTGTGGTCCTGAATCTATTTATATTTAACGTTAGTGGGACTAGCCCCTCTGGTTCTACGCAAGCTAAGTTAATCCAAATTTGATACCAGAGGGGGATTTTTACTACGATTTTACAGAAAATATCTTATTCTGTATTTATTTGTGATGATTTTTGCCTTTATTAATCGATTAAAAGCGGCTTTAAACTGATAACTAAACCTGCGCCTAGACGGTGGGCGGGTGGTTAAAGTGCGTCGGAATTTATTTTTGTAAACCCGAGTTTTAAAATGGCGGCCGCCGCCGGTGCGTCGTGGCGTTATGTTTGAAAGCGAGTTATGGAAGTTGTTTGCTGCGTAGTAGATTCGCAGTTTTTTAATATTCAAATAAAAACGGTCCGCCCTAGCGAATTTTGATGGATTGGTGGCAGAATGAGGAAGAAATTCATTGAACAGCGTTTGGTAGCTGCTCAATGCGCACAATAACAGAATAACGAATATAAAAGTCATCGAATTATTCGCTATCACTCACCGAAGACTGAAACAACAGCGGTGTAGCGATGTCTAGATTCTTGGTAACCACTTTGCACTGAAGCTACCATTATTGTTAACACAACACAAAATCTAGATTATTGGCAACCACTATGCACTGAAGCTACCATTATTGTTAACACAAACACACTATCACTAATATGGCCGTCGGCGTCATAAAATGGCACAAACAAACAGACGAACAAAGGTAAACTAAAACAATAGTGTTTTTAACGGCTGCGACGGTTATAAATTTAAAAATGGACTCGCGCAGGGCGTGTGCGTTCGCCGGGGAGCGTACCGACTGAGTGATGTGTTTAGGCACTATTACATCCACATGACCTATTCAACGGCGTCGCCTGGGTAGAGGGAATATTTGACGACCTAGAGTCGTAGCCCGGTGCTGGTGGCTACGTTTTTCTTCGTACGCTGAACTACTAATGCAATTTCTACGATAATTGTATGTGTTTATCAAACAGTTTTACTGAGCGAGTGGTATGCTACTGTTGATATTATCGATCGCTGGAGACTATCGAAAGCTTGAGCAAGTTTTAATTTAACTAGCGATCTGTGCGGATTTAGTGATGAAATATGAAGCGATAATGGAAAATGGTGAAATATCTCTCGCTGAGGGCCGGGTGGGCGGCGTGCCAAACATTGATCGGATCCCGGGGGGCGGGGTACCAGGAGAAGCGGAAAAATGGTGGCTATCCAATGGTATAAGAAAAAGCATATAGCCCCATACAAAAATCGCAAGTTATGGACCTTTGAAGATGGATCAGGTGAGTTTTTTAAGCATTTTAGTATTAATAGCTATTAATAATGTCGGTTTGAGTGTTTACCGGTACACTATATTTATGTGCGCACTCCACGCATACTAGTTAGCTAGATTACTGCTAAAAATTTGCAAGATTTGTAGTGGTTTTGAGTTTTTAGGTAATAAATTAGTATCTCAACTGACCCATTTTTTTTTTGTTAAGTCAATTGATTTACCAATTATTCCTGTGGTCCTGAATCTATTTATATTTAACGTTAGTGGGACTAGCCCCTCTGGTTCTACGCAAGCTAAGTTAATCCAAATTTGATACCAGAGGGGGATTTTTACTACGATTTTACAGAAAATATCTTATTCTGTATTTATTTGTGATGATTTTTGCCTTTATTAATCGATTAAAAGCGGCTTTAAACTGATAACTAAACCTGCGCCTAGACGGTGGGCGGGTGGTTAAAGTGCGTCGGAATTTATTTTTGTAAACCCGAGTTTTAAAATGGCGGCCGCCGCCGGTGCGTCGTGGCGTTATGTTTGAAAGCGAGTTATGGAAGTTGTTTGCTGCGTAGTAGATTCGCAGTTTTTTAATATTCAAATAAAAACGGTCCGCCCTAGCGAATTTTGATGGATTGGTGGCAGAATGAGGAAGAAATTCATTGAACAGCGTTTGGTAGCTGCTCAATGCGCACAATAACAGAATAACGAATATAAAAGTCATCGAATTATTCGCTATCACTCACCGAAGACTGAAACAACAGCGGTGTAGCGATGTCTAGATTCTTGGTAACCACTTTGCACTGAAGCTACCATTATTGTTAACACAACACAAAATCTAGATTATTGGCAACCACTATGCACTGAAGCTACCATTATTGTTAACACAAACACACTATCACTAATATGGCCGTCGGCGTCATAAAATGGCACAAACAAACAGACGAACAAAGGTAAACTAAAACAATAGTGTTTTTAACGGCTGCGACGGTTATAAATTTAAAAATGGACTCGCGCAGGGCGTGTGCGTTCGCCGGGGAGCGTACCGACTGAGTGATGTGTTTAGGCACTATTACATCCACATGACCTATTCAACGGCGTCGCCTGGGTAGAGGGAATATTTGACGACCTAGAGTCGTAGCCCGGTGCTGGTGGCTACGTTTTTCTTCGTACGCTGAACTACTAATGCAATTTCTACGATAATTGTATGTGTTTATCAAACAGTTTTACTGAGCGAGTGGTATGCTACTGTTGATATTATCGATCGCTGGAGACTATCGAAAGCTTGAGCAAGTTTTAATTTAACTAGCGATCTGTGCGGATTTAGTGATGAAATATGAAGCGATAATGGAAAATGGTGAAATATCTCTCGCTGAGGGCCGGGTGGGCGGCGTGCCAAACATTGATCGGATCCCGGGGGGCGGGGTACCAGGAGAAGCGGAAAAATGGTGGCTATCCAATGGTATAAGAAAAAGCATATAGCCCCATACAAAAATCGCAAGTTATGGACCTTTGAAGATGGATCAGGTGAGTTTTTTAAGCATTTTAGTATTAATAGCTATTAATAATGTCGGTTTGAGTGTTTACCGGTACACTATATTTATGTGCGCACTCCACGCATACTAGTTAGCTAGATTACTGCTAAAAATTTGCAAGATTTGTAGTGGTTTTGAGTTTTTAGGTAATAAATTAGTATCTCAACTGACCCATTTTTTTTTTGTTAAGTCAATTGATTTACCAATTATTCCTGTGGTCCTGAATCTATTTATATTTAACGTTAGTGGGACTAGCCCCTCTGGTTCTACGCAAGCTAAGTTAATCCAAATTTGATACCAGAGGGGGATTTTTACTACGATTTTACAGAAAATATCTTATTCTGTATTTATTTGTGATGATTTTTGCCTTTATTAATCGATTAAAAGCGGCTTTAAACTGATAACTAAACCTGCGCCTAGACGGTGGGCGGGTGGTTAAAGTGCGTCGGAATTTATTTTTGTAAACCCGAGTTTTAAAATGGCGGCCGCCGCCGGTGCGTCGTGGCGTTATGTTTGAAAGCGAGTTATGGAAGTTGTTTGCTGCGTAGTAGATTCGCAGTTTTTTAATATTCAAATAAAAACGGTCCGCCCTAGCGAATTTTGATGGATTGGTGGCAGAATGAGGAAGAAATTCATTGAACAGCGTTTGGTAGCTGCTCAATGCGCACAATAACAGAATAACGAATATAAAAGTCATCGAATTATTCGCTATCACTCACCGAAGACTGAAACAACAGCGGTGTAGCGATGTCTAGATTCTTGGTAACCACTTTGCACTGAAGCTACCATTATTGTTAACACAACACAAAATCTAGATTATTGGCAACCACTATGCACTGAAGCTACCATTATTGTTAACACAAACACACTATCACTAATATGGCCGTCGGCGTCATAAAATGGCACAAACAAACAGACGAACAAAGGTAAACTAAAACAATAGTGTTTTTAACGGCTGCGACGGTTATAAATTTAAAAATGGACTCGCGCAGGGCGTGTGCGTTCGCCGGGGAGCGTACCGACTGAGTGATGTGTTTAGGCACTATTACATCCACATGACCTATTCAACGGCGTCGCCTGGGTAGAGGGAATATTTGACGACCTAGAGTCGTAGCCCGGTGCTGGTGGCTACGTTTTTCTTCGTACGCTGAACTACTAATGCAATTTCTACGATAATTGTATGTGTTTATCAAACAGTTTTACTGAGCGAGTGGTATGCTACTGTTGATATTATCGATCGCTGGAGACTATCGAAAGCTTGAGCAAGTTTTAATTTAACTAGCGATCTGTGCGGATTTAGTGATGAAATATGAAGCGATAATGGAAAATGGTGAAATATCTCTCGCTGAGGGCCGGGTGGGCGGCGTGCCAAACATTGATCGGATCCCGGGGGGCGGGGTACCAGGAGAAGCGGAAAAATGGTGGCTATCCAATGGTATAAGAAAAAGCATATAGCCCCATACAAAAATCGCAAGTTATGGACCTTTGAAGATGGATCAGGTGAGTTTTTTAAGCATTTTAGTATTAATAGCTATTAATAATGTCGGTTTGAGTGTTTACCGGTACACTATATTTATGTGCGCACTCCACGCATACTAGTTAGCTAGATTACTGCTAAAAATTTGCAAGATTTGTAGTGGTTTTGAGTTTTTAGGTAATAAATTAGTATCTCAACTGACCCATTTTTTTTTTGTTAAGTCAATTGATTTACCAATTATTCCTGTGGTCCTGAATCTATTTATATTTAACGTTAGTGGGACTAGCCCCTCTGGTTCTACGCAAGCTAAGTTAATCCAAATTTGATACCAGAGGGGGATTTTTACTACGATTTTACAGAAAATATCTTATTCTGTATTTATTTGTGATGATTTTTGCCTTTATTAATCGATTAAAAGCGGCTTTAAACTGATAACTAAACCTGCGCCTAGACGGTGGGCGGGTGGTTAAAGTGCGTCGGAATTTATTTTTGTAAACCCGAGTTTTAAAATGGCGGCCGCCGCCGGTGCGTCGTGGCGTTATGTTTGAAAGCGAGTTATGGAAGTTGTTTGCTGCGTAGTAGATTCGCAGTTTTTTAATATTCAAATAAAAACGGTCCGCCCTAGCGAATTTTGATGGATTGGTGGCAGAATGAGGAAGAAATTCATTGAACAGCGTTTGGTAGCTGCTCAATGCGCACAATAACAGAATAACGAATATAAAAGTCATCGAATTATTCGCTATCACTCACCGAAGACTGAAACAACAGCGGTGTAGCGATGTCTAGATTCTTGGTAACCACTTTGCACTGAAGCTACCATTATTGTTAACACAACACAAAATCTAGATTATTGGCAACCACTATGCACTGAAGCTACCATTATTGTTAACACAAACACACTATCACTAATATGGCCGTCGGCGTCATAAAATGGCACAAACAAACAGACGAACAAAGGTAAACTAAAACAATAGTGTTTTTAACGGCTGCGACGGTTATAAATTTAAAAATGGACTCGCGCAGGGCGTGTGCGTTCGCCGGGGAGCGTACCGACTGAGTGATGTGTTTAGGCACTATTACATCCACATGACCTATTCAACGGCGTCGCCTGGGTAGAGGGAATATTTGACGACCTAGAGTCGTAGCCCGGTGCTGGTGGCTACGTTTTTCTTCGTACGCTGAACTACTAATGCAATTTCTACGATAATTGTATGTGTTTATCAAACAGTTTTACTGAGCGAGTGGTATGCTACTGTTGATATTATCGATCGCTGGAGACTATCGAAAGCTTGAGCAAGTTTTAATTTAACTAGCGATCTGTGCGGATTTAGTGATGAAATATGAAGCGATAATGGAAAATGGTGAAATATCTCTCGCTGAGGGCCGGGTGGGCGGCGTGCCAAACATTGATCGGATCCCGGGGGGCGGGGTACCAGGAGAAGCGGAAAAATGGTGGCTATCCAATGGTATAAGAAAAAGCATATAGCCCCATACAAAAATCGCAAGTTATGGACCTTTGAAGATGGATCAGGTGAGTTTTTTAAGCATTTTAGTATTAATAGCTATTAATAATGTCGGTTTGAGTGTTTACCGGTACACTATATTTATGTGCGCACTCCACGCATACTAGTTAGCTAGATTACTGCTAAAAATTTGCAAGATTTGTAGTGGTTTTGAGTTTTTAGGTAATAAATTAGTATCTCAACTGACCCATTTTTTTTTTGTTAAGTCAATTGATTTACCAATTATTCCTGTGGTCCTGAATCTATTTATATTTAACGTTAGTGGGACTAGCCCCTCTGGTTCTACGCAAGCTAAGTTAATCCAAATTTGATACCAGAGGGGGATTTTTACTACGATTTTACAGAAAATATCTTATTCTGTATTTATTTGTGATGATTTTTGCCTTTATTAATCGATTAAAAGCGGCTTTAAACTGATAACTAAACCTGCGCCTAGACGGTGGGCGGGTGGTTAAAGTGCGTCGGAATTTATTTTTGTAAACCCGAGTTTTAAAATGGCGGCCGCCGCCGGTGCGTCGTGGCGTTATGTTTGAAAGCGAGTTATGGAAGTTGTTTGCTGCGTAGTAGATTCGCAGTTTTTTAATATTCAAATAAAAACGGTCCGCCCTAGCGAATTTTGATGGATTGGTGGCAGAATGAGGAAGAAATTCATTGAACAGCGTTTGGTAGCTGCTCAATGCGCACAATAACAGAATAACGAATATAAAAGTCATCGAATTATTCGCTATCACTCACCGAAGACTGAAACAACAGCGGTGTAGCGATGTCTAGATTCTTGGTAACCACTTTGCACTGAAGCTACCATTATTGTTAACACAACACAAAATCTAGATTATTGGCAACCACTATGCACTGAAGCTACCATTATTGTTAACACAAACACACTATCACTAATATGGCCGTCGGCGTCATAAAATGGCACAAACAAACAGACGAACAAAGGTAAACTAAAACAATAGTGTTTTTAACGGCTGCGACGGTTATAAATTTAAAAATGGACTCGCGCAGGGCGTGTGCGTTCGCCGGGGAGCGTACCGACTGAGTGATGTGTTTAGGCACTATTACATCCACATGACCTATTCAACGGCGTCGCCTGGGTAGAGGGAATATTTGACGACCTAGAGTCGTAGCCCGGTGCTGGTGGCTACGTTTTTCTTCGTACGCTGAACTACTAATGCAATTTCTACGATAATTGTATGTGTTTATCAAACAGTTTTACTGAGCGAGTGGTATGCTACTGTTGATATTATCGATCGCTGGAGACTATCGAAAGCTTGAGCAAGTTTTAATTTAACTAGCGATCTGTGCGGATTTAGTGATGAAATATGAAGCGATAATGGAAAATGGTGAAATATCTCTCGCTGAGGGCCGGGTGGGCGGCGTGCCAAACATTGATCGGATCCCGGGGGGCGGGGTACCAGGAGAAGCGGAAAAATGGTGGCTATCCAATGGTATAAGAAAAAGCATATAGCCCCATACAAAAATCGCAAGTTATGGACCTTTGAAGATGGATCAGGTGAGTTTTTTAAGCATTTTAGTATTAATAGCTATTAATAATGTCGGTTTGAGTGTTTACCGGTACACTATATTTATGTGCGCACTCCACGCATACTAGTTAGCTAGATTACTGCTAAAAATTTGCAAGATTTGTAGTGGTTTTGAGTTTTTAGGTAATAAATTAGTATCTCAACTGACCCATTTTTTTTTTGTTAAGTCAATTGATTTACCAATTATTCCTGTGGTCCTGAATCTATTTATATTTAACGTTAGTGGGACTAGCCCCTCTGGTTCTACGCAAGCTAAGTTAATCCAAATTTGATACCAGAGGGGGATTTTTACTACGATTTTACAGAAAATATCTTATTCTGTATTTATTTGTGATGATTTTTGCCTTTATTAATCGATTAAAAGCGGCTTTAAACTGATAACTAAACCTGCGCCTAGACGGTGGGCGGGTGGTTAAAGTGCGTCGGAATTTATTTTTGTAAACCCGAGTTTTAAAATGGCGGCCGCCGCCGGTGCGTCGTGGCGTTATGTTTGAAAGCGAGTTATGGAAGTTGTTTGCTGCGTAGTAGATTCGCAGTTTTTTAATATTCAAATAAAAACGGTCCGCCCTAGCGAATTTTGATGGATTGGTGGCAGAATGAGGAAGAAATTCATTGAACAGCGTTTGGTAGCTGCTCAATGCGCACAATAACAGAATAACGAATATAAAAGTCATCGAATTATTCGCTATCACTCACCGAAGACTGAAACAACAGCGGTGTAGCGATGTCTAGATTCTTGGTAACCACTTTGCACTGAAGCTACCATTATTGTTAACACAACACAAAATCTAGATTATTGGCAACCACTATGCACTGAAGCTACCATTATTGTTAACACAAACACACTATCACTAATATGGCCGTCGGCGTCATAAAATGGCACAAACAAACAGACGAACAAAGGTAAACTAAAACAATAGTGTTTTTAACGGCTGCGACGGTTATAAATTTAAAAATGGACTCGCGCAGGGCGTGTGCGTTCGCCGGGGAGCGTACCGACTGAGTGATGTGTTTAGGCACTATTACATCCACATGACCTATTCAACGGCGTCGCCTGGGTAGAGGGAATATTTGACGACCTAGAGTCGTAGCCCGGTGCTGGTGGCTACGTTTTTCTTCGTACGCTGAACTACTAATGCAATTTCTACGATAATTGTATGTGTTTATCAAACAGTTTTACTGAGCGAGTGGTATGCTACTGTTGATATTATCGATCGCTGGAGACTATCGAAAGCTTGAGCAAGTTTTAATTTAACTAGCGATCTGTGCGGATTTAGTGATGAAATATGAAGCGATAATGGAAAATGGTGAAATATCTCTCGCTGAGGGCCGGGTGGGCGGCGTGCCAAACATTGATCGGATCCCGGGGGGCGGGGTACCAGGAGAAGCGGAAAAATGGTGGCTATCCAATGGTATAAGAAAAAGCATATAGCCCCATACAAAAATCGCAAGTTATGGACCTTTGAAGATGGATCAGGTGAGTTTTTTAAGCATTTTAGTATTAATAGCTATTAATAATGTCGGTTTGAGTGTTTACCGGTACACTATATTTATGTGCGCACTCCACGCATACTAGTTAGCTAGATTACTGCTAAAAATTTGCAAGATTTGTAGTGGTTTTGAGTTTTTAGGTAATAAATTAGTATCTCAACTGACCCATTTTTTTTTTGTTAAGTCAATTGATTTACCAATTATTCCTGTGGTCCTGAATCTATTTATATTTAACGTTAGTGGGACTAGCCCCTCTGGTTCTACGCAAGCTAAGTTAATCCAAATTTGATACCAGAGGGGGATTTTTACTACGATTTTACAGAAAATATCTTATTCTGTATTTATTTGTGATGATTTTTGCCTTTATTAATCGATTAAAAGCGGCTTTAAACTGATAACTAAACCTGCGCCTAGACGGTGGGCGGGTGGTTAAAGTGCGTCGGAATTTATTTTTGTAAACCCGAGTTTTAAAATGGCGGCCGCCGCCGGTGCGTCGTGGCGTTATGTTTGAAAGCGAGTTATGGAAGTTGTTTGCTGCGTAGTAGATTCGCAGTTTTTTAATATTCAAATAAAAACGGTCCGCCCTAGCGAATTTTGATGGATTGGTGGCAGAATGAGGAAGAAATTCATTGAACAGCGTTTGGTAGCTGCTCAATGCGCACAATAACAGAATAACGAATATAAAAGTCATCGAATTATTCGCTATCACTCACCGAAGACTGAAACAACAGCGGTGTAGCGATGTCTAGATTCTTGGTAACCACTTTGCACTGAAGCTACCATTATTGTTAACACAACACAAAATCTAGATTATTGGCAACCACTATGCACTGAAGCTACCATTATTGTTAACACAAACACACTATCACTAATATGGCCGTCGGCGTCATAAAATGGCACAAACAAACAGACGAACAAAGGTAAACTAAAACAATAGTGTTTTTAACGGCTGCGACGGTTATAAATTTAAAAATGGACTCGCGCAGGGCGTGTGCGTTCGCCGGGGAGCGTACCGACTGAGTGATGTGTTTAGGCACTATTACATCCACATGACCTATTCAACGGCGTCGCCTGGGTAGAGGGAATATTTGACGACCTAGAGTCGTAGCCCGGTGCTGGTGGCTACGTTTTTCTTCGTACGCTGAACTACTAATGCAATTTCTACGATAATTGTATGTGTTTATCAAACAGTTTTACTGAGCGAGTGGTATGCTACTGTTGATATTATCGATCGCTGGAGACTATCGAAAGCTTGAGCAAGTTTTAATTTAACTAGCGATCTGTGCGGATTTAGTGATGAAATATGAAGCGATAATGGAAAATGGTGAAATATCTCTCGCTGAGGGCCGGGTGGGCGGCGTGCCAAACATTGATCGGATCCCGGGGGGCGGGGTACCAGGAGAAGCGGAAAAATGGTGGCTATCCAATGGTATAAGAAAAAGCATATAGCCCCATACAAAAATCGCAAGTTATGGACCTTTGAAGATGGATCAGGTGAGTTTTTTAAGCATTTTAGTATTAATAGCTATTAATAATGTCGGTTTGAGTGTTTACCGGTACACTATATTTATGTGCGCACTCCACGCATACTAGTTAGCTAGATTACTGCTAAAAATTTGCAAGATTTGTAGTGGTTTTGAGTTTTTAGGTAATAAATTAGTATCTCAACTGACCCATTTTTTTTTTGTTAAGTCAATTGATTTACCAATTATTCCTGTGGTCCTGAATCTATTTATATTTAACGTTAGTGGGACTAGCCCCTCTGGTTCTACGCAAGCTAAGTTAATCCAAATTTGATACCAGAGGGGGATTTTTACTACGATTTTACAGAAAATATCTTATTCTGTATTTATTTGTGATGATTTTTGCCTTTATTAATCGATTAAAAGCGGCTTTAAACTGATAACTAAACCTGCGCCTAGACGGTGGGCGGGTGGTTAAAGTGCGTCGGAATTTATTTTTGTAAACCCGAGTTTTAAAATGGCGGCCGCCGCCGGTGCGTCGTGGCGTTATGTTTGAAAGCGAGTTATGGAAGTTGTTTGCTGCGTAGTAGATTCGCAGTTTTTTAATATTCAAATAAAAACGGTCCGCCCTAGCGAATTTTGATGGATTGGTGGCAGAATGAGGAAGAAATTCATTGAACAGCGTTTGGTAGCTGCTCAATGCGCACAATAACAGAATAACGAATATAAAAGTCATCGAATTATTCGCTATCACTCACCGAAGACTGAAACAACAGCGGTGTAGCGATGTCTAGATTCTTGGTAACCACTTTGCACTGAAGCTACCATTATTGTTAACACAACACAAAATCTAGATTATTGGCAACCACTATGCACTGAAGCTACCATTATTGTTAACACAAACACACTATCACTAATATGGCCGTCGGCGTCATAAAATGGCACAAACAAACAGACGAACAAAGGTAAACTAAAACAATAGTGTTTTTAACGGCTGCGACGGTTATAAATTTAAAAATGGACTCGCGCAGGGCGTGTGCGTTCGCCGGGGAGCGTACCGACTGAGTGATGTGTTTAGGCACTATTACATCCACATGACCTATTCAACGGCGTCGCCTGGGTAGAGGGAATATTTGACGACCTAGAGTCGTAGCCCGGTGCTGGTGGCTACGTTTTTCTTCGTACGCTGAACTACTAATGCAATTTCTACGATAATTGTATGTGTTTATCAAACAGTTTTACTGAGCGAGTGGTATGCTACTGTTGATATTATCGATCGCTGGAGACTATCGAAAGCTTGAGCAAGTTTTAATTTAACTAGCGATCTGTGCGGATTTAGTGATGAAATATGAAGCGATAATGGAAAATGGTGAAATATCTCTCGCTGAGGGCCGGGTGGGCGGCGTGCCAAACATTGATCGGATCCCGGGGGGCGGGGTACCAGGAGAAGCGGAAAAATGGTGGCTATCCAATGGTATAAGAAAAAGCATATAGCCCCATACAAAAATCGCAAGTTATGGACCTTTGAAGATGGATCAGGTGAGTTTTTTAAGCATTTTAGTATTAATAGCTATTAATAATGTCGGTTTGAGTGTTTACCGGTACACTATATTTATGTGCGCACTCCACGCATACTAGTTAGCTAGATTACTGCTAAAAATTTGCAAGATTTGTAGTGGTTTTGAGTTTTTAGGTAATAAATTAGTATCTCAACTGACCCATTTTTTTTTTGTTAAGTCAATTGATTTACCAATTATTCCTGTGGTCCTGAATCTATTTATATTTAACGTTAGTGGGACTAGCCCCTCTGGTTCTACGCAAGCTAAGTTAATCCAAATTTGATACCAGAGGGGGATTTTTACTACGATTTTACAGAAAATATCTTATTCTGTATTTATTTGTGATGATTTTTGCCTTTATTAATCGATTAAAAGCGGCTTTAAACTGATAACTAAACCTGCGCCTAGACGGTGGGCGGGTGGTTAAAGTGCGTCGGAATTTATTTTTGTAAACCCGAGTTTTAAAATGGCGGCCGCCGCCGGTGCGTCGTGGCGTTATGTTTGAAAGCGAGTTATGGAAGTTGTTTGCTGCGTAGTAGATTCGCAGTTTTTTAATATTCAAATAAAAACGGTCCGCCCTAGCGAATTTTGATGGATTGGTGGCAGAATGAGGAAGAAATTCATTGAACAGCGTTTGGTAGCTGCTCAATGCGCACAATAACAGAATAACGAATATAAAAGTCATCGAATTATTCGCTATCACTCACCGAAGACTGAAACAACAGCGGTGTAGCGATGTCTAGATTCTTGGTAACCACTTTGCACTGAAGCTACCATTATTGTTAACACAACACAAAATCTAGATTATTGGCAACCACTATGCACTGAAGCTACCATTATTGTTAACACAAACACACTATCACTAATATGGCCGTCGGCGTCATAAAATGGCACAAACAAACAGACGAACAAAGGTAAACTAAAACAATAGTGTTTTTAACGGCTGCGACGGTTATAAATTTAAAAATGGACTCGCGCAGGGCGTGTGCGTTCGCCGGGGAGCGTACCGACTGAGTGATGTGTTTAGGCACTATTACATCCACATGACCTATTCAACGGCGTCGCCTGGGTAGAGGGAATATTTGACGACCTAGAGTCGTAGCCCGGTGCTGGTGGCTACGTTTTTCTTCGTACGCTGAACTACTAATGCAATTTCTACGATAATTGTATGTGTTTATCAAACAGTTTTACTGAGCGAGTGGTATGCTACTGTTGATATTATCGATCGCTGGAGACTATCGAAAGCTTGAGCAAGTTTTAATTTAACTAGCGATCTGTGCGGATTTAGTGATGAAATATGAAGCGATAATGGAAAATGGTGAAATATCTCTCGCTGAGGGCCGGGTGGGCGGCGTGCCAAACATTGATCGGATCCCGGGGGGCGGGGTACCAGGAGAAGCGGAAAAATGGTGGCTATCCAATGGTATAAGAAAAAGCATATAGCCCCATACAAAAATCGCAAGTTATGGACCTTTGAAGATGGATCAGGTGAGTTTTTTAAGCATTTTAGTATTAATAGCTATTAATAATGTCGGTTTGAGTGTTTACCGGTACACTATATTTATGTGCGCACTCCACGCATACTAGTTAGCTAGATTACTGCTAAAAATTTGCAAGATTTGTAGTGGTTTTGAGTTTTTAGGTAATAAATTAGTATCTCAACTGACCCATTTTTTTTTTGTTAAGTCAATTGATTTACCAATTATTCCTGTGGTCCTGAATCTATTTATATTTAACGTTAGTGGGACTAGCCCCTCTGGTTCTACGCAAGCTAAGTTAATCCAAATTTGATACCAGAGGGGGATTTTTACTACGATTTTACAGAAAATATCTTATTCTGTATTTATTTGTGATGATTTTTGCCTTTATTAATCGATTAAAAGCGGCTTTAAACTGATAACTAAACCTGCGCCTAGACGGTGGGCGGGTGGTTAAAGTGCGTCGGAATTTATTTTTGTAAACCCGAGTTTTAAAATGGCGGCCGCCGCCGGTGCGTCGTGGCGTTATGTTTGAAAGCGAGTTATGGAAGTTGTTTGCTGCGTAGTAGATTCGCAGTTTTTTAATATTCAAATAAAAACGGTCCGCCCTAGCGAATTTTGATGGATTGGTGGCAGAATGAGGAAGAAATTCATTGAACAGCGTTTGGTAGCTGCTCAATGCGCACAATAACAGAATAACGAATATAAAAGTCATCGAATTATTCGCTATCACTCACCGAAGACTGAAACAACAGCGGTGTAGCGATGTCTAGATTCTTGGTAACCACTTTGCACTGAAGCTACCATTATTGTTAACACAACACAAAATCTAGATTATTGGCAACCACTATGCACTGAAGCTACCATTATTGTTAACACAAACACACTATCACTAATATGGCCGTCGGCGTCATAAAATGGCACAAACAAACAGACGAACAAAGGTAAACTAAAACAATAGTGTTTTTAACGGCTGCGACGGTTATAAATTTAAAAATGGACTCGCGCAGGGCGTGTGCGTTCGCCGGGGAGCGTACCGACTGAGTGATGTGTTTAGGCACTATTACATCCACATGACCTATTCAACGGCGTCGCCTGGGTAGAGGGAATATTTGACGACCTAGAGTCGTAGCCCGGTGCTGGTGGCTACGTTTTTCTTCGTACGCTGAACTACTAATGCAATTTCTACGATAATTGTATGTGTTTATCAAACAGTTTTACTGAGCGAGTGGTATGCTACTGTTGATATTATCGATCGCTGGAGACTATCGAAAGCTTGAGCAAGTTTTAATTTAACTAGCGATCTGTGCGGATTTAGTGATGAAATATGAAGCGATAATGGAAAATGGTGAAATATCTCTCGCTGAGGGCCGGGTGGGCGGCGTGCCAAACATTGATCGGATCCCGGGGGGCGGGGTACCAGGAGAAGCGGAAAAATGGTGGCTATCCAATGGTATAAGAAAAAGCATATAGCCCCATACAAAAATCGCAAGTTATGGACCTTTGAAGATGGATCAGGTGAGTTTTTTAAGCATTTTAGTATTAATAGCTATTAATAATGTCGGTTTGAGTGTTTACCGGTACACTATATTTATGTGCGCACTCCACGCATACTAGTTAGCTAGATTACTGCTAAAAATTTGCAAGATTTGTAGTGGTTTTGAGTTTTTAGGTAATAAATTAGTATCTCAACTGACCCATTTTTTTTTTGTTAAGTCAATTGATTTACCAATTATTCCTGTGGTCCTGAATCTATTTATATTTAACGTTAGTGGGACTAGCCCCTCTGGTTCTACGCAAGCTAAGTTAATCCAAATTTGATACCAGAGGGGGATTTTTACTACGATTTTACAGAAAATATCTTATTCTGTATTTATTTGTGATGATTTTTGCCTTTATTAATCGATTAAAAGCGGCTTTAAACTGATAACTAAACCTGCGCCTAGACGGTGGGCGGGTGGTTAAAGTGCGTCGGAATTTATTTTTGTAAACCCGAGTTTTAAAATGGCGGCCGCCGCCGGTGCGTCGTGGCGTTATGTTTGAAAGCGAGTTATGGAAGTTGTTTGCTGCGTAGTAGATTCGCAGTTTTTTAATATTCAAATAAAAACGGTCCGCCCTAGCGAATTTTGATGGATTGGTGGCAGAATGAGGAAGAAATTCATTGAACAGCGTTTGGTAGCTGCTCAATGCGCACAATAACAGAATAACGAATATAAAAGTCATCGAATTATTCGCTATCACTCACCGAAGACTGAAACAACAGCGGTGTAGCGATGTCTAGATTCTTGGTAACCACTTTGCACTGAAGCTACCATTATTGTTAACACAACACAAAATCTAGATTATTGGCAACCACTATGCACTGAAGCTACCATTATTGTTAACACAAACACACTATCACTAATATGGCCGTCGGCGTCATAAAATGGCACAAACAAACAGACGAACAAAGGTAAACTAAAACAATAGTGTTTTTAACGGCTGCGACGGTTATAAATTTAAAAATGGACTCGCGCAGGGCGTGTGCGTTCGCCGGGGAGCGTACCGACTGAGTGATGTGTTTAGGCACTATTACATCCACATGACCTATTCAACGGCGTCGCCTGGGTAGAGGGAATATTTGACGACCTAGAGTCGTAGCCCGGTGCTGGTGGCTACGTTTTTCTTCGTACGCTGAACTACTAATGCAATTTCTACGATAATTGTATGTGTTTATCAAACAGTTTTACTGAGCGAGTGGTATGCTACTGTTGATATTATCGATCGCTGGAGACTATCGAAAGCTTGAGCAAGTTTTAATTTAACTAGCGATCTGTGCGGATTTAGTGATGAAATATGAAGCGATAATGGAAAATGGTGAAATATCTCTCGCTGAGGGCCGGGTGGGCGGCGTGCCAAACATTGATCGGATCCCGGGGGGCGGGGTACCAGGAGAAGCGGAAAAATGGTGGCTATCCAATGGTATAAGAAAAAGCATATAGCCCCATACAAAAATCGCAAGTTATGGACCTTTGAAGATGGATCAGGTGAGTTTTTTAAGCATTTTAGTATTAATAGCTATTAATAATGTCGGTTTGAGTGTTTACCGGTACACTATATTTATGTGCGCACTCCACGCATACTAGTTAGCTAGATTACTGCTAAAAATTTGCAAGATTTGTAGTGGTTTTGAGTTTTTAGGTAATAAATTAGTATCTCAACTGACCCATTTTTTTTTTGTTAAGTCAATTGATTTACCAATTATTCCTGTGGTCCTGAATCTATTTATATTTAACGTTAGTGGGACTAGCCCCTCTGGTTCTACGCAAGCTAAGTTAATCCAAATTTGATACCAGAGGGGGATTTTTACTACGATTTTACAGAAAATATCTTATTCTGTATTTATTTGTGATGATTTTTGCCTTTATTAATCGATTAAAAGCGGCTTTAAACTGATAACTAAACCTGCGCCTAGACGGTGGGCGGGTGGTTAAAGTGCGTCGGAATTTATTTTTGTAAACCCGAGTTTTAAAATGGCGGCCGCCGCCGGTGCGTCGTGGCGTTATGTTTGAAAGCGAGTTATGGAAGTTGTTTGCTGCGTAGTAGATTCGCAGTTTTTTAATATTCAAATAAAAACGGTCCGCCCTAGCGAATTTTGATGGATTGGTGGCAGAATGAGGAAGAAATTCATTGAACAGCGTTTGGTAGCTGCTCAATGCGCACAATAACAGAATAACGAATATAAAAGTCATCGAATTATTCGCTATCACTCACCGAAGACTGAAACAACAGCGGTGTAGCGATGTCTAGATTCTTGGTAACCACTTTGCACTGAAGCTACCATTATTGTTAACACAACACAAAATCTAGATTATTGGCAACCACTATGCACTGAAGCTACCATTATTGTTAACACAAACACACTATCACTAATATGGCCGTCGGCGTCATAAAATGGCACAAACAAACAGACGAACAAAGGTAAACTAAAACAATAGTGTTTTTAACGGCTGCGACGGTTATAAATTTAAAAATGGACTCGCGCAGGGCGTGTGCGTTCGCCGGGGAGCGTACCGACTGAGTGATGTGTTTAGGCACTATTACATCCACATGACCTATTCAACGGCGTCGCCTGGGTAGAGGGAATATTTGACGACCTAGAGTCGTAGCCCGGTGCTGGTGGCTACGTTTTTCTTCGTACGCTGAACTACTAATGCAATTTCTACGATAATTGTATGTGTTTATCAAACAGTTTTACTGAGCGAGTGGTATGCTACTGTTGATATTATCGATCGCTGGAGACTATCGAAAGCTTGAGCAAGTTTTAATTTAACTAGCGATCTGTGCGGATTTAGTGATGAAATATGAAGCGATAATGGAAAATGGTGAAATATCTCTCGCTGAGGGCCGGGTGGGCGGCGTGCCAAACATTGATCGGATCCCGGGGGGCGGGGTACCAGGAGAAGCGGAAAAATGGTGGCTATCCAATGGTATAAGAAAAAGCATATAGCCCCATACAAAAATCGCAAGTTATGGACCTTTGAAGATGGATCAGGTGAGTTTTTTAAGCATTTTAGTATTAATAGCTATTAATAATGTCGGTTTGAGTGTTTACCGGTACACTATATTTATGTGCGCACTCCACGCATACTAGTTAGCTAGATTACTGCTAAAAATTTGCAAGATTTGTAGTGGTTTTGAGTTTTTAGGTAATAAATTAGTATCTCAACTGACCCATTTTTTTTTTGTTAAGTCAATTGATTTACCAATTATTCCTGTGGTCCTGAATCTATTTATATTTAACGTTAGTGGGACTAGCCCCTCTGGTTCTACGCAAGCTAAGTTAATCCAAATTTGATACCAGAGGGGGATTTTTACTACGATTTTACAGAAAATATCTTATTCTGTATTTATTTGTGATGATTTTTGCCTTTATTAATCGATTAAAAGCGGCTTTAAACTGATAACTAAACCTGCGCCTAGACGGTGGGCGGGTGGTTAAAGTGCGTCGGAATTTATTTTTGTAAACCCGAGTTTTAAAATGGCGGCCGCCGCCGGTGCGTCGTGGCGTTATGTTTGAAAGCGAGTTATGGAAGTTGTTTGCTGCGTAGTAGATTCGCAGTTTTTTAATATTCAAATAAAAACGGTCCGCCCTAGCGAATTTTGATGGATTGGTGGCAGAATGAGGAAGAAATTCATTGAACAGCGTTTGGTAGCTGCTCAATGCGCACAATAACAGAATAACGAATATAAAAGTCATCGAATTATTCGCTATCACTCACCGAAGACTGAAACAACAGCGGTGTAGCGATGTCTAGATTCTTGGTAACCACTTTGCACTGAAGCTACCATTATTGTTAACACAACACAAAATCTAGATTATTGGCAACCACTATGCACTGAAGCTACCATTATTGTTAACACAAACACACTATCACTAATATGGCCGTCGGCGTCATAAAATGGCACAAACAAACAGACGAACAAAGGTAAACTAAAACAATAGTGTTTTTAACGGCTGCGACGGTTATAAATTTAAAAATGGACTCGCGCAGGGCGTGTGCGTTCGCCGGGGAGCGTACCGACTGAGTGATGTGTTTAGGCACTATTACATCCACATGACCTATTCAACGGCGTCGCCTGGGTAGAGGGAATATTTGACGACCTAGAGTCGTAGCCCGGTGCTGGTGGCTACGTTTTTCTTCGTACGCTGAACTACTAATGCAATTTCTACGATAATTGTATGTGTTTATCAAACAGTTTTACTGAGCGAGTGGTATGCTACTGTTGATATTATCGATCGCTGGAGACTATCGAAAGCTTGAGCAAGTTTTAATTTAACTAGCGATCTGTGCGGATTTAGTGATGAAATATGAAGCGATAATGGAAAATGGTGAAATATCTCTCGCTGAGGGCCGGGTGGGCGGCGTGCCAAACATTGATCGGATCCCGGGGGGCGGGGTACCAGGAGAAGCGGAAAAATGGTGGCTATCCAATGGTATAAGAAAAAGCATATAGCCCCATACAAAAATCGCAAGTTATGGACCTTTGAAGATGGATCAGGTGAGTTTTTTAAGCATTTTAGTATTAATAGCTATTAATAATGTCGGTTTGAGTGTTTACCGGTACACTATATTTATGTGCGCACTCCACGCATACTAGTTAGCTAGATTACTGCTAAAAATTTGCAAGATTTGTAGTGGTTTTGAGTTTTTAGGTAATAAATTAGTATCTCAACTGACCCATTTTTTTTTTGTTAAGTCAATTGATTTACCAATTATTCCTGTGGTCCTGAATCTATTTATATTTAACGTTAGTGGGACTAGCCCCTCTGGTTCTACGCAAGCTAAGTTAATCCAAATTTGATACCAGAGGGGGATTTTTACTACGATTTTACAGAAAATATCTTATTCTGTATTTATTTGTGATGATTTTTGCCTTTATTAATCGATTAAAAGCGGCTTTAAACTGATAACTAAACCTGCGCCTAGACGGTGGGCGGGTGGTTAAAGTGCGTCGGAATTTATTTTTGTAAACCCGAGTTTTAAAATGGCGGCCGCCGCCGGTGCGTCGTGGCGTTATGTTTGAAAGCGAGTTATGGAAGTTGTTTGCTGCGTAGTAGATTCGCAGTTTTTTAATATTCAAATAAAAACGGTCCGCCCTAGCGAATTTTGATGGATTGGTGGCAGAATGAGGAAGAAATTCATTGAACAGCGTTTGGTAGCTGCTCAATGCGCACAATAACAGAATAACGAATATAAAAGTCATCGAATTATTCGCTATCACTCACCGAAGACTGAAACAACAGCGGTGTAGCGATGTCTAGATTCTTGGTAACCACTTTGCACTGAAGCTACCATTATTGTTAACACAACACAAAATCTAGATTATTGGCAACCACTATGCACTGAAGCTACCATTATTGTTAACACAAACACACTATCACTAATATGGCCGTCGGCGTCATAAAATGGCACAAACAAACAGACGAACAAAGGTAAACTAAAACAATAGTGTTTTTAACGGCTGCGACGGTTATAAATTTAAAAATGGACTCGCGCAGGGCGTGTGCGTTCGCCGGGGAGCGTACCGACTGAGTGATGTGTTTAGGCACTATTACATCCACATGACCTATTCAACGGCGTCGCCTGGGTAGAGGGAATATTTGACGACCTAGAGTCGTAGCCCGGTGCTGGTGGCTACGTTTTTCTTCGTACGCTGAACTACTAATGCAATTTCTACGATAATTGTATGTGTTTATCAAACAGTTTTACTGAGCGAGTGGTATGCTACTGTTGATATTATCGATCGCTGGAGACTATCGAAAGCTTGAGCAAGTTTTAATTTAACTAGCGATCTGTGCGGATTTAGTGATGAAATATGAAGCGATAATGGAAAATGGTGAAATATCTCTCGCTGAGGGCCGGGTGGGCGGCGTGCCAAACATTGATCGGATCCCGGGGGGCGGGGTACCAGGAGAAGCGGAAAAATGGTGGCTATCCAATGGTATAAGAAAAAGCATATAGCCCCATACAAAAATCGCAAGTTATGGACCTTTGAAGATGGATCAGGTGAGTTTTTTAAGCATTTTAGTATTAATAGCTATTAATAATGTCGGTTTGAGTGTTTACCGGTACACTATATTTATGTGCGCACTCCACGCATACTAGTTAGCTAGATTACTGCTAAAAATTTGCAAGATTTGTAGTGGTTTTGAGTTTTTAGGTAATAAATTAGTATCTCAACTGACCCATTTTTTTTTTGTTAAGTCAATTGATTTACCAATTATTCCTGTGGTCCTGAATCTATTTATATTTAACGTTAGTGGGACTAGCCCCTCTGGTTCTACGCAAGCTAAGTTAATCCAAATTTGATACCAGAGGGGGATTTTTACTACGATTTTACAGAAAATATCTTATTCTGTATTTATTTGTGATGATTTTTGCCTTTATTAATCGATTAAAAGCGGCTTTAAACTGATAACTAAACCTGCGCCTAGACGGTGGGCGGGTGGTTAAAGTGCGTCGGAATTTATTTTTGTAAACCCGAGTTTTAAAATGGCGGCCGCCGCCGGTGCGTCGTGGCGTTATGTTTGAAAGCGAGTTATGGAAGTTGTTTGCTGCGTAGTAGATTCGCAGTTTTTTAATATTCAAATAAAAACGGTCCGCCCTAGCGAATTTTGATGGATTGGTGGCAGAATGAGGAAGAAATTCATTGAACAGCGTTTGGTAGCTGCTCAATGCGCACAATAACAGAATAACGAATATAAAAGTCATCGAATTATTCGCTATCACTCACCGAAGACTGAAACAACAGCGGTGTAGCGATGTCTAGATTCTTGGTAACCACTTTGCACTGAAGCTACCATTATTGTTAACACAACACAAAATCTAGATTATTGGCAACCACTATGCACTGAAGCTACCATTATTGTTAACACAAACACACTATCACTAATATGGCCGTCGGCGTCATAAAATGGCACAAACAAACAGACGAACAAAGGTAAACTAAAACAATAGTGTTTTTAACGGCTGCGACGGTTATAAATTTAAAAATGGACTCGCGCAGGGCGTGTGCGTTCGCCGGGGAGCGTACCGACTGAGTGATGTGTTTAGGCACTATTACATCCACATGACCTATTCAACGGCGTCGCCTGGGTAGAGGGAATATTTGACGACCTAGAGTCGTAGCCCGGTGCTGGTGGCTACGTTTTTCTTCGTACGCTGAACTACTAATGCAATTTCTACGATAATTGTATGTGTTTATCAAACAGTTTTACTGAGCGAGTGGTATGCTACTGTTGATATTATCGATCGCTGGAGACTATCGAAAGCTTGAGCAAGTTTTAATTTAACTAGCGATCTGTGCGGATTTAGTGATGAAATATGAAGCGATAATGGAAAATGGTGAAATATCTCTCGCTGAGGGCCGGGTGGGCGGCGTGCCAAACATTGATCGGATCCCGGGGGGCGGGGTACCAGGAGAAGCGGAAAAATGGTGGCTATCCAATGGTATAAGAAAAAGCATATAGCCCCATACAAAAATCGCAAGTTATGGACCTTTGAAGATGGATCAGGTGAGTTTTTTAAGCATTTTAGTATTAATAGCTATTAATAATGTCGGTTTGAGTGTTTACCGGTACACTATATTTATGTGCGCACTCCACGCATACTAGTTAGCTAGATTACTGCTAAAAATTTGCAAGATTTGTAGTGGTTTTGAGTTTTTAGGTAATAAATTAGTATCTCAACTGACCCATTTTTTTTTTGTTAAGTCAATTGATTTACCAATTATTCCTGTGGTCCTGAATCTATTTATATTTAACGTTAGTGGGACTAGCCCCTCTGGTTCTACGCAAGCTAAGTTAATCCAAATTTGATACCAGAGGGGGATTTTTACTACGATTTTACAGAAAATATCTTATTCTGTATTTATTTGTGATGATTTTTGCCTTTATTAATCGATTAAAAGCGGCTTTAAACTGATAACTAAACCTGCGCCTAGACGGTGGGCGGGTGGTTAAAGTGCGTCGGAATTTATTTTTGTAAACCCGAGTTTTAAAATGGCGGCCGCCGCCGGTGCGTCGTGGCGTTATGTTTGAAAGCGAGTTATGGAAGTTGTTTGCTGCGTAGTAGATTCGCAGTTTTTTAATATTCAAATAAAAACGGTCCGCCCTAGCGAATTTTGATGGATTGGTGGCAGAATGAGGAAGAAATTCATTGAACAGCGTTTGGTAGCTGCTCAATGCGCACAATAACAGAATAACGAATATAAAAGTCATCGAATTATTCGCTATCACTCACCGAAGACTGAAACAACAGCGGTGTAGCGATGTCTAGATTCTTGGTAACCACTTTGCACTGAAGCTACCATTATTGTTAACACAACACAAAATCTAGATTATTGGCAACCACTATGCACTGAAGCTACCATTATTGTTAACACAAACACACTATCACTAATATGGCCGTCGGCGTCATAAAATGGCACAAACAAACAGACGAACAAAGGTAAACTAAAACAATAGTGTTTTTAACGGCTGCGACGGTTATAAATTTAAAAATGGACTCGCGCAGGGCGTGTGCGTTCGCCGGGGAGCGTACCGACTGAGTGATGTGTTTAGGCACTATTACATCCACATGACCTATTCAACGGCGTCGCCTGGGTAGAGGGAATATTTGACGACCTAGAGTCGTAGCCCGGTGCTGGTGGCTACGTTTTTCTTCGTACGCTGAACTACTAATGCAATTTCTACGATAATTGTATGTGTTTATCAAACAGTTTTACTGAGCGAGTGGTATGCTACTGTTGATATTATCGATCGCTGGAGACTATCGAAAGCTTGAGCAAGTTTTAATTTAACTAGCGATCTGTGCGGATTTAGTGATGAAATATGAAGCGATAATGGAAAATGGTGAAATATCTCTCGCTGAGGGCCGGGTGGGCGGCGTGCCAAACATTGATCGGATCCCGGGGGGCGGGGTACCAGGAGAAGCGGAAAAATGGTGGCTATCCAATGGTATAAGAAAAAGCATATAGCCCCATACAAAAATCGCAAGTTATGGACCTTTGAAGATGGATCAGGTGAGTTTTTTAAGCATTTTAGTATTAATAGCTATTAATAATGTCGGTTTGAGTGTTTACCGGTACACTATATTTATGTGCGCACTCCACGCATACTAGTTAGCTAGATTACTGCTAAAAATTTGCAAGATTTGTAGTGGTTTTGAGTTTTTAGGTAATAAATTAGTATCTCAACTGACCCATTTTTTTTTTGTTAAGTCAATTGATTTACCAATTATTCCTGTGGTCCTGAATCTATTTATATTTAACGTTAGTGGGACTAGCCCCTCTGGTTCTACGCAAGCTAAGTTAATCCAAATTTGATACCAGAGGGGGATTTTTACTACGATTTTACAGAAAATATCTTATTCTGTATTTATTTGTGATGATTTTTGCCTTTATTAATCGATTAAAAGCGGCTTTAAACTGATAACTAAACCTGCGCCTAGACGGTGGGCGGGTGGTTAAAGTGCGTCGGAATTTATTTTTGTAAACCCGAGTTTTAAAATGGCGGCCGCCGCCGGTGCGTCGTGGCGTTATGTTTGAAAGCGAGTTATGGAAGTTGTTTGCTGCGTAGTAGATTCGCAGTTTTTTAATATTCAAATAAAAACGGTCCGCCCTAGCGAATTTTGATGGATTGGTGGCAGAATGAGGAAGAAATTCATTGAACAGCGTTTGGTAGCTGCTCAATGCGCACAATAACAGAATAACGAATATAAAAGTCATCGAATTATTCGCTATCACTCACCGAAGACTGAAACAACAGCGGTGTAGCGATGTCTAGATTCTTGGTAACCACTTTGCACTGAAGCTACCATTATTGTTAACACAACACAAAATCTAGATTATTGGCAACCACTATGCACTGAAGCTACCATTATTGTTAACACAAACACACTATCACTAATATGGCCGTCGGCGTCATAAAATGGCACAAACAAACAGACGAACAAAGGTAAACTAAAACAATAGTGTTTTTAACGGCTGCGACGGTTATAAATTTAAAAATGGACTCGCGCAGGGCGTGTGCGTTCGCCGGGGAGCGTACCGACTGAGTGATGTGTTTAGGCACTATTACATCCACATGACCTATTCAACGGCGTCGCCTGGGTAGAGGGAATATTTGACGACCTAGAGTCGTAGCCCGGTGCTGGTGGCTACGTTTTTCTTCGTACGCTGAACTACTAATGCAATTTCTACGATAATTGTATGTGTTTATCAAACAGTTTTACTGAGCGAGTGGTATGCTACTGTTGATATTATCGATCGCTGGAGACTATCGAAAGCTTGAGCAAGTTTTAATTTAACTAGCGATCTGTGCGGATTTAGTGATGAAATATGAAGCGATAATGGAAAATGGTGAAATATCTCTCGCTGAGGGCCGGGTGGGCGGCGTGCCAAACATTGATCGGATCCCGGGGGGCGGGGTACCAGGAGAAGCGGAAAAATGGTGGCTATCCAATGGTATAAGAAAAAGCATATAGCCCCATACAAAAATCGCAAGTTATGGACCTTTGAAGATGGATCAGGTGAGTTTTTTAAGCATTTTAGTATTAATAGCTATTAATAATGTCGGTTTGAGTGTTTACCGGTACACTATATTTATGTGCGCACTCCACGCATACTAGTTAGCTAGATTACTGCTAAAAATTTGCAAGATTTGTAGTGGTTTTGAGTTTTTAGGTAATAAATTAGTATCTCAACTGACCCATTTTTTTTTTGTTAAGTCAATTGATTTACCAATTATTCCTGTGGTCCTGAATCTATTTATATTTAACGTTAGTGGGACTAGCCCCTCTGGTTCTACGCAAGCTAAGTTAATCCAAATTTGATACCAGAGGGGGATTTTTACTACGATTTTACAGAAAATATCTTATTCTGTATTTATTTGTGATGATTTTTGCCTTTATTAATCGATTAAAAGCGGCTTTAAACTGATAACTAAACCTGCGCCTAGACGGTGGGCGGGTGGTTAAAGTGCGTCGGAATTTATTTTTGTAAACCCGAGTTTTAAAATGGCGGCCGCCGCCGGTGCGTCGTGGCGTTATGTTTGAAAGCGAGTTATGGAAGTTGTTTGCTGCGTAGTAGATTCGCAGTTTTTTAATATTCAAATAAAAACGGTCCGCCCTAGCGAATTTTGATGGATTGGTGGCAGAATGAGGAAGAAATTCATTGAACAGCGTTTGGTAGCTGCTCAATGCGCACAATAACAGAATAACGAATATAAAAGTCATCGAATTATTCGCTATCACTCACCGAAGACTGAAACAACAGCGGTGTAGCGATGTCTAGATTCTTGGTAACCACTTTGCACTGAAGCTACCATTATTGTTAACACAACACAAAATCTAGATTATTGGCAACCACTATGCACTGAAGCTACCATTATTGTTAACACAAACACACTATCACTAATATGGCCGTCGGCGTCATAAAATGGCACAAACAAACAGACGAACAAAGGTAAACTAAAACAATAGTGTTTTTAACGGCTGCGACGGTTATAAATTTAAAAATGGACTCGCGCAGGGCGTGTGCGTTCGCCGGGGAGCGTACCGACTGAGTGATGTGTTTAGGCACTATTACATCCACATGACCTATTCAACGGCGTCGCCTGGGTAGAGGGAATATTTGACGACCTAGAGTCGTAGCCCGGTGCTGGTGGCTACGTTTTTCTTCGTACGCTGAACTACTAATGCAATTTCTACGATAATTGTATGTGTTTATCAAACAGTTTTACTGAGCGAGTGGTATGCTACTGTTGATATTATCGATCGCTGGAGACTATCGAAAGCTTGAGCAAGTTTTAATTTAACTAGCGATCTGTGCGGATTTAGTGATGAAATATGAAGCGATAATGGAAAATGGTGAAATATCTCTCGCTGAGGGCCGGGTGGGCGGCGTGCCAAACATTGATCGGATCCCGGGGGGCGGGGTACCAGGAGAAGCGGAAAAATGGTGGCTATCCAATGGTATAAGAAAAAGCATATAGCCCCATACAAAAATCGCAAGTTATGGACCTTTGAAGATGGATCAGGTGAGTTTTTTAAGCATTTTAGTATTAATAGCTATTAATAATGTCGGTTTGAGTGTTTACCGGTACACTATATTTATGTGCGCACTCCACGCATACTAGTTAGCTAGATTACTGCTAAAAATTTGCAAGATTTGTAGTGGTTTTGAGTTTTTAGGTAATAAATTAGTATCTCAACTGACCCATTTTTTTTTTGTTAAGTCAATTGATTTACCAATTATTCCTGTGGTCCTGAATCTATTTATATTTAACGTTAGTGGGACTAGCCCCTCTGGTTCTACGCAAGCTAAGTTAATCCAAATTTGATACCAGAGGGGGATTTTTACTACGATTTTACAGAAAATATCTTATTCTGTATTTATTTGTGATGATTTTTGCCTTTATTAATCGATTAAAAGCGGCTTTAAACTGATAACTAAACCTGCGCCTAGACGGTGGGCGGGTGGTTAAAGTGCGTCGGAATTTATTTTTGTAAACCCGAGTTTTAAAATGGCGGCCGCCGCCGGTGCGTCGTGGCGTTATGTTTGAAAGCGAGTTATGGAAGTTGTTTGCTGCGTAGTAGATTCGCAGTTTTTTAATATTCAAATAAAAACGGTCCGCCCTAGCGAATTTTGATGGATTGGTGGCAGAATGAGGAAGAAATTCATTGAACAGCGTTTGGTAGCTGCTCAATGCGCACAATAACAGAATAACGAATATAAAAGTCATCGAATTATTCGCTATCACTCACCGAAGACTGAAACAACAGCGGTGTAGCGATGTCTAGATTCTTGGTAACCACTTTGCACTGAAGCTACCATTATTGTTAACACAACACAAAATCTAGATTATTGGCAACCACTATGCACTGAAGCTACCATTATTGTTAACACAAACACACTATCACTAATATGGCCGTCGGCGTCATAAAATGGCACAAACAAACAGACGAACAAAGGTAAACTAAAACAATAGTGTTTTTAACGGCTGCGACGGTTATAAATTTAAAAATGGACTCGCGCAGGGCGTGTGCGTTCGCCGGGGAGCGTACCGACTGAGTGATGTGTTTAGGCACTATTACATCCACATGACCTATTCAACGGCGTCGCCTGGGTAGAGGGAATATTTGACGACCTAGAGTCGTAGCCCGGTGCTGGTGGCTACGTTTTTCTTCGTACGCTGAACTACTAATGCAATTTCTACGATAATTGTATGTGTTTATCAAACAGTTTTACTGAGCGAGTGGTATGCTACTGTTGATATTATCGATCGCTGGAGACTATCGAAAGCTTGAGCAAGTTTTAATTTAACTAGCGATCTGTGCGGATTTAGTGATGAAATATGAAGCGATAATGGAAAATGGTGAAATATCTCTCGCTGAGGGCCGGGTGGGCGGCGTGCCAAACATTGATCGGATCCCGGGGGGCGGGGTACCAGGAGAAGCGGAAAAATGGTGGCTATCCAATGGTATAAGAAAAAGCATATAGCCCCATACAAAAATCGCAAGTTATGGACCTTTGAAGATGGATCAGGTGAGTTTTTTAAGCATTTTAGTATTAATAGCTATTAATAATGTCGGTTTGAGTGTTTACCGGTACACTATATTTATGTGCGCACTCCACGCATACTAGTTAGCTAGATTACTGCTAAAAATTTGCAAGATTTGTAGTGGTTTTGAGTTTTTAGGTAATAAATTAGTATCTCAACTGACCCATTTTTTTTTTGTTAAGTCAATTGGACGTAGTTATACAAAAATGTTCCAATCCACAACTAGTTGAAACCCGTATAAACGCATTTTTGTGTTTAGACTCGGCATTTTTTTGTTTGAACTAGGATAATTCAATACTGTAGGTTTTATTCAATTATTTTAATAATATTGTTCTATCGTAATAGTATTATTTCGAAATTGCTTTTTGAAGTATAGGTATTTTGGAAAAATCGTTTTGGAACATTTTTGAAATAATATGTTTTGTATGAAGTATCACTCAGTATATTTTGTAAAAACGTTCCACATTTTTTAAGTTTAACAAAAACGACTTGTTACAATATAAGAAGGATTTATTGTGAAAAACTTAAAACAAGAAATCTTTTAAAATAAGAAATGTAGGTAGTAAAAAATAGTAGTGATGCATAAATCATCTACTTTTGCAATGAACGAAGCTTTAACAATGAAATGAATCAAAAATATTTTAGAAAATAATTTAAACACACAATAAGTTTCAACAAATATAAAAAAGCTAGTTAAAAAAGTTTGATAATTTATTCATCTATTATCTCGAAGTCAGGCTCCCTGCCAAAACCATCAAAATCGTCTACACACTCATCCGAACTTTTTAAATTTTTATAAAACTGGACACAGTCCTCGGGTATAAAAGTGTACATTGACTTTAAATCGGCCAACTTAGCTGGTGCGATCGGTTTTCCGTTGGGCCACAAAAGAATTAAATCATTTTTTTTTATTTCCTGTTCTTTTTATCAATAAGCAACTCCTTAAACTCTTCCTCAAACGAAGTTCTCATAAATATTGAGTATAATTTATTTTTTTCTATTTTGATTTCTTTGGCATTAAGCCAGCTTACTTTACTTTTGTCACTAATTTTTTTTCTGTTCATTATATTTTTTTCAATCTTTTCAGTTCCATAAAAATCTGTTTTCTCCATTCTGTATACTTGCAACGGTTTCTTTTTTTTAGCATCTTTGAAAATTTGTATGTATTCTTCAGCTGTATAACGCTGATGATGTTTTAAAGCAGTTTCGATTTTAGAGAAGTCCGTATCGTTGGGCAAAAAGGTATGCCAAGATTCAAGAAAGCGAAATGTAATGCTTTCTAATGTTGGGTGACAACTTAAGACAGTTTTTAGTAAGAGAACTATTTTAATGTTTCTGTTTTGCCCTCCGCAGCAATCGCTCCAGAGTATAAGATTCTTAACAGACGGCTGTATTTTTGTTTCAATATATTTCACTAAACATGATCCCACCTCCTGTGCCCCTCTACCAGCTTCAGCTTCGACCCAAATATAACAGTGTCCAACGTCATCAGATGCAGAGTGGACACCACTATTGTAAAGCCATAGCTGCCTCTTATAAAACGCAACATTTGTTGGTATCCGCGGTAATGGTAATGTTTTTTCTAAGTCAAAGGTTAAACACTCAATATCAGGTATGTTTCTTGCGTCTATAAAATCCTGATTCATCTGATTTCTTAATGTTTCTGCCCTTTCTAAATGTTTAAGCTTCTCAGTTTTAGCATCTTCTTGTTCTTGTTCAGTTTTTGCATTAGAGATTTTATTAGATAATTGGTCACACTTATTACATGTATCTTTCTTTAATTTTTTACATTTTAAATTAAAATCAGCATAGAAAATCTTTTTCAATGTCGCAAAAGAGGCGCATTTGCGATCGATACCATACATTTCTGCGTGTTCTTTTGTATATATATTGTAAATTTTATTTATTGTCATATCGGGTCGTAAATATAAAGTGCCACTGTTATTATGTCTTCGATAATGTGACTCGTATTTCGGGAGATTATTAATAATATTAACAATGAATTTATGATCCTCATGTGCCAACTTATTTATGTCACCTCTATGCATTCCCCTACCATCCGCAATAAGTTCGCCACTTCTATGTTTTTTTAATGACACCGTGACTTTTTGAGTCGTTATTTGAAATGTTTTCAAAAACATATCGCGACATACCTGTACTTCTTTGATCTTATAGACACGATGGAATTGTCTCGGCTTTTTTCTTGCACCGGGTACGTTACACATAGTGTAACTTCGTTTTTTGTTATGTTCAGTGACACAAGATATTATGTAAAGCACCTGAGCGTTAAAGGAACCTAGTTTAACAAATTTTTCGAACTCTTCTTTTCTAACCTCTACTGGAATCAAGTCAGCACATTTTTTTAAACACTTGCACCGATAGTCTACAAAAACTTTAGGCTTAATTATTTCATTTTTAGTTGTAGTATATTCTAGATTATTATATTTATTATATTTTCTCTCATCTCTACTCTGAGGATATTTACGTTTACGTCCTTTTTTTGGCCTACCAGTTTTTACAATATCATCTTCATTTATTATGGGTACTGGTTCTATTGGTGTATCAGTAGTTGATGTAAGTTCAATATTATTATGCTGTTCTTCTAATGACATTAAATTATTTGTACATACTTCATGATTATCCAAAGATGAACAAGAAGTAGTTGACCCGCTTATGTTAACACCTCTGTCATGACGCATTCTAAAATTCGGATCCCTAACACTATCATCGCTATCGAAATCACATACGATATCCTCATCATGCGAAATATCACTATGTTCACATATTATGTTCTGATGTTCACTTAGTGTGTTAAACAATTGTTGAGTTCCTGGGGACATCGGTCGAAGTGGTGATGAAGAAGATGGCGTTTCGGTAAACATTGCGGTTGAACATCGTGGAACAGACACAATATTCTCTATATCTGATTGTAAAACACCTGAATTAGATGGACCTGAAACAACACCTTGCCTGTAATTAATCACATCTCACTTTTCCTGGATCAAATTGTCATATACACATCTAACCAAAGTTTTTTTCTCCCTTTAGTTAATCTCGATATATTAGTAAATACACGTATGTACATAAATATAGCTACTTGTAATCATATATAATGCAGATTTAAATCAAAACTGCGATACACCTACCTTCTGATAAACTGATGTTCTCCTTAGTGGTTTTCATAGCAATAAGTGGAGTAAGGGGTGAAAAAGGCGGTGGAGAAATGGATCTTTGCTCATTTTAGTATGGAGTAACGGGATTACCTACAAACATAAAAAAACATATTATCAGAATCTGTTTAGCGGTTTCTTTGGTATTAAACGACAACCATCTTAACAAATATTTTTTTCATTATACATTTTCGTAGATTTACCTGTATTAAAGCATTTTTAACAATTTTGAAACAGTGGTATCTGAGATTAGCGCTTTCAACCAAACAATATAAACAAATTCTTCAGCTTTATACTATTAGTAAAATATATAAATACTTACTGTGATGATTTTCCGCTAGATCTTCGGTATTTAATTTTGTTCTGTATTTGTCTATAGAGGTTATGGTGTTTCGGAGATCCATCAACTTTTTCCGTTTTGTTAATAGCTGTGCTAAGGACTGAATCTATATAACAAGAAATAAAATAAATAAATATTGGACGCATTTCACGTTCACGGCCGGTTAGCTCCAACCTACACATACCTACATACATAAATAAAAAATACATAATTTCGATACATATTGTACAACCAGAACAACAGCTAACAATGCGCTCATCAAACAAGTATTGACGGTGCCAGGAATCGAACCCGGTATACGCCGAGCCGCGTCCGGCATGACGACCAAGTAACAATGATAATTAGATACCATTATACTTTTAATTGGATTTTTATCTTAACTGTGTAAACGTTCGATCAAATAAATTTGTTATAGATACACAATTTGCCGCTTAAAGCGTGGCACCGGCAAAGGAAGGCAAAAAACAGAAATATTATGCCTTCTGACGCTCGCTCTCATTCATCAGTGGCCGCGGGCTAGAACATCAGCGATGCCGAAGTGCGTATTGAAAGAATATAAGAAATCCTACTAATATTATAAACGCGAAAGTTTGTTTTGATGTATGGATGTATGGATGTTTGTTACTCTTTCACGCGAAAACCGCTCAACCGATTGGGATGAAACTGGGTATGTAGAGAGCTGGTAACCTGGAATAACACATAGGCAACTTTTTATCAGGATATTCCCGCGGGATCGGGATTTACGCGGGTGAAACCGCGAGGCGCAGCTAGTATACATTAAAAGTGCAAAAGAAAGTTGGATTAACATACTTCCTGTAATTATATCTTTGTTTTAACTTTTTGAATTATTTTTCTTATACTGTAAGACCATATACCTATTTAAAAAAAAAGTTGAATTATCACGGCATGTCATATACGCATTTGTCCCTTTCACTCTCACATGGACGGCTCATAAGCAAAAACAACATAGAACTATTTGTTGCCAAAAAGTGTGTGCAACTCGCATTATTCTTTACTAGCTGCGCCCCGCGGTTTCACCCGCGTAAGTTCCGATCCCGCGGGAATATCGGGATAAAAAGTAGCCTATGTGTTATTCCAGGTTTCCAGCTATCTACATTCCAAGTTTCATCGCTGTCAGTTCAGTTCATATGTGAATTTTCTGTGTGCCATAAAATTGTATTGCAGAATTCGATAGATAATAGGTAACGAACTTAACACGGTTTTAACACCATGCTTATCTCGGTTACATAAGGTTTAAAATTAAAATTTATTAAAGTGTATGACAGTTTAGAACTTTTTTTCGAAATACTTGAAGCGGTATACATCTACCTATGTACCTACATACTGACTCGGGGACGATATTTTATATGAAACTGTGTATCTACCATAAATATTTGGTCGAAGGTGTAAACAGTCAATAAATACTTGGGTATTATTATGTCTCAAGCCTATTATAATACACGCAGAACGGTAAAAATGATTACCTAGTCTTACCTATTCTATTTAGTAATTGTATTGCAATAAAACTTACCTCGCTTTCGTTTTGTTCCATTTTTATTACGATGATAAATCCCACAACAGTAACTCAAAGTAATTAACGAAGCACAACACAATAAAACATGAACGACGTTAATGACACTTGTTACAAAACTGATTCACTCGGTCAAGGTCAATCGGCTTAGCGGAAATAGTTAAATGCATTTTGATTATATTATTAGACAAAGTGTGTGCTCAAATGCATCCTCATAATTTGTTTTTATAATACATTTAAAATAATTTTAGACTATATTATTTTTATAAAACGCTAAATTATATAATTAGTAATTAACATTAAACAACATTACTTTTTTAGTGGTAAATATTTAAATGGATTTCAATTGACGTAGGTGCTAATCAAAGTTTGTAGCAGAAAAAACCAACACGTTATGGCGGGAACGGAAGACAGTATTTTTTATTAGTAGATTGATGTACATATATTTATTAGCATTTCATTAAATTACATATTATAATTACTGTGTATTATTACTAAAAAAAAATGTATTTTGTAATTTTAATTTTATACTATTTTAATTTGGGAATTGAATTACGAGTAAAAAAGAAAATTACTTGTTATTTTGTTAGAACTTCAAACATGCTTAAAACATTAAATCGGTTTTATAGGAAACTAGCTTCCGCCAGCGGCTTTGCCCGCGCGGAATTAGTGTTCCGCCCTTATTATCCCTTTAGGGGTAGAATTTTCAAAAATCCTTTCTTAGCGGATGCCTACATCATAATAGCTACCTGCATACCAAATTTCAGCCCAATCCGTCGAATGGTTTGGGTTGTGCGTTGATAGATCACTATGTCAGTCAGTCAGTCACCTTTGAGTTATATATATTTAGATGAACCACTATACATTATTTTAAATAGGTAATTGCTTAATCAATGAAACATTATTAAAATTTTAACAAAACAATGTTTTTTTTTCATATTTTTAAAACTTTATTATAACATTGGTACATTATTTTTAGGTATATTTTTCAATCTTTAAAAAGTTTCAAAAGTATAGAAACATTATTTTTAAGAAAAATAAATATTTTATATATTTTTTAATGTTCCTAAGGTATTGGATCATTCTTTTCAAGAAAAAGAAATATTTTGTAATTTTGATAAAATGTTCCAAACGTATTGAAACATTATTTTCAAGAAAAGAGACCATTTTGTAATTTTGTCAAAACATTCTACAAGTATTGGAACATTCTTTTCAAGAAAAAGGCATATTTTGTAATTTTGATAAAATGTTCCAAACGTATTGAAACATTATTTTCAAGAAAAGAGACCATTTTGTAATTTTGTCAAAACATTCTACAAGTATTGGAACATTCTTTTCAAGAAAAAGGCATATTTTGTAATTTTGATAAAATGTTCCAAACGTATTGAAACATTATTTTCAAGAAAAGAGACCATTTATAATTTTGTCAAAACATTCCAAAAGTATTGGAACATTATTTTCGAGGTGAAATAAAATAACATTGTTTATAAAATGTTTCTTGCGGGTTAATACATTTTATATGACATGCATATTGCATTAATTTGACAAAATGTGGGTTGGAACGTAATGTCAAATTAAAATATCTAAAACTGTCACTTGAGGACTGAAACAGAATAATGAAACAAGTAGAAGATGTAAAAATACGCAGATTTGTATATTTAACTCATTTTAGCATGACATGTGGATTGGAACATTTTTGTATAACTACGTCCAATTGATTTACCAATTATTCCTGTGGTCCTGAATCTATTTATATTTAACGTTAGT
Organism: Nycteola revayana; assembly: GCA_947037095.2. Classification (NCBI taxonomy): domain Eukaryota; kingdom Metazoa; phylum Arthropoda; class Insecta; order Lepidoptera; family Nolidae; genus Nycteola; species Nycteola revayana. The sequence continues at coordinate 25,454,699 of OX344845.2, read as the reverse complement.
GGGACTAGCCCCTCTGGTTCTACGCAAGCTAAGTTAATCCAAATTTGATACCAGAGGGGGATTTTTACTACGATTTTACAGAAAATATCTTATTCTGTATTTATTTGTGATGATTTTTGCCTTTATTAATCGATTAAAAGCGGCTTTAAACTGATAACTAAACCTGCGCCTAGACGGTGGGCGGGTGGTTAAAGTGCGTCGGAATTTATTTTTGTAAACCCGAGTTTTAAAATGGCGGCCGCCGCCGGTGCGTCGTGGCGTTATGTTTGAAAGCGAGTTATGGAAGTTGTTTGCTGCGTAGTAGATTCGCAGTTTTTTAATATTCAAATAAAAACGGTCCGCCCTAGCGAATTTTGATGGATTGGTGGCAGAATGAGGAAGAAATTCATTGAACAGCGTTTGGTAGCTGCTCAATGCGCACAATAACAGAATAACGAATATAAAAGTCATCGAATTATTCGCTATCACTCACCGAAGACTGAAACAACAGCGGTGTAGCGATGTCTAGATTCTTGGTAACCACTTTGCACTGAAGCTACCATTATTGTTAACACAACACAAAATCTAGATTATTGGCAACCACTATGCACTGAAGCTACCATTATTGTTAACACAAACACACTATCACTAATATGGCCGTCGGCGTCATAAAATGGCACAAACAAACAGACGAACAAAGGTAAACTAAAACAATAGTGTTTTTAACGGCTGCGACGGTTATAAATTTAAAAATGGACTCGCGCAGGGCGTGTGCGTTCGCCGGGGAGCGTACCGACTGAGTGATGTGTTTAGGCACTATTACATCCACATGACCTATTCAACGGCGTCGCCTGGGTAGAGGGAATATTTGACGACCTAGAGTCGTAGCCCGGTGCTGGTGGCTACGTTTTTCTTCGTACGCTGAACTACTAATGCAATTTCTACGATAATTGTATGTGTTTATCAAACAGTTTTACTGAGCGAGTGGTATGCTACTGTTGATATTATCGATCGCTGGAGACTATCGAAAGCTTGAGCAAGTTTTAATTTAACTAGCGATCTGTGCGGATTTAGTGATGAAATATGAAGCGATAATGGAAAATGGTGAAATATCTCTCGCTGAGGGCCGGGTGGGCGGCGTGCCAAACATTGATCGGATCCCGGGGGGCGGGGTACCAGGAGAAGCGGAAAAATGGTGGCTATCCAATGGTATAAGAAAAAGCATATAGCCCCATACAAAAATCGCAAGTTATGGACCTTTGAAGATGGATCAGGTGAGTTTTTTAAGCATTTTAGTATTAATAGCTATTAATAATGTCGGTTTGAGTGTTTACCGGTACACTATATTTATGTGCGCACTCCACGCATACTAGTTAGCTAGATTACTGCTAAAAATTTGCAAGATTTGTAGTGGTTTTGAGTTTTTAGGTAATAAATTAGTATCTCAACTGACCCATTTTTTTTTTGTTAAGTCAATTGATTTACCAATTATTCCTGTGGTCCTGAATCTATTTATATTTAACGTTAGTGGGACTAGCCCCTCTGGTTCTACGCAAGCTAAGTTAATCCAAATTTGATACCAGAGGGGGATTTTTACTACGATTTTACAGAAAATATCTTATTCTGTATTTATTTGTGATGATTTTTGCCTTTATTAATCGATTAAAAGCGGCTTTAAACTGATAACTAAACCTGCGCCTAGACGGTGGGCGGGTGGTTAAAGTGCGTCGGAATTTATTTTTGTAAACCCGAGTTTTAAAATGGCGGCCGCCGCCGGTGCGTCGTGGCGTTATGTTTGAAAGCGAGTTATGGAAGTTGTTTGCTGCGTAGTAGATTCGCAGTTTTTTAATATTCAAATAAAAACGGTCCGCCCTAGCGAATTTTGATGGATTGGTGGCAGAATGAGGAAGAAATTCATTGAACAGCGTTTGGTAGCTGCTCAATGCGCACAATAACAGAATAACGAATATAAAAGTCATCGAATTATTCGCTATCACTCACCGAAGACTGAAACAACAGCGGTGTAGCGATGTCTAGATTCTTGGTAACCACTTTGCACTGAAGCTACCATTATTGTTAACACAACACAAAATCTAGATTATTGGCAACCACTATGCACTGAAGCTACCATTATTGTTAACACAAACACACTATCACTAATATGGCCGTCGGCGTCATAAAATGGCACAAACAAACAGACGAACAAAGGTAAACTAAAACAATAGTGTTTTTAACGGCTGCGACGGTTATAAATTTAAAAATGGACTCGCGCAGGGCGTGTGCGTTCGCCGGGGAGCGTACCGACTGAGTGATGTGTTTAGGCACTATTACATCCACATGACCTATTCAACGGCGTCGCCTGGGTAGAGGGAATATTTGACGACCTAGAGTCGTAGCCCGGTGCTGGTGGCTACGTTTTTCTTCGTACGCTGAACTACTAATGCAATTTCTACGATAATTGTATGTGTTTATCAAACAGTTTTACTGAGCGAGTGGTATGCTACTGTTGATATTATCGATCGCTGGAGACTATCGAAAGCTTGAGCAAGTTTTAATTTAACTAGCGATCTGTGCGGATTTAGTGATGAAATATGAAGCGATAATGGAAAATGGTGAAATATCTCTCGCTGAGGGCCGGGTGGGCGGCGTGCCAAACATTGATCGGATCCCGGGGGGCGGGGTACCAGGAGAAGCGGAAAAATGGTGGCTATCCAATGGTATAAGAAAAAGCATATAGCCCCATACAAAAATCGCAAGTTATGGACCTTTGAAGATGGATCAGGTGAGTTTTTTAAGCATTTTAGTATTAATAGCTATTAATAATGTCGGTTTGAGTGTTTACCGGTACACTATATTTATGTGCGCACTCCACGCATACTAGTTAGCTAGATTACTGCTAAAAATTTGCAAGATTTGTAGTGGTTTTGAGTTTTTAGGTAATAAATTAGTATCTCAACTGACCCATTTTTTTTTTGTTAAGTCAATTGATTTACCAATTATTCCTGTGGTCCTGAATCTATTTATATTTAACGTTAGTGGGACTAGCCCCTCTGGTTCTACGCAAGCTAAGTTAATCCAAATTTGATACCAGAGGGGGATTTTTACTACGATTTTACAGAAAATATCTTATTCTGTATTTATTTGTGATGATTTTTGCCTTTATTAATCGATTAAAAGCGGCTTTAAACTGATAACTAAACCTGCGCCTAGACGGTGGGCGGGTGGTTAAAGTGCGTCGGAATTTATTTTTGTAAACCCGAGTTTTAAAATGGCGGCCGCCGCCGGTGCGTCGTGGCGTTATGTTTGAAAGCGAGTTATGGAAGTTGTTTGCTGCGTAGTAGATTCGCAGTTTTTTAATATTCAAATAAAAACGGTCCGCCCTAGCGAATTTTGATGGATTGGTGGCAGAATGAGGAAGAAATTCATTGAACAGCGTTTGGTAGCTGCTCAATGCGCACAATAACAGAATAACGAATATAAAAGTCATCGAATTATTCGCTATCACTCACCGAAGACTGAAACAACAGCGGTGTAGCGATGTCTAGATTCTTGGTAACCACTTTGCACTGAAGCTACCATTATTGTTAACACAACACAAAATCTAGATTATTGGCAACCACTATGCACTGAAGCTACCATTATTGTTAACACAAACACACTATCACTAATATGGCCGTCGGCGTCATAAAATGGCACAAACAAACAGACGAACAAAGGTAAACTAAAACAATAGTGTTTTTAACGGCTGCGACGGTTATAAATTTAAAAATGGACTCGCGCAGGGCGTGTGCGTTCGCCGGGGAGCGTACCGACTGAGTGATGTGTTTAGGCACTATTACATCCACATGACCTATTCAACGGCGTCGCCTGGGTAGAGGGAATATTTGACGACCTAGAGTCGTAGCCCGGTGCTGGTGGCTACGTTTTTCTTCGTACGCTGAACTACTAATGCAATTTCTACGATAATTGTATGTGTTTATCAAACAGTTTTACTGAGCGAGTGGTATGCTACTGTTGATATTATCGATCGCTGGAGACTATCGAAAGCTTGAGCAAGTTTTAATTTAACTAGCGATCTGTGCGGATTTAGTGATGAAATATGAAGCGATAATGGAAAATGGTGAAATATCTCTCGCTGAGGGCCGGGTGGGCGGCGTGCCAAACATTGATCGGATCCCGGGGGGCGGGGTACCAGGAGAAGCGGAAAAATGGTGGCTATCCAATGGTATAAGAAAAAGCATATAGCCCCATACAAAAATCGCAAGTTATGGACCTTTGAAGATGGATCAGGTGAGTTTTTTAAGCATTTTAGTATTAATAGCTATTAATAATGTCGGTTTGAGTGTTTACCGGTACACTATATTTATGTGCGCACTCCACGCATACTAGTTAGCTAGATTACTGCTAAAAATTTGCAAGATTTGTAGTGGTTTTGAGTTTTTAGGTAATAAATTAGTATCTCAACTGACCCATTTTTTTTTTGTTAAGTCAATTGATTTACCAATTATTCCTGTGGTCCTGAATCTATTTATATTTAACGTTAGTGGGACTAGCCCCTCTGGTTCTACGCAAGCTAAGTTAATCCAAATTTGATACCAGAGGGGGATTTTTACTACGATTTTACAGAAAATATCTTATTCTGTATTTATTTGTGATGATTTTTGCCTTTATTAATCGATTAAAAGCGGCTTTAAACTGATAACTAAACCTGCGCCTAGACGGTGGGCGGGTGGTTAAAGTGCGTCGGAATTTATTTTTGTAAACCCGAGTTTTAAAATGGCGGCCGCCGCCGGTGCGTCGTGGCGTTATGTTTGAAAGCGAGTTATGGAAGTTGTTTGCTGCGTAGTAGATTCGCAGTTTTTTAATATTCAAATAAAAACGGTCCGCCCTAGCGAATTTTGATGGATTGGTGGCAGAATGAGGAAGAAATTCATTGAACAGCGTTTGGTAGCTGCTCAATGCGCACAATAACAGAATAACGAATATAAAAGTCATCGAATTATTCGCTATCACTCACCGAAGACTGAAACAACAGCGGTGTAGCGATGTCTAGATTCTTGGTAACCACTTTGCACTGAAGCTACCATTATTGTTAACACAACACAAAATCTAGATTATTGGCAACCACTATGCACTGAAGCTACCATTATTGTTAACACAAACACACTATCACTAATATGGCCGTCGGCGTCATAAAATGGCACAAACAAACAGACGAACAAAGGTAAACTAAAACAATAGTGTTTTTAACGGCTGCGACGGTTATAAATTTAAAAATGGACTCGCGCAGGGCGTGTGCGTTCGCCGGGGAGCGTACCGACTGAGTGATGTGTTTAGGCACTATTACATCCACATGACCTATTCAACGGCGTCGCCTGGGTAGAGGGAATATTTGACGACCTAGAGTCGTAGCCCGGTGCTGGTGGCTACGTTTTTCTTCGTACGCTGAACTACTAATGCAATTTCTACGATAATTGTATGTGTTTATCAAACAGTTTTACTGAGCGAGTGGTATGCTACTGTTGATATTATCGATCGCTGGAGACTATCGAAAGCTTGAGCAAGTTTTAATTTAACTAGCGATCTGTGCGGATTTAGTGATGAAATATGAAGCGATAATGGAAAATGGTGAAATATCTCTCGCTGAGGGCCGGGTGGGCGGCGTGCCAAACATTGATCGGATCCCGGGGGGCGGGGTACCAGGAGAAGCGGAAAAATGGTGGCTATCCAATGGTATAAGAAAAAGCATATAGCCCCATACAAAAATCGCAAGTTATGGACCTTTGAAGATGGATCAGGTGAGTTTTTTAAGCATTTTAGTATTAATAGCTATTAATAATGTCGGTTTGAGTGTTTACCGGTACACTATATTTATGTGCGCACTCCACGCATACTAGTTAGCTAGATTACTGCTAAAAATTTGCAAGATTTGTAGTGGTTTTGAGTTTTTAGGTAATAAATTAGTATCTCAACTGACCCATTTTTTTTTTGTTAAGTCAATTGATTTACCAATTATTCCTGTGGTCCTGAATCTATTTATATTTAACGTTAGTGGGACTAGCCCCTCTGGTTCTACGCAAGCTAAGTTAATCCAAATTTGATACCAGAGGGGGATTTTTACTACGATTTTACAGAAAATATCTTATTCTGTATTTATTTGTGATGATTTTTGCCTTTATTAATCGATTAAAAGCGGCTTTAAACTGATAACTAAACCTGCGCCTAGACGGTGGGCGGGTGGTTAAAGTGCGTCGGAATTTATTTTTGTAAACCCGAGTTTTAAAATGGCGGCCGCCGCCGGTGCGTCGTGGCGTTATGTTTGAAAGCGAGTTATGGAAGTTGTTTGCTGCGTAGTAGATTCGCAGTTTTTTAATATTCAAATAAAAACGGTCCGCCCTAGCGAATTTTGATGGATTGGTGGCAGAATGAGGAAGAAATTCATTGAACAGCGTTTGGTAGCTGCTCAATGCGCACAATAACAGAATAACGAATATAAAAGTCATCGAATTATTCGCTATCACTCACCGAAGACTGAAACAACAGCGGTGTAGCGATGTCTAGATTCTTGGTAACCACTTTGCACTGAAGCTACCATTATTGTTAACACAACACAAAATCTAGATTATTGGCAACCACTATGCACTGAAGCTACCATTATTGTTAACACAAACACACTATCACTAATATGGCCGTCGGCGTCATAAAATGGCACAAACAAACAGACGAACAAAGGTAAACTAAAACAATAGTGTTTTTAACGGCTGCGACGGTTATAAATTTAAAAATGGACTCGCGCAGGGCGTGTGCGTTCGCCGGGGAGCGTACCGACTGAGTGATGTGTTTAGGCACTATTACATCCACATGACCTATTCAACGGCGTCGCCTGGGTAGAGGGAATATTTGACGACCTAGAGTCGTAGCCCGGTGCTGGTGGCTACGTTTTTCTTCGTACGCTGAACTACTAATGCAATTTCTACGATAATTGTATGTGTTTATCAAACAGTTTTACTGAGCGAGTGGTATGCTACTGTTGATATTATCGATCGCTGGAGACTATCGAAAGCTTGAGCAAGTTTTAATTTAACTAGCGATCTGTGCGGATTTAGTGATGAAATATGAAGCGATAATGGAAAATGGTGAAATATCTCTCGCTGAGGGCCGGGTGGGCGGCGTGCCAAACATTGATCGGATCCCGGGGGGCGGGGTACCAGGAGAAGCGGAAAAATGGTGGCTATCCAATGGTATAAGAAAAAGCATATAGCCCCATACAAAAATCGCAAGTTATGGACCTTTGAAGATGGATCAGGTGAGTTTTTTAAGCATTTTAGTATTAATAGCTATTAATAATGTCGGTTTGAGTGTTTACCGGTACACTATATTTATGTGCGCACTCCACGCATACTAGTTAGCTAGATTACTGCTAAAAATTTGCAAGATTTGTAGTGGTTTTGAGTTTTTAGGTAATAAATTAGTATCTCAACTGACCCATTTTTTTTTTGTTAAGTCAATTGATTTACCAATTATTCCTGTGGTCCTGAATCTATTTATATTTAACGTTAGTGGGACTAGCCCCTCTGGTTCTACGCAAGCTAAGTTAATCCAAATTTGATACCAGAGGGGGATTTTTACTACGATTTTACAGAAAATATCTTATTCTGTATTTATTTGTGATGATTTTTGCCTTTATTAATCGATTAAAAGCGGCTTTAAACTGATAACTAAACCTGCGCCTAGACGGTGGGCGGGTGGTTAAAGTGCGTCGGAATTTATTTTTGTAAACCCGAGTTTTAAAATGGCGGCCGCCGCCGGTGCGTCGTGGCGTTATGTTTGAAAGCGAGTTATGGAAGTTGTTTGCTGCGTAGTAGATTCGCAGTTTTTTAATATTCAAATAAAAACGGTCCGCCCTAGCGAATTTTGATGGATTGGTGGCAGAATGAGGAAGAAATTCATTGAACAGCGTTTGGTAGCTGCTCAATGCGCACAATAACAGAATAACGAATATAAAAGTCATCGAATTATTCGCTATCACTCACCGAAGACTGAAACAACAGCGGTGTAGCGATGTCTAGATTCTTGGTAACCACTTTGCACTGAAGCTACCATTATTGTTAACACAACACAAAATCTAGATTATTGGCAACCACTATGCACTGAAGCTACCATTATTGTTAACACAAACACACTATCACTAATATGGCCGTCGGCGTCATAAAATGGCACAAACAAACAGACGAACAAAGGTAAACTAAAACAATAGTGTTTTTAACGGCTGCGACGGTTATAAATTTAAAAATGGACTCGCGCAGGGCGTGTGCGTTCGCCGGGGAGCGTACCGACTGAGTGATGTGTTTAGGCACTATTACATCCACATGACCTATTCAACGGCGTCGCCTGGGTAGAGGGAATATTTGACGACCTAGAGTCGTAGCCCGGTGCTGGTGGCTACGTTTTTCTTCGTACGCTGAACTACTAATGCAATTTCTACGATAATTGTATGTGTTTATCAAACAGTTTTACTGAGCGAGTGGTATGCTACTGTTGATATTATCGATCGCTGGAGACTATCGAAAGCTTGAGCAAGTTTTAATTTAACTAGCGATCTGTGCGGATTTAGTGATGAAATATGAAGCGATAATGGAAAATGGTGAAATATCTCTCGCTGAGGGCCGGGTGGGCGGCGTGCCAAACATTGATCGGATCCCGGGGGGCGGGGTACCAGGAGAAGCGGAAAAATGGTGGCTATCCAATGGTATAAGAAAAAGCATATAGCCCCATACAAAAATCGCAAGTTATGGACCTTTGAAGATGGATCAGGTGAGTTTTTTAAGCATTTTAGTATTAATAGCTATTAATAATGTCGGTTTGAGTGTTTACCGGTACACTATATTTATGTGCGCACTCCACGCATACTAGTTAGCTAGATTACTGCTAAAAATTTGCAAGATTTGTAGTGGTTTTGAGTTTTTAGGTAATAAATTAGTATCTCAACTGACCCATTTTTTTTTTGTTAAGTCAATTGATTTACCAATTATTCCTGTGGTCCTGAATCTATTTATATTTAACGTTAGTGGGACTAGCCCCTCTGGTTCTACGCAAGCTAAGTTAATCCAAATTTGATACCAGAGGGGGATTTTTACTACGATTTTACAGAAAATATCTTATTCTGTATTTATTTGTGATGATTTTTGCCTTTATTAATCGATTAAAAGCGGCTTTAAACTGATAACTAAACCTGCGCCTAGACGGTGGGCGGGTGGTTAAAGTGCGTCGGAATTTATTTTTGTAAACCCGAGTTTTAAAATGGCGGCCGCCGCCGGTGCGTCGTGGCGTTATGTTTGAAAGCGAGTTATGGAAGTTGTTTGCTGCGTAGTAGATTCGCAGTTTTTTAATATTCAAATAAAAACGGTCCGCCCTAGCGAATTTTGATGGATTGGTGGCAGAATGAGGAAGAAATTCATTGAACAGCGTTTGGTAGCTGCTCAATGCGCACAATAACAGAATAACGAATATAAAAGTCATCGAATTATTCGCTATCACTCACCGAAGACTGAAACAACAGCGGTGTAGCGATGTCTAGATTCTTGGTAACCACTTTGCACTGAAGCTACCATTATTGTTAACACAACACAAAATCTAGATTATTGGCAACCACTATGCACTGAAGCTACCATTATTGTTAACACAAACACACTATCACTAATATGGCCGTCGGCGTCATAAAATGGCACAAACAAACAGACGAACAAAGGTAAACTAAAACAATAGTGTTTTTAACGGCTGCGACGGTTATAAATTTAAAAATGGACTCGCGCAGGGCGTGTGCGTTCGCCGGGGAGCGTACCGACTGAGTGATGTGTTTAGGCACTATTACATCCACATGACCTATTCAACGGCGTCGCCTGGGTAGAGGGAATATTTGACGACCTAGAGTCGTAGCCCGGTGCTGGTGGCTACGTTTTTCTTCGTACGCTGAACTACTAATGCAATTTCTACGATAATTGTATGTGTTTATCAAACAGTTTTACTGAGCGAGTGGTATGCTACTGTTGATATTATCGATCGCTGGAGACTATCGAAAGCTTGAGCAAGTTTTAATTTAACTAGCGATCTGTGCGGATTTAGTGATGAAATATGAAGCGATAATGGAAAATGGTGAAATATCTCTCGCTGAGGGCCGGGTGGGCGGCGTGCCAAACATTGATCGGATCCCGGGGGGCGGGGTACCAGGAGAAGCGGAAAAATGGTGGCTATCCAATGGTATAAGAAAAAGCATATAGCCCCATACAAAAATCGCAAGTTATGGACCTTTGAAGATGGATCAGGTGAGTTTTTTAAGCATTTTAGTATTAATAGCTATTAATAATGTCGGTTTGAGTGTTTACCGGTACACTATATTTATGTGCGCACTCCACGCATACTAGTTAGCTAGATTACTGCTAAAAATTTGCAAGATTTGTAGTGGTTTTGAGTTTTTAGGTAATAAATTAGTATCTCAACTGACCCATTTTTTTTTTGTTAAGTCAATTGATTTACCAATTATTCCTGTGGTCCTGAATCTATTTATATTTAACGTTAGTGGGACTAGCCCCTCTGGTTCTACGCAAGCTAAGTTAATCCAAATTTGATACCAGAGGGGGATTTTTACTACGATTTTACAGAAAATATCTTATTCTGTATTTATTTGTGATGATTTTTGCCTTTATTAATCGATTAAAAGCGGCTTTAAACTGATAACTAAACCTGCGCCTAGACGGTGGGCGGGTGGTTAAAGTGCGTCGGAATTTATTTTTGTAAACCCGAGTTTTAAAATGGCGGCCGCCGCCGGTGCGTCGTGGCGTTATGTTTGAAAGCGAGTTATGGAAGTTGTTTGCTGCGTAGTAGATTCGCAGTTTTTTAATATTCAAATAAAAACGGTCCGCCCTAGCGAATTTTGATGGATTGGTGGCAGAATGAGGAAGAAATTCATTGAACAGCGTTTGGTAGCTGCTCAATGCGCACAATAACAGAATAACGAATATAAAAGTCATCGAATTATTCGCTATCACTCACCGAAGACTGAAACAACAGCGGTGTAGCGATGTCTAGATTCTTGGTAACCACTTTGCACTGAAGCTACCATTATTGTTAACACAACACAAAATCTAGATTATTGGCAACCACTATGCACTGAAGCTACCATTATTGTTAACACAAACACACTATCACTAATATGGCCGTCGGCGTCATAAAATGGCACAAACAAACAGACGAACAAAGGTAAACTAAAACAATAGTGTTTTTAACGGCTGCGACGGTTATAAATTTAAAAATGGACTCGCGCAGGGCGTGTGCGTTCGCCGGGGAGCGTACCGACTGAGTGATGTGTTTAGGCACTATTACATCCACATGACCTATTCAACGGCGTCGCCTGGGTAGAGGGAATATTTGACGACCTAGAGTCGTAGCCCGGTGCTGGTGGCTACGTTTTTCTTCGTACGCTGAACTACTAATGCAATTTCTACGATAATTGTATGTGTTTATCAAACAGTTTTACTGAGCGAGTGGTATGCTACTGTTGATATTATCGATCGCTGGAGACTATCGAAAGCTTGAGCAAGTTTTAATTTAACTAGCGATCTGTGCGGATTTAGTGATGAAATATGAAGCGATAATGGAAAATGGTGAAATATCTCTCGCTGAGGGCCGGGTGGGCGGCGTGCCAAACATTGATCGGATCCCGGGGGGCGGGGTACCAGGAGAAGCGGAAAAATGGTGGCTATCCAATGGTATAAGAAAAAGCATATAGCCCCATACAAAAATCGCAAGTTATGGACCTTTGAAGATGGATCAGGTGAGTTTTTTAAGCATTTTAGTATTAATAGCTATTAATAATGTCGGTTTGAGTGTTTACCGGTACACTATATTTATGTGCGCACTCCACGCATACTAGTTAGCTAGATTACTGCTAAAAATTTGCAAGATTTGTAGTGGTTTTGAGTTTTTAGGTAATAAATTAGTATCTCAACTGACCCATTTTTTTTTTGTTAAGTCAATTGATTTACCAATTATTCCTGTGGTCCTGAATCTATTTATATTTAACGTTAGTGGGACTAGCCCCTCTGGTTCTACGCAAGCTAAGTTAATCCAAATTTGATACCAGAGGGGGATTTTTACTACGATTTTACAGAAAATATCTTATTCTGTATTTATTTGTGATGATTTTTGCCTTTATTAATCGATTAAAAGCGGCTTTAAACTGATAACTAAACCTGCGCCTAGACGGTGGGCGGGTGGTTAAAGTGCGTCGGAATTTATTTTTGTAAACCCGAGTTTTAAAATGGCGGCCGCCGCCGGTGCGTCGTGGCGTTATGTTTGAAAGCGAGTTATGGAAGTTGTTTGCTGCGTAGTAGATTCGCAGTTTTTTAATATTCAAATAAAAACGGTCCGCCCTAGCGAATTTTGATGGATTGGTGGCAGAATGAGGAAGAAATTCATTGAACAGCGTTTGGTAGCTGCTCAATGCGCACAATAACAGAATAACGAATATAAAAGTCATCGAATTATTCGCTATCACTCACCGAAGACTGAAACAACAGCGGTGTAGCGATGTCTAGATTCTTGGTAACCACTTTGCACTGAAGCTACCATTATTGTTAACACAACACAAAATCTAGATTATTGGCAACCACTATGCACTGAAGCTACCATTATTGTTAACACAAACACACTATCACTAATATGGCCGTCGGCGTCATAAAATGGCACAAACAAACAGACGAACAAAGGTAAACTAAAACAATAGTGTTTTTAACGGCTGCGACGGTTATAAATTTAAAAATGGACTCGCGCAGGGCGTGTGCGTTCGCCGGGGAGCGTACCGACTGAGTGATGTGTTTAGGCACTATTACATCCACATGACCTATTCAACGGCGTCGCCTGGGTAGAGGGAATATTTGACGACCTAGAGTCGTAGCCCGGTGCTGGTGGCTACGTTTTTCTTCGTACGCTGAACTACTAATGCAATTTCTACGATAATTGTATGTGTTTATCAAACAGTTTTACTGAGCGAGTGGTATGCTACTGTTGATATTATCGATCGCTGGAGACTATCGAAAGCTTGAGCAAGTTTTAATTTAACTAGCGATCTGTGCGGATTTAGTGATGAAATATGAAGCGATAATGGAAAATGGTGAAATATCTCTCGCTGAGGGCCGGGTGGGCGGCGTGCCAAACATTGATCGGATCCCGGGGGGCGGGGTACCAGGAGAAGCGGAAAAATGGTGGCTATCCAATGGTATAAGAAAAAGCATATAGCCCCATACAAAAATCGCAAGTTATGGACCTTTGAAGATGGATCAGGTGAGTTTTTTAAGCATTTTAGTATTAATAGCTATTAATAATGTCGGTTTGAGTGTTTACCGGTACACTATATTTATGTGCGCACTCCACGCATACTAGTTAGCTAGATTACTGCTAAAAATTTGCAAGATTTGTAGTGGTTTTGAGTTTTTAGGTAATAAATTAGTATCTCAACTGACCCATTTTTTTTTGTTAAGTCAATTGATTTACCAATTATTCCTGTGGTCCTGAATCTATTTATATTTAACGTTAGTGGGACTAGCCCCTCTGGTTCTACGCAAGCTAAGTTAATCCAAATTTGATACCAGAGGGGGAAACCTAACCTAACCTAACCTAACCTAACCTTTTTTTTTTTTTTTTTTTTTTTTGTTGACCGGGGGGAAATGCAGTTACGCATTCGACCACCGCCGTTGTGAAAACAACGGCGGTGGGATATGTGGGGACTCGCCCTCTCCAGTGCATGGTATGCTGTTCATACCACGAGGAGAGGACCCTACCGCCACTAAAACCCCCCGGGTACTCCTCCTTCCGCCTTGAGTGTGAGGGCCACCGGGAAACGCTGAGAAGCGCTAACATTTCCGGTGAGAACCTAACCTAACCTTTTTTTTTTTTTTTTTTTTTTTTTTTGACCGGGGGGAAATGCAGTTACGCATTCGACCACCGCCGTTGTGAAAACAACAGCGGTGGGATATGTGGGGACTCGCCCTCTCCAGTGCGTGATATGCTACTCATACCACGAGGAGAGGACCCTACCGCCACTAAAACCCCCCGGGTACTCCTCCTTCCGCCTTGAGTGTGAGGGCCACCGGGAAACGCTGAGAAGCGCTAACATTTCCGGTGAAACCCCCACGGCGGCCGTCCGCAGCTTTATAGTGCCGCGGACTCTCCGGGGCCACATTGTGTGTGGCCCGTATAACCATAGACGGGACGCCCGGAGTACTCAGGCGTCCCTCCTCCGCACGGGTCGGCCTCTATAGGGAGCAGGGCCCATGTTCCCTACTCCCCGAGGCCGAGCCTAAGGTGGCATGCGACGGGTCTCGGCCCGCCGTCTGCGGCCAACACGCCGCCTGCGGAGCGGGTGTGCACTGGGATCTTCCTCCCTTACCCGCTCCGCGAACCTAACCTAACCTAACCTTTTTTTTTTTTTTTTTTTTTGTTGACCGGGGGGAAATGCAGTTACGCATTCGACCACCGCCGTTGTGAAAACAACGGCGGTGGGATATGTGGGGACTCGCCCTCTCCAGTGCGTGGTATGCTGTTCATACCACGAGGAGAGGACCCTACCGCCACTAAAACCCCCCGGGTACTCCTCCTTCCGCCTTGAGTGTGAGGGCCACCGGGAAACGCTGAGAAGCGCTAACATTTCCGGTGAAACCCCCACGGCGGCCGTCCGCAGCTTGAGTGGTGCCGCGGACTCTCCGGGGCCACATTGTGTGTGGCCCGTATAACCATTGACGGGACGCCCGGAGTACTCAGGCGTCCCTCCTCCGCACGGGTCGGCCTCTAGAGGGAGCAGGGCCCATGTTCCCTACTCCCCGAGGCCGAGCCTAAGGCGGCATGCGACGGGTCTCGGCCCGCCGTCTGCGGCCAGTACGCCGCCTGCGGAGCGGGTGTGCACTGGGATCTTCCTCCCTTACCCGCTCCGCGGCCTCCTTCTGCGACATGACACGTCCACAGAAGGAGGCAACCGCCGCCCAAGACCCCTCACTCTCGACCATCTTAGAGATAACCTAACCTAACCTAACCTAACCTAACCTTTTTTTTTTTTTTTTTTTTTTTTTTTTTTGTTTACCGGGGTAAAAATGCGCAACCGCACTTCCTCCCTAGCGCAGGGGTCACTATATACGTGATCCCTGCGCCAGTGAGGGGCATGTGGGGCTCATACTCTATAGAACGTGGTGCGCTGTCGCACCACAGAGAGTATGTACCCACTAAAAAAGCCCCCGGGTGTTCCTCCTTCTGTCGTTGGTGATGAGAGACCCAAGTACCGGTATAGGCCTTTGGTTATCTCTCCGACAGAGTACAACTATAACTCTCGCCCCGGTGAAGGGACTAGAGTTTCCTCCCCCTATGGCTCGATCGCGAGTGTTAAGCACCCGTGATGGATACCTTCCTACTCCTACAGGGATTGCCAGAACACAGTGGCATCCCCGACCTACTACATGAATGTGACCCTAGGGAGCAGATTCATGTTATCTGCTCCCCAGGGTCACCCCTTATGGCGGGAGACGGCGGATTTCGGCCCTCCGCCTCCGGCCAACGCGACGTCTACGAAGCGGATGAGAGCTGGAATCATCTTCTCTCACCCGCTCCGCGGCCTCCTTCTGTGAAACTACAGTCTCACAGAAAGAAGCCATCGACTCCCATGCTCCCTCGCTCTCGAGCATCCTCTTGATGATGGTCGAAAGCGAGAGGTCATTGCCTACATGTGCGATGAGCGCACCGCGCTCAGCCGCCCAAGCCGGACACTCGACCAGTGTGTGTTGCGCCGTATCATCGGCGCAATCACAGTGGTGACAACGAGTGTCCGGCTCTCTCCTTGCCACTTTGCACAGGTAATGACCGAAGCATCCGTGCCCCGTCATGACCTGCGCAATGCGGAAGGTTACCTCGCCCCTTTTACGTCCGGCCCACTCAAGCAAGTGAGGCCGGATCGCATCTACCGTACGTAATCCGCTCAATGGCGGGTCGGTTATCAGCCGGTCTTTCCATTCACGGAGGACACGACGCCGCGATTCAATACGCCACGTCGCCATGCCCTCCGGAAACGGATCACGGCCGTTTAAAACTCCGTCGCACCTCCGACGGTATGCCTCGGCCAGCTCCCTCGCCTCGAGTTCCCACGGAGGAGAACTAGAGAGAAGACAAGCCGCATCGAAGGACACCGTGCGGTAGGTACGAGCCGCCCTGGCGGCTATGACCCGCTGCGGCCGGCGCAGCAGGGCCACGTTACGCCTATCCAGTGCGTCCACCCATATCGGGGCGCCGTACAGCGCCATCGAGCGTATTACGCCCGCGTATAGTCGCCGGCAACTCCCCCCTGGCCTACCCAGGTTCGGCAGGAGACCACCGAGGGCTCCTGCCGCCGCTACTAACTTCGGGGCCAACCGATTAAAGTGGGCCCGGAAGTTCCACCTACTATCGAGGACGATATCTAAGTAACGCATCGTATCCCCGACTACAATGGAGGTGCCGCCGACGACTAAGCATGAACCTGCAGGGGGCGCTTGCCGAGGCCCCCGCTTATGAAAAGCGAGTGCCTCGGTTTTGTCAAGCGCCACCTGCAGTCCTAGCCTACGAATGCGAGCGACCACCTGAGCCACACCGGCTGTGGCCGAGATGTTCGCTCGCCTATGATCGGGACCTCGGGCGGTCACCAGAGTGTCATCCGCGTAAGCAATGGCGGTGACACCCGGGAGCCGGGTGTCCCGAAGCGCCCAATCAAAACCTATGTTCCACAGGAGGGGACCTAATACCGACCCCTGTGGAACCCCTCTAGAGACGGGCCAACGCCCCGTCCCGCCGCCTGCTATCGGGTACACTACCTCTCTACCGCGGAGATAGTGACCGATGAGTACCCGGAGGTACCCGGGCACCCTGTGGTATCTGAGGCCTTCCTCGATACAAACCCAAGGGATGGTGTTGAAGGCGTTTTTAATGTCTAACGACACCGCCATCAACACACCCCCCTGCTCGGTCGCGTCCCTTGAAAGGTCTCGAAGCCGAGTGATGGCATCTAAAGTAGAACGACCTCTACGAAAACCAAATTGATCCTCGCAGAGGTCGGGACCTACCTCACTAAGATGTTTAGTGAGGCGGCCAGCGATGACCCTCTCCATCAGCTTACCCAATTCATTCAGCAGAACGATCGGGCGATAAGCTGATGGCGATTCGGCCGGGCGGCCCTCCTTGTTAAGGAGGACCAACCGACCCGACTTCCAGGCCGAAGGGAAACGACCTTGCCGCAGGCAAGCATCGAAGAGGGCGAGCACAAAGGGCTCAAACGCCTCAACCGAAAGGGCCCAGGCACGTCCTGGTATCCCATCCGGACCGGGGGCTGTGACCTTGCCTGACAACTTGGCAATGGCCGCCCCCAGCTCCGCCTGTGTAACAGGCGGCACCTCAGTGTCCTCCGTTGGCACATCGGTGTGATCATCGGGCGCCACCATAGGAGGCGGGACAAACTCCGATTCTTGGCTGGGGAATAACCCACCCACTACCGTTGTTATAACACCTGGCTGGAGGCTTTCCGTAACTGGTGGTGCCCACGGTCGCATCTTGCGGCGAACCCCTTTGTATGGGCGACCCCACGGATCGCGATCTAACGCCTCCAGCGTTCTCTCCCAGCCAAGTTCTTTAGCTTGCCCTATGGCAACGCCCAACTCACTCCGGCTCTCCCTATACTGGGCGTAGGCCTCCTGTATGCGGACCTCGTCCCTCGGCCTCCGACGCTGACAGCGAGAGTATACTCGGCGGAGGGCGGTGCACCGAACACGTAAGTGTTCGATCGCACCGCTCCACCAATACACCTGCCGCCGCGGTGGACACGGACGAAGACGGGGCATGGCCGTGTCACAGACACGAGCCATGGACTCCCCGAGTTCCTCCGCGGCCACATCTACGTCCGAGGTCGGGTTACACGGCCGCGAGAACCATGCCTGAACCAGGGCTGCCTCTAATAGCAACTCCCGGTCCAACTGTCCGAGTGCCCACCGAGGGCCCTCTCGTCGAGGCAATGAAGCAGGACGGGCGGTCGAAACCGCGGGGGACGCGGAGATGTCGATACCAACATACAAATGGTCCGACAGCGTCTCCACGCCCTCTAAAACTCCCCACTGATGAACACGACGTGCCAGGGTGGAGGACGCAAATGATACGTCCACAATCGAGCCACCCTGTTGTCTCACGCACGTGTTCACCGAGCCACGGTTTAAAACTACCAAGCCCTGCTCCACTACCCAGTCCTCAAGGGTCCTACCTTTGGGGTCGGACACCGGACATCCCCACGCCGAGGACTTGGCGTTGAGGTCGCCCACGAGAATAACGTCGGCGTGATCCCCCAGTCCAACTAGCAGTCGACCGACCTCGTCGAGGAAGACCTCGAACTCGGCCAGCCCGCTGTTGGGTGAGAAATACACACCGATGATGGTGAGCGACCCCAACACCGCCTTTACAAAGCCTCGCCCTCTTTCCACGTTGAAAAAGGGCGGGGTGCCAACGGAAGGCGACGACACTAAGGTCACCAAGCCGTCCAAGTCCCCGACATAACACGGACGGTCGGGGATCATGTACGGCTCAGCGACTACCGCAACGTTACTCAATCGCTGCGCCATGGTCTGCAGGAGAAGGTCCTGAGCCCTGGCGCAGTGATTGAGGTTGGCTTGGAGAAGTCTGAACATGGGCCTATCCATTGATGGTCGTATCCATCTCCTCCTCGATCACCTGCCTAGCGGTGCCCTGTTCCGTAGTCGGAACTGAGGGCCTAAGTGCCTTGCGCACGGTCGGCGCCTTACACAATTTGGAACCGATACTATGATCGGCTTCCCTACCTGCCGAAGCGCAGACGTCGCACCTCGGCTTGGAGACGGCGCAGGACGCCGCCTTGTGGCCCGGCTCCGAGCAGCGGAAGCACAGACCGCTGCGGTCGGTGTCGTCGCAGCGACAGCCCACGTGACCCGGCACCAGACATCTGAAACATCTAAGTGGCCTCGGGTCGAGTATATCTACTCGTACCGAGACCAATCCTACCCTAACGCGTTCTACTTTCTGTAGACGCCTCGCCGCCGCGATCGGGACTGCACATATCGCAGTACCGGAACCGCGATGGTCCCGCCGTATATCTCCCGCCCTAATGGCGGAGACCGGACACTCCCCGACCCTCGCTAGAGCAGCAGCTAGCTCCTCAGGCAAAATGCAGTCGTCAATACTGCTGACCCTAACCCCGATCGTCTTCTCGGGACGAGTGATGGTAGCGACTGACGGGTCAATAAGTTTGACCAGAGCTTCCTTAAGAGACTCGGCCTTAGCGCCACTATTAGCGCCGGGGACCTCCAAAATCCTACCCCCAGCTAACCCCACCCGGAAACGAACGCCCTGAGTGATGCCCAGGGCCTCCGCATCGACCTGATGGGCCTTGCGAATGACATCGCTATATGTGGTGCCACTTTTCTCCGCCTCCGGAGAGAGTGTCACCACGACTACCGACGAGCGAGGGGCGCGGAGCCGTCCGTGACGGTTCTTGCGACTACGCTTATTGGTAGCACCAACCTTTTTGGCGGCCTCCGCCCTGCGGGCGGCTTCCGCCGCGGCTGCCGTCTTCCTGCGGGCCTTCTTCTCCGCAGCGGTCTCCTTGCGAACGAAACCGTCCGCGTCGACCCTAGGCCCACCCGCTACAGGCGCGGGCACCGCTGCAGGCGCGGATACCGCTACAGGCGCGGGTACCGCAGCCGAAGTGGAAGGGACGGGCTGTACGGTCGGGACAGAGGCCGAGGCCGAGGCCGAAGCCGAGGCCTTGCCCTTGCCCTTCCCTTTGCCCTTTCCCTTACCCTCCGGCGGCGGGCCCGCCGCAGCGGCCGCGTAAGATGTGACGGCGGACGGTTTCGCAACCGCAACCGCCGCCTGCGCAGCTGCCACTCCCGGCGCCGATATCACCGGCGGGTTGGCTAACCTAATGGACAAAGCCACCGACTCCTTCTTCCTGGTCTCGTGGGCTAGGGGCGGGCGCGAGAAAGGGACATCTCTGTCCCTCTGCCTCTCCCACTCCACGAAACGTTTGTCCACGGCGGACATCAACCGATTCATCATTCTCTCCATATAAGGTTCGAATGAGTCCGGCTGATCTCCGCCGCGGACGCTCTTACTTGAGCCCTTCTTTGATGACGCCGGCGACCCGGAGACAGCCGCAGCACCCGCCGCGCCCTTCTCCATGCGGGCCACCGACTCCGCCATCTTATCCAGCGTCTTCTGGAGAGCCGCCAGCTGACCCCTCAGCGAGGCGTTCTCCTCCCGGAGACGCTGCATCTCGTCAGTAGCGTTCAACCTAAGGGTAGAAGCTACCAACTGTTGGAGAGCATCCGCAGCCTCATAGAGCTGCTTCTGCATCGTCCCTTTGAGGTTGCCGGAGACCCTGGCGACCTTTCTCACCGTCTCGGCGAGGTGGGCCGCAAGCTCCCGGCTCCCGTCAGCACCCAGCTCCGCGTCGGCGCCTCCCGCAGAAGAGCGCCCGCTCTGCACCTCCTGCAACTTATCGCGGAGTGCCTTCATTTCATTCGACCTAACCTGCTCTTGGGTAAGAACAACGACCTCCTTGTTCTTACTGCCGAGCGGTCGGCCTCTCTTTGTTTTAGTATGGGGAGATCCGGCCCGTTCTAGGTCGGAACCCTCCACACTACTATCCTCCGTATCCAGTATCACCCGAGTGTCACTCAGGCTCTCCAGGCTCCGATGCGTCCCCAGCTTGGGGGCCTTGGCCTGTACTTTGACAGGGTCCCCAGCTACAGACGAGTCAGAGTCCGAATCTACCCGATTCACACTCGGGCGGTCCCGGATACGCTTTCGCCCTATTGGCGAGCTACCCCTCACATCGACGTCCATCCTATCCAGGATGACTACTACCTCCTTAGAGACTCTAGGCGGTTGCGCAGGCTCTGCAGCGGGGCTCACACCCCTAGCCGCGTCACTTACGCTCGCCCTCCTCTCCTTCCCTACAGAAGGCTGCGTGCGCTCTGCAGCGGGAATCGAACCCCCTGCTGCCACGCTCGCCCTCCTGTCCTTAGCTATAGCTAACGCGTGCGCGCGATCTGCAGGGGGGCTCGAACCCCTTACTGCGTCTCTAGCGCTCGCCCTCCTCTCCTTCAAAACTCCTCCTGACGATGATTTTTTATTATTGGTATCCATAACAAATCCCACGAGTAGGGCCGATATAAAAGGTCGACTACAGGGTGACGCCCATTCCCATAGCAAGGCGAATACAACCGGCCAGCGCCACGCTCGACCGGGGTGGTACCGTTAAAGACGGAGTAACGCCTCCGCCATCCACCTCTCGTCACGGTACGACAACTTAGGTTACGACATTTTTAAAGAGGTTTGCATCCTCGCGACCCAGGCGGTTAAGCCAAGGCCCTCGGTCCCCAAAACATGACTGAGGATTACGAGATGGGAGCAAGCTCCCCAACCAGCAGTTAAGCCGGTCACCCTAGCCCTATCGTTTCCCGCAGAAGGCGGAAAACAAACTAACGATTCCGAGAGGCCTAAGGAGGTCCCTCGGCAACGAGACCCAAAGAGGGCCCCGCTGAATAACAACAATGCCACTGGAGCCCAGAAGGGGCAACAGTGACAGCTACACACAATAAATAAATATTATAATAGCGGAGCCAAGCAAAGACTCCGCTGTAAACTATAATTTAACTTAATATATAATTAAATAAATAAACTACTAGCGGAGCGCCCAAGGGGACGCCCCGCCCGCAGACCTCTAGTCGTTGCTACGACGAGGCCCGCTACTCTTGGCCAGCTGCTAGCCGCCGGTAACCAATTGAAGATTGGTGACCGTCGTTGCCCAGGGTGCACCACGGGGAGGTCGCTGCGCCATCGCACCCCAACCTAACCTAACCTAACCTAACCTTTTTTTTTTTTTTTTTGTTTACCGGGGTAAAAATGCGCAACCGCACTTCCTCCCTAGCGCAGGGGTCACTATATACGTGATCCCTGCGCCAGTGAGGGGCATGTGGGGCTCATACTCTATAGAACGTGGTGCGCTGTCGCACCACACAGAGTATGTACCCACTAAAAAAGCCCCCGGGTGTTCCTCCTTCTGTCGTTGGTGATGAGAGACCCAAGTACCGGTATAGGCCTTTGGTTATCTCTCCGACAGAGTACAACTATAACTCTCGCCCCGGTGAAGGGACTAGAGTTTCCTCCCCCTATGGCTCGATCGCGAGTGTTAAGCACCCGCGATGGATACCTTCCTACTCCTACAGGGATTGCCAGAACACAGTGGCATCCCCGACCTACTACATGAATGTGACCCTAGGGAGCAGATTCATGTTATCTGCTCCCCAGGGTCACCCCTTATGGCGGGAGACGGCGGATTTCGGCCCTCCGCCTCCGGCCAACGCGACGTCTACGAAGCGGATGAGAGCTGGAATCATCTTCTCTCACCCGCTCCGCGGCCTCCTTCTGTGAAACTACAGTCTCACAGAAAGAAGCCATCGACTCCCATGCTCCCTCGCTCTCGAGCATCCTCTTGATGATGGTCGAAAGCGAGAGGTCATTGCCTACATGTGCGATGAGCGCACCGCGCTCGGCCGCCCAAGCCGGACACTCGACCAGTGTGTGTTGCGCCGTATCATCGGCGCAATCACAGTGGTGACAACGAGTGTCCGGCTCTCTCCTTGCCACTTTGCACAGGTAATGACCGAAGCATCCGTGCCCCGTCATGACCTGCGCAATGCGGAAGGTTACCTCGCCCCTTTTACGTCCGGCCCACTCAAGCAAGTGAGGCCGGATCGCATCTACCGTACGTAATCCGCTCAATGGCGGGTCGGTTATCAGCCGGTCTTTCCATTCACGGAGGACACGACGCCGCGATTCAATACGCCACGTCGCCATGCCCTCCGGAAACGGATCACGGCCGTTTAAAACTCCGTCGCACCTCCGACGGTATGCTTCGGCCAGCTCCCTCGCCTCGAGTTCCCACGGAGGAGAACTAGAGAGAAGACAAGCCGCATCGAAGGACACCGTGCGGTAGGTACGAGCCGCCCTGGCGGCTATGACCCGCTGCGGCCGGCGCAGCAGGGCCACATTACGCCTATCCAGTGCGTCCACCCATATCGGGGCGCCGTACAGCGCCATCGAGCGTATCACGCCCGCGTATAGTCGCCGGCAACTCCCCCCTGGCCTACCCAGGTTCGGCAGGAGACCACCGAGGGCTCCTGCCGCCGCTACTAACTTCGGGGCCAACCGATTAAAGTGGGCCCGGAAGTTCCACCTACTATCGAGGACGATACCTAAGTAACGCATCGTATCCCCGACTACAATGGAGGTGCCGCCGACGACTAAGCATGAACCTGCAGGGGGCGCTTGCCGAGGCCCCCGCTTATGAAAAGCGAGTGCCTCGGTTTTGTCAAGCGCCACCTGCAGTCCTAGCCTACGAATGCGAGCGACCACCTGAGCCACACCGGCTGTGGCCGAGATGTTCGCTCGCCTATGATCTGGACCTCGGGCGGTCACCAGAGTGTCATCCGCGTACGCAATGGCGGTGACACCCGGGAGCTGTGTGTCCCGAAGCGCCCAATCAAAGCCTATGTTCCACAGGAGGGGACCTAATACCGACCCCTGTGGAACCCCTCTAGAGACGGGCCAACGCCCCGTCCCGCCGCCTGCTATCGGGTACACTACCTCTCTACCGCGGAGATAGTGACCGATGAGTACCCGGAGGTATCCGGGCACCCTGTGGTATCTGAGGCCTTCCTCGATACAAACCCAAGGGATGGTGTTGAAGGCGTTTTTAATGTCTAACGACACCGCCATCAACACACCCCCCTGCTCGGTCGCGTCCCTTGATAGGTCTCGAAGCCGAGTGATGGCATCTAAAGTAGAACGACCCCTACGAAAACCAAATTGATCCTCGCAGAGGTCGGGACCTACCTCACTAAGATGTTTAGTGAGGCGGCCAGCGATGACCCTCTCCATCAGCTTACCCAATTCATTCAGCAGAACGATCGGGCGATAAGCTGATGGCGATTCGGCCGGACGGCCCTCCTTGTTAAGGAGGACCAACCGACCCGACTTCCAGGCCGAAGGGAATCGACCTTGCCGCAGGCAAGCATCGAAGAGGGCGAGCACAAAAGGCTCAAACGCCTCAACCGAAAGGGCCCAGGCACGTCCTGGTATCCCATCCGGACCGGGGGCTGTGACCTTGCCTGACAACTTGGCAATGGCCGCCCCCAGCTCCGCCTGTGTAACAGGCGGCACCTCAGTGTCCTCCGTTGGCACATCGGTGTGATCATCGGGCGCCGCCATAGGAGGCGGGACAAACTCCGATTCTTGGCTGGGGAATAACCCACCCACTACCGTTGTTATAACATCTGGCTGGAGGCTTTCCGTAACTGGTGGTGCCCACGGTCGCATCTTGCGGCGAACCCCTTTGTATGGGCGACCCCACGGATCGCGATCTAACGCCTCCAGCGTTCTCTCCCAGCCAAGTTCTTTAGCTTGCCCTATGGCAACGCCCAACTCACTCCGGCTCTCCCTATACTGGGCGTAGGCCTCCTGTATGCGGACCTCGTCCCTCGGCCTCCGACGCTGACAGCGAGAGTATACTCGGCGGAGGGCGGTGCACCGAACACGTAAGTGTTCGATCGCACCGCTCCACCAATACACCTGCCGCCGCGGTGGACACGGACGAAGACGGGGCATGGCCGTGTCACAGACACGAGCCATGGACTCCCCGAGTTCCTCCGCGGCCACATCTACGTCCGAACCTTTTTTTTTTTTTTTGTTTTCCGGGGTAAAAATGCGTGATCGCACTTCCTCGCTAGCGCAAGAATCACTATTATGTGATTCTTGCGCCAGCGAGGGGCATGTGGGGCTCTTCCTCTATAGAACGCGGTGCGCTGTCGCACCGCAGAGAGGACATACCCACTAAAAAAGCCCCCGGGCGTTCCTCCGTCTGCCGTTTAGTGTGAGGGGACCCAAGAACCATATGGGCCTTTGGTGTTCCCCCCACGGCAGAGTTCTTCAACAACTCTCGCCCCGGTAAAAGGGCGAGAGTTTCCCTCCCCCTTGGCCCCATCGCGAGTGTTAAGCACCCGCGATGGGTACCGTCCTACTCCTACAGGGGCGCCCGGACGCAAGACGCTCCCCGACCTACTCATGAATATGACC
Organism: Nycteola revayana; assembly: GCA_947037095.2. Classification (NCBI taxonomy): domain Eukaryota; kingdom Metazoa; phylum Arthropoda; class Insecta; order Lepidoptera; family Nolidae; genus Nycteola; species Nycteola revayana. The sequence goes on along the minus strand of OX344845.2, from coordinate 25,429,496 downwards.
CTAGGGAGCAAAGCCATGCACTCTGCTCCCCAGGGTCACCCCTTATGGCGGGAGACGACGGAGCTCCGCCCTCCGCCTCCCGCCAACGCGACGCCTACGAAGCGGATGAGAGCTGGGATCTTGTTCTCTCACCCGCTCCGCGGCCTCCTTCTGCGAAACTACCGTCTCACAGAAAGAGGCCATCGACTCCCACGATCCCTCGCTCTCGAGCATCTTCTGTGTGATGTTCGAAAGCGAGAGATCGTCACCTACCTGAGCGACGAGCGCACTGCGCTCGGTCGCCCAAGCCGGACACTCGACCAACGTGTGATGCGCCGTATCATCGGCGCAATCACAGTGGTGGCAACGAGTGTCCGGCTCTCTCCTTGCCACCTTGCACAAGTAATGACCGAAGCATCCGTGCCCCGTCATCACCTGCGCAAGGCGGAAGGTAACCTCCCCCCCCTTGCGTCCGGCCCACTCAAACAAGTGAGGCCGGATCGCATCCACCGTGCGCGATCCGCTCAACGGCGGGTCGGCTTCCAACCGGTGTTTCCATTCACGGAGAACACGACGCCGCGATTCAGTACGCCACGTCGCCATGCCCTCCGGAAACGGATCCCGGTTGTTTAACGCCCCATCGCACCTCCGCCGGTACGCCGCGGCCAACTCTTCCGCCTCCAGTTCCCACGGAGGGGAACCGGAGAGAAGACAGGCCGCGTCGAACGACACCGTGCGGTAGGTCCGGGCCGCCCTGGCGGCTATGACCCGCTGCGGCCTGCGCAGCAGGGCCACGTTACGCCGGTCCAGGGCGTCTGCCCAAATGGGGGCGCCGTACAGCGCCATTGAGCGGATCACGCCGGCGTAAAGCCGCCGGCAACTCCCCCCTGGCCTGCCAACGTTGGGCAGGAGGCCACTCAGGGCTCCCGCCGCCGCAACTAACTTCGGGGCCAACCGTTTAAAGTGGGCCCCGAAGCTCCATCTGCTGTCGAGGACGATGCCCAAATAGCGCATCGTATCCCCGACAGGTATGGAGGTACCGCCGACTACTAAGTGGGAACCTGCAGGAGGCGCTTGCCGAGGTCCCCGCCTATGAAAGGCGAGGGCCTCGGTTTTATCAAGCGCCACCTGCAGTCCCAGCCTCCGTATGCGAGCGACCACCTGGGCCACACCGGCTGTGGCCGAGATGATCGCCCGCCTATGATCGGGGCCCCGGGCGGTCACCAGAGTGTCATCCGCGTACGCAATGGCGGTGACACCCGGGAGCCGTGAGTCCCGGAGCGCCCAATCAAACCCTATGTTCCACAGGAGAGGGCCTAAGACCGACCCCTGTGGAACACCCCGCGAGACGGGCCAACGCGCTATCTCGCCGCCTGCTACCGGATACACTACCTCTCGCCCGCGCAGGTAGTGTCCGATCTACGTCCGAACCTAACCTAACCTAACCTAACCTTTTTTTTTTTTTTTTTGTTTACCGGGGTAAAAATGCGCAACCGCACTTCCTCCCTAGCGCAGGGGTCACTATATACGTGATCCCTGCGCCAGTGAGGGGCATGTGGGGCTCATACTCTATAGAACGTGGTGCGCTGTCGCACCACAGAGAGTATGTACCCACTAAAAAAGCCCCCGGGTGTTCCTCCTTCTGTCGTTGGTGATGAGAGACCCAAGTACCGGTATAGGCCTTTGGTTATCTCTCCGACAGAGTACAACTATAACTCTCGCCCCGGTGAAGGGACTAGAGTTTCCTCCCCCTATGGCTCTATCGCGAGTGTTAAGCACCCGCGATGGATACCTTCCTACTCCTACAGGGATTGCCAGAACACAGTGGCATCCCCGACCTACTACATGAATGTGACCCTAGGGAGCAGATTCATGTTATCTGCTCCCCAGGGTCACCCCTTATGGCGGGAGGCGGCGGATTTCGGCCCTCCGCCTCCGGCCAACGCGACGTCTACGAAGCGGATGAGAGCTGGAATCATCTTCTCTCACCCGCTCCGCGGCCTCCTTCTGTGAAACTACAGTCTCACAGAAAGAAGCCATCGACTCCCATGCTCCCTCGCTCTCGAGCATCCTCTTGATGATGGTCGAAAGCGAGAGGTCAATACCTACATGTGCGACGAGCGCACCGCGCTCGGCCGCCCAAGCCGGACACTCGACCAGTGTGTGTTGCGCCGTATCATCGGCGCAATCACAGTGGTGACAACGAGTGTCCGGCTCTCTCCTTGCCACTTTGCACAGGTAATGACCGAAGCATCCGTGCCCCGTCATGACCTGCGCAATGCGGAAGGTTACCTCGCCCCTTTTACGTCCGGCCCACTCAAGCAAGTGAGGCCGGATCGCATCTACCGTACGTAATCCGCTCAATGGCGGGTCGGTTATCAGCCGGTCTTTCCATTCACGGAGGACACGACGCCGCGATTCAATACGCCACGTCGCCATGCCCTCCGGAAACGGATCACGGCCGTTTAAAACTCCGTCGCACCTCCGACGGTATGCTTCGGCCAGCTCCCTCGCCTCGAGTTCCCACGGAGGAGAACTAGAGAGAAGACAAGCCGCATCGAAGGATACCGTGCGGTAGGTACGAGCCGCCCTGGCGGCTATGACCCGCTGCGGCCGGCGCAGCAGGGCCACATTACGCCTATCCAGTGCGTCCACCCATATCGGGGCGCCGTACAGCGCCATCGAGCGTATCACGCCCGCGTATAGTCGCCGGCAACTCCCCCCTGGCCTACCCAGGTTCGGCAGGAGACCACCGAGGGCTCCTGCCGCCGCTACTAACTTCGGGGCCAACCGATTAAAGTGGGCCCGGAAGTTCCACCTACTATCGAGGACGATACCTAAGTAACGCATCGTATCCCCGACTACAATGGAGGTGCCGCCGACGACTAAGCATGAACCTGCAGGGGGCGCTTGCCGAGGCCCCCGCTTATGAAAAGCGAGTGCCTCGGTTTTGTCAAGCGCCACCTGCAGTCCTAGCCTACGAATGCGAGCGACCACCTGAGCCACACCGGCTGTGGCCGAGATGTTCGCTCGCCTATGATCGGGACCTCGGGCGGTCACCAGAGTGTCATCCGCGTAAGCAATGGCGGTGACACCCGGGAGCCGGGTGTCCCGAAGCGCCCAATCAAAACCTATGTTCCACAGGAGGGGACCTAATACCGACCCCTGTGGAACCCCTCTAGAGACGGGCCAACGCCCCGTCCCGCCGCCTGCTATCGGGTACACTACCTCTCTACCGCGGAGATAGTGACCGATGAGTACCCGGAGGTACCCGGGCACCCTGTGGTATCTGAGGCCTTCCTCGATACAAACCCAAGGGATGGTGTTGAAGGCGTTTTTAATGTCTAACGACACCGCCATCAACACACCCCCCTGCTCGGTCGCGTCCCTTGAAAGGTCTCGAAGCCGAGTGATGGCATCTAAAGTAGAACGACCTCTACGAAAACCAAATTGATCCTCGCAGAGGTCGGGACCTACCTCACTAAGATGTTTAGTGAGGCGGCCAGCGATGACCCTCTCCATCAGCTTACCCAATTCATTCAGCAGAACGATCGGGCGATAAGCTGATGGCGATTCGGCCGGGCGGCCCTCCTTGTTAAGGAGGACCAACCGACCCGACTTCCAGGCCGAAGGGAAACGACCTTGCCGCAGGCAAGCATCGAAGAGGGCGAGCACAAAGGGCTCAAACGCCTCAACCGAAAGGGCCCAGGCACGTCCTGGTATCCCATCCGGACCGGGGGCTGTGACCTTGCCTGACAACTTGGCAATGGCCGCCCCCAGCTCCGCCTGTGTAACAGGCGGCACCTCAGTGTCCTCCGTTGGCACATCGGTGTGATCATCGGGCGCCACCATAGGAGGCGGGACAAACTCCGATTCTTGGCTGGGGAATAACCCACCCACTACCGTTGTTATAACACCTGGCTGGAGGCTTTCCGTAACTGGTGGTGCCCACGGTCGCATCTTGCGGCGAACCCCTTTGTATGGGCGACCCCACGGATCGCGATCTAACGCCTCCAGCGTTCTCTCCCAGCCAAGTTCTTTAGCTTGCCCTATGGCAACGCCCAACTCACTCCGGCTCTCCCTATACTGGGCGTAGGCCTCCTGTATGCGGACCTCGTCCCTCGGCCTCCGACGCTGACAGCGAGAGTATACTCGGCGGAGGGCGGTGCACCGAACACGTAAGTGTTCGATCGCACCGCTCCACCAATACACCTGCCGCCGCGGTGGACACGGACGAAGACGGGGCATGGCCGTGTCACAGACACGAGCCATGGACTCCCCGAGTTCCTCCGCGGCCACATCTACGTCCGAGGTCGGGTTACACGGCCGCGAGAACCATGCCTGAACCAGGGCTGCCTCTAATAGCAACTCCCGGTCCAACTGTCCGAGTGCCCACCGAGGGCCCTCTCGTCGAGGCAATGAAGCAGGACGGGCGGTCGAAACCGCGGGGGACGCGGAGATGTCGATACCAACATACAAATGGTCCGACAGCGTCTCCACGCCCTCTAAAACTCCCCACTGATGAACACGACGTGCCAGGGTGGAGGACGCAAATGATACGTCCACAATCGAGCCACCCTGTTGTCTCACGCACGTGTTCACCGAGCCACGGTTTAAAACTACCAAGCCCTGCTCCACTACCCAGTCCTCAAGGGTCCTACCTTTGGGGTCGGACACCGGACATCCCCACGCCGAGGACTTGGCGTTGAGGTCGCCCACGAGAATAACGTCGGCGTGATCCCCCAGTCCAACTAGCAGTCGACCGACCTCGTCGAGGAAGACCTCGAACTCGGCCAGCCCGCTGTTGGGTGAGAAATACACACCGATGATGGTGAGCGACCCCAACACCGCCTTTACAAAGCCTCGCCCTCTTTCCACGTTGAAAAAGGGCGGGGTGCCAACGGAAGGCGACGACACTAAGGTCACCAAGCCGTCCAAGTCCCCGACATAACACGGACGGTCGGGGATCATGTACGGCTCAGCGACTACCGCAACGTTACTCAATCGCTGCGCCATGGTCTGCAGGAGAAGGTCCTGAGCCCTGGCGCAGTGATTGAGGTTGGCTTGGAGAAGTCTGAACATGGGCCTATCCATTGATGGTCGTATCCATCTCCTCCTCGATCACCTGCCTAGCGGTGCCCTGTTCCGTAGTCGGAACTGAGGGCCTAAGTGCCTTGCGCACGGTCGGCGCCTTACACAATTTGGAGCCGATACTATGATCGGCTTCCCTACCTGCCGAAGCGCAGACGTCGCACCTCGGCTTGGAGACGGCGCAGGACGCCGCCTTGTGGCCCGGCTCCGAGCAGCGGAAGCACAGACCGCTGCGGTCGGTGTCGTCGCAGCGACAGCCAACGTGACCCGGCACCAGACATCTGAAACATCTAAGTGGTCTCGGGTCGAGTATATCTACTCGTACCGAGACCAATCCTACCCTAACGCGTTCTACTTTCTGTAGACGCCTCGCCGCCGCGATCGGGACTGCACATATCGCAGTACCGGAACCGCGATGGTCCCGCCGTATATCTCCCGCCCTAATGGCGGAGACCGGACACTCCCCGACCCTCGCTAGAGCAGCAGCTAGCTCCTCAGGCAAAATGCAGTCGTCAATACTGCTGACCCTAACCCCGATCGTCTTCTCGGGACGAGTGATGGTAGCGACTGACGGGTCAATAAGTTTGACCAGAGCTTCCTTAAGGGACTCGGCCTTAGCGCCACTATTAGCGCCGGGGACCTCCAAAATCCTACCCCCAGCTAACCCCACCCGGAAACGAACGCCCTGAGTGATGCCCAGGGCCTCCGCATCGACCTGATGGGCCTTGCGAATGACATCGCTATATGTGGTGCCACTTTTCTCCGCCTCCGGAGAGAGTGTCACCACGACTACCGACGAGCGAGGGGCGCGGAGCCGTCCCTGACGGTTCTTACGACTACGCTTATTGGTAGCACCAACCTTTTTGGCGGCCTCCGCCCTGCGGGCGGCTTCCGCCGCGGCTGCCGTCTTCCTGCGGGCCTTCTTCTCCGCAGCGGTCTCCTTGCGAACGAAACCGTCCGCGTCGACCCTAGGCCCACCCGCTACAGGCGCGGGCACCGCTGCAGGCGCGGATACCGCTACAGGCGCGGGTACCGCAGCCGAAGTGGAAGGGACGGGCTGTACGGTCGGGACAGAGGCCGAGGCCGAGGCCGAAGCCGAGGCCTTACCCTTGCCCTTCCCTTTGCCCTTTCCCTTACCCTCCGGCGGCGGGCCCGCCGCAGCGGCCGCGTAAGATGTGACGGCGGACGGTTTCGCAACCGCAACCGCCGCCTGCGCAGCTGCCACTCCCGGCGCCGATATAACCGGCGGATTCGCTAACCTGATGGAGAGAGGTAGGGAAACTGACTCCTTCTTCTTCTTAGTCTCGTGGGCTAAGGGAGGACGCGAAAAAGGGACATCTCTGTCCCTCTGCCTCTCCCACTCCACGAGACGTTTGTCCATGGCGGACATCAACCGATCCATCATTCTCTCCGCATAAGGTTCGAATGAGTCCGGCTGATCTCCGCCGCGGACGCTCTTACTTGAGCCCTTCTTCGAAGACGTCGACGACCCGGAGACAGCCGCAGCACCCGCCGCGCCCTTCTCCATGCGGGCCACCGACTCCGCCATCCTGTCCAGCGTCTTCTGGAGAGCCGCCAGCTGACCCCTCAGCGAGGCGTTCTCCTCCCGGAGACGCTGCATCTCGTCGGTAGCGTTCATCCTGAGGGTAGAAGCTACTAACTGTTGCAGAGCATCCGCAGCCTCGTAGAGCTGCTTCTGCATCGTCCCTTTGAGGTTGCCGGAGACCCTGGCGACCTTTCTCACCGTCTCGGCGAGGTGGGCCGCAAGCTCCCGGCTCCCGTCGGCACCCAGCTCCGCGTCGGCGCCTCCCGCAGAAGAGCGCCCGCTCTGCACCTCCTGCAACTTATTGCGGAGTGCCTTCATCTCGTTAGACCTAACCTGCTCTTGGGTAAGAACAATGACCTCCTTGTTCTTACTGCCGAGCGGTCGGCCTCTCTTAGTTTTAGTATGGGGAGATCCGGCCCGTTCTAGGTCGGAACCCTCCACACTACTCTCCTCCGTATCAAGGATCACCTGAGTGTCGCTCAGGCACTCCAGGCTCCGATGCATCCCCAGCTTGGGGGCCTTGGCCTGTACTTTGACAGGGTCCCCAGCTACAGACGAGTCAGAGTCCGAATCTACTCGATTCACACTCGGGCGGTCCCGGATACGCTTTCGCCCTATTGGCGAGCTACCCCTCACATCGACGTCCATCCTATCCAGGATGACTACTACCTCCTTAGAGACTCTAGGCGGTTGCGCAGGCTCTGCAGCGGGGCTCACACCCCTAGCCGCGTCACTTACGCTCGCCCTCCTCTCTTTGCCTATAGTAGGCTGCGTGCGCTCTGCAGCGGGGATCGAACCCCCTGTTGCCACGCTCGCCCTCCTATCCTTAATTACCGCTAACGCGTGCGCGCGATCCGCAGGGGGGCTCGAACCCCTTACTGCGTCTCTCGCGCTCGCCCTCCTCTCCTTCACTACGTCTCCGGTTGTTGGTTTTTTATATGATTGGTCCATAATAAATCCCACGAGTAGGGCCGATATAAAAGGTCGACTACAGGGTGACGCCCATTCCCATAGCAAGGCGAATACAACCGGCCAGCGCCACGCTCGACCGGGGTGGTACCGTTAAAGACGGAGTAACGCCTCCGCCATCCACCTCTCGCCACGGTACGACAACTTAGGTTACGATATTTTTAAAGAGGTTTGCATCCTCGCGACCCAGGCGGTTAAGCCAAGGCCCTCGGTCCCCAAAACATGACTGAGGATTACGAGATGGGAGCAAGCTCCCAACCAGCGGTTAGGCCGGTCACCCTAGCCCTATCGTTTCCCGCAGAAGGCGGAAAACAAACAAACGATCCCGAGAGGCCTAAGGAGGTCCCTCGGCAACGAGACCCAAAGAGGGCCCCGCTGAATAACAACAATGCCACTGGAGCCCAGAAGGGGCAACAGTGACAGCTACACAAAATAAATAAATATTATAATAGCGGAGCCAAGCAAAGACTCCGCTGTAATCTATAAATTTAATTTAATATATAATAAAATAAAATAAATAAACTACTAGCGGAGCGCTCAAGGGAACGCCCCGCCCGCGGACCTCCAGTCGTTGCTACGACGAGGCCCGCTACTCTTGGCCAGCTGCTAGCCGCCGGTAACCAATTGAAGATTGGTGACCGTCGTTGCCCAGGGTGCACCACGGGGAGGTCGCTGCGCCATCGCACCCCAACCTAACCTAACCTAACCTAACCTAACCTAACCTTTTTTTTTTTTTTTTTTTTTTGTTTACCGGGGTAAAAATGCGCAACCGCACTTCCTCCCTGGCGCAGGGTCACTATATACGTGATCCCTGCGCCAGTGAGGGGCATGTGGGGCTCACACTCTATAGAACGTGGTGCGCTGTCGCACCACAGAGAGTATGTACCCACTAAAAAAGCCCCCGGGTGTTCCTCCTTCTGTCGTTGGTGATGAGAGACCCAAGTACCGGTATAGGCCTTTGGTTATCTCTCCGACAGAGTACAACTATAACTCTCGCCCCGGTGAAGGGACTAGAGTTTCCTCCCCCTATGGCTCTATCGCGAGTGTTAAGCACCCGCGATGGATACCTTCCTACTCCTACAGGGATTGCCAGAACACAGTGGCATCCCCGACCTACTACATGAATGTGACCCTAGGGAGCAGATTCATGTTATCTGCTCCCCAGGGTCACCCCTTATGGCGGGAGACGGCGGATTTCGGCCCTCCGCCTCCGGCCAACGCGACGTCTACGAAGCGGATGAGAGCTGGAATCATCTTCTCTCACCCGCTCCGCGGCCTCCTTCTGTGAAACTACAGTCTCACAGAAAGAAGCCATCGACTCCCATGCTCCCTCGCTCTCGAGCATCCTCTTGATGATGGTCGAAAGCGAGAGGTCAATACCTACATGTGCGACGAGCGCACCGCGCTCGGCCGCCCAAGCCGGACACTCGACCAGTGTGTGTTGCGCCGTATCATCGGCGCAATCACAGTGGTGACAACGAGTGTCCGGCTCTCTCCTTGCCACTTTGCACAGGTAATGACCGAAGCATCCGTGCCCCGTCATGACCTGCGCAATGCGGAAGGTTACCTCGCCCCTTTTACGTCCGGCCCACTCAAGCAAGTGAGGCCGGATCGCATCTACCGTACGTAATCCGCTCAATGGCGGGTCGGTTATCAGCCGGTCTTTCCATTCACGGAGGACACGACGCCGCGATTCAATACGCCACGTCGCCATGCCCTCCGGAAACGGATCACGGCCGTTTAAAACTCCGTCGCACCTCCGACGGTATGCTTCGGCCAGCTCCCTCGCCTCGAGTTCCCACGGAGGAGAACTAGAGAGAAGACAAGCCGCATCGAAGGACACCGTGCGGTAGGTACGAGCCGCCCTGGCGGCTATGACCCGCTGCGGCCGGCGCAGCAGGGCCACATTACGCCTATCCAGTGCGTCCACCCATATCGGGGCGCCGTACAGCGCCATCGAGCGTATCACGCCCGCGTATAGTCGCCGGCAACTCCCCCCTGGCCTACCCAGGTTCGGCAGGAGACCACCGAGGGCTCCTGCCGCCGCTACTAACTTCGGGGCCAACCGATTAAAGTGGGCCCGGAAGTTCCACCTACTATCGAGGACGATACCTAAGTAACGCATCGTATCCCCGACTACAATGGAGGTGCCGCCGACGACTAAGCATGAACCTGCAGGGGGCGCTTGCCGAGGCCCCCGCTTATGAAAAGCGAGTGCCTCGGTTTTTTCAAGCGCCACCTGCAGTCCTAGCCTACGAATGCGAGCGACCACCTGAGCCACACCGGCTGTGGCCGAGATGTTCGCTCGCCTATGATCTGGACCTCGGGCGGTCACCAGAGTGTCATCCGCGTACGCAATGGCGGTGACACCCGGGAGCCGTGTGTCCCGAAGCGCCCAATCAAAGCCTATGTTCCACAGGAGGGGACCTAATACCGACCCCTGTGGAACCCCTCTAGAGACGGGCCAACGCCCCGTCCCGCCGCCTGCTATCGGGTACACTACCTCTCTACCGCGGAGATAGTGACCGATGAGTACCCGGAGGTACCCGGGCACCCTGTGGTATCTGAGGCCTTCCTCGATACAAACCCAAGGGATGGTGTTGAAGGCGTTTTTAATGTCTAACGACACCGCCATCAACACACCCCCCTGCTCGGTCGCGTCCCTTGAAAGGTCTCGAAGCCGAGTGATGGCATCTAAAGTAGAACGACCTCTACGAAAACCAAATTGATCCTCGCAGAGGTCGGGACCTACCTCACTAAGATGTTTAGTGAGGCGGCCAGCGATGACCCTCTCCATCAGCTTACCCAATTCATTCAGCAGAACGATCGGGCGATAAGCTGATGGCGATTCGGCCGGGCGGCCCTCCTTGTTAAGGAGGACCAACCGACCCGACTTCCAGGCCGAAGGGAATCGACCTTGCCGCAGGCAAGCATCGAAGAGGGCGAGCACAAAAGGCTCAAACGCCTCAACCGAAAGGGCCCAGGCACGTCCTGGTATCCCATCCGGACCGGGGGCTGTGACCTTGCCTGACAACTTGGCAATTGCCGCCCCCAGCTCCGCCTGTGTAACAGGCGGCACCTCAGTGTCCTCCGTTGGCACATCGGTGTGATCATCGGGCGCCGCCATAGGAGGCGGGACAAACTCCGATTCTTGGCTGGGGAATAACCCACCCACTACCGTTGTTATAACATCTGGCTGGAGGCTTTCCGTAACTGGTGGTGCCCACGGTCGCATCTTGCGGCGAACCCCTTTGTATGGGCGACCCCACGGATCGCGATCTAACGCCTCCAGCGTTCTCTCCCAGCCAAGTTCTTTAGCTTGCCCTATGGCAACGCCCAACTCACTCCGGCTCTCCCTATACTGGGCGTAGGCCTCCTGTATGCGGACCTCGTCCCTCGGCCTCCGACGCTGACAGCGAGAGTATACTCGGCGGAGGGCGGTGCACCGAACACGTAAGTGTTCGATCGCACCGCTCCACCAATACACCTGCCGCCGCGGTGGACACGGACGAAGACGGGGCATGGCCGTGTCACAGACACGAGCCATGGACTCCCCGAGTTCCTCCGCGGCCACATCTACGTCCGAGGTCGGGTTACACGGCCGCGAGAACCATGCCTGAACCAGGGCTGCCTCTAATAGCAACTCCCGGTCCAACTGTCCGAGTGCCCACCGAGGGCCCTCTCGTCGAGGCAATGAAGCAGGACGGGCGGTCGAAACCGCGGGGGACGCGGAGATGTCGATACCAACATACAAATGGTCCGACAGCGTCTCCACGCCCTCTAAAACTCCCCACTGATGAACACGACGTGCCAGGGTGGAGGACGCAAATGATACGTCCACAATCGAGCCACCCTGTTGTCTCACGCACGTGTTCACCGAGCCACGGTTTAAAACTACCAAGCCCTGCTCCACTACCCAGTCCTCAAGGGTCCTACCTTTGGGGTCGGACACCGGACATCCCCACGCCGAGGACTTGGCGTTGAGGTCGCCCACGAGAATAACGTCGGCGTGATCCCCCAGTCCAACTAGCAGTCGACCGACCTCGTCGAGGAAGACCTCGAACTCGGCCAGCCCGCTGTTGGGTGAGAAATACACACCGATGATGGTGAGCGACCCCAACACCGCCTTTACAAAGCCCCGCCCTCTTTCCACGTTGAAAAAGGGCGGGGTGCCAACGGAAGGCGACGACACTAAGGTCACCAAGCCGTCCAAGTCCCCGACATAACACGGACGGTCGGGGATCATGTACGGCTCAGCGACTACCGCAACGTTACTCAATCGCTGCGCCATGGTCTGCAGGAGAAGGTCCTGAGCCCTGGCGCAGTGATTGAGGTTGGCTTGGAGAAGTCTGAACATGGGCCTATCCATTGATGGTCGTATCCATCTCCTCCTCGATCACCTGCCTAGCGGTGCCCTGTTCCGTAGTCGGAACTGAGGGCCTAAGTGCCTTGCGCACGGTCGGCGCCTTACACAATTTGGAGCCGATACTATGATCGGCTTCCCTACCTGCCGAAGCGCAGACGTCGCACCTCGGCTTGGAGACGGCGCAGGACGCCGCCTTGTGGCCCGGCTCCGAGCAGCGGAAGCACAGACCGCTGCGGTCGGTGTCGTCGCAGCGACAGCCCACGTGACCCGGCACCAGACATCTGAAACATCTAAGTGGTCTCGGGTCGAGTATATCTACTCGTACCGAGACCAATCCTACCCTAACGCGTTCTACTTTCTGTAGACGCCTCGCCGCCGCGATCGGGACTGCACATATCGCAGTACCGGAACCGCGATGGTCCCGCCGTATATCTCCCGCCCTAATGGCGGAGACCGGACACTCCCCGACCCTCGCTAGAGCAGCAGCTAGCTCCTCAGGCAAAATGCAGTCGTCAATACTGCTGACCCTAACCCCGATCGTCTTCTCGGGACGAGTGATGGTAGCGACTGACGGGTCAATAAGTTTGACCAGAGCTTCCTTAAGGGACTCGGCCTTAGCGCCACTATTAGCGCCGGGGACCTCCAGAATCCTACCCCCAGCTAACCCCACCCGGAAACGAACGCCCTGAGTGATGCCCAGGGCCTCCGCATCGACCTGATGGGCCTTGCGAATGACATCGCTATATGTGGTGCCACTTTTCTCCGCCTCCGGAGAGAGTGTCACCACGACTACCGACGAGCGAGGGGCGCGGAGCCGTCCGTGACGGTTCTTGCGACTACGCTTATTGGTAGCACCAACCTTTTTGGCGGCCTCCGCCCTGCGGGCGGCTTCCGCCGCGGCTGTCGTCTTCCTGCGGGCCTTCTTCTCCGCAGCGGTCTCCTTGCGAACGAAACCGTCCGCGTCGACCCTAGGCCCACCCGCTACAGGCGCGGGCACCGCTGCAGGCGCGGATACCGCTACAGGCGCGGGTACCGCAGCCGAAGTGGAAGGGACGGGCTGTACGGTCGGGACAGAGGCCGAGACCGAGGCCGAAGCCGAGGCCTTGCCCTTGCCCTTCCCTTTGCCCTTTCCCTTACCCTCCGGCGGCGGGCCCGCCGCAGCGGCCGCGTAAGATGTGACGGCGGACGGTTTCGCAACCGCAACCGCCGCCTGCGCAGCTGCCACTCCCGGCGCCGATATCACCGGCGGGTTGGCTAACCTAATGGACAAAGCCACCGACTCCTTCTTCCTGGTCTCGTGGGCTAGGGGCGGGCGCGAGAAAGGGACATCTCTGTCCCTCTGCCTCTCCCACTCCACGAAACGTTTGTCCACGGCGGACATCAACCGATTCATCATTCTCTCCATATAAGGTTCGAATGAGTCCGGCTGATCTCCGCCGCGGACGCTCTTACTTGAGCCCTTCTTAGATGTTGACGCCGACGACCCGGAGACAGCCGCAGCACCCGCCGCGCCCTTCTCCATGCGGGCCACCGACTCCGCCATCCTGTCCAGCGTCTTCTGGAGAGCCGCCAGCTGACCCCTCAGCGAGGCGTTCTCCTCCCGGAGACGCTGCATCTCGTCGGTAGCGTTCATCCTGAGGGTAGAAGCTACTAACTGTTGGAGAGCATCCGCAGCCTCGTAGAGCTGCTTCTGCATCGTCCCTTTGAGGTTGCCGGAGACCCTGGCGACCTTTCTCACCGTCTCGGCGAGGTGGGCCGCAAGCTCCCGGCTCCCGTCGGCACCCAGCTCCGCGTCGGCGCCTCCCGCAGAAGAGCGCCCGCTCTGCACCTCCTGCAACTTATTGCGGAGTGCCTTCATCTCGTTTGACCTAACCTGCTCTTGGGTAAGAACAATGACCTCCTTGTTCTTACTGCCGAGCGGTCGGCCTCTCTTAGTTTTAGTATGGGGAGATCCGGCCCGTTCTAGGTCGGAACCCTCCACACTACTATCCTCCGTATCCAGTATCACCCGAGTGTCACTCAGGCTCTCCAGGCTCCGATGCGTCCCCAGCTTGGGGGCCTTGGCCTGTACTTTGACAGGGTCCCCAGCTACAGACGAGTCAGAGTCCGAATCTACCCGATTCACACTCGGGCGGTCCCGGATACGCTTTCGCCCTATTGGCGAGCTACCCCTCACATCGACGTCCATCCTATCCAGGATGACTACTACCTCCTTAGAGACTCTAGGCGGTTGCGCAGGCTCTGCAGCGGGGCTCACACCCCTAGCCGCGTCACTTACGCTCGCCCTCCTCTCCTTCCCTACAGAAGGCTGCGTGCGCTCTGCAGCGGGAATCGAACCCCCTGCTGCCACGCTCGCCCTCCTGTCCTTAGCTATAGCTAACGCGTGCGCGCGATCTGCAGGGGGGCTCGAACCCCTTACTGCGTCTCTAGCGCTCGCCCTCCTCTCCTTCAAAACTCCTCCTGACGATGATTTTTTATTATTGGTATCCATAACAAATCCCACGAGTAGGGCCGATATAAAAGGTCGACTACAGGGTGACGCCCATTCCCATAGCAAGGCGAATACAACCGGCCAGCGCCACGCTCGACCGGGGTGGTACCGTTAAAGACGGAGTAACGCCTCCGCCATCCACCTCTCGTCACGGTACGACAACTTAGGTTACGACATTTTTAAAGAGGTTTGCATCCTCGCGACCCAGGCGGTTAAGCCAAGGCCCTCGGTCCCCAAAACATGACTGAGGATTACGAGATGGGAGCAAGCTCCCCAACCAGCGGTTAAGCCGGTCACCCTAGCCCTATCGTTTCCCGCAGAAGGCGGAAAACAAACTAACGATTCCGAGAGGCCTAAGGAGGTCCCTCGGCAACGAGACCCAAAGAGGGCCCCGCTGAATAACAACAATGCCACTGGAGCCCAGAAGGGGCAACAGTGACAGCTACACACAATAAATAAATATTATAATAGCGGAGCCAAGCAAAGACTCCGCTGTAAACTATAATTTAACTTAATATATAATTAAATAAATAAACTACTAGCGGAGCGCCCAAGGGGACGCCCCGCCCGCAGACCTCTAGTCGTTGCTACGACGAGGCCCGCTACTCTTGGCCAGCTGCTAGCCGCCGGTAACCAATTGAAGATTGGTGACCGTCGTTGCCCAGGGTGCACCACGGGGAGGTCGCTGCGCCATCGCACCCCAACCTAACCTAACCTTTTTTTTTTTTTTTTTTTTTGTTTACCGGGGTAAAAATGCGCAACCGCACTTCCTCCCTGGCGCAGGGTCACTATATACGTGATCCCTGCGCCAGTGAGGGGCATGTGGGGCTCACACTCTATAGAACGTGGTGCGCTGTCGCACCACAGAGAGTATGTACCCACTAAAAAAGCCCCCGGGTGTTCCTCCTTCTGTCGTTGGTGATGAGAGACCCAAGTACCGGTATAGGCCTTTGGTTATCTCTCCGACAGACTACAACTATAACTCTCGCCCCGGTGAAGGGACTAGAGTTTCCTCCCCCTATGGCTCTATCGCGAGTGTTAAGCACCCGCGATGGATACCTTCCTACTCCTACAGGGATTGCCAGAACACAGTGGCATCCCCGACCTACTACATGAATGTGACCCTAGGGAGCAGATTCATGTTATCTGCTCCCCAGGGTCACCCCTTATGGCGGGAGACGGCGGATTTCGGCCCTCCGCCTCCGGCCAACGCGACGTCTACGAAGCGGATGAGAGCTGGAATCATCTTCTCTCACCCGCTCCGCGGCCTCCTTCTGTGAAACTACAGTCTCACAGAAAGAAGCCATCGACTCCCATGCTCCCTCGCTCTCGAGCATCCTCTTGATGATGGTCGAAAGCGAGAGGTCAATACCTACATGTGCGACGAGCGCACCGCGCTCGGCCGCCCAAGCCGGACACTCGACCAGTGTGTGTTGCGCCGTATCATCGGCGCAATCACAGTGGTGACAACGAGTGTCCGGCTCTCTCCTGGCCACTTTGCACAGGTAATGACCGAAGCATCCGTGCCCCGTCATGACCTGCGCAATGCGGAAGGTTACCTCGCCCCTTTTACGTCCGGCCCACTCAAGCAAGTGAGGCCGGATCGCATCTACCGTACGTAATCCGCTCAATGGCGGGTCGGTTATCAGCCGGTCTTTCCATTCACGGAGGACACGACGCCGCGATTCAATACGCCACGTCGCCATGCCCTCCGGAAACGGATCACGGCCGTTTAAAACTCCGTCGCACCTCCGACGGTATGCTTCGGCCAGCTCCCTCGCCTCGAGTTCCCACGGAGGAGAACTAGAGAGAAGACAAGCCGCATCGAAGGACACCGTGCGGTAGGTACGAGCCGCCCTGGCGGCTATGACCCGCTGCGGCCGGCGCAGCAGGGCCACATTACGCCTATCCAGTGCGTCCACCCATATCGGGGCGCCGTACAGCGCCATCGAGCGTATCACGCCCGCGTATAGTCGCCGGCAACTCCCCCCTGGCCTACCCAGGTTCGGCAGGAGACCACCGAGGGCTCCTGCCGCCGCTACTAACTTCGGGGCCAACCGATTAAAGTGGGCCCGGAAGTTCCACCTACTATCGAGGACGATACCTAAGTAACGCATCGTATCCCCGACTACAATGGAGGTGCCGCCGACGACTAAGCATGAACCTGCAGGGGGCGCTTGCCGAGGCCCCCGCTTATGAAAAGCGAGTGCCTCGGTTTTGTCAAGCGCCACCTGCAGTCCTAGCCTACGAATGCGAGCGACCACCTGAGCCACACCGGCTGTGGCCGAGATGTTCGCTCGCCTATGATCTGGACCTCGGGCGGTCACCAGAGTGTCATCCGCGTACGCAATGGCGGTGACACCCGGGAGCCGTGTGTCCCGAAGCGCCCAATCAAAGCCTATGTTCCACAGGAGGGGACCTAATACCGACCCCTGTGGAACCCCTCTAGAGACGGGCCAACGCCCCGTCCCGCCGCCTGCTATCGGGTACACTACCTCTCTACCGCGGAGATAGTGACCGATGAGTACCCGGAGGTACCCGGGCACCCTGTGGTATCTGAGGCCTTCCTCGATACAAACCCAAGGGATGGTGTTGAAGGCGTTTTTAATGTCTAACGACACCGCCATCAACACACCCCCCTGCTCGGTCGCGTCCCTTGAAAGGTCTCGAAGCCGAGTGATGGCATCTAAAGTAGAACGACCTCTACGAAAACCAAATTGATCCTCGCAGAGGTCGGGACCTACCTCACTAAGATGTTTAGTGAGGCGGCCAGCGATGACCCTCTCCATCAGCTTACCCAATTCATTCAGCAGAACGATCGGGCGATAAGCTGATGGCGATTCGGCCGGGCGGCCCTCCTTGTTAAGGAGGACCAACCGACCCGACTTCCAGGCCGAAGGGAATCGACCTTGCCGCAGGCAAGCATCGAAGAGGGCGAGCACAAAAGGCTCAAACGCCTCAACCGAAAGGGCCCAGGCACGTCCTGGTATCCCATCCGGACCGGGGGCTGTGACCTTGCCTGACAACTTGGCAATGGCCGCCCCCAGCTCCGCCTGTGTAACAGGCGGCACCTCAGTGTCCTCCGTTGGCACATCGGTGTGATCATCGGGCGCCGCCATAGGAGGCGGGACAAACTCCGATTCTTGGCTGGGGAATAACCCACCCACTACCGTTGTTATAACATCTGGCTGGAGGCTTTCCGTAACTGGTGGTGCCCACGGTCGCATCTTGCGGCGAACCCCTTTGTATGGGCGACCCCACGGATCGCGATCTAACGCCTCCAGCGTTCTCTCCCAGCCAAGTTCTTTAGCTTGCCCTATGGCAACGCCCAACTCACTCCGGCTCTCCCTATACTGGGCGTAGGCCTCCTGTATGCGGACCTCGTCCCTCGGCCTCCGACGCTGACAGCGAGAGTATACTCGGCGGAGGGCGGTGCACCGAACACGTAAGTGTTCGATCGCACCGCTCCACCAATACACCTGCCGCCGCGGTGGACACGGACGAAGACGGGGCATGGCCGTGTCACAGACACGAGCCATGGACTCCCCGAGTTCCTCCGCGGCCACATCTACGTCCGAGGTCGGGTTACACGGCCGCGAGAACCATGCCTGAACCAGGGCTGCCTCTAATAGCAACTCCCGGTCCAACTGTCCGAGTGCCCACCGAGGGCCCTCTCGTCGAGGCAATGAAGCAGGACGGGCGGTCGAAACCGCGGGGGACGCGGAGATGTCGATACCAACATACAAATGGTCCGACAGCGTCTCCACGCCCTCTAAAACTCCCCACTGATGAACACGACGTGCCAGGGTGGAGGACGCAAATGATACGTCCACAATCGAGCCACCCTGTTGTCTCACGCACGTGTTCACCGAGCCACGGTTTAAAACTACCAAGCCCTGCTCCACTACCCAGTCCTCAAGGGTCCTACCTTTGGGGTCGGACACCGGACATCCCCACGCCGAGGACTTGGCGTTGAGGTCGCCCACGAGAATAACGTCGGCGTGATCCCCCAGTCCAACTAGCAGTCGACCGACCTCGTCGAGGAAGACCTCGAACTCGGCCAGCCCGCTGTTGGGTGAGAAATACACACCGATGATGGTGAGCGACCCCAACACCGCCTTTACAAAGCCTCGCCCTCTTTCCACGTTGAAAAAGGGCGGGGTGCCAACGGAAGGCGACGACACTAAGGTCACCAAGCCGTCCAAGTCCCCGACATAACACGGACGGTCGGGGATCATGTACGGCTCAGCGACTACCGCAACGTTACTCAATCGCTGCGCCATGGTCTGCAGGAGAAGGTCCTGAGCCCTGGCGCAGTGATTGAGGTTGGCTTGGAGAAGTCTGAACATGGGCCTATCCATTGATGGTCGTATCCATCTCCTCCTCGATCACCTGCCTAGCGGTGCCCTGTTCCGTAGTCGGAACTGAGGGCCTAAGTGCCTTGCGCACGGTCGGCGCCTTACACAATTTGGAGCCGATACTATGATCGGCTTCCCTACCTGCCGAAGCGCAGACGTCGCACCTCGGCTTGGAGACGGCGCAGGACGCCGCCTTGTGGCCCGGCTCCGAGCAGCGGAAGCACAGACCGCTGCGGTCGGTGTCGTCGCAGCGACAGCCCACGTGACCCGGCACCAGACATCTGAAACATCTAAGTGGTCTCGGGTCGAGTATATCTACTCGTACCGAGACCAATCCTACCCTAACGCGTTCTACTTTCTGTAGACGCCTCGCCGCCGCGATCGGGACTGCACATATCGCAGTACCGGAACCGCGATGGTCCCGCCGTATATCTCCCGCCCTAATGGCGGAGACCGGACACTCCCCGACCCTCGCTAGAGCAGCAGCTAGCTCCTCAGGCAAAATGCAGTCGTCAATACTGCTGACCCTAACCCCGATCGTCTTCTCGGGACGAGTGATGGTAGCGACTGACGGGTCAATAAGTTTGACCAGAGCTTCCTTAAGGGACTCGGCCTTAGCGCCACTATTAGCGCCGGGGACCTCCAGAATCCTACCCCCAGCTAACCCCACCCGGAAACGAACGCCCTGAGTGATGCCCAGGGCCTCCGCATCGACCTGATGGGCCTTGCGAATGACATCGCTATATGTGGTGCCACTTTTCTCCGCCTCCGGAGAGAGTGTCACCACGACTACCGACGAGCGAGGGGCGCGGAGCCGTCCGTGACGGTTCTTGCGACTACGCTTATTGGTAGCACCAACCTTTTTGGCGGCCTCCGCCCTGCGGGCGGCTTCCGCCGCGGCTGCCGTCTTCCTGCGGGCCTTCTTCTCCGCAGCGGTCTCCTTGCGAACGAAACCGTCCGCGTCGACCCTAGGCCCACCCGCTACAGGCGCGGGCACCGCTGCAGGCGCGGATACCGCTACAGGCGCGGGTACCGCAGCCGAAGTGGAAGGGACGGGCTGTACGGTCGGGACAGAGGCCGAGACCGAGGCCGAAGCCGAGGCCTTGCCCTTGCCCTTCCCTTTGCCCTTTCCCTTACCCTCCGGCGGCGGGCCCGCCGCAGCGGCCGCGTAAGATGTGACGGCGGACGGTTTCGCAACCGCAACCGCCGCCTGCGCAGCTGCCACTCCCGGCGCCGATATCACCGGCGGGTTGGCTAACCTAATGGACAAAGCCACCGACTCCTTCTTCCTGGTCTCGTGGGCTAGGGGCGGGCGCGAGAAAGGGACATCTCTGTCCCTCTGCCTCTCCCACTCCACGAAACGTTTGTCCACGGCGGACATCAACCGATTCATCATTCTCTCCATATAAGGTTCGAATGAGTCCGGCTGATCTCCGCCGCGGACGCTCTTACTTGAGCCCTTCTTAGATGTTGACGCCGGCGACCCGGAGACAGCCGCAGCACCCGCCGCGCCCTTCTCCATGCGGGCCACCGACTCCGCCATCCTGTCCAGCGTCTTCTGGAGAGCCGCCAGCTGACCCCTCAGCGAGGCGTTCTCCTCCCGGAGACGCTGCATCTCGTCGGTAGCGTTCATCCTGAGGGTAGAAGCTACTAACTGTTGCATAGCATCCGCAGCCTCGTAGAGCTGCTTCTGCATCGTCCCTTTGAGGTTGCCGGAGACCCTGGCGACCTTTCTCACCGTCTCGGCGAGGTGGGCCGCAAGCTCCCGGCTCCCGTCGGCACCCAGCTCCGCGTCGGCGCCTCCCGCAGAAGAGCGCCCGCTCTGCACCTCCTGCAACTTATCGCGGAGTGCCTTCATCTCGTTTGACCTAACCTGCTCTTGGGTAAGAACAATGACCTCCTTGTTCTTACTGCCGAGCGGTCGGCCTCTCTTAGTTTTAGTATGGGGAGATCCGGCCCGTTCTAGGTCGGAACCCTCCACACTACTCTCCTCCGTGTCAAGGATCACCCGAGTGTCGCTCAGGCACTCCAGGCTCCGATGCATCCCCAGCTTGGGGGCCTTGGCCTGTACTTTGACAGGGTCCCCAGCTACAGACGAGTCAGAGTCCGAATCTACCTGATTCACACTCGGGCGGTCCCGGATACGCTTCCGCCCTATTGGCGAGCTACCCCTCGCATCGACGTCCATCCTATCCAGGATGACGACTACCTCCTTAGAAATGACGGGCGACTGCGCAAGCTCTGCAGCGGGGCTCACACCCCTAACCGCGTCCCTCACGCTCGCCCTCCTCTCCTTGCCTATAGTAGGCTGCGTGCGCTCTGCAGCGGGAATCGAACCCACTGTTGCCACGCTCGCCCTTCTTTCCTTAGCCACCGCTAACGCGTTCGCACGATCTGCAGGGGGGCTCGAACCCCTTACTGCGTCTCTAGCGCTCGCCCTCCTCTCCTTCACTATACCGTCTGTCGATGATTTTTTATATGTGTTATCCATAATAAATCCCACGAGTAGGGCCGATATAAAAGGTCGACTACAGGGTGACGCCCATTCCCATAGCAAGGCGAGTACAACCGGCCAGCGCCACGCTCGACCGGGGTGGTACCGTTAAAGACGGAGTAACGCCTCCGCCATCCACCTCTCGTCACGGTACGACAACTTAGGTTACGACATTTTTAAAGAGGTTTGCATCCTCGCGACCCAGGCGGTTAAGCCAAGGCCCTCGGTCCCCAAAACATGACTGAGGATTACGAGATGGGAGCAAGCTCCCCAACCAGCGGTTAAGCCGGTCACCCTAGCCCTATCGTTTCCCGCAGAAGGCGGAAAACAAACTAACGATTCCGAGAGGCCTAAGGAGGTCCCTCGGCAACGAGACCCAAAAAGGGCCCCGCTGAATAACAACAATGCCACTGGAGCCCAGAAGGGGCAACAGTGACAGCTACACACAATAAATAAATATTATAATAGCGGAGCCAAGCAAAGACTCCGCTGTAAACTATAATTTAATTTAATATATAATTAAATAAATAAACTACTAGCGGAGCGCCCAAGGGGACGCCCCGCCCGCAGACCTCTAGTCGTTGCTACGACGAGGCCCGCTACTCTTGGCCAGCTGCTAGCCGCCGGTAACCAATTGAAGATTGGTGACCGTCGTTGCCCAGGGTGCACCACGGGGAGGTCGCTGCGCCATCGCACCCCAACCTAACCTAACCTTTTTTTTTTTTTTTTTTGTTTACCGGGGTAAAAATGCGCAACCGCACTTCCTCCCTAGCGCAGGGGTCACTATATACGTGATCCCTGCGCCAGTGAGGGGCATGTGGGGCTCATACTCTATAGAACGTGGTGCGCTGTCGCACCACAGAGAGTATGTACCCACTAAAAAAGCCCCCGGGTGTTCCTCCTTCTGTCGTTGGTGATGAGAGACCCAAGTACCGGTATAGGCCTTTGGTTATCTCTCCGACAGAGTACAACTATAACTCTCGCCCCGGTGAAGGGACTAGAGTTTCCTCCCCCTATGGCTCGATCGCGAGTGTTAAGCACCCGCGATGGATACCTTCCTACTCCTACAGGGATTGCCAGAACACAGTGGCATCCCCGACCTACTACATGAATGTGACCCTAGGGAGCAGATTCATGTTATCTGCTCCCCAGGGTCACCCCTTATGGCGGGAGACGGCGGATTTCGGCCCTCCGCCTCCGGCCAACGCGACGTCTACGAAGCGGATGAGAGCTGGAATCATCTTCTCTCACCCGCTCCGCGGCCTCCTTCTGTGAAACTACAGTCTCACAGAAAGAAGCCATCGACTCCCATGCTCCCTCGCTCTCGAGCATCCTCTTGATGATGGTCGAAAGCGAGAGGTCATTGCCTACATGTGCGATGAGCGCACCGCGCTCGGCCGCCCAAGCCGGACACTCGACCAGTGTGTGTTGCGCCGTATCATCGGCGCAATCACAGTGGTGACAACGAGTGTCCGGCTCTCTCCTTGCCACTTTGCACAGGTAATGACCGAAGCATCCGTGCCCCGTCATGACCTGCGCAATGCGGAAGGTTACCTCGCCCCTTTTACGTCCGGCCCACTCAAGCAAGTGAGGCCGGACCGCATCTACCGTACGTAATCCGCTCAATGGCGGGTCGGTTATCAGCCGGTCTTTCCATTCACGGAGGACACGACGCCGCGATTCAATACGCCACGTCGCCATGCCCTCCGGAAACGGATCACGGCCGTTTAAAACTCCGTCGCACCTCCGACGGTATGCCTCGGCCAGCTCCCTCGCCTCGAGTTCCCACGGAGGAGAACTAGAGAGAAGACAAGCCGCATCGAAGGATACCGTGCGGTAGGTACGAGCCGCCCTGGCGGCTATGACCCGCTGCGGCCGGCGCAGCAGGGCCACGTTACGCCTATCCAGTGCGTCCACCCATATCGGGGCGCCGTACAGCGCCATCGAGCGTATTACGCCCGCGTATAGTCGCCGGCAACTCCCCCCTGGCCTACCCAGGTTCGGCAGGAGACCACCGAGGGCTCCTGCCGCCGCTACTAACTTCGGGGCCAACCGATTAAAGTGGGCCCGGAAGTTCCACCTACTATCGAGGACGATACCTAAGTAACGCATCGTATCCCCGACTATAATGGAGGTGCCGCCGACGACTAAGCATGAACCTGCAGGGGGCGCTTGCCGAGGCCCCCGCTTATGAAAAGCGAGTGCCTCGGTTTTGTCAAGCGCCACCTGCAGTCCTAGCCTACGAATGCGAGCGACCACCTGAGCCACACCGGCTGTGGCCGAGATGTTCGCTCGCCTATGATCGGGACCTCGGGCGGTCACCAGAGTGTCATCCGCGTAAGCAATGGCGGTGACACCCGGGAGCCGGGTGTCCCGAAGCGCCCAATCAAAACCTATGTTCCACAGGAGGGGACCTAATACCGACCCCTGTGGAACCCCTCTAGAGACGGGCCAACGCCCCGTCCCGCCGCCTGCTATCGGGTACACTACCTCTCTACCGCGGAGATAGTGACCGATGAGTACCCGGAGGTACCCGGGCACCCTGTGGTATCTGAGGCCTTCCTCGATACAAACCCAAGGGATGGTGTTGAAGGCGTTTTTAATGTCTAACGACACCGCCATCAACACACCCCCCTGCTCGGTCGCGTCCCTTGAAAGGTCTCGAAGCCGAGTGATGGCATCTAAAGTAGAACGACCTCTACGAAAACCAAATTGATCCTCGCAGAGGTCGGGACCTACCTCACTAAGATGTTTAGTGAGGCGGCCAGCGATGACCCTCTCCATCAGCTTACCCAATTCATTCAGCAGAACGATCGGGCGATAAGCTGATGGCGATTCGGCCGGGCGGCCCTCCTTGTTAAGGAGGACCAACCGACCCGACTTCCAGGCCGAAGGGAAACGACCTTGCCGCAGGCAAGCATCGAAGAGGGCGAGCACAAAGGGCTCAAACGCCTCAACCGAAAGGGCCCAGGCACGTCCTGGTATCCCATCCGGACCGGGGGCTGTGACCTTGCCTGACAACTTGGCAATGGCCGCCCCCAGCTCCGCCTGTGTAACAGGCGGCACCTCAGTGTCCTCCGTTGGCACATCGGTGTGATCATCGGGCGCCACCATAGGAGGCGGGACAAACTCCGATTCTTGGCTGGGGAATAACCCACCCACTACCGTTGTTATAACACCTGGCTGGAGGCTTTCCGTAACTGGTGGTGCCCACGGTCGCATCTTGCGGCGAACCCCTTTGTATGGGCGACCCCACGGATCGCGATCTAACGCCTCCAGCGTTCTCTCCCAGCCAAGTTCTTTAGCTTGCCCTATGGCAACGCCCAACTCACTCCGGCTCTCCCTATACTGGGCGTAGGCCTCCTGTATGCGGACCTCGTCCCTCGGCCTCCGACGCTGACAGCGAGAGTATACTCGGCGGAGGGCGGTGCACCGAACACGTAAGTGTTCGATCGCACCGCTCCACCAATACACCTGCCGCCGCGGTGGACACGGACGAAGACGGGGCATGGCCGTGTCACAGACACGAGCCATGGACTCCCCGAGTTCCTCCGCGGCCACATCTACGTCCGAGGTCGGGTTACACGGCCGCGAGAACCATGCCTGAACCAGGGCTGCCTCTAATAGCAACTCCCGGTCCAACTGTCCGAGTGCCCACCGAGGGCCCTCTCGTCGAGGCAATGAAGCAGGACGGGCGGTCGAAACCGCGGGGGACGCGGAGATGTCGATACCAACATACAAATGGTCCGACAGCGTCTCCACGCCCTCTAAAACTCCCCACTGATGAACACGACGTGCCAGGGTGGAGGACGCAAATGATACGTCCACAATCGAGCCACCCTGTTGTCTCACGCACGTGTTCACCGAGCCACGGTTCAAAACTACCAAGCCCTGCTCCACTACCCAGTCCTCAAGGGTCCTACCTTTGGGGTCGGACACCGGACATCCCCACGCCGAGGACTTGGCGTTGAGGTCGCCCACGAGAATAACGTCGGCGTGATCCCCCAACCTCCAAACCTAACCTAACCTTTTTTTTTTTTTTTTTTTTTTTTTTAACCGGGGTAAAAATGCGTGATCGCACTTCCTCGCTGACGCAAGAATCACTATTATGTGATTCTTGCGCCAGCGAGGGGCATGTGGGGCTCTTCCTCTATAGAACGCGGTGCGCTGTCGCACCGCAGAGAGGACATACCCACTAAAAAAGCCCCCGGGCGTTCCTCCGTCTGCCGTTTAGTGTGAGGGGACCCAAGAACCATATGGGCCTTTGGTGTTCCCCCCACGGCAGAGTTCTTCAACAACTCTCGCCCCGGTAAAAGGGCGAGAGTTTCCCTCCCCCTTGGCCCCATCGCGAGTGTTAAGCACCCGCGATGGGTACCGTCCTACTCCTACAGGGGCGCCCGGACGCAAGGCGCTCCCCGACCTACTCATGAATGTGACCCTAGGGAGCAAAGTCATGCACTCTGCTCCCCAGGGTCACCCCTTATGGCGGGAGACGACGGAGCTCAGCCCTTCGCCTCCCGCCAACGCGACGCCTACGAAGCGGGTGAGAGCTGGGATCTTGTTCTCTCACCCGCTCCGCGGCCTCTTTCTGCGAAACTACCGTCTCACAGAAAGAGGCCATCGACTCCCACGATCCCTCGCTCTCGAGCATCTTCTGTGTGATGTTCGAAAGCGAGAGATCGTCACCTACCTGAGCGACGAGCGCACTGCGCTCAGTCGCCCAAGCCGGACACTCGACCAACGTGTGATGCGCCGTATCATCGGCGCAATCACAGTGGTGGCAACGAGTGTCCGGCTCTCTCCTTGCCACCTTGCACAAGTAATGACCGAAGCACCCGTGCCCCGTCATTACCTGTGCAAGGTGGAAGGTAACCTCCCCCCCCTTGCGTCCGGCCCACTCTAACAAGTGAGGCCGGATCGCATCCACCGTGCGCGATCCGCTCAACGGCGGGTCGGCTTCCAACCGGTCTTTCCATCTACGGAGAACACGACGCCGCGATTCAGTACGCCACGTCGCCATGCCCTCCGGAAATGGACCCCGGTTGTTTAACGCCCCATCGCACCTCCGCCGGTACGCCGCGGCCAGCTCTTCCGCCTCCAGTTCCCACGGAGGGGAACCGGAGAGAAGACAGGCCGCGTCGAACGACACCGTGCGGTAGGTCCGGGCCGCCCTGGCGGCTATGACCCGCTGCGGCCTGCGCAGCAGGGCCACGTTACGCCGGTCCAGGGCGTCTGCCCATATGGGGGCGCCGTACAGCGCCATTGAGCGGACCACGCCGGCGTAAAGCCGCCGGCAACTCCCCCCTGGCCTGCCAACGTTGGGCAGGAGGCCACTCAAGGCTCCCGCCGCCGCAACTAACTTCGGGGCCAACCGTTTAAAGTGGGCCCCGAAGCTCCACCTGCTGTCGAGGACGATGCCCAAATAGCGCATCGTATCCCCGACAGGTATGGAGGTACCGCCGACTACTAAGTGGGAACCTGCAGGGGGCGCTTGCCGAGGTCCCCGCCTATGAAAGGCGAGGGCCTCGGTTTTATCAAGCGCCACCTGCAGTCCCAGCCTCCGTATGCGAGCGACCACCTGGGCCACACCGGCTGTGGCCGAGATGATCGCCCGCCTATGATCGGGGCCCCGGGCGGTCACCAGAGTGTCATCCGCGTACGCAATGGCGGTGACACCCGGGAGCCGTGAGTCCCGGAGCGCCCAATCAAACCCTATGTTCCACAGGAGAGGGCCTAAGACCGACCCCTGCGGAACACCCCGCGAGACGGGCCAACGCGCTATCTCGCCGCCTGCCACCGGATACACTACCTCTCGCC
This sequence comes from Nycteola revayana, assembly GCA_947037095.2. Taxonomy (NCBI): domain Eukaryota; kingdom Metazoa; phylum Arthropoda; class Insecta; order Lepidoptera; family Nolidae; genus Nycteola; species Nycteola revayana. Next base: position 25,402,385 of record OX344845.2, on the reverse strand, counting down.
CGCGCAGGTAGTGTCCGATGAGTACCCGGAGGTACCCAGGAACCCTATGGTATCGGAGGCCCTCCTCGATACATACCCAAGGGATGGTGTTGAAGGCGTTTTTGATGTCTAACGACACCGCCATCAACACCCCCCCCTGCTCGGTCGCTTCCCTAGATAGGGCCTGGAGCCGAGCGATCGCATCCAAAGTGGACCGACCCCTACGAAAACCATATTGGTCCCCGCAGAGATCGGGACCCGCCTCACTAAGATGTTTAGTGAGGCGTCCCGCGATCACCCTCTCCATCAGCTTACCCAATTCGTTCAAAAGAACGATTGGGCGATAAGCCGATGGAGATTCGGCCGGCCGGCCCTCCTTACTCAGAAGGACCAACCGACCAGACTTCCAGGCCGACGGGAATCGACCTTGCCGCAGGCATGCATCGAAGAGGGCGAGCACAAAGGGCTCAAACACCTCTACCGATAGGGCCCAGGCACGTCCGGGTATCCCATCCGGGCCGGGGGCCGTAGCCTTGCCAGACAACTTGGCAACGGCCACCCCCAGCTCCGCCGGAGTAACAGGCGGCACCTCAGTGTCGTCACCCTCGGTTGGCACAACGGCGTCTTCGTCAGGCGCTGCCATAGGGGGCGGAACAAACTCCGCGTCTTGGCTGGGAAAAAGCCCACCAACCACCATATTTAAAATGTTAGGCTGGAGGCTCTCTGTGACCGGTGGTGCCCAGGGCCGCAACTTACGGCGGACCCCTTTATATGGGCGACCCCAAGGATCGCGGTCTAGAGCCTCCAGCGTTTTCTCCCAGCCAAGATCTTTTGCTTGCCCTATGGCAACGCCCAACTGACTCCGGCTCTCCCTATAGGCGGCGTAGGTCTCTTGCACGCGGACCTCGTCCCTCGGCCTCCGACGCTGACAGCGGGAGTATATTCGGCGGAGGGCGGTGCACTGAGCTCTCAAGTGCTCAATCGCACCGCTCCACCAATACACCCGCCGTCGCGGTGGACACGGACGAAGCCGGGGCATGGCTGTGTCACACACCCGGGCCATGCACTCCCCGAGTTCGTCCGCGGCCACGTCGACGTCTGAGGCCGGGTTACAAGGCCGCGCAAACCACGCCTGGACCAGGGCTGCCTCCACCAATAGCTCCCGGTCCATTTGCCCGAGAGCCCACCTCGGACCCTCTCGTCCGGGCCGCGAAGCAGGGCGAGCGGCCGGAACCGCGGAGGACGCGGAGATACCGATATCAATGTATCGGTGATCCGATAACGTCTCCACGTCCTCTAACACCTCCCATTGGTGAACACGGCGTGCCAGGGCGGGGGACGCAAACGATACGTCAACAATCGAACCGCCCTGTTGCCTCACGCACGTGTCCACTGTGCCACGGTTCAACACCACTAGGCCCTGCTCCGCAACCCAGTCTTCGAGGGTCCTTCCTTTAGGGTCAGACCTCGGACAACCCCATGCCGAAGACTTGGCGTTGAGGTCGCCCACCAAAATGATGTCGGCGTGATTTCCCACCCCAACTAGCAGTCGACTGACCTCGTCCAGGTAAACCTCGAACTCGGCCAGCCCGCTGTTAGGGGAGAAATACATGCCGACGATGGTGAGCGACCCCAACACCGCCTTTACAAAGCCCCGCCCTCTTTCCACATTGAAAAAGGGCGGGGTGCCAACCGAGGGTGACGAAACCAAGGTCACCAAGCCATCCAGGTCCCCGACATAACAAGGACGGTCGGGGATCATGTATGGCTCGGCGACGACAGCAATATTGCTCAACCGCTGCGCCATGGTCTGCAGGAGAAGATCCTGGGCCCTGGCGCAGCGATTGAGGTTAGCCTGGAGGAGACTGAACACGGACCTATCCATCGATAGCCGTGTCCATCTCCTCCTCGAGCACCCGCCTCGCGGTTCCCTGATCCGACGGGATCATCGGCCTCAGCACCTTGCGCACGGGCGGCGCCTTGCACAGCTTGGAGCCGATACTGTGATCGGCTTCCCTTCCCGCCGAGGCGCAAATAGCGCACCTCGGTTTGGAGACAGTGCAAGACGCCGCCTTGTGTCCCGACTCCGAGCAGCGGAAACACAGACCCGAACGGTCTGTGTCATCGCAGCGGCAGCCCACGTGACCCGGTATTAAACACCGGAAACAGCGGAGTGGCCTCGGGTCCAGTATGACTACCGGAACCGAGACCATCCCCACCTTCACGCGGTCTGCCGCGCGCAACCGCTTCGCCACCGGAATCGGGACCGCACAAATGATGGTGCCGAGACCGAAGTGATCCCGCCTTATCTCGCCCACCCGGATTACGGAGGCTGGGCAGTCCCCAACCTTCGCCAGTGCAGCGGCAACCTCCTCAGGAACGGTGCAATCGTCGAGGCCTGAGATCCTCACCCCGATTGTTTTCTCGGGGCGAGTAATTTTGGCTACTGATGGATCTATATGAACCATCAGCGCCTCCCTCAGGGCCTCGGCTTTTGCACCACTATTGGCGCCGGGGATCTCTAGGATCCGACCCCCCGCCTGCCCCACCCGGAAACGAACACCCTGAGTGATGCCCAGGGCGTCCGTGTCCACAAGTCGGGCCTTACGGATAACGTCGGCGTAAGTGGCACCGCTCTTCTCCGCTTCCGGAGAGAGCGTTACCACCACTACCGACGAGCGAGGGGCGCGGAGCCGTCCCCCACGGTTGCGGTGACGTTTGCCTTTTTGGGCGGCGTCCTGCCCTCCCTTGGCGGCTTCCCTCTTGCGGGCGGCTTCCGCCGCGGCGGCCGCCTTCCTTCGGGCCTTCTTTTCGGCGGCGGTTTCTCTAGTGACGAAACCGTCCGCATCCACCCTCGGTCCCGCACCTGCTGCAGGCGTAGGCACCGCAGCCGAAGTGGAAGGGACGGGCTTAACGGTCGGGACAGAGGCCGAGGCCGAGGCCGGAGCCGAAGCCCTGCCTTTGCCCTTTCCTTTGCCCTTACCCTTCCCTTCCGGCAGCGGACCCGCCACAGCAGCCGCGTATGAAGTGCCAGCGGACGGTTTCGAAACCGCCGCCGCCGCCTGCTTGGCTGTCGCTCCCGGCGCCGTTATAACTGGCGGGTCGGCCAGTTTAATCGACACCGAAAGCGACTCCTTACGCTTCTCGTGCGCTAAGGGCGGACGTGTGTATGGGACCTCCTTGTCCCTCTGCCGCTCCCAATCTATGAAACGTTTGTCCATGGCGGACATCACCCGGCTCATCATCTGATCGAGGTAAGGCTCGAATGTGTCCGGGTGATCTCCGCCCTGGACACTCTTACCTCCTCCCTTCTTCTTGCTAGCCGGCGCCGGTGTCCCGGAGACAGCCGCAGCACCCGCCGCGACCTTCTCCATGCGGGCCACCGACTCCGCCATCTTGTCCAGCGTCTTCTGGAGGGCCGCCAGCTGACCCCTCAGCGAGGCGTTCTCCTCCCGAAGACGCTGCATTTCATCCGTGGCGTTCAACCGTAAGGTTGACGCCACAAGTTGTTGTAATCCATCCGCCGACTCGTACAAGTGCTTCTGGAAGGTGCCTTTAAGGTTGCCAGAGACCTTGGCGACCTTCCTCACCGTATCGGCGAAGTGAGCCGCCAACTCCCGGCACCCGTCGGCACCCAGCTCCGCACCTGCACCAGCCGGCGAAGAGCGCCCGCTCTGCACCTCCTGCAGCTTCTCCCGCAGCGCCCGCATCTCATTCGCCCGGACCTGCTCGGGAGTGAACACAACACACTCCCCCTTGCTCCCGGGCGGACGACCTTTCTTGGTCAGAGGGCGAGGGGCACCGCCCTGCTCGAGGTCGGAGCCCTCCGCACCACTCCCGTCCGTGTCCAGGGACACCCGAGAACCACTCAGGCAGCCCAGACTCCGCTGCGCCCCCAGCTTGGGAGCCTTGGCCTGTCCTTGAACAGGGACAGGGTCCCCAGCTGTGGACCAGTCGGAGTCAGAGTCCACCAAAGTGATACTCTGGCGGTCCCGGCTCCTCTTTCGCCCTATCGGCGAACTCGCCCGCTCGTCTACGTCCATTCGGTTGAGGACTACGACGGCCTTCCCTGCTAGCTGCACAGCGTCTACCGGTACTGGGCTCACGCCCCGCACCGCGTCGCTTGCACTCGCCCTCCTCTCCTTCCCTACGTCTGCAGATTTTTTTAAAAAAGGTAAATTTTCCATATTAATTCCCACGAGATGGGTCGTTCTATAAGGTCGACTGCGGGGTGACGCCCATCCCCGCAGCAAGGCAAATACACCCGGCCAGCGCCACGCTCGACCGGGGTGGTACCGTTAAAGACGGAGTAACGCCTCCGCCATTCACCTCTCGCCACGGTACAACAGCTTAGGTTGCGGCATTTTTTATAGAGGTTTGCATCCTCGCGACCCAGGCGATTAAGCCAAGGCCCCCGGTCCCCAAAACATGACTGGGGATTACGGGTTGGAAGCAAGCTCCCCGACCGACTGTTAAGCCGGCCCCCCCTAGCCCTAACGTTTTCCGCAGAAGGCGGAAAACAAAAACAACGAGCCCGAGAGGCCCAAAAAGACCCCCCGGCAACGAGACCCAAAAGGGGCCCCGCTGAATAACAAAATGGACCTCAAAAGAGGCCCATCTGCCACTGAAGCCCAAAAGGGACTCCAGTGACGACAACAAAAATAAACTAATCTATTTTAGCGGAGCCCAAAAGGACTCCGCTCTAACAACAAATAAAAACAAAAATTAACAAAATAAACTAATAAATTATTAACCTAAGCTAAACTACTGGCGGAGCGCCCAAGAAGACGCCCCGCCCGCGGACCTCAAGTCGTTGCTACGACGAGGCCCGCTCCACTTGGCCAGCTGCTAGCCGCCGGTCACCAATTGAAGATTGGTGACCGTCGTTGCCCAGGGTACACCACGAGGAGGTCGCTGCGCCGTCGTACCCCACCTAACCTAACCTTTTTTTTTTTTTTTTTTTTTTGTTTACCGGGGTAAAAATGCGCAACCGCACTTCCTCCCTAGCGCAGGGGTCACTATATACGTGATCCCTGCGCCAGTGAGGGGCATGTGGGGCTCATACTCTATAGAACGTGGTGCGCTGTCGCACCACAGAGAGTATGTACCCACTAAAAAAGCCCCCGGGTGTTCCTCCTTCTGTCGTTGGTGATGAGAGACCCAAGTACCGGTATAGGCCTTTGGTTATCTCTCCGACAGAGTACAACTATAACTCTCGCCCCGGTGAAGGGACTAGAGTTTCCTCCCCCTATGGCTCGATCGCGAGTGTTAAGCACCCGCGATGGATACCTTCCTACTCCTACAGGGATTGCCAGAACACAGTGGCATCCCCGACCTACTACATGAATGTGACCCTAGGGAGCAGATTCATGTTATCTGCTCCCCAGGGTCACCCCTTATGGCGGGAGACGGCGGATTTCGGCCCTCCGCCTCCGGCCAACGCGACGTCTACGAAGCGGATGAGAGCTGGAATCATCTTCTCTCACCCGCTCCGCGGCCTCCTTCTGTGAAACTACAGTCTCACAGAAAGAAGCCATCGACTCCCATGCTCCCTCGCTCTCGAGCATCCTCTTGATGATGGTCGAAAGCGAGAGGTCATTGCCTACATGTGCGATGAGCGCACCGCGCTCGGCCGCCCAAGCCGGACACTCGACCAGTGTGTGTTGCGCCGTATCATCGGCGCAATCACAGTGGTGACAACGAGTGTCCGGCTCTCTCCTTGCCACTTTGCACAGGTAATGACCGAAGCATCCGTGCCCCGTCATGACCTGCGCAATGCGGAAGGTTACCTCGCCCCTTTTACGTCCGGCCCACTCAAGCAAGTGAGGCCGGATCGCATCTACCGTACGTAATCCGCTCAATGGCGGGTCGGTTATCAGCCGGTCTTTCCATTCACGGAGGACACGACGCCGCGATTCAATACGCCACGTCGCCATGCCCTCCGGAAACGGATCACGGCCGTTTAAAACTCCGTCGCACCTCCGACGGTATGCCTCGGCCAGCTCCCTCGCCTCGAGTTCCCACGGAGGAGAACTAGAGAGAAGACAAGCCGCATCGAAGGATACCGTGCGGTAGGTACGAGCCGCCCTGGCGGCTATGACCCGCTGCGGCCGGCGCAGCAGGGCCACGTTACGCCTATCCAGTGCGTCCACCCATATCGGGGCGCCGTACAGCGCCATCGAGCGTATTACGCCCGCGTATAGTCGCCGGCAACTCCCCCCTGGCCTACCCAGGTTCGGCAGGAGACCACCGAGGGCTCCTGCCGCCGCTACTAACTTCGGGGCCAACCGATTAAAGTGGGCCCGGAAGTTCCACCTACTATCGAGGACGATACCTAAGTAACGCATCGTATCCCCGACTATAATGGAGGTGCCGCCGACGACTAAGCATGAACCTGCAGGGGGCGCTTGCCGAGGCCCCCGCTTATGAAAAGCGAGTGCCTCGGTTTTGTCAAGCGCCACCTGCAGTCCTAGCCTACGAATGCGAGCGACCACCTGAGCCACACCGGCTGTGGCCGAGATGTTCGCTCGCCTATGATCGGGACCTCGGGCGGTCACCAGAGTGTCATCCGCGTAAGCAATGGCGGTGACACCCGGGAGCCGGGTGTCCCGAAGCGCCCAATCAAAACCTATGTTCCACAGGAGGGGACCTAATACCGACCCCTGTGGAACCCCTCTAGAGACGGGCCAACGCCCCGTCCCGCCGCCTGCTATCGGGTACACTACCTCTCTACCGCGGAGATAGTGACCGATGAGTACCCGGAGGTACCCGGGCACCCTGTGGTATCTGAGGCCTTCCTCGATACAAACCCAAGGGATGGTGTTGAAGGCGTTTTTAATGTCTAACGACACCGCCATCAACACACCCCCCTGCTCGGTCGCGTCCCTTGAAAGGTCTCGAAGCCGAGTGATGGCATCTAAAGTAGAACGACCTCTACGAAAACCAAATTGATCCTCGCAGAGGTCGGGACCTACCTCACTAAGATGTTTAGTGAGGCGGCCAGCGATGACCCTCTCCATCAGCTTACCCAATTCATTCAGCAGAACGATCGGGCGATAAGCTGATGGCGATTCGGCCGGGCGGCCCTCCTTGTTAAGGAGGACCAACCGACCCGACTTCCAGGCCGAAGGGAAACGACCTTGCCGCAGGCAAGCATCGAAGAGGGCGAGCACAAAGGGCTCAAACGCCTCAACCGAAAGGGCCCAGGCACGTCCTGGTATCCCATCCGGACCGGGGGCTGTGACCTTGCCTGACAACTTGGCAATGGCCGCCCCCAGCTCCGCCTGTGTAACAGGCGGCACCTCAGTGTCCTCCGTTGGCACATCGGTGTGATCATCGGGCGCCACCATAGGAGGCGGGACAAACTCCGATTCTTGGCTGGGGAATAACCCACCCACTACCGTTGTTATAACACCTGGCTGGAGGCTTTCCGTAACTGGTGGTGCCCACGGTCGCATCTTGCGGCGAACCCCTTTGTATGGGCGACCCCACGGATCGCGATCTAACGCCTCCAGCGTTCTCTCCCAGCCAAGTTCTTTAGCTTGCCCTATGGCAACGCCCAACTCACTCCGGCTCTCCCTATACTGGGCGTAGGCCTCCTGTATGCGGACCTCGTCCCTCGGCCTCCGACTCTGACAGCGAGAGTATACTCGGCGGAGGGCGGTGCACCGAACACGTAAGTGTTCGATCGCACCGCTCCACCAATACACCTGCCGCCGCGGTGGACACGGACGAAGACGGGGCATGGCCGTGTCACAGACACGAGCCATGGACTCCCCGAGTTCCTCCGCGGCCACATCTACGTCCGAGGTCGGGTTACACGGCCGCGAGAACCATGCCTGAACCAGGGCTGCCTCTAATAGCAACTCCCGGTCCAACTGTCCGAGTGCCCACCGAGGGCCCTCTCGTCGAGGCAATGAAGCAGGACGGGCGGTCGAAACCGCGGGGGACGCGGAGATGTCGATACCAACATACAAATGGTCCGACAGCGTCTCCACGCCCTCTAAAACTCCCCACTGATGAACACGACGTGCCAGGGTGGAGGGCGCAAATGATACGTCCACAATCGAGCCACCCTGTTGTCTCACGCACGTGTTCACCGAGCCACGGTTTAAAACTACCAAGCCCTGCTCCACTACCCAGTCCTCAAGGGTCCTACCTTTGGGGTCGGACACCGGACATCCCCACGCCGAGGACTTGGCGTTGAGGTCGCCCACGAGAATAACGTCGGCGTGATCCCCCAGTCCAACCAGCAGTCGACCGACCTCGTCGAGGAAGACCTCGAACTCGGCCAGCCCGCTGTTGGGTGAGAAATACACACCGATGATGGTGAGCGACCCCAACACCGCCTTTACAAAGCCTCGCCCTCTTTCCACGTTGAAAAAGGGCGGGGTGCCAACGGAAGGCGACGACACTAAGGTCACCAAGCCGTCCAAGTCCCCGACATAACACGGACGGTCGGGGATCATGTACGGCTCAGCGACTACCGCAACGTTACTCAATCGCTGCGCCATGGTCTGCAGGAGAAGGTCCTGAGCCCTGGCGCAGTGATTGAGGTTGGCTTGGAGAAGTCTGAACATGGGCCTATCCATTGATGGTCGTATCCATCTCCTCCTCGATCACCTGCCTAGCGGTGCCCTGTTCCGTAGTCGGAACTGAGGGCCTAAGTGCCTTGCGCACGGTCGGCGCCTTACACAATTTGGAGCCGATACTATGATCGGCTTCCCTACCTGCCGAAGCGCAGACGTCGCACCTCGGCTTGGAGACGGCGCAGGACGCCGCCTTGTGGCCCGGCTCCGAGCAGCGGAAGCACAGACCGCTGCGGTCGGTGTCGTCGCAGCGACAGCCCACGTGACCCGGCACCAGACATCTGAAACATCTAAGTGGTCTCGGGTCGAGTATATCTACTCGTACCGAGACCAATCCTACCCTAACGCGTTCTACTTTCTGTAGACGCCTCGCCGCCGCGATCGGGACTGCACATATCGCAGTACCGGAACCGCGATGGTCCCGCCGTATATCTCCCGCCCTAATGGCGGAGACCGGACACTCCCCGACCCTCGCTAGAGCAGCAGCTAGCTCCTCAGGCAAAATGCAGTCGTCAATACTGCTGACCCTAACCCCGATCGTCTTCTCGGGACGAGTGATGGTAGCGACTGACGGGTCAATAAGTTTGACCAGAGCTTCCTTAAGGGACTCGGCCTTAGCGCCACTATTAGCGCCGGGGACCTCCAAAATCCTACCCCCAGCTAACCCCACCCGGAAACGAACGCCCTGAGTGATGCCCAGGGCCTCCGCATCGACCTGATGGGCCTTGCGAATGACATCGCTATATGTGGTGCCACTTTTCTCCGCCTCCGGAGAGAGTGTCACCACGACTACCGACGAGCGAGGGGCGCGGAGCCGTCCCTGACGGTTCTTACGACTACGCTTATTGGTAGCACCAACCTTTTTGGCGGCCTCCGCCCTGCGGGCGGCTTCCGCCGCGGCTGCCGTCTTCCTGCGGGCCTTCTTCTCCGCAGCGGTCTCCTTGCGAACGAAACCGTCCGCGTCGACCCTAGGCCCACCCGCTACAGGCGCGGGCACCGCTGCAGGCGCGGATACCGCTACAGGCGCGGGTACCGCAGCCGAAGTGGAAGGGACGGGCTGTACGGTCGGGACAGAGGCCGAGGCCGAGGCCGAAGCCGAGGCCTTACCCTTGCCCTTCCCTTTGCCCTTTCCCTTACCCTCCGGCGGCGGGCCCGCCGCAGCGGCCGCGTAAGATGTGACGGCGGACGGTTTCGCAACCGCAACCGCCGCCTGCGCAGCTGCCACTCCCGGCGCCGATATAACCGGCGGATTCGCTAACCTGATGGAGAGAGGTAGGGAAACTGACTCCTTCTTCTTCTTAGTCTCGTGGGCCAAGGGAGGACGCGAAAAAGGGACATCTCTGTCCCTCTGCCTCTCCCACTCCACGAGACGTTTGTCCATGGCGGACATCAACCGATCCATCATTCTCTCCGCATAAGGTTCGAATGAGTCCGGCTGATCTCCGCCGCGGACGCTCTTACTTGAGCCCTTCTTCGAAGACGTCGACGACCCGGAGACAGCCGCAGCACCCGCCGCGCCCTTCTCCATGCGGGCCACCGACTCCGCCATCTTATCCAGCGTCTTCTGGAGAGCCGCCAGCTGACCCCTCAGCGAGGCGTTCTCCTCCCGGAGACGCTGCATCTCGTCAGTAGCGTTCAACCTAAGGGTAGACGCTACTAACTGTTGGAGTGCATCCGCAGCCTCGTAGAGCTGCTTCTGCATCGTCCCTTTGAGGTTGCCGGAGACCCGGGCGACCTTTCTCACCGTCTCGGCGAGGTGGGCCGCAAGCTCCCGGCTCCCGTCGGCACCCAGCTCCGCGTCGGCGCCTCCCGCAGAAGAGCGCCCGCTCTGCACCTCCTGCAACTTATTGCGGAGTGCCTTCATCTCGTTAGACCTAACCTGCTCTTGGGTAAGAACAATGACCTCCTTGTTCTTACTGCCGAGCGGTCGGCCTCTCTTAGTTTTAGTATGGGGAGATCCGGCCCGTTCTAGGTCGGAACCCTCCACACTACTCTCCTCCGTATCAAGGATCACCTGAGTGTCGCTCAGGCACTCCAGGCTCCGATGCATCCCCAGCTTGGGGGCCTTGGCCTGTACTTTGACAGGGTCCCCAGCTACAGACGAGTCAGAGTCCGAATCTACTCGATTCACACTCGGGCGGTCCCGGATACGCTTTCGCCCTATTGGCGAGCTACCCCTCACATCGACGTCCATCCTATCCAGGATGACTACTACCTCCTTAGAGACTCTAGGCGGTTGCGCAGGCTCTGCAGCGGGGCTCACACCCCTAGCCGCGTCACTTACGCTCGCCCTCCTCTCTTTGCCTATAGTAGGCTGCGTGCGCTCTGCAGCGGGGATCGAACCCCCTGTTGCCACGCTCGCCCTCCTATCCTTAATTACCGCTAACGCGTGCGCGCGATCCGCAGGGGGGCTCGAACCCCTTACTGCGTCTCTCGCGCTCGCCCTCCTCTCCTTCACTACGTCTCCGGTTGTTGGTTTTTTATATGATTGGTCCATAATAAATCCCACGAGTAGGGCCGATATAAAAGGTCGACTACAGGGTGACGCCCATTCCCATAGCAAGGCGAATACAACCGGCCAGCGCCACGCTCGACCGGGGTGGTACCGTTAAAGACGGAGTAACGCCTCCGCCATCCACCTCTCGTCACGGTACGACAACTTAGGTTACGACATTTTTAAAGAGGTTTGCATCCTCGCGACCCAGGCGGTTAAGCCAAGGCCCTCGGTCCCCAAAACATGACTGAGGATTACGAGTTGGAAGTAAGCTCCCCAACCAGCGGTTAAGCCAGTCACCCTAGCCCTATCGTTTCCCGCAGAAGGCGGAAAACAAACAAACGATCCCGAGAGGCCTAAGGAGGTCCCTCGGCAACGAGACCCAAAGAGGGCCCCGCTGAATAACAACAATGCCACTGGAGCCCAGAAGGGGCAACAGTGACAGCTACACACAATAAATAAATATTATAATAGCGGAGCCAAGCAAAGACTCCGCTGTAAACTATAATTTAACTTAATATATAATTAAATAAATAAACTACTAGCGGAGCGCCCAAGGGGACGCCCCGCCCGCAGACCTCTAGTCGTTGCTACGACGAGGCCCGCTACTCTTGGCCAGCTGCTAGCCGCCGGTAACCAATTGAAGATTGGTGACCGTCGTTGCCCAGGGTGCACCACGGGGAGGTCGCTGCGCCATCGCACCCCACCTAACCTAACCTAACCTAACCTAACCTAACCTTTTTTTTTTTTTTTTTTTTGACGTGGTGGGAAATCTTTATCTTCTCGAGGAAGAGGGACAACCTCTTAACCTCGAGAAGGTCGACTGCCCGCCTTCCAAGGGTATAAGGAAGACGGGACGGTGCAGGGCTAACCCGCTAAAACCCACCACGGTAGCCTACCTCTGATGTTTGCACCAGCGTCTCTGGGGTCACACTGAGTTCACAACCAGAGACGCTGAGCTACATCCGCCCATAGGGGCCCCTCCCGGGAGAGCGATAACTCCCCCCCAGCGCTACTGCGCTTGTGTAGGCAACCAGCGGCTACAACTGGTTGCCTCTTCCCGGAATTGCTGCCGTAAGCGGGCGGCCAGAGTCCCCACTCTGGTCCTCAGCAATCCCGAGGCATTCTCGCACCAACTAAGGTTGGCGCGTCAGCGCCGAGTCTACACACGTATGGCATAGGCTCGGCGCTGCCCTTTCTCGCCAGCGGAATCATTACGTCCGCCGGCCTCGACCCCGCACCCTTCTGCGGCGTGCGGGGTCATTGCGCTCCCTGGCGCGTTCAGCGGTCTCCTTCTGAAGCATTACAGCTTCACAGAAGGAGACCACTGCCCTCCAACAATCTCTCGCCGTCACCATGGCATGAACCACGGCCGACGGCGAGAGGTCTCTCCCGATTATGTCAGTAAGGACTCGGCGCTCGGAGGTCCATGCTGGGCACTCCTCCAGCGTGTGTTGCGCCGAGTCCCTGTCACTGCTGCAATGGTAACAGCCCGCCGTGGGCTCTCTTCCGATGCGACTCAGGTACTCACCGAAACACCCGTGTCCGGTGAGTATCTGAGTCACTCTATACGTGACTCCAGCGCACTTCAGCTGGAGCCAAACCTCGAAATGAGGCAGGACGGCACCGACGGCGCGCTGGCGCGAGTTTCGCGGCGATTCCAGCCGCTCGCGCCAGATGTTGAGCGCCCGCCCGTGCGCGTCCCTCCTCACCCCTAGCGCGTCCGGGACGCCTCCGTCCTCCTGGCGAGCAGGGAAACGGATTCGGTCGTAGACCTCCGTGTCCATGCCCGCCAGGATATCAAACGGCGGAAAACGTGCCAAAAGTGTCGCCGCCTCGTACGATATTGTGCGATATCCTCGCACGATCCTGATGGCCATCACACGCTGCAGGCTGTTAAGGAGGTACCTGCAGCGGGAGGCGCCCGTCAGCCGATCCGACCAAACGGGCGCCCCATAGAGGGCCATGGATCGCACAACGCTGCCGTAGAGGCGGCGAATTTCCTCCCGCGGTCCCCCAAGGTTAGGCAGCAGTCTCTGAAGAGCACCTGCTGCCTTTTGCACTCGGGGAGCCAAACGCTCAAAATGCGTCACAAACGCCCAGTGGCTGTCCAGTATCAGGCCGAGATATTTAATCGTCGGCCCGATACTGACGACAGCGTCCCCAACCCTAATCGAAGTTATGGGCGGCTCCTCCCCACGACGGAGCCTGTGGAACCACAGGGCTTCCGTCTTCTGGGGAGCCACCCTTAAACCCAATCCCTCTATGCTCCGGATGACCCGCGTCACCCCGAGCTCCGCCAGCCTGGCGGTCGACCGAAAGTCGTCACCGCTAGCCAGCACCAAAGTGTCGTCCGCATAACAGCTGAGCTGTATGCCTGGGGGTAGACTGGTCCTCAACACCGTGTCGTATGCGAGGTTCCACAGCATGGGTCCCAGCACCGACCCCTGTGGAACCCCGCAGACGACTTCCCTAACTTTGACTTCCCCGCTCCGGTCCGTGAACAAGATCGACCTGTCGCGCAGGTACGCCCCGATGATCCTCCGCAAATACGGGGGCACATTGTGATGGTATAGTGCCTCCCGTATTGCTTGCCAGGGGAGGGAGTTAAAGGCGTTGACAATGTCCAAGCTGATTGCCAGCGCCACTCCCCCCCCCTCAACTGTGGCTTCCGCCAGTGTCCGGACGCGCCGGATTGCGTCAACGGTAGACCTACCCTGACGGAAGCCAAACTGGCAGTCGGATAGATCGGGGCCAACGCGCGACAGGTGTTCACTGAGGCGGGCCGCTAGGACTCTCTCGAAGAGTTTGCCCGCCTCGTCTAGTAAACATATGGGCCGGAACGAGGACGGTGAGTCCGCCGGCCTTCCAATCTTGGGGATGAGGACCAGTCTAGCCCTCTTCCAGTCTGCCGGAAAAATGCCTGAACGTAGGCAGTCAGTCATTAACTGGCGAAATCTTTCACCAAGTACTGTTAGGGCCAACACCCATGCTCTGCCCGGAATCCCGTCCGGGCCCGGGGCAGTGTTACGGGCCGAAAGCCGTCTAACAGCACGATCCAGCTCGCCCTCAGTTACTCCCAGATCCTCTGTCCATTCGACATCACCCGGGTGCAGCCGAGGGCGCGAGGATCCGTCACTTGGGAAGAGTGTATCTACCACTCTTTTGGTGAATCCCGGGTCTAGGGTCTCTGTCGCTGGAGGGACCCATGGGCGGAGTTTGCCCAGGACCATTTTATATGGTCTACCCCATGGGTCCCTGTTGAGCCCCTCGATGAGTTCTTCCCAAGCCCGCGCTTTGGCATCCCGGATAGCTATCTGAAATAACCTTGTTGCGGCACGGTACGACGTGTAGGCCTCTCCGATCTCTTCGGGCGTAGATCTGCGCCTTCTGCGCGTCCTAGTGTACCGGCGGCGCGCTCTGACGCAAGATACGCGTAGTTGCGCCAGGCTTGGCGACCACCAGTACACCGACCTTTTCCCTTTGCCCGGCCTAGCCCGGGGCATCGCGGCATCACAAAGCTCGGTCATTGTTCCTTTGAACCAGGCTGCAAAGACCTCGGGATCCGGTGGAACTACCCCGTTCACCCAATCCGCGACGTGGGCTGCAGCAACAAGTAGATCTTTGTCTAGCTGCTTTAAGGCCCATCGACGCGGAGCCTCCTGGGTAGTTGAGGCTTCCCTCCTGAAGTTGCGGAGGGGCTGAGCGACTCGGAAGGTGATATGCCGATGGTCGCTCAGGGTGGCCAGATCTTCTGCCACTCTCCACCCTGTCATCAAACGTGCCGCGGAAGGGGTTGCCCACGTCAAGTCGACGATGGACTCCCCCTGCCACCGCACGCAAGTGCTGACGCTTCCCACGTTCTGAAGCACCAGGCCTAGGGCGGCTGCCCATTCTTCGACTGCCTGTCCTCTTGCGTCGTTGCGATTATCGCCCCACACGCTGGAATGGGCGTTAAAGTCTCCTGCGACAAGGATCTGCCCAGGAAGCAGGCCGCGCACATAGTTGGCTACCCCATCCAAGTACGCCTCAAATTGAGCAAGGCCACTGTTCGGGGAGACGTAGCATGCCACAACTACTATTTCTCCCCACTCCACAGCGACAAATCCGGGGGATTTTTGGAGGAGAGCACAATGCGGATCTCCCGACCCTCCCGCCCAGTAGATAGCGACCGAGCCGTCTTCCGCCCCGAACCATCGAGGATGATCCGGCACAGCAAACGGCTCGGCTACCAGAGCTAAGGCAACCGACTGCTCCGCTAGCGTCTGGACGAGCAGGTCCTGCGCCGCGCGGCAGTGGTTGAGGTTGCCCTGGATTATCTTGTGGGGCGGGAATTCTGGGCCGTCAACTCGCCCTCTCTCAGACCTTGGTCTGTTTGTGCCGGCTGGTTTGTAGCTGGCGCCTCTTGGGTTGTCGAGTCCTTGTTAAAGGGCCCCCGTGTACCTTTCTTTGGAGGTGAACATTTAATGCCCCCCAGCCTGTGGTTTGCCTTGAGACCGTGGTCTCTGCAAACTGGGCAGGCAGGGCTTTCGGCAGTGCAGTTTTGTACTTTGTGCCCGGGTTCTCCGCACCCATAGCACAGTCCACTGCGATCGGTAGGGTTTCTGCATTGGTCCCGGACATGCCCCTGCTCCAGGCATCGGAAACATTGCAATGGTCTTGTCCTCAACGTTTCGACCTTCGCCAAGGACCATCCTACCCTTATATTCTTACCGTCCAGTTTATGGACGGCTTCTAGAGGGCACCTCACCCACACTGTCTGCATGCCAGACCGATGGAGCCTAAGCTCTCCCACCCTTATGCTCTCCTCAGAACATTTTGTTTGTTCGGCGACCGCTGCTGACACGTCGGACGGGGTAACGGAGTCGTCCAGGTCTATAACCCGCATTTCCCCCATCTTTACCGGGCGAGCTATTTTGGCCCCCGATTCGGAGAGGACCTCCCTGAGGCGTGTTGCGAGAGAGTCCGCCCTGGAGGAATTATCCGGCCCTGCTATTCTGAGGACCAGGCCCCCGTTGATGGCTCTCCTCTGGCTGATGCCTTGTTCCAGCCCGTAATCGGCCAAGTTAACCTGGGTCTTGGCCTTTCTGATGACCTCCGCAAGAGTTTGGCCCGAATCTGCAGCCACCGAGATGGTAATGGCGGCTGTTTTCGGGATTCGCTGAGGTCTGGGCTTTCCCTGGTTTGTCTTAACCAGGGGAGTCTTCTTTGCTGCGGCCTCTTGCGTCCTAGCGGCTTTCAAGGCCTTTTTCTCCTTAGAGCCCAGCACCCTGCTCCAGGGAACCTCCTTTTGCTGCCGTGGGTCTGCGATGGGAGATTGCAGGTTCGCGGCAGTTTCAATTGACTGGGACTCGGAGGCTAGAGCAGGCTGCTGGCTGGAAGGCTTCTTCGCCTTTTTCCCCTTGCCCCCTTTCTCTTGTGTTTGGGCTTTTCCAACGGTAGGTTTTGCCGTGGCGGCCGCCTCCTGGGCTTTCTTTTTGTTCCCCTTTGTTGGGGGAAGCTTCTCCTTTGTTGTTTCGGGGCGAAATTCGGCTCTTATTTCTGCCCGGAGAATGGAAATCCTGCTGTCCATGACGGCTGCTATTTTCTCCATCGTCACGGTGTCCTCCCTGGTCGACACTGGTGTCGCTGGTGCAGCCGGTGAGCTGAGAACAGAGAGCCTGTCCTTCGCCGTGTCGGCTCTGACGACCCCCTGGCTTTTGGTCTTTCTGCTCTCCGCAAGCTCCGCCTTTACTGCAGCCAACTCAGAGCGTAGCTCCTGGATCTCCCTTTCCAGGCACTCCGTGTCGACGGCCGCAGCTCGCTGGTGGAGAATTACGGTTGCGGCCTCCGATCTTCTCACCGATCGCCGCAAGGTGTTCTTGAGCTCCCCTTTAAGGTTCTTTGAAACGTCTGAGACCTTTTCTATAGACGACAAAGATTCCATTAGAGTCGAGCCCACATCCGCCGTGGGCTGATTCCGCAGTTCCTCCATTATCTCTTCCACGCTGGGAAGGGAGTCTTTCGCCCTTGATTTTACGGGGCGAACGTTCGGGTCCATGATGTCCCGTACATCCGCCTCTATATCGACGTCCTCGCTGTGGCTTCTTTTTGTTTTTCGTGTAGTGGCCCTCTTGCGCATGGCCGATGATGCACAGGAGGCCAAGGAAACCTCGGAAAATGCCGACGCCTGCGAACAGTCGCTGTCGTAGTCGACCTGTCGCTGTGGCTTCGTCCTGCTGGCCGGCCTTCTCCTGACGGGAGTAATCGGCGGCGGTAATGTCGAGGACCGCAAGTGCTTCAGACCCGCCAATCCGCCATCCTCGTCAAACACGATGGCCGGGTGGATGGGTGCAAGGCAGTCTTGCGAGACGTCCTCCACTCCTCGTGGGCACACAAAAACGGGTGTAGTCGCCCGTTCTTCGATCTCCGCTAGTGTGGTGGCTGGGATAGGGTTCAGCACCACTCGCGCTTCACTCCGGGTCTTAGGTGGAGTGCGCGGTAATTCTACTCGAGGACGCGCAAAACTGGGCGTGCGCGGCCTCTCCACGACCTCCGTGGCACTATCGAAATTGTTGCCCCCCCCAGAGACGGTGGGGCTGCCGGGTCCCGAGGGACCCGAAGGGGATTCTCCGGCCGGAGACCGACCGGTACCCCCCTGGGGTAGATTTTTCGCAATTAACCTAACCTTTTTTTTTTTTTTTTTTTTTTTTTTAACCGGGGTAAAAATGCGTGATCGCACTTCCTCGCTGACGCAAGAATCACTATTATGTGATTCTTGCGCCAGCGAGGGGCATGTGGGGCTCTTCCTCTATAGAACGCGGTGCGCTGTCGCACCGCAGAGAGGACATACCCACTAAAAAAGCCCCCGGGCGTTCCTCCGTCTGCCGTTTAGTGTGAGGGGAGCCAAGAACCATATGGGCCTTTGGTCATCCCCCCACGGCAGAGTTCTTCAACAACTCTCGCCCCGGTAAAAGGGCGAGAGTTTCCCTCCCCCTTGGCCCCATCGCGAGTGTTAAGCACCCGCGATGGGTACCGTCCTACTCCTACAGGGGCGCCCGGACGCAAGGCGCTCCCCGACCTACTCATGAATGTGACCCTAGGGAGCAAAGTCATGCACTCTGCTCCCCAGGGTCACCCCTTATGGCGGGAGACGACGGAGCTCAGCCCTCCGCCTCCCGCCAACGCGACGCCTACGAAGCGGGTGAGAGCTGGGATCTTGTTCTCTCACCCGCTCCGCGGCCTCCTTCTGCGAAACTACCGTCTCACAGAAAGAGGCCATCGACTCCCACGATCCCTCGCTCTCGAGCATCTTCTGTGTGATGTTCGAAAGCGAGAGATCGTCACCTACCTGAGCGACGAGCGCACTGCGCTCAGTCGCCCAAGCCGGACACTCGACCAACGTGTGATGCGCCGAATCATCGGCGCAATCACAGTGGTGGCAACGAGTGTCCGGCTCTCTCCTTGCCACCTTGCACAAGTAATGACCGAAGCACCCGTGCCCCGTCATTACCTGTGCAAGGCGGAAGGTAACCTCCCCCCCCTTGCGTCCGGCCCACTCTAACAAGTGAGGCCGGATCGCATCCACCGTGCGCGATCCGCTCAACGGCGGGTCGGCTTCCAACCGGTCTTTCCATCTACGGAGAACACGACGCCGCGATTCAGTACGCCACGTCGCCATGCCCTCCGGAAATGGATCCCGGTTGTTTAACGCCCCATCGCACCTCCGCCGGTACGCCGCGGCCAGCTCTTCCGCCTCCAGTTCCCACGGAGGGGAACCGGAGAGAAGACAGGCCGCGTCGAACGACACCGTGCGGTAGGTCCGGGCCGCCCTGGCGGCTATGACCCGCTGCGGCCTGCGCAGCAGGGCCACGTTACGCCGGTCCAGGGCGTCTGCCCATATGGGGGCGCCGTACAGCGCCATTGAGCGGATCACGCCGGCGTAAAGCCGCCGGCAACTCCCCCCTGGCCTGCCAACGTTGGGCAGGAGGCCACTCAAGGCTCCCGCCGCCGCAACTAACTTCGGGGCCAACCGTTTAAAGTGGGCCCCGAAGCTCCACCTGCTGTCGAGGACGATGCCCAAATAGCGCATCGTATCCCCGACAGGTATGGAGGTACCGCCGACTACTAAGTGGGAACCTGCAGGGGGCGCTTGCCGAGGTCCCCGCCTATGAAAGGCGAGGGCCTCGGTTTTATCAAGCGCCACCTGCAGTCCCAGCCTCCGTATGCGAGCGACCACCTGGGCCACACCGGCTGTGGCCGAGATGATCGCCCGCCTATGATCGGGGCCCCGGGCGGTCACCAGAGTGTCATCCGCGTACGCAATGGCGGTGACACCCGGGAGCCGTGAGTCCCGGAGCGCCCAATCAAACCCTATGTTCCACAGGAGAGGGCCTAAGACCGACCCCTGTGGAACACCCCGCGAGACGGGCCAACGCGCTATCTCGCCGCCTGCCACCGGATACACTACCTCTCGCCCGCGCAGGTAGTGTCCGATGAGTACCCGGAGGTACCCAGGAACCCTATGGTATCGGAGGCCCTCCTCGATACATACCCAAGGGATGGTGTTGAAGGCGTTTTTGATGTCTAACGACACCGCCATCAACACCCCCCCCTGCTCGGTCGCTTCCCTAGAAAGGGCCTGGAGCCGAGCGATCGCATCCAAAGTGGACCGACCCCTACGAAAACCGTATTGGTCCTCGCAGAGATCGGGACCCGCCTCACTAAGATGTTTAGTGAGGCGTCCCGCGATCACCCTCTCCATCAGCTTACCCAATTCGTTCAAAAGAACTATTGGGCGATAAGCTGATGGAGATTCGGCCGGCCGGCCCTCCTTGTTCAGAAGGACTAACCGACCAGACTTCCAGGCCGACGGGAATCGACCTTGCCGCAGGCATGCATCGAAGAGGGCGAGCACAAAGGGCTCAAACACCTCTACCGATAGGGCCCAGGCACGTCCGGGTATCCCATCCGGGCCGGGGGCCGTAGCCTTGCCAGACAACTTGGCAACGGCCACCCCCAGCTCCGCCGGAGTAACAGGCGGCACCTCAGTGTCGTCACCCTCGGTTGGCACAACGGCGTCTTCGTCAGGCGCTGCCATAGGGGGCGGAACAAACTCCGCGTTTTGGCTGGGAAAAAGCCCACCAACCACCATATTCAAAATGTTAGGCTGGAGGCTCTCTGTGACCGGTGGTGCCCAGGGCCGCAACTTACGGCGGACCCCTTTATACGGGCGACCCCACGGATCTCGGTCTAGAGCCTCCAGCGTTCTTTCCCAGCCAATATCTTTTGCTTGCCCTATGGCAACGCCCAACTGACTCCGGCTCTCCCTATAGGCGGCGTAGGTCTCTTGCACGCGGACCTCGTCCCTCGGCCTCCGACGCTGACAGCGGGAGTATATTCGGCGGAGGGCGGTGCACTGAGCTCTCAAGTGCTCAATCGCACCGCTCCACCAATACACCCGCCGTCGCGGTGGACACGGACGAAGCCGGGGCATGGCTGTGTCACACACCCGGGCCATGCACTCCCCGAGTTCGTCCGCGGCCACGTCGACGTCTGAGGCCGGGTTACAAGGCCGCGCAAACCACGCCTGGACCAGGGCTGCCTCCACCAATAGCTCCCGGTCCATTTGCCCGAGAGCCCACCTCGGACCCTCTCGTCCGGGCCGCGAAGCAGGGCGAGCGGCCGGAACCGCGGAGGACGCGGAGATACCGATATCAATGTACCGGTGATCCGATAACGTCTCCACGTCCTCTAACACCTCCCATTGGTGAACACGGCGTGCCAGGGCGGGGGACGCAAACGATACGTCAACAATCGAACCGCCCTGTTGCCTCACGCACGTGTCCACTGTGCCACGGTTCAACACCACTAGGCCCTGCTCCGCAACCCAGTCTTCGAGGGTCCTTCCTTTAGGGTCGGACCTCGGACAACCCCATGCCGAAGACTTGGCGTTGAGGTCGCCCACCAAAATGATGTCGGCGTGATTTCCCACCCCAACTAGCAGTCGACTGACCTCGTCCAGGTAAACCTCGAACTCGGCCAGCCCGCTGTTAGGGGAGAAATACATGCCGACGATGGTAAGCGACCCCAACACCGCCTTTACAAAGCCCCGCCCTCTTTCCACATTGAAAAAGGGCGGGGTGCCAACCGAGGGTGACGAAACCAAGGTCACCAAGCCATCCAGGTCCCCGACATAACAAGGACGGTCGGGGATCATGTATGGCTCGGCGACGACAGCAATATTGCTCAACCGCTGCGCCATGGTCTGCAGGAGAAGATCCTGGGCCCTGGCGCAGCGATTGAGGTTAGCCTGGAGGAGACTGAACACGGACCTATCCATCGATAGCCGTGTCCATCTCCTCCTCGAGCACCCGCCTCACGGTTCCCTGATCCGACGGGATCATCGGCCTCAGCACCTTGCGCACGGGCGGCGCCTTGCACAGCTTGGAGCCGATACTGTGATCGGCTTCCCTTCCCGCCGAGGCGCAAATAGCGCACCTCGGTTTGGAGACAGTGCAAGACGCCGCCTTGTGTCCCGACTCCGAGCAGCGGAAACACAGACCCGAACGGTCTGTGTCATCGCAGCGGCAGCCCACGTGACCCGGTATTAAGCACCGGAAACAGCGGAGTGGCCTCGGGTCCAGTATGACTACCGGAACCGAGACCATCCCCACCTTCACGCGGTCTGCCGCGCGCAACCGCTTCGCCACCGGAATCGGGACCGCACAAATGATGGTGCCGAGACCGAAGTGATCCCGCCTTATCTCGCCCACCCGGATTACGGAGGCTGGGCAGTCCCCAACCTTCGCCAGTGCAGCGGCAACCTCCTCAGGAACGGTGCAATCGTCGAGGCCTGAGATCCTCACCCCGATTGTTTTCTCGGGGCGAGTAATTTTGGCTACTGATGGATCTATATGGACCATCAGCGCCTCCCTCAGGGCCTCGGCTTTTGCACCACTATTGGCGCCGGGGATCTCTAGGATCCGCCCCCCCGCCTGCCCCACCCGGAAACGAACACCCTGAGTGATGCCCAGGGCGTCCGTGTCCACAAGTCGGGCCTTACGGATAACGTCGGCGTAAGTGGCACCGCTCTTCTCCGCTTCCGGAGAGAGCGTTACCACCACTACCGACGAGCGAGGGGCGCGGAGCCGTCCCCCACGGTTGCGGTGACGTTTGCCTTTTTGGGCGGCGTCCTGCCCTCCCTTGGCGGCTTCCCTCTTGCGGGCGGCTTCCGCCGCGGCGGCCGCCTTCCTTCGGGCCTTCTTTTCGGCGGCGGTTTCTCTAGTGACGAAACCGTCCGCATCCACCCTAGGTCCCGCACCTGCTGCAGGCGTAGGCACCGCAGCCGAAGTGGAAGGGACGGGCTGAACGGTCGGGACAGAGGCCAAGGCCGAGGCCGGAGCCGAGGCCTTGCCTTTGCCCTTTCCTTTGCCCTTACCCTTCCCTTCCGGCAGCGGACCCGCCACAGCAGCCGCGTACGAAGTGCCAGCGGACGGTTTCGAAACCGCCGCCGCCGCCTGCTTGGCTGTCGCTCCCGGCGCCGTTATAACTGGCGGGTCGGCCAGCTTAATCGACACCGAGAGCGACTCCTTTTTCTTCTTCGTTTCGTGAGCAAGGGGCGGACGTGTATAAGGGACCTCCTTGTCCCTTTGTCGCTCCCAAGCCACGAAACGTTGGTCCATGGCGGACATCACCCGATCCATCATCTTTTCGAGAAGCGGCTCGAGTGTATCCGGGTGATCCTCGCCCTGGACGCTCTTCCCTCCTCCCTTCTTTTTCGGTGCCGGTGTCCCGGAGACAGTCGCAGCACCCGCAGCGACCTTCTCCATGCGGGCCACCGACTCCGCCATCCGATCCAGCGTCTTCTGGAGGGCCGCCAGCTGACCCCTCAGCGAGGCGTTCTCCTCCCGAAGACGCTGCATTTCATCGGTGGCGTTCAACCGTAAGGTTGACGCCACCAGCTGCTGTAGGCCGTCCGCCGACTCATACAGGTGTTTTTGAAAGGTGCCCTTAAGGTTGCCGGAGACCTTGGCGACCTTCCTCACCGTATCGGCAAAGTGAGCCGCCAACTCCCGGCATCCATCAGCACCCAGCTCCGCACCCGCACCAGCCGGCGAACCCTGCACCTCCTGCAGCTTCTCCCTGAGAGCCCGCATCTCGTTCGCCCGGATCTGCTCAGGGGTGTACACCACGCACTCCCCCTTGCTCCCGGGCGGACGACCTTTCTTGGTCACAGGGCGAGGGGCCCCGCTCTGCTCGAGATCGGAACCCTCCGCCCCACTCCCGTCAGTGTCCAGGGACGCCCGAGAACCACTCAGGCAGACCGGACTCCGCTGCGCCCCCAGCTTGGGAGCCTTGGCCTGTCCTTGGACAGGGACAGGGTCCCCAGCTGTGGACCAGTCGGAGTCAGAGTCCACCAAAGTAATACTCTGGCGGTCCCGGCTCCGCTTACGCCCAATCGGCGAGCTCGCACGCTCGTCTACCTCCATCCTGTTGAGGACAACTACGGCCTTCCCTGCGAGCTTCGCAGCGTCCACCGGTACTGGGCTCACGCCCCGCACCGCGTCGCTCGCGCTCGCCCTCCTCTCCCTCCCTACCTCCAACGATTTGGTTTTTAAAAAAGAATCCATATTTATTCCCACGATAAGGGTCGTTATGTAGGTCGACTGCGGGGTGACGCCCATCCCCGCAGCAAGGCAAATACACCCGGCCAGCGCCACGCTCGACCGGGGTGGTACCGTTAAAGACGGAGTAACGCCTCCGCCATTCACCTCTCACCACGGTACGACAGCTTAGGTTGCGGCATTTTTTATAGAGGTTTGCATCCTCGCGACCCGGGCGGTTAAGCCAAGGCCCCCGGTCCCCAAAACATGACTGGGGATTACGGGTTGGGAGCAAGCTCCCCGACCGACTGTTAAGCCGGCCCCCCCTAGCCCTAATCGTTTCCCGCTGAAGGCGGAAAACAAAAACAACGAGCCCGAGAGGCCCAAAAAGACCCCCCGGCAACGAGACCCAAAAGGGGCCCCGCTGAATAACAAAATGGACCTCAAAAGAGGCCCATCTGCCACTGAAGTCCAAAAGGGACTCCAGTGACGACAACAAAGATAAAACTACGTCTATCTAGCGGAGCCCAAAAGGACTCCGCTCTAACAACAAAATACAAAAATTAACAAAATAAACTAATAAATTACTAACCTAAGCTAAACTACTGGCGGAGCGCCCAAGAAGACGCCCCGCCCGCGGACCTCAAGTCGTTGCTACGACGAGGCCCGCTCCACTTGGCCAGCTGCTAGCCGCCGGTCACCAATTGAAGATTGGTGACCGTCGTTGCCCAGGGTACACCACGAGGAGGTCGCTGCGCCGTCGTACCCCGCAATTAACCTTTTTTTTTTTTTTTTTTTTTTGTTTACCGGGGTAAAAATGCGCAACCGCACTTCCTCCCTAGCGCAGGGGTCACTATATACGTGATCCCTGCGCCAGTGAGGGGCATGTGGGGCTCATACTCTATAGAACGTGGTGCGCTGTCGCACCACAGAGAGTATGTACCCACTAAAAAAGCCCCCGGGTGTTCCTCCTTCTGTCGTTGGTGATGAGAGACCCAAGTACCGGTATAGGCCTTTGGTTATCTCTCCGACAGAGTACAACTATAACTCTCGCCCCGGTGAAGGGACTAGAGTTTCCTCCCCCTATGGCTCGATCGCGAGTGTTAAGCACCCGCGATGGATACCTTCCTACTCCTACAGGGATTGCCAGAACACAGTGGCATCCCCGACCTACTACATGAATGTGACCCTAGGGAGCAGATTCATGTTATCTGCTCCCCAGGGTCACCCCTTATGGCGGGAGACGGCGGATTTCGGCCCTCCGCCTCCGGCCAACGCGACGTCTACGAAGCGGATGAGAGCTGGAATCATCTTCTCTCACCCGCTCCGCGGCCTCCTTCTGTGAAACTACAGTCTCACAGAAAGAAGCCATCGACTCCCATGCTCCCTCGCTCTCGAGCATCCTCTTGATGATGGTCGAAAGCGAGAGGTCATTGCCTACATGTGCGATGAGCGCACCGCGCTCGGCCGCCCAAGCCGGACACTCGACCAGTGTGTGTTGCGCCGTATCATCGGCGCAATCACAGTGGTGACAACGAGTGTCCGGCTCTCTCCTTGCCACTTTGCACAGGTAATGACCGAAGCATCCGTGCCCCGTCATGACCTGCGCAATGCGGAAGGTTACCTCGCCCCTTTTACGTCCGGCCCACTCAAGCAAGTGAGGCCGGATCGCATCTACCGTACGTAATCCGCTCAATGGCGGGTCGGTTATCAGCCGGTCTTTCCATTCACGGAGGACACGACGCCGCGATTCAATACGCCACGTCGCCATGCCCTCCGGAAACGGATCACGGTCGTTTAAAACTCCGTCGCACCTCCGACGGTATGCCTCGGCCAGCTCCCTCGCCTCGAGTTCCCACGGAGGAGAACTAGAGAGAAGACAAGCCGCATCGAAGGATACCGTGCGGTAGGTACGAGCCGCCCTGGCGGCTATGACCCGCTGCGGCCGGCGCAGCAGGGCCACGTTACGCCTATCCAGTGCGTCCACCCATATCGGGGCGCCGTACAGCGCCATCGAGCGTATTACGCCCGCGTATAGTCGCCGGCAACTCCCCCCTGGCCTACCCAGGTTCGGCAGGAGACCACCGAGGGCTCCTGCCGCCGCTACTAACTTCGGGGCCAACCGATTAAAGTGGGCCCGGAAGTTCCACCTACTATCGAGGACGATACCTAAGTAACGCATCGTATCCCCGACTATAATGGAGGTGCCGCCGACGACTAAGCATGAACCTGCAGGGGGCGCTTGCCGAGGCCCCCGCTTATGAAAAGCGAGTGCCTCGGTTTTGTCAAGCGCCACCTGCAGTCCTAGCCTACGAATGCGAGCGACCACCTGAGCCACACCGGCTGTGGCCGAGATGTTCGCTCGCCTATGATCGGGACCTCGGGCGGTCACCAGAGTGTCATCCGCGTAAGCAATGGCGGTGACACCCGGGAGCCGGGTGTCCCGAAGCGCCCAATCAAAACCTATGTTCCACAGGAGGGGACCTAATACCGACCCCTGTGGAACCCCTCTAGAGACGGGCCAACGCCCCGTCCCGCCGCCTGCTATCGGGTACACTACCTCTCTACCGCGGAGATAGTGACCGATGAGTACCCGGAGGTACCCGGGCACCCTGTGGTATCTGAGGCCTTCCTCGATACAAACCCAAGGGATGGTGTTGAAGGCGTTTTTAATGTCTAACGACACCGCCATCAACACACCCCCCTGCTCGGTCGCGTCCCTTGAAAGGTCTCGAAGCCGAGTGATGGCATCTAAAGTAGAACGACCTCTACGAAAACCAAATTGATCCTCGCAGAGGTCGGGACCTACCTCACTAAGATGTTTAGTGAGGCGGCCAGCGATGACCCTCTCCATCAGCTTACCCAATTCATTCAGCAGAACGATCGGGCGATAAGCTGATGGCGATTCGGCCGGGCGGCCCTCCTTGTTAAGGAGGACCAACCGACCCGACTTCCAGGCCGAAGGGAAACGACCTTGCCGCAGGCAAGCATCGAAGAGGGCGAGCACAAAGGGCTCAAACGCCTCAACCGAAAGGGCCCAGGCACGTCCTGGTATCCCATCCGGACCGGGGGCTGTGACCTTGCCTGACAACTTGGCAATGGCCGCCCCCAGCTCCGCCTGTGTAACAGGCGGCACCTCAGTGTCCTCCGTTGGCACATCGGTGTGATCATCGGGCGCCACCATAGGAGGCGGGACAAACTCCGATTCTTGGCTGGGGAATAACCCACCCACTACCGTTGTTATAACACCTGGCTGGAGGCTTTCCGTAACTGGTGGTGCCCACGGTCGCATCTTGCGGCGAACCCCTTTGTATGGGCGACCCCACGGATCGCGATCTAACGCCTCCAGCGTTCTCTCCCAGCCAAGTTCTTTAGCTTGCCCTATGGCAACGCCCAACTCACTCCGGCTCTCCCTATACTGGGCGTAGGCCTCCTGTATGCGGACCTCGTCCCTCGGCCTCCGACGCTGACAGCGAGAGTATACTCGGCGGAGGGCGGTGCACCGAACACGTAAGTGTTCGATCGCACCGCTCCACCAATACACCTGCCGCCGCGGTGGACACGGACGAAGACGGGGCATGGCCGTGTCACAGACACGAGCCATGGACTCCCCGAGTTCCTCCGCGGCCACATCTACGTCCGAGGTCGGGTTACACGGCCGCGAGAACCATGCCTGAACCAGGGCTGCCTCTAATAGCAACTCCCGGTCCAACTGTCCGAGTGCCCACCGAGGGCCCTCTCGTCGAGGCAATGAAGCAGGACGGGCGGTCGAAACCGCGGGGGACGCGGAGATGTCGATACCAACATACAAATGGTCCGACAGCGTCTCCACGCCCTCTAAAACTCCCCACTGATGAACACGACGTGCCAGGGTGGAGGACGCAAATGATACGTCCACAATCGAGCCACCCTGTTGTCTCACGCACGTGTTCACCGAGCCACGGTTTAAAACTACCAAGCCCTGCTCCACTACCCAGTCCTCAAGGGTCCTACCTTTGGGGTCGGACACCGGACATCCCCACGCCGAGGACTTGGCGTTGAGGTCGCCCACGAGAATAACGTCGGCGTGATCCCCCAGTCCAACTA
The DNA here is from genome assembly GCA_947037095.2 of Nycteola revayana. Classification (NCBI taxonomy): domain Eukaryota; kingdom Metazoa; phylum Arthropoda; class Insecta; order Lepidoptera; family Nolidae; genus Nycteola; species Nycteola revayana. Next base: position 25,374,654 of record OX344845.2, on the reverse strand, counting down.
GCAGTCGACCGACCTCGTCGAGGAAGACCTCGAACTCGGCCAGCCCGCTGTTGGGTGAGAAATACACACCGATGATGGTGAGCGACCCCAACACCGCCTTTACAAAGCCTCGCCCTCTTTCCACGTTGAAAAAGGGCGGGGTGCCAACGGAAGGCGACGACACTAAGGTCACCAAGCCGTCCAAGTCCCCGACATAACACGGACGGTCGGGGATCATGTACGGCTCAGCGACTACCGCAACGTTACTCAATCGCTGCGCCATGGTCTGCAGGAGAAGGTCCTGAGCCCTGGCGCAGTGATTGAGGTTGGCTTGGAGAAGTCTGAACATGGGCCTATCCATTGATGGTCGTATCCATCTCCTCCTCGATCACCTGCCTAGCGGTGCCCTGTTCCGTAGTCGGAACTGAGGGCCTAAGTGCCTTGCGCACGGTCGGCGCCTTACACAATTTGGAGCCGATACTATGATCGGCTTCCCTACCTGCCGAAGCGCAGACGTCGCACCTCGGCTTGGAGACGGCGCAGGACGCCGCCTTGTGGCCCGGCTCCGAGCAGCGGAAGCACAGACCGCTGCGGTCGGTGTCGTCGCAGCGACAGCCCACGTGACCCGGCACCAGACATCTGAAACATCTAAGTGGTCTCGGGTCGAGTATATCTACTCGTACCGAGACCAATCCTACCCTAACGCGTTCTACTTTCTGTAGACGCCTCGCCGCCGCGATCGGGACTGCACATATCGCAGTACCGGAACCGCGATGGTCCCGCCGTATATCTCCCGCCCTAATGGCGGAGACCGGACACTCCCCGACCCTCGCTAGAGCAGCAGCTAGCTCCTCGGGCAAAATGCAGTCGTCAATACTGCTGACCCTAACCCCGATCGTCTTCTCGGGACGAGTGATGGTAGCGACTGACGGGTCAATAAGTTTGACCAGAGCTTCCTTAAGGGACTCGGCCTTAGCGCCACTATTAGCGCCGGGGACCTCCAAAATCCTACCCCCAGCTAACCCCACCCGGAAACGAACGCCCTGAGTGATGCCCAGGGCCTCCGCATCGACCTGATGGGCCTTGCGAATGACATCGCTATATGTGGTGCCACTTTTCTCCGCCTCCGGAGAGAGTGTCACCACGACTACCGACGAGCGAGGAGCGCGGAGCCGTCCGTGACGGTTCTTGCGACTACGCTTATTGGTAGCACCAACCTTTTTGGCGGCCTCCGCCCTGCGGGCGGCTTCCGCCGCGGCTGCCGTCTTCCTGCGGGCCTTCTTCTCCGCAGCGGTCTCCTTGCGAACGAAACCGTCCGCGTCGACCCTAGGCCCACCCGCTACAGGCGCGGGCACCGCTGCAGGCGCGGATACCGCTACAGGCGCGGGTACCGCAGCCGAAGTGGAAGGGACGGGCTGTACGGTCGGGACAGAGGCCGAGACCGAGGCCGAAGCCGAGGCCTTGCCCTTGCCCTTCCCTTTGCCCTTTCCCTTACCCTCCGGCGGCGGGCCCGCCGCAGCGGCCGCGTAAGATGTGACGGCGGACGGTTTCGCAACCGCAACCGCCGCCTGCGCAGCTGTCACTCCCGGCGCCGATATCACCGGCGGGTTGGCTAACCTAATGGACAAAGCCACCGACTCCTTCTTCCTGGTCTCGTGGGCTAGGGGCGGGCGCGAGAAAGGGACATCTCTGTCCCTCTGCCTCTCCCACTCCACGAAACGTTTGTCCACGGCGGACATCAACCGATTCATCATTCTCTCCATATAAGGTTCGAATGAGTCCGGCTGATCTCCGCCGCGGACGCTCTTACTTGAGCCCTTCTTAGATGTTGACGCCGGCGACCCGGAGACAGCCGCAGCACCCGCCGCGCCCTTCTCCATGCGGGCCACCGACTCCGCCATCCTGTCCAGCGTCTTCTGGAGAGCCGCCAGCTGACCCCTCAGCGAGGCGTTCTCCTCCCGGAGACGCTGCATCTCGTCGGTAGCGTTCATCCTGAGGGTAGAAGCTACTAACTGTTGCATAGCATCCGCAGCCTCGTAGAGCTGCTTCTGCATCGTCCCTTTGAGGTTGCCGGAGACCCTGGCGACCTTTCTCACCGTCTCGGCGAGGTGGGCCGCAAGCTCCCGGCTCCCGTCGGCACCCAGCTCCGCGTCGGCGCCTCCCGCAGAAGAGCGCCCGCTCTGCACCTCCTGCAACTTATCGCGGAGTGCCTTCATCTCGTTTGACCTAACCTGCTCTTGGGTAAGAACAATGACCTCCTTGTTCTTACTGCCGAGCGGTCGGCCTCTCTTAGTTTTAGTATGGGGAGATCCGGCCCGTTCTAGGTCGGAGCCCTCCACACTACTCTCCTCCGTGTCAAGGATCACCCGAGTGTCGCTCAGGCACTCCAGGCTCCGATGCATCCCCAGCTTGGGGGCCTTGGCCTGTACTTTGACAGGGTCCCCAGCTACAGACGAGTCAGAGTCCGAATCTACCCGATTCACACTCGGGCGGTCCCGGATACGCTTCCGCCCTATTGGCGAGCTACCCCTCGCATCGACGTCCATCCTATCCAGGATGACGACTACCTCCTTAGAAATGACGGGCGACTGCGCAAGCTCTGCAGCGGGGCTCACACCCCTAACCGCGTCCCTCACGCTCGCCCTCCTCTCCTTGCCTATAGTAGGCTGCGTGCGCTCTGCAGCGGGAATCGAACCCCCTGTTGCCACGCTCGCCCTTCTTTCCTTAGCCACCGCTAACGCGTTCGCACGATCTGCAGGGGGGCTCGAACCCCTTACTGCGTCTCTAGCGCTCGCCCTCCTCTCCTTCACTATACCGTCTGTCGATGATTTTTTATATGTGTTATCCATAATAAATCCCACGAGTAGGGCCGATATAAAAGGTCGACTACAGGGTGACGCCCATTCCCATAGCAAGGCGAATACAACCGGCCAGCGCCACGCTCGACCGGGGTGGTACCGTTAAAGACGGAGTAACGCCTCCGCCATCCACCTCTCGTCACGGTACGACAACTTAGGTTACGACATTTTTAAAGAGGTTTGCATCCTCGCGACCCAGGCGGTTAAGCCAAGGCCCTCGGTCCCCAAAACATGACTGAGGATTACGAGATGGGAGCAAGCTCCCCAACCAGCGGTTAAGCCGGTCACCCTAGCCCTATCGTTTCCCGCAGAAGGCGGAAAACAAACTAACGATTCCGAGAGGCCTAAGGAGGTCCCTCGGCAACGAGACCCAAAGAGGGCCCCGCTGAATAACAACAATGCCACTGGAGCCCAGAAGGGGCAACAGTGACAGCTACACACAATAAATAAATATTATAATAGCGGAGCCAAGCAAAGACTCCGCTGTAAACTATAATTTAACTTAATATATAATTAAATAAATAAACTACTAGCGGAGCGCCCAAGGGGACGCCTCGCCCGCGGACCTCTAGTCGTTGCTACGACGAGGCCCGCTACTCTTGGCCAGCTGCTAGCCGCCGGTAACCAATTGAAGATTGGTGACCGTCGTTGCCCAGGGTGCACCACGGGGAGGTCGCTGCGCCATCGCACCCCACCCCGCAATTAACCTAACCTTTTTTTTTTTTTTTTTGTTTACCGGGGTAAAAATGCGCAACCGCACTTCCTCCCTGGCGCAGGGGTCACTATATACGTGGTCCCTGCGCCAGTGAGGGGCATGTGGGGCTCATACTCTATAGAACGTGGTGCGCTGTCGCACCACAGAGAGTATGTACCCACTAAAAAAGCCCCCGGGTGTTCCTCCTTCTGTCGTTGGTGATGAGAGACCCAAGTACCGGTATAGGCCTTTGGTTATCTCTCCGACAGAGTACAACTATAACTCTCGCCCCGGTGAAGGGACTAGAGTTTCCTCCCCCTATGGCTCGATCGCGAGTGTTAAGCACCCGCGATGGATACCTTCCTACTCCTACAGGGATTGCCAGAACACAGTGGCATCCCCGACCTACTACATGAATGTGACCCTAGGGAGCAGATTCATGTTATCTGCTCCCCAGGGTCACCCCTTATGGCGGGAGACGGCGGATTTCGGCCCTCCGCCTCCGGCCAACGCGACGTCTACGAAGCGGATGAGAGCTGGAATCATCTTCTCTCACCCGCTCCGCGGCCTCCTTCTGTGAAACTACAGTCTCACAGAAAGAAGCCATCGACTCCCATGCTCCCTCGCTCTCGAGCATCCTCTTGATGATGGTCGAAAGCGAGAGGTCATTGCCTACATGTGCGATGAGCGCACCGCGCTCGGCCGCCCAAGCCGGACACTCGACCAGTGTGTGTTGCGCCGTATCATCGGCGCAATCACAGTGGTGACAACGAGTGTCCGGCTCTCTCCTTGCCACTTTGCACAGGTAATGACCGAAGCATCCGTGCCCCGTCATGACCTGCGCAATGCGGAAGGTTACCTCGCCCCTTTTACGTCCGGCCCACTCAAGCAAGTGAGGCCGGATCGCATCTACCGTACGTAATCCGCTCAATGGCGGGTCGGTTATCAGCCGGTCTTTCCATTCACGGAGGACACGACGCCGCGATTCAATACGCCACGTCGCCATGCCCTCCGGAAACGGATCACGGCCGTTTAAAACTCCGTCGCACCTCCGACGGTATGCCTCGGCCAGCTCCCTCGCCTCGAGTTCCCACGGAGGAGAACTAGAGAGAAGACAAGCCGCATCGAAGGATACCGTGCGGTAGGTACGAGCCGCCCTGGCGGCTATGACCCGCTGCGGCCGGCGCAGCAGGGCCACGTTACGCCTATCCAGTGCGTCCACCCATATCGGGGCGCCGTACAGCGCCATCGAGCGTATTACGCCCGCGTATAGTCGCCGGCAACTCCCCCCTGGCCTACCCAGGTTCGGCAGGAGACCACCGAGGGCTCCTGCCGCCGCTACTAACTTCGGGGCCAACCGATTAAAGTGGGCCCGGAAGTTCCACCTACTATCGAGGACGATACCTAAGTAACGCATCGTATCCCCGACTATAATGGAGGTGCCGCCGACGACTAAGCATGAACCTGCAGGGGGCGCTTGCCGAGGCCCCCGCTTATGAAAAGCGAGTGCCTCGGTTTTGTCAAGCGCCACCTGCAGTCCTAGCCTACGAATGCGAGCGACCACCTGAGCCACACCGGCTGTGGCCGAGATGTTCGCTCGCCTATGATCGGGACCTCGGGCGGTCACCAGAGTGTCATCCGCGTAAGCAATGGCGGTGACACCCGGGAGCCGGGTGTCCCGAAGCGCCCAATCAAAACCTATGTTCCACAGGAGGGGACCTAATACCGACCCCTGTGGAACCCCTCTAGAGACGGGCCAACGCCCCGTCCCGCCGCCTGCTATCGGGTACACTACCTCTCTACCGCGGAGATAGTGACCGATGAGTACCCGGAGGTATCCGGGCACCCTGTGGTATCTGAGGCCTTCCTCGATACAAACCCAAGGGATGGTGTTGAAGGCGTTTTTAATGTCTAACGACACCGCCATCAACACACCCCCCTGCTCGGTCGCGTCCCTTGATAGGTCTCGAAGCCGAGTGATGGCATCTAAAGTAGAACGACCCCTACGAAAACCAAATTGATCCTCGCAGAGGTCGGGACCTACCTCACTAAGATGTTTAGTGAGGCGGCCAGCGATGACCCTCTCCATCAGCTTACCCAATTCATTCAGCAGAACGATCGGGCGATAAGCTGATGGCGATTCGGCCGGACGGCCCTCCTTGTTAAGGAGGACCAACCGACCCGACTTCCAGGCCGAAGGGAATCGACCTTGCCGCAGGCAAGCATCGAAGAGGGCGAGCACAAAAGGCTCAAACGCCTCAACCGAAAGGGCCCAGGCACGTCCTGGTATCCCATCCGGACCGGGGGCTGTGACCTTGCCTGACAACTTGGCAATGGCCGCCCCCAGCTCCGCCTGTGTAACAGGCGGCACCTCAGTGTCCTCCGTTGGCACATCGGTGTGATCATCGGGCGCCGCCATAGGAGGCGGGACAAACTCCGATTCTTGGCTGGGGAATAACCCACCCACTACCGTTGTTATAACATCTGGCTGGAGGCTTTCCGTAACTGGTGGTGCCCACGGTCGCATCTTGCGGCGAACCCCTTTGTATGGGCGACCCCACGGATCGCGATCTAACGCCTCCAGCGTTCTCTCCCAGCCAAGTTCTTTAGCTTGCCCTATGGCAACGCCCAACTCACTCCGGCTCTCCCTATACTGGGCGTAGGCCTCCTGTATGCGGACCTCGTCCCTCGGCCTCCGACGCTGACAGCGAGAGTATACTCGGCGGAGGGCGGTGCACCGAACACGTAAGTGTTCGATCGCACCGCTCCACCAATACACCTGCCGCCGCGGTGGACACGGACGAAGACGGGGCATGGCCGTGTCACAGACACGAGCCATGGACTCCCCGAGTTCCTCCGCGGCCACATCTACGTCCGAGGTCGGGTTACACGGCCGCGAGAACCACGCCTGAACCAGGGCTGCCTCTAGTAGCAACTCCCGGTCCAACTGTCCGAGTGCCCACCGAGGGCCCTCTCGTCGAGGCAATGAAGCAGGACTGGCGGTCGGAACCGCGGGGGACGCGGAGATGTCGATACCAACATACAAATGGTCCGACAGCGTCTCCACGCCCTCTAAAACTCCCCACTGATGAACACGACGTGCCAGGGTGGAGGACGCAAATGATACGTCCACAATCGAGCCACCCTGTTGTCTCACGCACGTGTTCACCGAGCCACGGTTCAAAACTACCAAGCCCTGCTCCACTACCCAGTCCTCAAGGGTCCTACCTTTGGGGTCGGACACCGGACATCCCCACGCCGAGGACTTGGCGTTGAGGTCGCCCACGAGAATAACGTCGGCGTGATCCCCCAGTCCAACTAGCAGTCGACCGACCTCGTCGAGGAAGACCTCGAACTCGGCCAGCCCGCTGTTGGGTGAGAAATACACACCGACGATGGTGAGCGACCCCAACACCGCCTTTACAAAGCCTCGCCCTCTTTCCACGTTGAAAAAGGGCGGGGTGCCAACGGAAGGCGACGACACTAAGGTCACCAAGCCGTCCAAGTCCCCGACATAACACGGACGGTCGGGGATCATGTACGGCTCGGCGACTACCGCAACGTTACTCAATCGCTGCGCCATGGTCTGCAGGAGAAGGTCCTGAGCCCTGGCGCAGTGATTGAGGTTCGCTTGGAGAAGTCTGAACATGGGCCTATCCATTGATGGTCGTATCCATCTCCTCCTCGATCACCTGCCTAGCGGTGCCCTGTTCCGTAGTCGGAACTGAGGGCCTAAGTGCCTTGCGCACGGTCGGCGCCTTGCATAATTTGGAGCCGATACTATGATCGGCTTCCCTACCTGCCGAAGCGCAGACGTCGCACCTCGGCTTGGAGACGGCGCAGGACGCCGCCTTGTGGCCCGGCTCCGAGCAGCGGAAGCACAGACCGCTGCGGTCGGTGTCGTCGCAGCGACAGCCCACGTGACCCGGCACCAGACATCTAAAACATCTAAGTGGTCTCGGGTCGAGTATATCTACTCGTACCGAGACCAATCCTACCCTAACGCGTTCTACTTTCTGTAGACGCCTCGCCGCCGCGATCGGGACTGCACATATCGCAGTACCGGAACCGCGATGGTCCCGCCGTATATCTCCCGCCCTAATGGCGGAGACCGGACACTCCCCGACCCTCGCTAGAGCAGCAGCTAGCTCCTCAGGCAAAATGCAGTCGTCAATACTGCTGACCCTAACCCCGATCGTCTTCTCGGGACGAGTGATGGTAGCGACTGACGGGTCAATAAGTTTGACCAGAGCTTCCTTAAGGGACTCGGCCTTAGCGCCACTATTAGCGCCGGGGACCTCCAGAATCCTACCCCCAGCTAACCCCACCCGGAAACGAACGCCCTGAGTGATGCCCAGGGCCTCCGCATCGACCTGATGGGCCTTGCGAATGACATCGCTATATGTGGTGCCACTTTTCTCCGCCTCCGGAGAGAGTGTCACCACGACTACCGACGAGCGAGGGGCGCGGAGCCGTCCGTGACGGTTCTTGCGACTACGCTTATTGGTAGCACCAACCTTTTTGGCGGCCTCCGCCCTGCGGGCGGCTTCCGCCGCGGCTGCCGTCTTCCTGCGGGCCTTCTTCTCCGCAGCGGTCTCCTTGCGAACGAAACCGTCCGCGTCGACCCTAGGCCCACCCGCTACAGGCGCGGGCACCGCTGCAGGCGCGGATACCGCTACAGGCGCGGGTACCGCAGCCGAAGTGGAAGGGACGGGCTGTACGGTCGGGACAGAGGCCGAGACCGAGGCCGAAGCCGAGGCCTTGCCCTTGCCCTTCCCTTTGCCCTTTCCCTTACCCTCCGGCGGCGGGCCCGCCGCAGCGGCCGCGTAAGATGTGACGGCGGACGGTTTCGCAACCGCAACCGCCGCCTGCGTAGCTGCCACTCCCGGCGCCGATATCACCGGCGGGTTGGCTAACCTAATGGACAAAGCCACCGACTCCTTCTTCCTGGTCTCGTGGGCTAGGGGCGGGCGCGAGAAAGGGACATCTCTGTCCCTCTGCCTCTCCCACTCCACGAAACGTTTGTCCACGGCGGACATCAACCGATTCATCATTCTCTCCATATAAGGTTCGAATGAGTCCGGCTGATCTCCGCCGCGGACGCTCTTACTTGAGCCCTTCTTAGATGTTGACGCCGGCGACCCGGAGACAGCCGCAGCACCCGCCGCGCCCTTCTCCATGCGGGCCACCGACTCCGCCATCCTGTCCAGCGTCTTCTGGAGAGCCGCCAGCTGACCCCTCAGCGAGGCGTTCTCCTCCCGGAGACGCTGCATCTCGTCGGTAGCGTTCATCCTGAGGGTAGAAGCTACTAACTGTTGCATAGCATCCGCAGCCTCGTAGAGCTGCTTCTGCATCGTCCCTTTGAGGTTGCCGGAGACCCTGGCGACCTTTCTCACCGTCTCGGCGAGGTGGGCCGCAAGCTCCCGGCTCCCGTCGGCACCCAGCTCCGCGTCGGCGCCTCCCGCAGAAGAGCGCCCGCTCTGCACCTCCTGCAACTTATCGCGGAGTGCCTTCATCTCGTTTGACCTAACCTGCTCTTGGGTAAGAACAATGACCTCCTTGTTCTTACTGCCGAGCGGTCGGCCTCTCTTAGTTTTAGTATGGGGAGATCCGGCCCGTTCTAGGTCGGAACCCTCCACACTACTCTCCTCCGTGTCAAGGATCACCCGAGTGTCACTCAGGCACTCCAGGCTCCGATGCATCCCCAGCTTGGGGGCCTTGGCCTGTACTTTGACAGGGTCCCCAGCTACAGACGAGTCAGAGTCCGAATCTACCTGATTCACACTCGGGCGGTCCCGGATACGCTTCCGCCCTATTGGCGAGCTACCCCTCGCATCGACGTCCATCCTATCCAGGATGACGACTACCTCCTTAGAAATGACGGGCGACTGCGCAAGCTCTGCAGCGGGGCTCACACCCCTAACCGCGTCCCTCACGCTCGCCCTCCTCTCCTTGCCTATAGTAGGCTGCGTGCGCTCTGCAGCGGGAATCGAACCCCCTGTTGCCACGCTCGCCCTTCTTTCCTTAGCCACCGCTAACGCGTTCGCACGATCTGCAGGGGGGCTCGAACCCCTTACTGCGTCTCTAGCGCTCGCCCTCCTCTCCTTCACTATACCGTCTGTCGATGATTTTTTATATGTGTTATCCATAATAAATCCCACGAGTAGGGCCGATATAAAAGGTCGACTACAGGGTGACGCCCATTCCCATAGCAAGGCGAATACAACCGGCCAGCGCCACGCTCGACCGGGGTGGTACCGTTAAAGACGGAGTAACGCCTCCGCCATCCACCTCTCGTCACGGTACGACAACTTAGGTTACGACATTTTTAAAGAGGTTTGCATCCTCGCGACCCAGGCGGTTAAGCCAAGGCCCTCGGTCCCCAAAACATGACTGAGGATTACGAGATGGGAGCAAGCTCCCCAACCAGCGGTTAAGCCGGTCACCCTAGCCCTATCGTTTCCCGCAGAAGGCGGAAAACAAACTAACGATTCCGAGAGGCCTAAGGAGGTCCCTCGGCAACGAGACCCAAAGAGGGCCCCGCTGAATAACAACAATGCCACTGGAGCCCAGAAGGGGCAACAGTGACAGCTACACACAATAAATAAATATTATAATAGCGGAGCCAAGCAAAGACTCCGCTGTAAACTATAATTTAACTTAATATATAATTAAATAAATAAACTACTAGCGGAGCGCCCAAGGGGACGCCCCGCCCGCAGACCTCTAGTCGTTGCTACGACGAGGCCCGCTACTCTTGGCCAGCTGCTAGCCGCCGGTAACCAATTGAAGATTGGTGACCGTCGTTGCCCAGGGTGCACCACGGGGAGGTCGCTGCGCCATCGCACCCCGCAATTAACCTAACCTAACCTAACCTAACCTAACCTTTTTTTTTTTTTTTTTTTTTTGTTTACCGGGGTAAAAATGCGCAACCGCACTTCCTCCCTGGCGCAGGGTCACTATATACGTGATCCCTGCGCCAGTGAGGGGCATGTGGGGCTCACACTCTATAGAACGTGGTGCGCTGTCGCACCACAGAGAGTATGTACCCACTAAAAAAGCCCCCGGGTGTTCCTCCTTCTGTCGTTGGTGATGAGAGACCCAAGTACCGGTATAGGCCTTTGGTTATCTCTCCGACAGAGTACAACTATAACTCTCGCCCCGGTGAAGGGACTAGAGTTTCCTCCCCCTATGGCTCTATCGCGAGTGTTAAGCACCCGCGATGGATACCTTCCTACTCCTACAGGGATTGCCAGAACACAGTGGCATCCCCGACCTACTACATGAATGTGACCCTAGGGAGCAGATTCATGTTATCTGCTCCCCAGGGTCACCCCTTATGGCGGGAGACGGCGGATTTCGGCCCTCCGCCTCCGGCCAACGCGACGTCTACGAAGCGGATGAGAGCTGGAATCATCTTCTCTCACCCGCTCCGCGGCCTCCTTCTGTGAAACTACAGTCTCACAGAAAGAAGCCATCGACTCCCATGCTCCCTCGCTCTCGAGCATCCTCTTGATGATGGTCGAAAGCGAGAGGTCAATACCTACATGTGCGACGAGCGCACCGCGCTCGGCCGCCCAAGCCGGACACTCGACCAGTGTGTGTTGCGCCGTATCATCGGCGCAATCACAGTGGTGACAACGAGTGTCCGGCTCTCTCCTTGCCACTTTGCACAGGTAATGACCGAAGCATCCGTGCCCCGTCATGACCTGCGCAATGCGGAAGGTTACCTCGCCCCTTTTACGTCCGGCCCACTCAAGCAAGTGAGGCCGGATCGCATCTACCGTACGTAATCCGCTCAATGGCGGGTCGGTTATCAGCCGGTCTTTCCATTCACGGAGGACACGACGCCGCGATTCAATACGCCACGTCGCCATGCCCTCCGGAAACGGATCACGGCCGTTTAAAACTCCGTCGCACCTCCGACGGTATGCTTCGGCCAGCTCCCTCGCCTCGAGTTCCCACGGAGGAGAACTAGAGAGAAGACAAGCCGCATCGAAGGACACCGTGCGGTAGGTACGAGCCGCCCTGGCGGCTATGACCCGCTGCGGCCGGCGCAGCAGGGCCACATTACGCCTATCCAGTGCGTCCACCCATATCGGGGCGCCGTACAGCGCCATCGAGCGTATCACGCCCGCGTATAGTCGCCGGCAACTCCCCCCTGGCCTACCCAGGTTCGGCAGGAGACCACCGAGGGCTCCTGCCGCCGCTACTAACTTCGGGGCCAACCGATTAAAGTGGGCCCGGAAGTTCCACCTACTATCGAGGACGATACCTAAGTAACGCATCGTATCCCCGACTACAATGGAGGTGCCGCCGACGACTAAGCATGAACCTGCAGGGGGCGCTTGCCGAGGCCCCCGCTTATGAAAAGCGAGTGCCTCGGTTTTGTCAAGCGCCACCTGCAGTCCTAGCCTACGAATGCGAGCGACCACCTGAGCCACACCGGCTGTGGCCGAGATGTTCGCTCGCCTATGATCGGGACCTCGGGCGGTCACCAGAGTGTCATCCGCGTAAGCAATGGCGGTGACACCCGGGAGCCGGGTGTCCCGAAGCGCCCAATCAAAACCTATGTTCCACAGGAGGGGACCTAATACCGACCCCTGTGGAACCCCTCTAGAGACGGGCCAACGCCCCGTCCCGCCGCCTGCTATCGGGTACACTACCTCTCTACCGCGGAGATAGTGACCGATGAGTACCCGGAGGTACCCGGGCACCCTGTGGTATCTGAGGCCTTCCTCGATACAAACCCAAGGGATGGTGTTGAAGGCGTTTTTAATGTCTAACGACACCGCCATCAACACACCCCCCTGCTCGGTCGCGTCCCTTGAAAGGTCTCGAAGCCGAGTGATGGCATCTAAAGTAGAACGACCTCTACGAAAACCAAATTGATCCTCGCAGAGGTCGGGACCTACCTCACTAAGATGTTTAGTGAGGCGGCCAGCGATGACCCTCTCCATCAGCTTACCCAATTCATTCAGCAGAACGATCGGGCGATAAGCTGATGGCGATTCGGCCGGGCGGCCCTCCTTGTTAAGGAGGACCAACCGACCCGACTTCCAGGCCGAAGGGAAACGACCTTGCCGCAGGCAAGCATCGAAGAGGGCGAGCACAAAGGGCTCAAACGCCTCAACCGAAAGGGCCCAGGCACGTCCTGGTATCCCATCCGGACCGGGGGCTGTGACCTTGCCTGACAACTTGGCAATGGCCGCCCCCAGCTCCGCCTGTGTAACAGGCGGCACCTCAGTGTCCTCCGTTGGCACATCGGTGTGATCATCGGGCGCCACCATAGGAGGCGGGACAAACTCCGATTCTTGGCTGGGGAATAACCCACCCACTACCGTTGTTATAACACCTGGCTGGAGGCTTTCCGTAACTGGTGGTGCCCACGGTCGCATCTTGCGGCGAACCCCTTTGTATGGGCGACCCCACGGATCGCGATCTAACGCCTCCAGCGTTCTCTCCCAGCCAAGTTCTTTAGCTTGCCCTATGGCAACGCCCAACTCACTCCGGCTCTCCCTATACTGGGCGTAGGCCTCCTGTATGCGGACCTCGTCCCTCGGCCTCCGACGCTGACAGCGAGAGTATACTCGGCGGAGGGCGGTGCACCGAACACGTAAGTGTTCGATCGCACCGCTCCACCAATACACCTGCCGCCGCGGTGGACACGGACGAAGACGGGGCATGGCCGTGTCACAGACACGAGCCATGGACTCCCCGAGTTCCTCCGCGGCCACATCTACGTCCGAGGTCGGGTTACACGGCCGCGAGAACCATGCCTGAACCAGGGCTGCCTCTAATAGCAACTCCCGGTCCAACTGTCCGAGTGCCCACCGAGGGCCCTCTCGTCGAGGCAATGAAGCAGGACGGGCGGTCGAAACCGCGGGGGACGCGGAGATGTCGATACCAACATACAAATGGTCCGACAGCGTCTCCACGCCCTCTAAAACTCCCCACTGATGAACACGACGTGCCAGGGTGGAGGACGCAAATGATACGTCCACAATCGAGCCACCCTGTTGTCTCACGCACGTGTTCACCGAGCCACGGTTTAAAACTACCAAGCCCTGCTCCACTACCCAGTCCTCAAGGGTCCTACCTTTGGGGTCGGACACCGGACATCCCCACGCCGAGGACTTGGCGTTGAGGTCGCCCACGAGAATAACGTCGGCGTGATCCCCCAGTCCAACTAGCAGTCGACCGACCTCGTCGAGGAAGACCTCGAACTCGGCCAGCCCGCTGTTGGGTGAGAAATACACACCGATGATGGTGAGCGACCCCAACACCGCCTTTACAAAGCCTCGCCCTCTTTCCACGTTGAAAAAGGGCGGGGTGCCAACGGAAGGCGACGACACTAAGGTCACCAAGCCGTCCAAGTCCCCGACATAACACGGACGGTCGGGGATCATGTACGGCTCAGCGACTACCGCAACGTTACTCAATCGCTGCGCCATGGTCTGCAGGAGAAGGTCCTGAGCCCTGGCGCAGTGATTGAGGTTGGCTTGGAGAAGTCTGAACATGGGCCTATCCATTGATGGTCGTATCCATCTCCTCCTCGATCACCTGCCTAGCGGTGCCCTGTTCCGTAGTCGGAACTGAGGGCCTAAGTGCCTTGCGCACGGTCGGCGCCTTACACAATTTGGAACCGATACTATGATCGGCTTCCCTACCTGCCGAAGCGCAGACGTCGCACCTCGGCTTGGAGACGGCGCAGGACGCCGCCTTGTGGCCCGGCTCCGAGCAGCGGAAGCACAGACCGCTGCGGTCGGTGTCGTCGCAGCGACAGCCCACGTGACCCGGCACCAGACATCTGAAACATCTAAGTGGCCTCGGGTCGAGTATATCTACTCGTACCGAGACCAATCCTACCCTAACGCGTTCTACTTTCTGTAGACGCCTCGCCGCCGCGATCGGGACTGCACATATCGCAGTACCGGAACCGCGATGGTCCCGCCGTATATCTCCCGCCCTAATGGCGGAGACCGGACACTCCCCGACCCTCGCTAGAGCAGCAGCTAGCTCCTCAGGCAAAATGCAGTCGTCAATACTGCTGACCCTAACCCCGATCGTCTTCTCGGGACGAGTGATGGTAGCGACTGACGGGTCAATAAGTTTGACCAGAGCTTCCTTAAGAGACTCGGCCTTAGCGCCACTATTAGCGCCGGGGACCTCCAAAATCCTACCCCCAGCTAACCCCACCCGGAAACGAACGCCCTGAGTGATGCCCAGGGCCTCCGCATCGACCTGATGGGCCTTGCGAATGACATCGCTATATGTGGTGCCACTTTTCTCCGCCTCCGGAGAGAGTGTCACCACGACTACCGACGAGCGAGGGGCGCGGAGCCGTCCGTGACGGTTCTTGCGACTACGCTTATTGGTAGCACCAACCTTTTTGGCGGCCTCCGCCCTGCGGGCGGCTTCCGCCGCGGCTGCCGTCTTCCTGCGGGCCTTCTTCTCCGCAGCGGTCTCCTTGCGAACGAAACCGTCCGCGTCGACCCTAGGCCCACCCGCTACAGGCGCGGGCACCGCTGCAGGCGCGGATACCGCTACAGGCGCGGGTACCGCAGCCGAAGTGGAAGGGACGGGCTGTACGGTCGGGACAGAGGCCGAGGCCGAGGCCGAAGCCGAGGCCTTGCCCTTGCCCTTCCCTTTGCCCTTTCCCTTACCCTCCGGCGGCGGGCCCGCCGCAGCGGCCGCGTAAGATGTGACGGCGGACGGTTTCGCAACCGCAACCGCCGCCTGCGCAGCTGCCACTCCCGGCGCCGATATCACCGGCGTGTTGGCTAACCTAATGGACAAAGCCACCGACTCCTTCTTCCTGGTCTCGTGGGCTAGGGGCGGGCGCGAGAAAGGGACATCTCTGTCCCTCTGCCTCTCCCACTCCACGAAACGTTTGTCCACGGCGGACATCAACCGATTCATCATTCTCTCCATATAAGGTTCGAATGAGTCCGGCTGATCTCCGCCGCGGACGCTCTTACTTGAGCCCTTCTTTGATGACGCCGGCGACCCGGAGACAGCCGCAGCACCCGCCGCGCCCTTCTCCATGCGGGCCACCGACTCCGCCATCTTATCCAGCGTCTTCTGGAGAGCCGCCAGCTGACCCCTCAGCGAGGCGTTCTCCTCCCGGAGACGCTGCATCTCGTCAGTAGCGTTCAACCTAAGGGTAGAAGCTACCAACTGTTGGAGAGCATCCGCAGCCTCATAGAGCTGCTTCTGCATCGTCCCTTTGAGGTTGCCGGAGACCCTGGCGACCTTTCTCACCGTCTCGGCGAGGTGGGCCGCAAGCTCCCGGCTCCCGTCAGCACCCAGCTCCGCGTCGGCGCCTCCCGCAGAAGAGCGCCCGCTCTGCACCTCCTGCAACTTATCGCGGAGTGCCTTCATTTCATTCGACCTAACCTGCTCTTGGGTAAGAACAACGACCTCCTTGTTCTTACTGCCGAGCGGTCGGCCTCTCTTTGTTTTAGTATGGGGAGATCCGGCCCGTTCTAGGTCGGAACCCTCCACACTACTATCCTCCGTATCCAGTATCACCCGAGTGTCACTCAGGCTCTCCAGGCTCCGATGCGTCCCCAGCTTGGGGGCCTTGGCCTGTACTTTGACAGGGTCCCCAGCTACAGACGAGTCAGAGTCCGAATCTACCCGATTCACACTCGGGCGGTCCCGGATACGCTTTCGCCCTATTGGCGAGCTACCCCTCACATCGACGTCCATCCTATCCAGGATGACTACTACCTCCTTAGAGACTCTAGGCGGTTGCGCAGGCTCTGCAGCGGGGCTCACACCCCTAGCCGCGTCACTTACGCTCGCCCTCCTCTCCTTCCCTACAGAAGGCTGCGTGCGCTCTGCAGCGGGAATCGAACCCCCTGCTGCCACGCTCGCCCTCCTGTCCTTAGCTATAGCTAACGCGTGCGCGCGATCTGCAGGGGGGCTCGAACCCCTTACTACGTCTCTAGCGCTCGCCCTCCTCTCCTTCAAAACTCCTCCTGACGATGATTTTTTATTATTGGTATCCATAACAAATCCCACGAGTAGGGCCGATATAAAAGGTCGACTACAGGGTGACGCCCATTCCCATAGCAAGGCGAATACAACCGGCCAGCGCCACGCTCGACCGGGGTGGTACCGTTAAAGACGGAGTAACGCCTCCGCCATCCACCTCTCGTCACGGTACGACAACTTAGGTTACGACATTTTTAAAGAGGTTTGCATCCTCGCGACCCAGGCGGTTAAGCCAAGGCCCTCGGTCCCCAAAACATGACTGAGGATTACGAGATGGGAGCAAGCTCCCCAACCAGCGGTTAAGCCGGTCACCCTAGCCCTATCGTTTCCCGCAGAAGGCGGAAAACAAACTAACGATTCCGAGAGGCCTAAGGAGGTCCCTCGGCAACGAGACCCAAAGAGGGCCCCGCTGAATAACAACAATGCCACTGGAGCCCAGAAGGGGCAACAGTGACAGCTACACACAATAAATAAATATTATAATAGCGGAGCCAAGCAAAGACTCCGCTGTAAACTATAATTTAACTTAATATATAATTAAATAAATAAACTACTAGCGGAGCGCCCAAGGGGACGCCCCGCCCGCAGACCTCTAGTCGTTGCTACGACGAGGCCCGCTACTCTTGGCCAGCTGCTAGCCGCCGGTAACCAATTGAAGATTGGTGACCGTCGTTGCCCAGGGTGCACCACGGGGAGGTCGCTGCGCCATCGCACCCCATCCTAACCTAACCTTTTTTTTTTTTTTTTTGTTTACCGGGGTAAAAATGCGCAATCGCACTTCCTCCCTAGCGCAGGGGTCACTATATACGTGATCCCTGCGCCAGTGAGGGGCATGTGGGGCTCATACTCTATAGAACGTGGTGCGCTGTCGCACCACAGAGAGTATGTACCCACTAAAAAAGCCCCCGGGTGTTCCTCCTTCTGTCGTTGGTGATGAGAGACCCAAGTACCGGTATAGGCCTTTGGTTATCTCTCCGACAGAGTACAACTATAACTCTCGCCCCGGTGAAGGGACTAGAGTTTCCTCCCCCTATGGCTCTATCGCGAGTGTTAAGCACCCGCGATGGATACCTTCCTACTCCTACAGGGATTGCCAGAACACAGTGGCATCCCCGACCTACTACATGAATGTGACCCTAGGGAGCAGATTCATGTTATCTGCTCCCCAGGGTCACCCCTTATGGCGGGAGGCGGCGGATTTCGGCCCTCCGCCTCCGGCCAATGCGACGTCTACGAAGCGGATGAGAGCTGGAATCATCTTCTCTCACCCGCTCCGCGGCCTCCTTCTGTGAAACTACAGTCTCACAGAAAGAAGCCATCGACTCCCATGCTCCCTCGCTCTCGAGCATCCTCTTGATGATGGTCGAAAGCGAGAGGTCAATACCTACATGTGCGACGAGCGCACCGCGCTCGGCCGCCCAAGCCGGACACTCGACCAGTGTGTGTTGCGCCGTATCATCGGCGCAATCACAGTGGTGACAACGAGTGTCCGGCTCTCTCCTTGCCACTTTGCACAGGTAATGACCGAAGCATCCGTGCCCCGTCATGACCTGCGCAATGCGGAAGGTTACCTCGCCCCTTTTACGTCCGGCCCACTCAAGCAAGTGAGGCCGGATCGCATCTACCGTACGTAATCCGCTCAATGGCGGGTCGGTTATCAGCCGGTCTTTCCATTCACGGAGGACACGACGCCGCGATTCAATACGCCACGTCGCCATGCCCTCCGGAAACGGATCACGGCCGTTTAAAACTCCGTCGCACCTCCGACGGTATGCTTCGGCCAGCTCCCTCGCCTCGAGTTCCCACGGAGGAGAACTAGAGAGAAGACAAGCCGCATCGAAGGATACCGTGCGGTAGGTACGAGCCGCCCTGGCGGCTATGACCCGCTGCGGCCGGCGCAGCAGGGCCACATTACGCCTATCCAGTGCGTCCACCCATATCGGGGCGCCGTACAGCGCCATCGAGCGTATCACGCCCGCGTATAGTCGCCGGCAACTCCCCCCTGGCCTACCCAGGTTCGGCAGGAGACCACCGAGGGCTCCTGCCGCCGCTACTAACTTCGGGGCCAACCGATTAAAGTGGGCCCGGAAGTTCCACCTACTATCGAGGACGATACCTAAGTAACGCATCGTATCCCCGACTACAATGGAGGTGCCGCCGACGACTAAGCATGAACCTGCAGGGGGCGCTTGCCGAGGCCCCCGCTTATGAAAAGCGAGTGCCTCGGTTTTGTCAAGCGCCACCTGCAGTCCTAGCCTACGAATGCGAGCGACCACCTGAGCCACACCGGCTGTGGCCGAGATGTTCGCTCGCCTATGATCGGGACCTCGGGCGGTCACCAGAGTGTCATCCGCGTAAGCAATGGCGGTGACACCCGGGAGCCGGGTGTCCCGAAGCGCCCAATCAAAACCTATGTTCCACAGGAGGGGACCTAATACCGACCCCTGTGGAACCCCTCTAGAGACGGGCCAACGCCCCGTCCCGCCGCCTGCTATCGGGTACACTACCTCTCTACCGCGGAGATAGTGACCGATGAGTACCCGGAGGTACCCGGGCACCCTGTGGTATCTGAGGCCTTCCTCGATACAAACCCAAGGGATGGTGTTGAAGGCGTTTTTAATGTCTAACGACACCGCCATCAACACACCCCCCTGCTCGGTCGCGTCCCTTGAAAGGTCTCGAAGCCGAGTGATGGCATCTAAAGTAGAACGACCTCTACGAAAACCAAATTGATCCTCGCAGAGGTCGGGACCTACCTCACTAAGATGTTTAGTGAGGCGGCCAGCGATGACCCTCTCCATCAGCTTACCCAATTCATTCAGCAGAACGATCGGGCGATAAGCTGATGGCGATTCGGCCGGGCGGCCCTCCTTGTTAAGGAGGACCAACCGACCCGACTTCCAGGCCGAAGGGAAACGACCTTGCCGCAGGCAAGCATCGAAGAGGGCGAGCACAAAGGGCTCAAACGCCTCAACCGAAAGGGCCCAGGCACGTCCTGGTATCCCATCCGGACCGGGGGCTGTGACCTTGCCTGACAACTTGGCAATGGCCGCCCCCAGCTCCGCCTGTGTAACAGGCGGCACCTCAGTGTCCTCCGTTGGCACATCGGTGTGATCATCGGGCGCCACCATAGGAGGCGGGACAAACTCCGATTCTTGGCTGGGGAATAACCCACCCACTACCGTTGTTATAACACCTGGCTGGAGGCTTTCCGTAACTGGTGGTGCCCACGGTCGCATCTTGCGGCGAACCCCTTTGTATGGGCGACCCCACGGATCGCGATCTAACGCCTCCAGCGTTCTCTCCCAGCCAAGTTCTTTAGCTTGCCCTATGGCAACGCCCAACTCACTCCGGCTCTCCCTATACTGGGCGTAGGCCTCCTGTATGCGGACCTCGTCCCTCGGCCTCCGACGCTGACAGCGAGAGTATACTCGGCGGAGGGCGGTGCACCGAACACGTAAGTGTTCGATCGCACCGCTCCACCAATACACCTGCCGCCGCGATCCTAACCTAACCTTTTTTTTTTTTTTTTTTTTTTTTTTTTTTTGTTTACCGGGGTAAAAATGCGCAACCGCACTTCCTCCCTAGCGCAGGGGTCACTATATACGTGATCCCTGCGCCAGTGAGGGGCATGTGGGGCTCATACTCTATAGAACGTGGTGCGCTGTCGCACCACAGAGAGTATGTACCCACTAAAAAAGCCCCCGGGTGTTCCTCCTTCTGTCGTTGGTGATGAGAGACCCAAGTACCGGTATAGGCCTTTGGTTATCTCTCCGACAGAGTACAACTATAACTCTCGCCCCGGTGAAGGGACTAGAGTTTCCTCCCCCTAATCCTAACCTAACCTAACCTAACCTAACCTAACCTTTTTTTTTTTTTTTTTTTTTTTTTACGTGGTGGAAATCTTTGATAGACTTCCCACCGTCTTGGGGAAAGACGGTGGGGGAGTGTGGGACTCCTTCACTTGCACCCGGCTCTATGTAGCGAGCGAGCCGGGGCATCCGGTACCCACTAAAACCACCACGGTAGCCAGCCTCGGACGCATCTGCCGGTGGCCCTGGGGACTCGAAATGATCGACAACCAGGACCACCGCCATACGTCTAGTCTCGATTTGAGACTCCTCTCGGGAGGGGCAATAATTGGGCCCCTCCCCTGCGCCTTTGCGCATATGTAGGTAACCAGCGGCTACGACTGGTTACCTCTTCCCGGGATCGCTTGGAAATGACGGCCAGAGTCCCCACTCTGACCGCCGCGACCCCAAGGGCAGCGTATTATTACGCTGCGAGGCGTTCTCGCGCTATCTTTTGATAGCACTGTGGCGCCGAACCCAAGAATTAGATTCGGCGCCACACTTTCTCGCCAGCGACATTATGGTCGCCGGCCCCGACCCCGCACTCTTCTACGTGCGGGGTTGGAACGCTCCCTCTCGCGTTCCGCTGTCTCCTTCTGGAGCATGACCGCTTCACAGAAGGAGACCACCGCTTTCCAGGAATCTCTCGCCGCCAACATGGCCGTGATAACAGCCGGCGGCGAGAGGTCAGGCCCGATCGTGTTGACCAGGACTCGGCGCTCGGAGGCCCATGCTGGGCACTCCTCGAGCGTGTGCTGAGCCGAGTCCCGGTCACTGCCGCAATGGTGACACGCGGCAGTGGGCTCTCTCCCTATTCTATTAAGGTACTCACCGAAGCAACCATGTCCGGTGAGTACCTGTGTCATCCTGTATGTCACGCCGACATACTTCCGGTCCAGCCACACCTCCAGGCTGGGCAGTACTGCGCTCACTACGCGCTGGCGCGAGCAGCGTGGCAATTCGAGCCGCTCGCGCCACAACTCCAGCGCTCGCCTATGCGCTCCTCGGCGCACCTCGAGCGGGTCTGTCGCGTCCCCGCCCTGGCGAGAATGGAACCGGTCGTAAACTTCCGTGTCCATCCCCGCCAAGATGTCGAAGGGCGGGAAACGCGCCAGAGTAGTCGCCGCCTCAAACGAGATTGTGCGGTATCCCCTCGCGATCCTTATGGCCACCACGCGCTGCAGGCTATTAAGCAACCGTCTGCAGCGGGAGGCGCCCGTCAGCCTATCCGACCAAACGGGCGCCCCATAGAGGGCCATGGATCTCAGGACACCGCCATAGAGACGGCGAATCTCCTCCCGGGGTCCCCCGAGATTGGGCAGCAGCCTCTGGAGAGCACCTGCTGCCTTTTGGACTCGGGGGACCAGACGCTCGAAGTGAGCCTCGAAACTCCATCGGCCGTCGAGGATTAGGCCGAGGTATTTAATGGTGGGCCCGATCGACACCACCGCTTCCCCGATCCTCATCTGCGTTATTGGTGGCTCCCCCCGAAGGCTGTGGAACCACAGTGCTTCGGTTTTTTGGGGAGCCACCCGCAAACCCAGGCCCTCTATGTGGGCAACCACTCGTGCGACCCCCAATTCGGCGAGCCTCAATGTTTCGTGGAAGCCCTCCCCCCTGGCCATGACCAAAGTGTCATCCGCATAACAGATGACATCTAGGCCGGGGGGCAGTCTGGTCCTCAGAATTGCGTCGTAGGCGAGGTTCCACAGAAGTGGGCCCAAAACAGACCCCTGTGGAACCCCGCAGCCGATCCTCCTCGTGATCTCGTTGCCATCCCTGTCAGCGAACCTGATGGTCCTGTCACGCAGATACGCCCCGACTATTTCGCGCAAGTAAGGGGGCACATTATGATAGTGAAGTGCCTCCCTGATCGCACGCCATGGGAGGGAGTTGAAGGCGTTGACTATATCCAAGCTTATAGCCAACGCCACTCCCCCTGGACTGGAAAGGACTGAATTTTTTTTCAGTAAATAAGCAGGCTCTGTAAAAATACCGTATATTTCAAATTTCATACAACATTGTCGTCAAAGCAAGAAACAAACAATATGATTGAAAAGAAAACACAATCAAACTTCATGCACACAAGTCAACACAAATCAGCTGCTGCTATGCAACCTTGACCTACTGATATACGGTATTAAAACAGCCCCCAAAAATGTGCGAAACAAACATAATAAACAATCGAGGGATATCCACCTGCCGCACTGAGGTATTAAGTTGCAGCAATGAATGGATAAAATTACACAGCAATGGGGCTTGGTTGTTTACATGTTGTGAGGAATGCACTGTGCGCATTTTCTGTCCCGCTGGCATGACGTCACATACACTATATAATACAGGCGGAGATCTTCTTACCAGCTACAAGGTGGATCGCGACACATCACTAAAATCAGACAACGGCGAACGCAGGAACTTTTGAAACCTTATCTACTTAACTTACTTATTAGTTATTAAGAATGTTCGCTACTTGTTATTTGTATTTTTAGAGTTGGCAGGATGTACGAGCATCGCCACATGATATTAATTGTTTCATTTTTTATCTAACTAAGCATTATTAAAGTGCCGATTACTCGCGTACATTTGCTGACTAAGCTATTGCACCCGCCACAAATAACCTACATTTCAACATATAAAATAATCTGGGGGCACGGCAGTGCCCCCCCAAGTCGAGTAAGAAAAAAAAAAAAAAAAAAAAAATGTGCACGGCCGTACCTATCTTTTCTCGAAGCAACTCAGCCGATTTTCGACCCTCTATAACTTCGTTGTGGATGAAGATAGGAGCCTGAAATTTTAGAACCTAAGCAGGCTTTGTAAAACTACAGCATATTTCAAATTTCATTCAATTTGAACCAGTACTTTAAGAATTATAACTACTCAAAGTTCGGTAATTTCGGTAATTTTGTCACTCGCTCACACGTGATTGACCGATCATCAAAATGTTTAGGCACTTCTAGCAGACGTAGAAGCTTCAAATTTTGAGAACTAGTAGAGTTTAGTGTAAAACTCATGGGAAAATTCCAACATTTTGCAATTTCGGTCTAGTTGTTCAGTTTCATCAACTGCATTAATAACTTTGTTATTTCTTATAAATGTATAGGATTACAAAGTTACATTTGCAGTCAGTGAATCAGTGTAAATGAATATGTATGATTTGATGGAAGAATAGCTGTAGATAGGGACCTAGATGCGATTATGTTGAAAGGTGGTGGCTAAGTGGTTACGTTAGTTGCTCCAGAGACCTGGTTTTCTGCGTTCGATTCCCACCCGGGACAATTATTCGTCTAAAATTAAAACAGTTATATTGAGTCAGGGGGTGCTTTGTTTTCGTTAATCTATCGAGCGGTGCGACCTTCGCGACACAGGGATTAATTTAACAAATAAAAAAAAATCGAAGGAAAAAAAAAAAAAAACTCAATGGAATGTAAAAGCAACTGTGCTATGAACGATAGTATACTAACAGGCCGCGGCCCCTTGAGAAGTAGGGACCCCGTGTACTCTGGCATCCCTGAAACTGGTTATTTGAACCCAGGAGAGCCCGCAACACTATTTGAGTCGCGGACGCTGCCATAGGATATCCCAGATAGGCAACAGTTCCTGGGCCCCTCACCAATTGTGGTCAGAGGAGTAACCGGGGGTTTAAATGTTTTTCTCTCAAGGTATGATTTGCATTCCACTGCTATGGAGAGGGCGAGTCCCACATACCCCACCGCTCGTGCGGGAACGCCGCAGTGTCGGAGGAGATGCGTAAAATTCTTGCATTCCCCCCGGACAAACACTACGGCTTACACGCTTCCCGTTCGTCACAGAAAGACGGTCACTTTCTTTCAAGTAATTAACAAGTCTTCTGCGATATCGCAGGTATACACACACACCACGTTTTATTTATCTGACACAAACTGTATTTGCATATTCATTTTATCAAATATTTTTTACACAGTTTGATGTTAACTACTTAGGTAGCTTTAAATTTACTTATGTACATATTAGCTTGTGGCCGCGACTTTGTCTCTGTGGAAAAGTTACTTTGACCCGCGACATAGATAATAATTTCCCTAGTACGGGAGCTGTCTCAAAAAAAGCCAAAATCGGACATGTGCCAAAGTTCCATTAAAAACAGTTTAGTAATTTCTTTATTTAAAAACCTTTGACAATGAGGCCGTGAGTGCCATACATAAGTTCATGTTAATCCTCTGTTAAGCTTGATGTTGTAGTTTTCGATTAGGTACATTGACAATATTTATAATGAATGAGAGATAACAATTTTAAATAAGGATTAATTTTAAATGACGTTTGACGAGTGCGACGAATATCAATAAACCATAAAAAAGTACACGACGCAGCTGCTCTTGTTACGTATGGTGAGTGTTGCCATGCCAGCTAGGTACGTGGGTATTCATATATTCGTAAGTTAAGTTATTTTGTAAATAAAGGCACCGAGTTACGAGTCTGGACGGTTTACATTTAATTTAAGTCTACTTTGGAACGATTAAAGCGCAGGAATCCTCCATTTGTGCATACAATAGACTAAAACCGGCCAAGTGCGAGTTGGACTCGCGCACTAAGGTTTCCGTACCATTTTCAAGTGCCTACCTATTGCCGTTATAGATATCGAGCAAAAAAGGCCGCAAAAAAGTTTGTTGTATTGGAGCCCCCCTTAATTATTTAATTTATGTTTAGTTTGTTAATATAGCAACAGAAATGCATAATTTGTGAAAATGTCAACTGTTTAGCTATCGCGGTTCTTGAGATACAGCCTAAATCCATTGTAGGTATTCAAAAAAATTATGTAAATTGTAAAGCAAAGGAAAAAAGGTACAAGTATCTACAAAAAGAAATGAGATGCCATCAAAAACATACTTGTAAAAAAACCCAAGTCTCGTAACGCAGTTCTTTTACCGTTAAAAGTTGTGAGATCTATGTAATACCAAGTCGGTTAATTTATTCAGTCCCTACTTAAGGGACCTTCTGTCTTAAGCTATTACGTAACTATTTCACCTAACATACTCTTAAAATGATCTTATCAAAATTCAAAACTTTTATGTTATGAATATTAGATTGACTTGGCCATCGCAATAAACACTTGTGAGACACATTCTAATAGTATCCGATGGCCAAGTTAATTTATTATTTAAAACTTAAAAGTTTCGAATTTTGATAAGATCATTTTAAGAGTATGTTAGGTGAAATAGTTACGTAATAGCTTAAGACAGAAGGTCCCTTAAGTAGGGACTGAATAAATTAACCGACTTGGTATTACATAGATCTCACAACTTTTAACGGTAAAAGAACTGCGTTACGAGACTTGGGTTTTTTTACAAGTATGTTTTTGATGGCATATGTTTTAACAATAAACAGTAATCATTTAACGGATACAAAACAGTGATATTATTTCCTGTCACATTCCGTGTGATTCAAGGCCGTCGTCGCGTCGGCCGCCGGGCCACCTCGCCCGGCAATCCGACAACCGATCTCAGTGTACTGAGTTTAATGCTCGTACATAGCTAGTCAATGTTAGATAATTTTGCTAATTTTGTCACACTGACTGACTGACCGATCATCAAAATATTAAGGCACTTCTAGCAGACGTAGTTCAAATTTTGAGTACTAAGTAGAGTTTAGTGTAAAACTCATGGGAAAACTGAAACTGGTTATTTGGGCGCAGGAGAGCCCGCAACACCATTTGAGTCGCGGACTCTGCCAGAGGGTATCCCAGAGAGGCAACAGTACCTGGGCCCTTCACCAATTGTGGTCGGAGGAGTAACCGGGGGTTTTTGTGTTTTACTCTCATGGTATGATTAGCATTCCACTGCTATGGAGAGGGCGAGTCCCACATATCCCGGCCGTGCGGGAACGCCGCAGTGGCGACTGGCGAAGGAGATGCGTAAGATTCTTGCATTCCCCCCGGACGAACACCACGGCTTCCACGCTTCCCGTTCGTCACAGAAAGACGGTCACTTTCTTCCAAGCAACTAGCAAGTCTTACTGTGATATGGCAGGTATACACACAAATCACATTTTATTTATCTGGCACAAACTGTATTTACATAATCATTTTATCAAATATTTTTTTATTAACCGACTTGGTATTACATAGATCCTAACACTTTTTACGGTAAAAGAACTGCGTTACGAGACTTGGGGTTTTTACATGTATGTTTTGATGGTATTTAGTTTTCTTTTTTCAAGTCTGACCAAGAAATTTCGTCAAACAACCGTAACAATGACGGCATCCGATGCTTAAATTTATTTAGAATGAACCAAACAGTTTTTTTTTTGTATGAAAAGCCTTGAATTTGTAAAAAACAGTTTTGAATTTTAATGTAGTTTCAATAAAAAAAAAAACGACTGTATTTCATCTGTTGAAGCGTTCGTTTTAAATAGTTTCTAATCGAAGATAGGAGGGAAATAAAATTCCGTGAAAAAGACGTAGGATTTTTATTTAGATTCGAAAAATTTCAAAAATACACCATCTCATCCATGGTAAATCACAATTCAAACGCTAGGTGCTAACTAGTAAAAAATGTATAATTATTAATATACACGCGAACCCGCGGGTCGCCGAGGGCGATCGACCGCTCGCGGGGCGACGACGGTCCACGCGGAGTTCCGCCTACCAAAATTATTGTCGTTGCGCGCTCGGCGGAGGCGGCGCACGGCTCGGCCGCGGCGGCTCACGGCTCGGCCGCGGCGGCTCACGGCTCGGCCTCGGCCGCGGCGGCTCACGGCTCGGCCTCGGCCGCGGCGGCTCACAGCGCGGCCTCGGTGGCGTCGCGCTCGCGGCGCGTGCGGTAGCGCGCGGCGGGCGCCCGCGGCGCGGCGGCCAGCAGCGCCAGCGGCTCGGGCGGCGACGGCGGCGCGGACGCGGGCGCCACGCCCGCCGCGCCCATCGCCACGCCCGCCGCCGCCGCCGCCAGCGCGTCGCCGCGTTCCAGCGACCACTGCCGACGCAGGGGCCGCCGTCCGTTTCCCAGACATCTGCCGACGTTAAGAGACGTTAGATCGTGAACCGATCGAGCGGTGAGCGCCCGTTCGTGAAACGATTTCACCGCTTATGTCGATGAGTCACCTGTATCGCGCGTAAGGTGCCGCGTGGTCGTGCGCTGGCGGTGCGAGCGAGTGTCTCGGTTCGCGTGCGTCGCGGCGCGGTGGCGAACTGTCAGCCGATACCGCGCCAGACCGCTGCCAAGCTGCGAATTGCCAAACCTTTTTAAAAATATAAATCATGATCTTCTAAATTGATTGTTGCACCGGCAAAAAAAATAAAAAACATCCATAAA
Organism: Nycteola revayana; assembly: GCA_947037095.2. Taxonomy (NCBI): domain Eukaryota; kingdom Metazoa; phylum Arthropoda; class Insecta; order Lepidoptera; family Nolidae; genus Nycteola; species Nycteola revayana. The sequence continues at coordinate 25,346,990 of OX344845.2, read as the reverse complement.
TTGCCATTAGAATATGGTCACGTCAAATGGTAGTTAGTCTTTTCGCATCTCAATTTTGCTCTCTCTAAGAAATCGACGCTGTCAGACAAAGTTATATTCTATGCTTGAAATAGAGTGAATAGACCTACTTAAATTTTTATCCTCCATAAATGAATGTCAATGTTCCAAGCTTAGCCCTATAGCAGTAGTTGCTAATTCATTTTCCCTGGGTACCAATTTCGCTTCAAAATATCTCTCTCTCTCTTTAACAATTAACCCCATAAGGGGTTACTCGTATTTAAATAAATCGAATTTTAAATTATCATTCTTGCAATACCAATAATGCAAGAATGGTAATTGAAAATAAATGAAAAAAATATATCCAGAAGTAAGAGTTGGGAAGTGCACCGCGCGCTAGTTACCGTGGCGGTCGGGCGCGGCGCTGGGGTCGGAGCGCTGGCGCTCGACGACGGGCGCGCGCGGACTGGCCGCGGGCGGCGCCGCGACTGTACTCTCACACTCGTTCTCGCCTTCCACCTCGAACAGCACCTCTTCGTCTCTGGCATAATATCAACATGGCCCGATTAAACAATAAACTTCCCGTTGGACATTTTCGCTAGATTTAAAGTTCCCAACAAATTTACTTACTTAGTAAAGTTCGGAACAAATTTACTAAGTAAGTTACTTCTGAGCTTGTTTTAGTGGTTAATTTCTCGCAGTGGTACACACCTCTGCGGTTTATATACTAGTGGACCCTTTTTGGAAATTGCGTTTATACAGGGTGTCCCAAAAGGTTAAGTAGCTGGGAAAGGGGGTGACAGGGGTGGACACAGTGGTCACTAGAAAAAAAAAAAAAAAAACCGCCCTGGGTTTAAAAAAAAAAAAGGCATTTTTTTAAAAACTTGAAATTTTACACCTTGTTATTTTTGATGTTGATGACCTTGTTGTTATTGAAGATTACATAACAGCATTTTTTTTTAAATACAGCCATATTTGTAGGTACAGTTAGCACAAGGTGTAAAATTTTTAGTCTTTTAAAAAATGCCATTTATTTTTTTAAACACCCAGAGGGAATTTTTTATATTTTTCTGGTGACCCTTGTGACCATCCCTATCACCCCCCTTCCCAGCTACGTAATCTTTTGGGACACCCTGTATAGTTAGGAATTACTTTACTAAGCCAAGAATAAAATTAAGTATTTTTCTGAGAGCTAAAAAGTTTGCTAGATCTTCGCCATAGCGCTATTTTTGAGAATGTTGCAAACCGGTGTTTAGGTGATTTGCATGTTTTGTGGCAATTTCAAGGCCGAATGTGCAGTTCGTTCGCTTTCTCACAAAGTTCGGGCTCGAACCCACGCCTCCTACCTCCGACACTTAAACCGTGCTAAAGTTATAAATATAATTAAACTGGAAATATAATAATTTTTAAATCGGGATAAAAAGTTCTCTCTAGTTCTCTCTAATCTAGAATTCAGAAATCAAACAAATTCATTTGAAAGCTTATCACTTTTGATTAACGATAAAAACGTTTTATCGTTAATCAAAAGTGATAAGCTGTGTGGTTAACGATAAAACTTTTTTGGTAAACGATAGAACGGTTTTGGTTAACGATAAAACGTTTTTGGTTAACGATAAAACGGTTTTGGTTAACGATAAAACGTTTTTGGTTAAATATAAAACGGTTTTGGTTAACGCCAACGGTAAAATAAGTTTGGTTAATAAAACATTTACGAATCTTGTTTTACCCTTGGCGAGCTCACCATTAAACAAAGAGACCATAAGTATAAAAAAACGGCCAAGTGCGAGTCGGACTCGCCCATGCAGGGTTCCGGAGCAGCAAGTAACATAATATAAAAGTTCTTGTAGTTCCTTGTAACTTTGATCGATGTTTTAATAATAGTTGATTAAATGATAGGCGAATTGCGGTTTACGATTTATGACGTATTAAAAAAACTACTTACTAGATCTCATTCAAACAAATTTTCGGTGGAAGTTTGCATGGTAATGTATAACTTCTATTTTTTTAGTTTTATCATTCTCTTATTTTAGAAGTTAAAAGGCACATTTTACCACTTTGGAGGTGTGTCTCACGCAAACTATCATTTTTGAGGACCTATCCATTCCACACGAATGGGTCTGATGAGAAAAAAATATTGAGTTTCAGTTCTAAGGATGGGGAACCCCCAAAATTTATTGTTTTATTACTAAATTACGTCTTAATTATGAAAGACAAAGCGTTATAAAGTATTTTAGACAGTCCAAAGGCCTAAGATTGACTGACTGATAATGCATTGAGTCATGTCACATATATGTAGGTATCTGCGCTCCAGACACGGAGGATCAAAGTCGGGCATCAAAGTCTGGACAAGTATTTGCTGATTTCCTGCGGTGGAGGGGCAAGATTCCCCAAGCCTTGGGGTTTACCCTTTTACTCCATAAAAATCTTAAATATTCTAACAATTGTTTTCTAAGACAATATTGTTTAATATAGATTATTAAATTATTTTGTCTTTTGGATATATGCACTTAAGTTAAGCGGCGTAACAGTTAAGATTCCGGTTACTTTGTCCTTTCAAAGAAATCAGGGTTTACTTGGAGCACAACGAATTCCTGACTTGAAGAGTCACCAATCACGAAACACCCTTTTGACATCTCTAATAATAATATCATATATAGTTTGTTAAGGAGATCTTCCACTTAAGTCGTTTAAGTTTCTTTAGGCGTCGATGGGTTTGGCAGGTGAAGTCAGGTATTTAAGGGGGAGGGGGGTGATGCAACTTACTCTAGTGGTGGTGGAGTGGGTAGGGGCTTATCGAAGCCGTCCTTCCCCAGTAGCCAATAGGTGTGCATGGCACCCTTGCCCTTGATCTGCGTGAGTCCCCGCGATCGCAGTCGGTAGCCACCCGCCGCCGTCAGCCGTTCGGCTGTGGTGGCGGACACTTGGATGCGCCACGCCGCGCCTGCCGACAGTCGCGCGGTCAGAGAGGCGGGAGAGGGACGCGGGCTGGGGGAGCGGGACACTCACCCGTGGACTCCATGCGCGAGGCGGTGTTGACGGTGTCACCGAAGAGGCAGTAGCGCGGCATGGTGAGGCCCACCACGCCGGCGCAGCACGCGCCCGAGTGTAGGCCGATGCGCAGGCGCAGCGCCTGGTCCGGCAGGTGGCGCAGGCGGAAGCGGCCCGCCAGGTGCAGCAAGTGCAGCGCCATGGTGGCCACCGCCTCCGCGTGGTCCGGCGTGCGCACGGGCAGCCCGCCCACCACCATGTACGCGTCGCCGATGGTCTCCACCTTGTACACGCGGTACTGCTCGATGGTGGCGTCGAACGCGGTGTACAGCTCGTTGAGCATGTCCACCACCTGCACGGGCGTGGAGCGCGCCGCCAGCGCCGTGAAGCCCACGATGTCGCTGAAATAGATGGACACCTCCTCGAACTCCTCGGGCTCCACGCGCGAGCCCAGCAGCAGTCGCTCCGCCACCGACCTGCGGGTTGAACCGGTCGTCATTCGTCCGTGCACCTGCTCGTCGGCCGCTAGGTCACAAATACGCACCTCGGTAACATTCTGTTCAGAAGCTGTTCCGTTTTCTTTTTCTCCATGTCAAGTTGCTCCGTGCGCTCTTTGATCAACTCTTCGAGGTTGTTGCTATATTTCTCCAACATCTCAAACATAGAATCCACGATGTTTATTTTTCTAAAAAAAAATATATATATAATTTGAGCAGCTGATGCAAAAATATGCGTCCGACTACTTAAATTCGAAACTTACCAAAAACCTAAAATCATAGTTAAAACTTTTCTCTTTGCTTCGCCGTAGTCAGAACATCAGTATATTTGCAGGCACATAGGGTTGCCATTGCCACCTTTTTTTGATATTAAAATAGCATTTCGTCTTACATTATAACATTCGAAAAAAATTGTACAATTTTTTTTTGTGGTCTTATTAACTAAGTCTGAAATAATATTTATATGCGAGTCAACGACGCCTCTACATATTCTCCGTTTACGATTTTGGTAAAGGAAACTAAACTCTATATTGCGGTACTGCCAAGAAGTTGGCGTTTACTTGTCGTCGCTCGAAAACTGAATTACGGATGAAAATATAGGATTATTCGTACTATATTATTTTTGCATGATATACAATGGAGTACAATGGAGTGAAATAAAGAACAATACCCAATAACCTAAATATTAAACAGATTTAAATCAAAATTGCAGTTAAGTCGCAACCGACCGGGGAATGTAATCTGACCTGCCTCGGTGCAAATGTCGAAAGATGTCGTGCAGTCGGTGGAAGTCGGGGCGCAGGTCTGGCGCCTCGCTCCAGCACTGACGCATGACGCTGACGGCCTCGGGCGGTGCGGCGCCCATCGACACGGATGGACGGATGAGTGGCGGCGGCCGGCACAGTTTCTCCACGATCTCTAAAACCCAATGATAAGGTCAAGTGACGCTTCAGCGCAGTGACTAGGGGTCACTTCTCAACTCACGACTCACCGTCCGGAGTGAGCGACAACATACAGTAGGGTTCGCCGCGCACGATGACCTCCTGCATGATGATGGCGAACGAGAATACGTCCCCGGCCTGGGTGCCGCGTCCCTCGCCCCGCTCCTCTCGCAGCAGCTCCGGTGCCGTCCAGAGCAGTTCTGCAACAAGAGAGTGACGGGTGACACGATGACACGGAAAACCCGGTCGGCCTCGCCGGAGACACTCACCTCTGGTGGAGCGCGGCGGCAGCGACAGGCCCATGGCACGGGAGAGCGCAGGCAGGCCGTGGTCGGTGACGCGAAGCACCCAGCGCGAGTCCACCACTACGTTACGCGAGGTCAAGCGCCCGTGCACGCGCAGGGTCGACGCGTGCAGGTAGCGCATGCCTTTCACTAGGTCCGTCAACAGAGATAGTCGAAACGTCCAGTCCAGCTTGATCTCGTCCGCCATCAGCACATCCTCCAGCGAACCGCGAAAGCAATGGTCGAACACCAGCGCGGGCCGCAATTCACACAGGCAACCTATAACAGATGCGGAAACCTCTTGTTTCTTTTATATATTATAAAAACAATTAATTATTTATCATGATAACGTTGTTAGACTATTGTCAATTAAAAAGATAAAATAGAAAATCTCATAAGTGATGTGTTCTTATTTAAAAAATGATCAAGAAACCAAAAAAACAGTAATGCATAAGCAGGACTGAGGGTGAACTCACCGATGAACGGATTGAGATTCTCATGTCGCAGGTTTTGCATGACGAGGAGCACGTCGGTGACCTTCCGTTTTAGCTCCAGAGTGCCCGTCACCGGCAGATACTTCACGTGCACCACATCGCCCTGCACATGCATGGGTGTGAAGATGTAGTTAAGCTTAATTAGCACGTGCTTCTACGCAACATCATAATATCCTCGATTGTCACATTATTAAGGCTATCGGCAGGATCGAAGATCACCGTACCTTGTATCGGATTCGACGGTCCGCGGCAGCGACTCGGTTGACGCTGCAGGTGGAGGAGGGCGCAGATGGCGCCTTCGGTGCGGCATGCGGTGGCTGCTTGAGCAGGTCGGGGCGTTCCAATTCAGGTCCGCCGAATTCGTGCAGTTGCTGCAGCCAGCATGACAGCATGGTCTCCATACCCTCACCCACACGACGCCGCTCGTCCACCGGAAATGTGAAGTCGCCGGGCAACAGCAGCACGTCCCGGCGACGACGACGCCCCTTGCGACGCACGGCCGCCCAGCGCGCCAGCAGCGCCGCGCCCGCCGCCAGCAGGAGCGCGCCGCACGCCGCCAGCGCCGACAGCGCCGCCGCGCCGCCGCCCCCCGCGCCTCCCGCGCCGCCTCCGAGTGCGCTCCAGCTCTCCAGCGCCGCAGAGGCGTTCCGAATGTCAACTGACGTCACCCACTCCGTTGAAAGGTCCAGCGACCTAGTGGAAGTCGTCGAGAGTATTGCAACTCGCTTCCACGCGGCGGGCGTCCCGTTCGTCCTCTCGAGCAATTGAAAATTAATTGGAGCGTATTGTATACGGGTGCGATTAGTTTTGGACTCATCTTCGGCCGCTCGCGCTAGCCGATCGAGAACTTGTTTTAAGTCATATCGATATATTTCAGGTGACTCGTCGGTCAGAACCAACAGACGTTGAAAGAATGCATATTTTTCTTGAAGTATAAAAAATCTTAGAAAGGTTTTAATATCGGTCACCACGGCCCGAGACGACTCCCGACGGCTTCGAGACCCATTCCCTACGTAAGTGTCATTAGCTATATGGATACTCTTGTCTTTGATCGTCAAGTTCGTAGCATTCGAACGTAATAAATCAATCGGAGGTGTATATTTTTTGGGTTCACTCATATTGAAAGAAGCAACAGTCGATAAAGAGTCTTCCCGTCGTAATAGGGATATGAAAACATCATCGCCCCCGTCCACGTTCGCATCATCGTCAGAAAAAGATTTTCTTATATCGCGTTTACGGGAACTATCTACAGTAAAAGTGTTATTGCTCAATTTAAAAGCGTTTTCAACGTTTTGAAACGAAACCGGTGCCTCCCCGTCGTCGGCGAGGTGCAACAACAGCGCAGGCGGTCCCGTGCCGACGGAGCCCCATCGGAAGGTCCCCGCTTCTCTTCGTTCATCGTTCATAGAGGCACACAAAATCACGACTGAAACAAGGTTTTGTGAGTTAAGTCGCAGCGCAAGGCAATTCGTAAGGAGCTACAGACAGAAACACCCACCGTGAGGGCGGCGCGTCAGTTCTCGCACGGTGACGGGCGCCGTCCACACCGCGAGCCCGGCGGCGGCGAGCGCCCGCGCCGCATCGCGCAGCGCGAACGAACACTCGGCATCCGCGGCGCTCGCGAGCAGCGCGCGGCGCCAGCCGAGCCGGACCGCCAGGCGCGCCACGGCCGCGCCCCGCGCCGCCCCGCCCGCGCAGTGCTCGGGCGCCGCGCGCCGCAGGGCGTGCGCCGCCGCCGCCAGCGCGTCGCACACCACGCCGCCCAGGCGCCCCGCGCTCAGCACCGAGCCGCCCTCCGCGAGCGCGCCCAGGGCACCACGCGTCACCCACGTCCGCCATTCGGGTCCGCAGGTCTCTGATATGAAACAAAATACACGGTCGCGACGGCGCAGGCGATCGAACGCGCAGACAGATCGGGAGACGGTCTAACCTCGATGGCCGAGCGGGCGCAGCGCGCGGCCGGCGAGCGCGGAGGACGCCTCGTGCAGCGCGCGGTCGAAGGCGGCGAGGCCGGGCGGGCAGGCGGCGCGCAGCACGAGCAGCGCGGGCGCGGAGGCAGCGGCGGCGCCGAGCGCGAGCAGCAGCAGCAGCGGCGGCGCGCGCATGTCTCGTCAGGTGACCGCCATGGCCGCGCCGCGCCCTCGCCGCGCCGTGGGCCCGCTCGCCTCGCTGCACCGGATCAAACGGAGCGCCGACCACCTGTTACGTTTATGACCGCGATCGATAGAGCTCGGTTTATTTTTACGATGCCTCTCTTAACGATCTAGGTATGAAAACCTTTAAGTAAATGTTTATTTTGAATTTACATATAAGTAGGTATCTACCTAACTTATTTCGATTTGAATACTAATATACATAAAGGATTTAAGAATTTTAAAATGTTGTCATTGAAAACGTACCTATCAAAACTTAGCTTACTTTAACACATCTGTATTTTATGAGCTAAGTTTTATTATTATTATTTAAAGACTTGACGATTTGATTATTACATTATTAAACCCACTGAGTTTGTTTCGCCGGATCTTCTCAGTTATCATTATTGGATCCGGTGGTAGCATTAAAGCGCGTCCGTCGTTATATACTCATGGTCCGCCCAAATAATGACAATTGTTCTTAATATAATTTAATATAGACAGAACAAGCTATTGGATAGGACAGTATAGTAAAATAATAAAGTTAAGACTAAAATTATTAAAAACAATAACTAAAATACCTGCTTAATATGCTCATTTATAAATGTTATAATAAATTATTGTTTTGACTATTAGCAAGTGCCTGTAATAGGTTTACGTAAATAAAAATGATTTTTATTTATTTATTTAAAAAAAAACATATTATTATGAAACTAGCAATCCGCGCGCCGTTTCACTCGCGTAACTCCCGTTCCCGTAGAACCTTTATAATAAAATGTAGCATATAGCCTTCCTCGATAAATGGGCTATCTAATACTGAAAGAATTTTTCAAATCGGACCAGTAGTTGCTGACATTATCGCGTTCAAGCAAACAAACTCTTTAGCTTTATCTATTATGGCAAATAACTCATTGTTAGTTACCGATTCTTTGCGTTTTTATACTCGTGATAATTTCGTGAAATGTCCGATTGGAATAAAACAAAAAGTATTTTACTTCTACATAAATACCCTTGATAACATAATGCTTAATTTGGATAAGGATTACTATTACTATATACATTTAACGTAGTTTCTTTATTCAGACGATTTAATATTTTTTATGAACATAAAAGCGGTTATTGTGACTAAACTATGATAGTTAGATCTTAATAAGACCTGCAAACACGTTCTACATAATTTTGTTCTATTGTCAATAGTTTTTGCAGCGCACGCATAAATAGGTTTTCGCTTTTACACATTGGGTTACAAAATCACAATTTTCTTACGGATCCCTATTTTTTTTGAAAATAAAATATAGCCTATAAACCTTTCACGATAAATGGACTATCCAACTGATAGAATTTTTGAAATCGGACCAGTATTTCCTGATATTAGCGCGTTCAAACAAACAAACAAACAAACTCTGCAGCTTTATAATATTAGTATAGATAAGGAACCATTTCAAGCGTCTGCCCGTTGTGGTTATTACTATCGAGCAGAAATCACTTTCGTTGTTTGGGAGACTCCCTCAAGTGGGAATTTGTTTAATTTCAATTTTTTTTAAGTGAATGTGCATCTAAATATTCCTTGAATATGTCAGGGGTCTACCTGTTGCCGTTATTGAAATGGAGCATGAGATACAGCCTGGAGTCACACAGACGGACAGCGGAGTCTTACTCTTAATAATAGGACGTTTTTTCGCTTTGGGTACGAAACCCTATAATCAGTGTATCTAATTCTAGCTTTTTGATCATGTTTGTATGTAATTCGCGCATCGGCAACAAAGGTGTCATATTACAAAAACATTACTTTTGAGTAAATCGCATTTACATTTTTTTTGATTACTAAAGTCACAATAAAAAATTGCTCGATGGGTATATCCTTGAAGTAATTATATTTTTAGTTAGGCTATAAAATATAGTATTTTATATTTATTTTTATTTATATGTAAATGTGTGTGTGTGTCTTTTATGTGTTATGACACCTTTGTTGCCGATGCGCGGTATGTTTAGTATGTTTTTTTCCGTGCAAGTGGTAATGCGTAAACGTGCCACACTGTTCTTCACCTCGGTATTATTATTATTTCTAAGGTTTTCATTTTTGGGAGTACCTATATAGAGAACGATTTTAATTAGTTGTTTAGCACTCGGACGTTCCATGGTATGCACTCGCTTTATTAAAACAACTACATGCCGCCCGCGACTTCGTCCGCGTAGTTTTCGAATTCTCCGTACAAACTTTGGAGCAACGTTACAGGGACTTGTGAAGAATGTTATATACGTTAAGGAACGTCCGATCCGACGCCCATATCTGATCTACCCCCCCTGTGCTTTTGGTGTTTCTGTCACACATATTGTATTTTTGCAGTTTCCACCTATACGGTTACGGGGTAAATGTTGTATATTTAAAAGCTCATTGATGAATACGTTAGCACGCCTTAATTAGTTTAAAGATTCGCCCTCATTCTCCCCGCCCTGAACCCATTGCTCTGCTTCGCTGAGTCGAAAGGTCGAGGCGTACTGTTATATTGCCTGTGCCTATGCTAGATATGTAACTAACTGATAGTGAACTAGGTGATTCAATTAAATCCGGCGCAGTAGCTTTTATACTTACAGGATGTCACGATAGCATTACAAACAAACCTATAAGTACGAGCAAAACTAAATGCCATCAAAAACATACTTGTAAAAAAACCCAAGTCTCGTAACGCAGTTCTTTTACTGTAATAAGTTGTGGGATCTATGTACTACCAAGTCGGATAATTTATTCAGTCCCTACTTAAGGGACCTTCTGTCTTAAGCTATTTCTTAATTAGCTGACCTAACAGAATCTTAGTATGACCATATCAAAGTTAGTGTTCCTCTTTTTCTTTACCGGTACTTCAAAATCAAAGTCAAACTTAAAGTCAAAATGTCTTTATTCATATAGACACAATTCAAAAAATTAAATCATGTTCTTATGATGCGTCCATTTCTTTTCCTACCACCAGTTCAAGACGTGGCAACCCTGAGATGAAATGGCAAGAAAGTAAGAGGACTCCTTTTTAAAAAAAAACAATTTACTTTTACAATATTGTTTAGCAGCAGTGTCATTCCAGCAATTTACTCCCATGCCATTCTGTCATTTACATAGCCTGACATTTTATAATATGCCTTTTTACATAATTTAGCTACTATTTACCCCGTAAAAGAGTTGCTTATTTAATGGAGACGAGTTGCAAGTACAACTAAGTCATGCTTAAGTCTAGTATTCCTATTATGTATATCACTTTTTTTCTGATACTTATTTATGTTCTTATGTACGTATAACATTTTCATATACCTACATATGCGAAGCTACAGTAAGAATTTTAATTTCTTTGAACTTCTCTCGTAGGGAAACCCGCGGTCCAAGTTTATATATGGCTCTAACAGCGCGTTTCTGCAGCACAAATATGGTATCAATGTCCGCACAGTTTCCCCATAGAAGAATTCCATATGACATAATATTATGAAAATAACTAAAATAAACTAGTCTGGCCGTAAGTTTTCCGGATAGTTTTTTAAATGTGGTCCCCATTGCAATTTGGAGTCAACAGTTATACCAAAAAAAAGTGTTGACTCCACTGGCCCCAATCTCGACCCGTTAATAAATAAATTGGTTGCGACCTGTCTGACATGTACTACTTCTTGAACTTCAGCTACAGTTTTTCTTAAAGCCCACTCCATGTCTCTATGGGGTTTTCTCGAAAGCTTTGATGTAACAATATTTGGCAAGTCTAGACATTAAATGTTTTTTAGTCTATTGTATTTACAAATGGAGGATTCCTGCGCTTCAATACTTCCAAAGTGGACTTAAATTAGATGTACACCGTCCAAACTAGTAACTCAGGGCCTTTATTTACAATATATCTTACGCACATATGAATACCCAAGTACCTAGCTGGCATGGCAACACTCACCATATGAAACAAGAACAGTTGCGTCGTGTACTTTTCTTTTGCTTTATTGATATTCGCCGCACTCGTGAGACGTCAGTTAAGTTGTTATCTCTCAATCGTTATAAATACTCTCAATGTACCTAACAGAAAACTACAACATCAAGCTTAACAGAGGATTAACATGAACTGATCTATGGCACTCAGTGCCTCGCATTCAAAGTTTTTTTTTAATTAAGAAATTACTGAACTGTTTTTAAAGGGATTTTAGTACACCTACATAATACATGTCCGATTCTGGCTTTTTTTAAGACAACTCCCGCACTAGGGAAATTAAACCCTATGTCGCGGGATAAAGTTAGCGTAAGTACAAAGTAACTTTTCCACGCGGACGAAGTCGCGGCCACAAGCTAATATGTAATATTATTATATGTAAATTTAAAGCTACCTAGTTAACATCAAACTGTGTAGAAAATCAATTTATGAAATCGGGGTTTATGTATATAAATACAGTTTGTGTCAGATAAATAAACGTGGCTTTTATTCAGAAAGACTTGTAAGTTGCTTGGAAGAGAGTGACCGTTTTTCTGTGACGAACGGGAAGCGTGGAAGCCGTGGTTTTTGTCCGGGGAGAATGCAAGAATGTTAAGTATCCCCTCGGCCACTGCGGCGTTTCCGCACCTGCGGTGGGGTATGTGGGACTCGCCCACTCCATAGTGGTGGTATGCTAATCATACCATGAGAGTAAGACACCAAAACCCCCGGGTACTCCACCGACCGCAATTGGTGAGGGGCCCAGGTACTGTTGGCTATCTGGGATACCCTCTGGCAGCGCCCGGGACTCAATTGGTGTCGCGGGCTCTCCTCGGCCCAAAATAACCAGTATTACGGACGCCATGGCTCAAGCGGGCAACCCACCTCCGTCAGACGCTGTTATTCATGTCCTAGGCTTGCTTTTACATTCCATTGCATTTTTTTCCTTGGGAAATCAATCCCCGTGTCGCAAATGCACTATCGAGTGGTGAGAACCACTCGATAGATTTACGAAAACAAAGCACTACCTGACTCAGTACAACTGTTTGATTTTCAGACGCATAATTGTTCCCGGTGGTAATCGAACGCAGAAAACCACGACTCAGAAGCACTTCCGTAGCTACTAAGCCATCACCTTTTAACATGATCACATTTAGCTACCTATCTGCCATTACCATGAGTTTAATTCCAATAGATCAGTTGATCTAACATACATACGGAACATCAAAGTGAATGACAGTCATACATTTGGTATTGAGGAGACGGCGTCTGCCCTTCTCCACACTCTCATACCTGACGATAATGCCGACCTTGATAGTAGTTATCATAGACTCCTAACACTCCTATGTCCACTATTATTGCTTCCGAAGGGTTTTTGAATGTAGTTAGATCACTACCGCAGAAAAAAGCATTCGGCGAGGACAAAATTACTAATATAATATGATTAAAGAAGGTAGGTTAGAAGCTACCTTTCCGCGTATATGGCTTTCGGGCTTAATAAATTAATACCCAAAACCGGTGACAAACCACCCGATGAACCGAAATCCTACCGGCCCATAACTCTGCTGCCGTCGCTCGGTAAACTGCTTGAACGTTTTATTGTTCCAAGGCTACTCCCGGTGGGCCTAACTTTCCAAAATAATCAATTCGGCTTCACGGTCAGAAAATCTACTACAGACGTGGCTATCTCAGTGCGGAAAACGGTTTCTTTATCGGCATATAAATACGTGTTAGCTACCTTTTTAGAAATATCGGGTGCGTTTGACAAAGTCTGGTGGCCTATTCTACTCCTAAAATTGAAAAATCGTGGGCGGTACAATAACATATTATATTCACTCATATTACTACTACTATTTCACTGAATAATGAAACGTTGGATCTCGCTTCATCCACGATATTTTTGGGAGTGACATTAGATTCTTTACAATTTTTCAATTACAGTGGGGTCCTCATATTGAGAAATTATCGGGTAGATTAAGTTCTGCTTCTTATGCCGTATGGAAAATAAAACAATTGTCGGATGAATCCACGGCTAGGTTAGTATAGGTACTTTGCTTACTTCCATAGCATCATGGCTTATGGCATTTTGCTCTGGGGGTCAGCTGCTGATATTAATACTATCTTTATCCAACAAAAGAGAGAGGTCAGAGCTATTAATGGGTTAGGTAGCCGCAATTCTTTGCGAACCCTATTTAAAGATATAAATATATTAACTGTGCCATCTGAGTATATCTACCAGAATATTTTATTTGTTAGGAAAAACCTAGATACATTTAGTAAAAAAAGTGACTTACACAATATAAATACTAGGAATAAGGACAAACTAGCTATGCCATGCTTTAGGGTCAGCGAAGTTAGTAAGTCATTCATTAGATTTTATAACAAACTTCCCTCTTAGATTACTGACATGCCTGATACATTATGCATGTAAAACGCATCCTAATGAGTAGGGGCTATTATAATATTAAAGAGTATATAGATGATAAAGATGTATGGCAGGCTATACCCTCGTGCACCAGATCAGATACCCTATAGCTGATGAAGCATTGAAATTGAACGATCGTGATAGTGTATTCTGTGTAGTGTCTGTAATCATAATCATAAAAATAACACATGTTCTGTCTCGAAATAACTTTTCTGATATGTTAAATTAGCAAAATAAAAATTAAAGCTGTATAAAGACAGCCGATTCGTAAATTGTGTAAGCCAATTAACTAAATAATGACAGTAACTGGACCAAACTAATGTTGACATGTCCATTTGAGTATTCGCATGTCAATGAGGCCGCGATGAAACCGGCAGTAGAATACCCCCACTGAGTTTGTTTCGCCGGGTCTTCTCAGTTGGGGCGTATTGGATCCGGTGGTAGCATAAAATCGCGTCCGACGATATACTTATGGTCCATCTAATCTAAATAATAACATACTCAAAGGACAGAACTTTAGACTATTTAATTATAGATAAAAAATAAAATTGTATTCTCATACCTGATAGATTTTACGCTAAAGCTAAAAATAAATATATAATACAAACTATTTATTATAGCTAAAATAACTAGACTAAATTAATTAATTCAATATATTATATTAATGAGCCAATCCAATATGTTTTGACTATTTGCAAATGCCTGTAATAGTTTTAGTAAATAAAAACTTTTTTATTTTATTTATTCTCGTACTTAAGAATGGTACCACAAAACTTAAACTTGGCCATCATGCGGAATCAAAGACTGTCGATGGGCTCAGTGATAGCTCCATACCTATGCGCTATGGAATTTAGGTTTTGATTTGTTATAAACCCCGTTACCACTAGGATGTTCTCTCACTGGCTATGCAGACGATGGGCTATTATTAATAGAATCTAGAGCAGACCTTCAAAAACTAGCAGCCTGCGGCTTATTTCTGGCTGGAGTGAACGAAACCGACTTAAATATGTACCGCATAAAACCTTTCAACTACTTACTCCTCCTTATCCAACTATTAAATTTTATAATATCTCTGTAAAAAGAAACAATTCTTACTGTTACCCAGGCTAGAAGGATTTTTTTCGTTTATTAAACATATTAAAACAGTAAGTAGGTGAGAGATCAAAGGACTACCTATCTACACCTATTCCTCCATTAAATCATACATATTAGAATTACAAAGTTATTTATGCAGTTGGTGAAACATAACAACTGGACCGAAATTGCTAAATGTTGGAACTTTCCCATGAGTTTTACACTAGCATTCGTAGCAGTTTATTTACTAGTTCTTTTAATAATATACTTACATTACAAATATTTCAATAGAACGGACCGTTTTTAATTTCGAAAACATTTTAAAAAGTAGGTATTCACTTCCGTCATAATCCTCGGTGTTATTATTTGTTGGTTCAATTTGAGGTTTTTATTAGGCAAAGGTATTATAGCTCATACAGCAAAGTCTTTGTAACAGCACTCTTAATAAGAGTTTGCCACAGATAAGCGTCAGTATTCTCAACACTTGATATACGATAATGATTTTTAGTTACAAACAGTCCGCTATGATGTCGCAGAACCATACGTAATACGGCTTATCAAAAAACTCGATTGAAATCGCTGTTTGAAACGAGCAATAATATCGACACTGACAGTTGATGAATTGACAGATGACAACATTTGACATTTGGTACATAATGTCACTTGGCGCGCGATAAATTCTAAGTTATTGCTATATGCCGAATGTTTTTATTGACGTAATTATAACCTCAAAATCCGAAAGTGTCATGTTTTTTCTGAATTCATAATAGTGGCCGTTATTTTAATTTAAGTTCAATCGAATATATACATTATCTAAAATCCAAAAAGTAAATACACCTCCCTGTTGGATCTTAAGCGAGTTATAGCAATGGCCATTGAAACTTCTACGTCTGCTAGAAGTGCCTTAACATTTTGATGATCGGTCAGTAGTCAGTGATTTTTTTTTTCGGATGGACATACCTAAGCCGCCATGCTTTTGCTACTTTACCGGGCATAAAGGCGAGCAGAGCTCCAGCCTTAATAAATTGTTTAAAAACTACAAACTAGCAACCTGCGCAAGAGGGCGCCCCCTGTGGGGCTTGGACTTCGGCTCAGGGCGATCGCTGGCGATGAGATTGAGGGATTATGACTTTTAGTATTTAAGGGGAGTTTTGTGCAACTGTCGCTCTACTTTACAGTTCGCGGGCCTCTCGGACTTCGGGTCTACGAGGGCATCGGATGGTTCTTAGCAAACTAAGGGTCAGGAGGACGAGGGGGAGTGACAAAACTAAGGAACTTTGGCTAGTAATAATTCTAAAAGTTCTGGTTCAAATGGAATGATATTTAAAATATACCGTATTTCTACAAAGCATGTTTGGTAACAGAAAATTCAGGCTCTCTTATCTTATCTTTACCCATAATGAAGTTATAGGGGGCCGAAAATGGCCCGAGTTGCTTCGAGAAAAGATAGGTACGTCGGCCGTGCAATTTTTTTTCTTTCTTGCTCCTCTTGTGGAGGCTCTTCCGTGCCCAATAACAAGCCTTGAGATGCTACTTAAATCACGTGGGGCAATGCCATATTGAACGAGTTAGGTAAATTGAATATCATTGTCCCACCTTTACGACATCTCTTGTTACGGTTTTCAATTTGACAAGTTCAGAACTTAACATTCAATGACATCGTTGGTGTAGTGGTCAGACTGACATGTTCCCGGCGGAAGCTTAAGGTGTAATGCTCGCACTTATGTAAAGCGCCCGTAATTCAATGGACGCCCGTTGATATCCACTACTAAATAAAACCGGCCAAGTGCGAGTCGGACTCTCGCACGAAGGGTTCCGTACTAGTTACAAGTGCCTACCTATTTTTTATATCAACAATACAACAAGAAACATAGTATAAAAGTTCTTGCAGTTCGTTGTAACTTTGATCGATGTTAATAATAATTGATTGAATGGAAGGTAAATTGCGGTTTACGGTTTATGACGTATTAAAAAAAAACTACTTACTTCATCTCGTTCGAACCAATTTTCGGCGGAAGTTTGCATTTCGGTTATGTACATTATACCTTTGTACAATTTCTTTCCTTATGTATAAATTTTTCTTTTTGTTTCTTTTGTGTGTTTGTACATAAATAAATAAATAAAATAAATAAATAATATATTTTTTTATTCTTTTATTTTAGAAGTTACAGGAGGGAGATACATATTTTACCACTTTGGAAGTGTCTCTCGCGCAAACTATTCATCTTAGAAAAATATGATATTAGAAACCTCAATATCATTTTTAAAGACCTATCCATAGATAGGTACCCCAAACGTATGGGTTTGATGGAATTTTTTTTTGTTTTTCTTTTCTAAGTATTAAGTTTATTTTACAATAATAACAACAATATATTAGAGATTCTCAAAACGAGAATTTTCTAATTCCTTTTCAGTCCCCTGAAAAACTTAGCACATCTGTTTGGGTCACAGGATAATACCATGCTACCAAATTTCATCTGATTTAAACAGTAGATTCAGAGAAAATTGGTTGTAACTGACAGACACGCAAACAGACGCATGAGTCATCCTTTAAGGGTAGCGTTTCTTTATTTTTGCACGGAACTCTAAAACTGGGTAAAAACCGATTTGTATAACATTTGACACGCGTATCAGATAGAATAAAAAACAGACTGATTAGAGAACGTTGTTGTATGAAAAACTTTCAGTGTTAGATAGCCCATTTATCGAGAAAGACTATAGGCTACATTCATCTATGAAGTTCCTACGGTAACGGGTGTTACGAGAGACGCGGGTGAAACCGTACTGACATAAAAGCTGTAAGTAAAAAAATAATATAACAATTGAACTCTTGAATTCACTAGTATGTGATCCAAGTACAAACTTGGGATTTGTGATGAGACCTCGCTTCGTACACAATATTATGATGAGATGAACTCAACCAGTCACTCAATAGGCTTTGATTTCCTCAACAAACGCAACCTTATATGAGCATAAGTTCTGAGTACGTTGTCTCAGAAGCTTGTCTTTATGGCAGCTGTGAGAGGTTACCAAGCTTAGTGTTCGATATAAGTTTAAAATTGTAAGCTTCATGCGTTTCTGAGATGTAGGTCGTGACAGACGGTTCGGATCCTTAGAAGAGAATTAAGTTGCGGAAATCCCAAATTGTTATATAATTTTGTAATAATATTTACTCAGCGACACAAGTTATTTACTTACATCATTACGAGAACTCTTTAGAGAAGGTCAACGTTACAAATTATATAACAACAAAGTACCTACGAGGTACCAACTTATGTTGTAGGTATTTAATTTCTATCAATGTTTTGCAATAATCGTACTTTCGTTTAATGTTTTGACGATGTTGGTTGAGTCGTGACTTCACTTCACGCACTTTTCTTGGATTTATTCATAAGTCTCACAAGACATACTGTGATGTGCAATTAGTTAATGACAGAATAGCGGTCAGGGTGCCGCCGTGGCCGGGTCGCGGCGCTAGACACACGCACCATCAACTATCAAATCTGCTACCTAGTTTCGGGGAGACGGGCGCAAGTTTGCTGACACATTATGATCGTTCGCACTGATCATTCGGTCAAGGCTTACCTGCCACGTCTGAATCCTTCAGAAGTCCATGATCTAGCGAAGCGTGGAGTGTCGGCGTAGCGTAAGCACACAAGCGGAAGTAAAGCTTTCGTAACAAAATACGCGATGTAGATTCGCGGGGAGCGTTCGCGGCAACAAGCGGTCAGCGGCGGCGAGTGCGGAGCGGGCGCGGCGCCGAGTCCCGGCCGGGGAGCGCGGCAGCCCGCGCGCCGCACCGCGCCTGCGCGCCGGCCACCCTCCCGCGCCCCGCGCCCCTCGCCGCTCGGCCCGCGCCGCCGCCGCCGCACACACTGTCGGCGCGACGCTACGACTAACACCGAGGTTTTATGTCGTCACTTAACTGCTTTAAGCATTTTATTCTTAAGCTAGCCACGAAGTTCAAGTTTGGTACCAACATAGAATTAAATATTATTTAAGGTGAGATCCATGTACTTAATACCGAGTCGGTTAACTTATTCAGTGCCTACTTAAGCGACCTTCTCTTCTCCATAGCTATTACGTAATTAGCTTACCTATAAACATCTTGTTGTGACTATGTCAATATAAAACATATTTTATGTTTTATTTTTATCTATAGGTACTATTATTATAAACAGGTTAAAGTTAGTTATCTAGGGGGTAATATCTGGATCTTTTAAACCGATTTTGAAAGTTTTTACCAATATAAAGCTACACTATTTGTGTGTTAGGGCAGGTTTTATTATAAGCAGAGGTACGGGAACGAGATCTTCGCTATGGCGACAACACACGGTTGCAGTAATTCGTGTACAACACTAGTTGACATAAGTAGGTACCTGTCAATCCAGGAAAAAAATCTAACATTACGAATTTTTGTCCAGTTCTCTAGATATATCTGATGATTAAGCTGCTAGCATCGAATTTTATTTTCTTTTTCTTTTTAATTTAATACTCCAATTAGTAAGAAATGTTCAATGTATCTTATTGTTAACACTGTGACCTTCGTAGCGTAGCGGTATTTGGTAATCTCGGAGGTCGTTCTCGCTGGACAGGAAATCTTTGTGTTAATTCTAAGATTTCTTTCAAGGTCTGGTTAGTTGAGGGACTACCCTCCGTGCCTCGGAAAGCACGTCAATGGTCCCGATTGTTATAGCATCATCTATAATCGTATATGCCATCAAAAACATACTTGTAAAAAAACCCAAGTCTCGTAACGCAGTTCTTTTACCGTAAAACGTTGTGAGATCTATGTAATACCAAGTCGGTTAATTTATTCAGTTCCTACTTAAGGGAACTTCTATCTTAAGCTATTACGTAATTATCTCACCTTACAGAATCTTATTTTGACCTTATCAAAATTCGAAACTTTAAAGTTTTAAATAATAGATTAACTTGGCCATCGGATATAATTAGAATGTATCTAACAAGTGTTTATTGCGATGGCCAAGTCAATCTAATATTCATAACATAAAAGTTTTGAACTTTGATAAGGTCAAAATAAGATTCTGTAAGGTGAGATAATTACGTAATAGCTTAAGATAGAAGTTCCCTTAAGTAGGAACTGAATAAATTAACCGACTTGGTATTACATAGATCTCACAACGTTTTACGGTAAAAGAACTGCGTTACGAGACTTGGGTTTTTTTACAAGTATGTTTTTGATGGCATCTCATTTCTTTTTGTAGATAGTTGTACTTTTTTCCTTTGCTTTACAATTTACATTATTTTTTAAAATACCAACAATGGATTTTACCACTCTGTCACTTGATGATGAGCTTTCCAATTTTTGTAGGTTGTGTTCCTCTTTTTCTTTACCGGTACTACTTCTTGAACTTCAGCTACAGTTTTTCTCAAAGCCCACTCCATTTCTCTATGGGTTTTTCTCGATATCTTTGATGCAACAATATTAAGCATGTCTAGACATTAAATGCTTGGGTTCCGTACCCAAAGGGTAAAAACGGGACCCTATTACTAAGACTTAGCTGTCTGTCTGTCTGTCTATCACCAGGCTCTATCTCAAGAACCGCGATACCTAAACAATGGAAAAATTCACAAATTATGTATTTCTGTTGCTATAATAACAAACTAAACATAAAATAAGTATTAAGGGGGAGCTCCCATACAACAACTATTTTTTGGCCTTTTTTGCTCGATATCTATAACGGCAACAGGTAGGCACTTGAAAATGGTACGGAACCCTTAGTACGCGAGTCCGACTCGCACTTGGCCGGTTTTAGTCTATTGTATTCACAAATGGATTATTCCTGCGCTTTAATAGTTCCAAAGTAGACTTAAATTCGATGTAAACCATCCAGACTAGTAACTCTGTGCCCTTATTTACAAAATAACTTAACTTACGCACATATGAATATCCACGTACCTAGCTGGCATGGCAACACTCACCATATGAAACAAGAACAGATGCGTCGTATACTTTTTTTATGCTTTATTGATATTCGTCGCACTCGTCAAACGTCATTTAAAATTAATCCGTATGTAAAATTGTTATCTTTCATTGGTTATAAATATTGTCAATGTACCTAATCGAAAACTACAACATCAAGCTTAACAGAGGATTAACATGAACTTATGTATGGCGTTCACGGCCTTCTGGCTTCCGGCCTGTCAAAGGTTTTTAAAATTACGAAATTGATGAACTGTTTTTGATGGAATTTTGGTACAACTACATAATACATGTCCGATTATGGCCTTTTTTTAAGACAGCTCCCGCACTAGGGAACAAGCTAATATGTACATAAGTAAATTTAAAGCTACCTAGTTAACATCAAACTGTGTATAAAAATATTTGATAAAATGATTATATAAATATAGTTTGTGTCAGATTAATAAAACGTGGTTTGTGTGTATACCTTCGATATCACAGTAAGATTTGTTAGTTGCTTGGAAGAAAGTGACCGTCTTTCTGTGTTTCGAACGGGAAGCGTGAAAGCCGTGGTGTAAGTTTGTCCAGGGGAATGCAAGAATGTTACGCATCTCCTCCGCCACTGCGGTGTTCCGGCACGGGCAGTGGGGTATGTGGGACTCGCCCTCTTCATAGCAGTGGAATGCTAATCATAACATGAGAGTAAAACCCCCGGTTACTCCTCCGACCACAATTGGTGAGGGGCCCAGGTACTGTTGCCTATCTGGGATACCCTCTGGCAGCGTCCGCGACTCAATTGGTGTTGCGGGCTCTCCTGCGCCCAAATAACCAGTTTCAGGGACGCCCAGATTACACGGGGTCCCTACTTCTCAAGGGACCGCAGTCTCCTGCTGAGACATGGCTCAAGCGAGCAAGCCACCTCCATCAGACGCTGTTATGATTGTTAGTATCCTATCGTTCATAGCACAACTTATGTACTATCTTACTTTTACAATCCATTGTTTTTTTTTTTTCCTACGACTTTTTTTTTTTTTTATTACTTGTTAAATTAATCCCTGTGTCGCGAAGGTCTCACCGCTCAATAGATTCACGAAAACAAAGCACCCCCTGACTCAGTACAACTGTTTGAATTTCAGACGAATAATTGTCCCGGGTGGGAATCGAACGCAGAAAACCAGGTCTCTGAAACAACTAACCTAACCACTTAGACACCACCTTTCAACATAATTCCATCTAGGTCCCTATCTACACCTATTCCTCCATTAAATCAAACATATTCATGTACACTGATTCACTGACTGCAAATGTAACTTTGTAATCCTATACATTTATAAGAAATAACAAAGTTATTAATGCAGTTGATGAAACTGAACAATTGGACCGAAATTGCAAAATGTTGGAATTTTCCCATGAGTTTTACACTAAACTCTCCTAATACTCAAAATTTGAAGCTTCTACGTCTGCTAGAAGTGCCTAAACATTTTGATGATCGGTCAGTCAGCAGTGAGCGAGTGACAAAATTACCGAAAATACCAAACTTTGACTAGTTATAATTCGTAAAGTACTGGTTCAAATTGAATGAAATTTGAAATATACTGTAGTTTTACAAAGCTTGTTTAGTTACTGAAAATTCAGGCTCCTATCTTTATCCACAACGAAGTTATAGGGGGTCGAAAATCGGCTGAGTTGCTTCGAGAAAAGATAGGTACGGCCGTGCACCTATTTTTTTTTTTTTTTTTTTTTCTTACTCGACTTGGGGGGGCACTGCCGTGCCCCCAGATTAAGGAACGGGTAGCAGTATTTCCTTATGTGGTACAACATTAAGTATACTGCGCTCACTAACCCGCCTGCTAAAGCGTGGTGACTACGGCAAATATCCATGTTCACCAGTGGACGAGTTATACGGGCTGATGATGATGACCTTGTTGTTTAATTAGAATCAAAATATACACACAAAAAATGTAAAATCTATAGGTACCTGCGATTAATAAAGCACACAGTTGATGTGAAGTGTGTCAATTTCCAATATGTATGCTTGTTTCAAAGGCTAAGTCTTAACAGTGCATTGATAGACTCTTCCTCAGGGTCCACATTCGGTTAAACGTATGTGATACTTTCGAGAGTAACAAGTTGCGGCGGTTTACTTACATCTAATTAACGTCAACTTTGCGTGTATTAAGTCTACAATTTTTGAATATAATAGATGGAGTTTTGACAAGTCTGTTTGTTAAAAATAAATGTACCTACTACCTACCTCTGAGAACCTCGTAAAGGAAAAAACAATAACTACCCACAAAAAGAAATAAGATCGCATCAATAACATAACATAAAATCACAATGTCTACAATAAACTTTTTTTTTTTTTGTCCGGGCGCATATGCATTTACGCATTCCCAACGCGCGCCGCTGCAGCGTATTCGCGCGCCGGCGGTGGGATATGTGGGAATCGCCCTCTCCATAGCGTGGTATGCTAAACTCATACCACGAGGAGAGGACCCTATACCACTAAAACCTCCCGGACACTCCTTCGGTCCGCCGTTGGCAGGGGCCGGGTACGCATGAGCAATCGGCCCAACCATGTCTACAATATCCTAGTGAATGACATGACGATATAGCTGCTGCAGCGATAAGTGAGGGATTAGCCGACATGGTTTATTTCATTTCAAATTTATCATCTTTTATTTATGGGGTAATATTTTTACCATTTCATTAACAAATATAAAACAATTCATTGCTCGTGTATAAAGTTGAAGGGATATATTTCTGACTCAATAAAATGCACTTTTTAGTTTAAATGCTATCATCATCATGATCAGCTCGTATAACGTCCGCTGCTGAACATAGGCCTCCTCCCGGGAGAGGGTATTTGCCATAGTCACCACGCTTGGTAGGCGGGTTGGTGACCGTAGTATTATGTTGTACCACACTAGGAAACGCTGCTGCGCGTTCCTTGATATACGATTATTATAGGTGATATTATAACAATCAAAACCAACGGCTTAAATTGCTTTCCGAGGCACGGGGGGTAGTCCGTCAACCAACCAGACCGGGAAAGAAATGTTAGAGTTTAAAATGTGAAAAACAGTTGCATCAAGAAGTTTTGAATCGTATATTTATTAAGAAAAAATAAAATAATTTCTGATGAAAATGTTAGTGATAGGTAAGTTCAGAGCTGGTGGTTGGCGAGCGCCTCGATGCGGTCTCGGTCGAGGCGCAGCGCGGCGCGGCCCTCCGACACGCGCATGTCGCGCGCGCCGAGCCGCGCGTAGAACGACAGCGCGGGCGCGTTGTCTTCCAGCACGTGCCAGTCCACGCGGCTCACGCCTTCGCGCACTCCCATCTGAACTCATAAACAGAACATGACACTAGGGACAGAAGTAACGCTCCCGGAGGACATGCGACCAAAGGTGTGTGCTTTGCCGAGGTCTAATAAATCTCTATACTAGTTTGATTAAAATTGATTTAGTGTTTTTGGCATGAAAGCGTAACAGACAGCGTTACTTTCGCATTTATTTAGTCACACCTAAACTGAATGATAGTCAATGTAAATACCTGGCACAGATGTTGCAGCAGAGTGAGCGCGACGTGGTGCCGGCGGTGCGGCGGGCGCACGTACAGGTCCTCGAGGTAGAAGGCGCGGCAGGTCCAGCTGGAGTAGGCGCGGTTGCACAGCGCCTGCCCCGCCACCTCGCCGCCGCGCTCCGCCAGCAGCACGAAGAACCACGGCGCCGGGGAGTCGAACCCGTCCCGTACCAGATCTACTCAAAGCCACACTATTATATTTATATCCCACGTATACATACCACATACCTACTTATAGTTTGTTTCTACTCGTCACCTACCTTCAGCCGTTAGTTTGGGGCCCGTAGGATGACCTTCATACTCCGCCAATTCCTGTTATAAAAAAAGAATAAGATTCTAAATATTTATGTTTCATTAAATTTCTTTCACTTTAGTTCAATTTTAAATAGGAGTATGTGACATAGCTCTCAAGCTGTTGGTAGTTGGATGCTGGAAACTTACAAGCGAGTAACAAAAATATCAATGAGATGGTGTCTGGGCCACCGACTACGGCCACTGGTGGCCAGCGACAGTCACTTAACATACTTTTTCATAAAGTAGCGAGTGGCCGCCACCGGCTACACGTGTGCGGCGCGTCTATACAAAATATATGAAAAAGTATGTTAAGTGGCTGTCGCTGGTCACTAGCCCCGTGGTTGGTGGCCCGTTTGCGCGGAGCCTAAGTCACGAGGCTTTTGCTACTCCGCTGGGTATAAAGGCGAGTAGGGCTTCAGCAGTGCCGAAAATAGACTTTACCTAGTGCTAATTCGTTGCCCACCCTATTAGGAGCAAACCGAAGAAATAACAGTCCTGCCTGGTCTAGGCATTCTTGCGCCCCCAAAATCTACGCCCTGTGCCTGGGCACCGGTGGCACCACCCTATTTGTGGCACTGGGCTTTAGCCTTATTAAATAGTTTATAAACTATAAACTGAGCAACCTTCGTAAGAAGGTGCCCACTTTCATACTGGAACCTCACCTCAGGGCGGTCGCTGACCGAGGGATTGAGAGATTATGAATTTTAATTCTATCGAACGCCTACCGTTTTGTGAAGAGCAAAGTGTATAAGTTAAACGTTAGAAAATGTATTTCAGTGGATAACCCATTTATCGAGAAAGGTTAAATATATTTAATTATGAAGTTCCTACGGGAACGGGAGTAGAGCGAGTGAAGTCGCGCGTGGAAGCTTGTTAAAAACATAAATGTACAAGCGTTACGAAACAATTTTACGCTTTACTTTTCAAACAGGTATTATTTTACTTAGGTATGGATTTATTTGACAGACTCAGTGGCGAAGCGGTGTTAGTCTCGCTTTAAGTCACGGACGTCGTGGGTTCGATCCCACGCCGGACCAGAAATCTTTGTGTAAAATATAAGATTTCATTCTGGGTCTGGATAGTTGAATGACTGCCCTTCGTGCCTATGATCCACAATAGAAACCCAAGCCCTGAGAAACAACCCCAATTAGCACAGATCGGTTAGGTTTGTGTACGACATTGACGAGTCCGATTCATACGTTGGCTATAAATGTTTACCCTGTGGTAGTTTTCTTAGATAAATGATTGGTTTCGCGCGTTCGATGCGGACTCACATAGGATTGCAACGCGTATAGTACCTCTGATTTCTATACAATAGAAATCAAATTGTACTGTGTACCTATTTTTATCTCTATAAAGTATACGTACCGCAGCGCAACGCAGATCAATCCGACAAAGAGTGCCGCTGTACTCTTCTCGAGATTCTACAGCCCACCGGTCATTCCCCCGGTCAAGATGTTTGGCGAACCAATCCCTTGGGAACGGCAAGCCAAGTACTTAGGCGTAATCCTTGACCGAAAGCTAAACTTTAGAGCGCATGCAGAAACCGTTCGTGCACGGGCTTCACTTACGCTCAGTCGACTAAACTGTCTCTTAAATTCACGCAGTAAACTATCACTTGATAACAAGGTTAGGATTTATACCACGTGTATACGGCCGATTATGACGTACGCGAGCACCGTATTCTAAAGTAGGTAGATTCACTCGACGTGCCACCGGGGCACCGTGGTTCATTCGTAATCGCAACCTGCATTCTGATCTCCAACTGCCTTCCATCAAGCAGTGGATGAAAGAGGCGTCGGAACGCTTCTTTGAATCCGCGGCTCAACACCCAAACCCGTTGGTTGTTGCAGCATCCGACTACTGGCCTATGCCTACAAAGCGTCGTAAACACCGTCGGCCTCGGGGCGTCCTAGACGACCCGGACGACGAGATCACAACTTACCAACTAGCAGTACAGAGACTGCAAGAAACTAGCACCACTACACAGAGACCACTCTATCCGACCCGCCGGAGAAGAGTGCGCCCGCGAACACGACGCGTCCCCCCTCGCCCTCCCGACCCTTAGTTTGTTAAGAACCTTCCGATGCCCTCGTAGACCCGAAGTCCGAGAGGCCCGCGAACTGTAAAGTAGAGCGACAGTTGCACAAAACTTCCCTAAAGAAACTAAAAGCCATAATCCCTCAATCTCCCCGTCAGCGACCGCCCTGAGCCGAGGTCCAAGTCCCACAGGGGACGCCCTCTTGCGCAGGTTGCTTAGTTTGTAGTGTTTAAACCATTTATCTAGGCTGGAGCTCTGCTCGCCTTTATGCCCGGTGAAGTAGCAAAAGCCCCAGGGCTAAAAACAAATGTCCGTACGAAAAAAAAAAAAATGACAGCTCGGGGACTTACCGAACGCAACGAAAGAGGGAATCAGATCATACCTACATTACCTACCCTCAGACTTTGTATTTGGTCTGAGATAATACCTACTACTAAATTTAGAATTACCTAATCATTAATTTATTTTGTCATCGTTGCTAATTGCACATAATTATGCCTATAATTATTTTAAGCATGTTAGGTATTTAGTGGTCAAAATCAGAAGAATAATGTGATATAGGTACACATTTTTTCCGGTATTTTCCAGTCTGTATAGTTTTGGTAACATAGGTAGATAGGTACTATTTTTCTTCGAACGAGTTGGCAACCCTACAATCACAGCACAGCAACAGAGTTGTTCAATAATCTTTATAAAAAAGGGAAATAGTTTTATTAAGACAGCTAACCTGGATCATTTCCAGAATGACGGGCACATCGTCGCGAGTGGCGACGCGCACGAGCACGTTGTCGGCCGAGGAGGGGCTCTCGAGCGGCATGCTGACGTCACACCGCCACGCGACGCCGACACACACTGACTGACTGAGTTAACACTGTACCTACTTACTGCGAGCGAGGAGAGAAGATACACATGGTGCTGTCTCATAACCAATAAGTCACTATTATCGTCCAGTGCTCATCAGTTGCAGAAATATGAATACATTACGTTGACCGCTCATAGATGGCGCTGCTCTACTCTACTTACATTAGTGATCTTGCAATGTAGAAGAGAAAGATGGGTTGCGTATTTGAAATAACTAAACCTAATAAATCTCAAATAAATAACCACTGAAACGATAACTCTTAAACGTTTATATTATTATTATATTAAAAGTAGATGTCTGTTAGGGTCCCGTTCATACTTTCCGAGACCGACACGACATAAGCGACTTCAAGTAGGTATGAAAATAACCAGAGCCGATCTATACGATTTAACTTTTGGCATTGAGTTTTGATTAGTTAATTTATATGATTATTAAACGGCGAGGCGGATGAAAAATACTCTAATACGGCTTGTACTTTTGGGTGGTTGTAAAAACATAACTCTCAGTCGCGACTAGGGTTGCCACCTTTTTTTTACAAGAAAAATGTATATTTAGGTCTGAGAAGAATATTGAACAGTATTTAAAAAAAAATAAGAGGAAGTACATGTCATACTTGATGTTTTGAGTATTTGACATAAAACATTTTAAGCAATTGGGTCTGCGTCTAAGTCCAATACTTATGTGTTAAGCATTTTGATGCTCGAAACAGTATTTTGTATACCTACTTTATTTTTGTTTAACAGTAAAAAGTATCATGTAGTGAAAAACAGTATAATACTGTTTTTAACAGTTGGCAACCCTTGTCGCGACTGTAATAATGTCACTCGCATAAATTATATTATTGCATTCCATAATAAATATTATCGCCATACAGCACCTCAACTATGTGCAATGAATCCTCAATCAATACGGTAGATATATACCTATAACTACATTATTCCCGCAGCTCACATCATCCTATAAAATATTATAACACTTCATATACATTATTTCGAACTAGATGAAACGTTACGTGCTTAATTTAAAAGTTTAAAGGATACCGATTCAGTATATATTTTTTAGCTACTTTGGTATTTTATTTGTTATTTAAATGTTAATGACTTCAACATGCCACAACTACACTGGGTTAAAAAAACTTCATTCATGGAATGTGCTACAAATACTCCCTCTAATGTAACTCGTCAGCTGTCAAACATGTGCTCGCAACTAAATATGAAACAATATAATCATTTAACCAATTGCAACGATCGGATATTAGATTTATTTTTCAGTAATGCACATTCTGTAACTTTTACTTCTGATTTTCCTCTGTTGCCCATCGATACTTATCATCCTGCCTTTTACGTCCACGTACCATTTATATTTTCACCACGTATCTCAAAATGCAAAATTCCGAATCCGCTCAATTATTACAAAGCTGATTACTGCGAAATAAATAAGGATATTAGCAATGTTGATTGGAGTAGTTTACTTGAAGGGTTGATGCCTGAGGAAGCTGTATCTACTTTCTATGAAAAAATATTCGAAATAATTAGATCTCACACGCCCACACGCAAGCAGAAGAATTTCCATTTTCCCATCTGGTTCACGAGTTCTCTCATACGTACCTTCAAAAATAAAACTCGTGCATGGGTAAAGTGGAAAAAACGTGACAATTTAAGTGACTACGAAAAGTTTTCTGTTATTAGAACAAAGTTCAAAAAAGAAGCTGATACATGCTATAAACGGTACATGACATCCGTTGAAGATAACATTGCCACCAATATCAAAGCTTTTTGGTCATACATCTCCACCCGTAAAACCGCGAATAGAATTCCTAGCACGATCCATTTCAGAGACAATTCATCCAGTGATCCTACTACAGCGTGTAATTTATTCTCTTCCTTTTTCCATTCTGTGTATGAACCCTCCACATTTAACTCAAATTCATGGGTACCTCCACCTGCAAGTGCTGATCATGATGTTAGTCTATGTAAATTGTACTTCCCATTAGAAAATATTCGTAGAGAACTAAAAATGTTGGATTCGACCAAAGGACCTGGTCCGGACGGTATACCTACGGTATTTTAAAAAAATACTTACAGTACAGTATGCTATCCGATATACATCATATTTAACAAATGTATTTCGTATGGAGTCTTTCCGGATGTGTGGAAAAGGGCTAATATAGTACCCGTCCACAAAAGTGGTTCAAAGAACAATGTAGAGATGTATCGTCCAATTTCCATATTATCGGCAATGTCTAAGCTCTTTGAAAAGCTCGTCCATGCTGAGATTTATCCAGTTATTCGACATGTCTTAATTAAGGAGCAACATGGTTTCGTCAAGGGTAGGTCGTGCATAAGCAATCTGTTGGTATTTACAACGCAGCTTTTTGAAAACATTGATAACAGACAGCAAACAGACACGGTATATACTGATTTTCAAAAAGCATTCGATAAAGTGGATCATAGATTGCTGCTCAATAAAATCGCGTTCAACGGTATCAGAGGGGACCTCTTGCGCTGGTTTGTCTCGTATATAACTAATAGAACCCAGAAGGTTGTAATCAATGGTTTCGAGTCTAGCTATATTCAAGTGACATCAGGAGTCCCTCAAGGCTCAATTTTAGGACCCTTATTATTTATACTGTTTATTAATGACATAAAATATTGCTTTCAAAATTCAAAATTTCTCTTATACGCTGATGATTTAAAAGTTTTCAAACAAATTTCAAATAACCAAGATTGTGTAGAATTCCAGCGAGATCTAGATCGTTTCTCGGACTATTGCTCTGATAATAAACTGTACCTTAGCTTACCGAAGTGTCATATTATAACGTTCACAAAAAAGAAAAATATCATACATTACAATTACCGACTTGATGATAGTGTTATTAAAAAAGTTAGCAGCGTTCGTGATCTTGGTGTGCAATTAGACTCGAAACTTCACCTGGATAATCATGTGGAGAATATTGTCAATGTGGCTTATCGGATGTTTGGCTTTGTAATGAGAGCATCTAGAGATTTTCGTCGTCCGTCCACGTTCTTGCACCTATATAAGTCAATAATTAGGCCACAATTAAAGTACGCAGTACCGATCTGGAATCCTTATTATGCGAAATATATTGAAGTTATCGAATTAATCCAGCGTAAGTACCTTCGTGCTCTGCAATTTAGATGTTTTCGGAGGAAAAAATCATATCAATTGCTCCTTAAAGAATACGACCTGCTTACGTTACAGTCAAGACGCGTACTCCTTGAGGCAATGACGTTATTTAGTGTATGCCGAAACAAGTTTGATTGTCCTGACTTGGTGGCTGGTTTGTGTTACCTGGTCCCTCGAACAGTTCATGGACGGGAGGTGCGCACCAGGCGACTGTTTGCTACCGGCTTTTGCAAATCCAACGCTGGTGTGCGCTCACCTTTATACCGCTTAGTCGACACTTACAATACGCGCTTTAGTGTAATAGATATATTGTTCGTGAACAGATGTCAATTTAAAAATGAATTAATTAAAATTCTTATGGATCGGCAGTAGGCTCTATATATATATATATATATATAGGTTTTGCTTGATTTTTGTTTTTAATTTATATTCTAGACTTACGAGTATGCAACTCGTATTTGTAAATTTTTCTTACCTCTTTGATAGAATATTGTTAATACCTCTTTTTTATATATATATATTATACATTACATTTTTAATTTAGCCCTGTAACAGTTAACGTTTGCTAACAGTTTGTTTTTATTATGTCTAATAGTAATTTGTGGAAAATGTTGTGGGTAGTATATTTGCTAAGTTTAATGTTAAGACAACACTGTTTACCCTTAATGTACTACTGTTTGTTTTCCCAAATATAATAAATAAATAAATAAATAAATGCTTCGTTTAGATTAAATGGTTCCCATCTTTAGAAACTCGTTTTATTAATTATAAGTCGCCAGTTAATTTAATTGGCATAAAAATTACATAAATTCACTCGGATTCGTATTAAAACATTCTTATCGGTCGAATTAAAATACATTGAGGATAGTCCTTAATGTATTTTAATTCGACCGATTAATCATTTCCCACTTACATTTATAATTATTGTGAAGTAAAAAATCTGTGTAGTGGTTATGTGTGAATTATGCAATTATACCTAACTATGAAATCCAAATGACAGTATATATTATGACAGTATATATTAGTTAGGTACTTTTCACGTAATGAAAATAATGTGTTTCATAATTAATTGTAATGGTATTTAAAAAATCGTATCGTGTCCGTGTCTGTCGCACTAAACAACACCCTTAAGAACGGCGCTGTTAGTGCACGCCACGGCACTAAATAGTACGAAGCGCGGAAAATAGAGGTCGCTAGTTGTATGAATTTCTATGATGAAAGTTTAGTGTTTGTTTCAACAATACATTTGGTATGTATGTATTGTAAATAAACTAACTATTATATTGATAAAACCTTTTAAGTCGCTAATTGTTAGTATTATTCAGTTATTCGGTCTTTATTGATTTTATGTGTATAAATTGTTGATTAGGTATATATACTTAATTATATTCCATTCCATATTGTAACCTACTTACGGTAGTATCCTACTATACTACCGTAAGTTGGTTACAATATACCTAGCTCGGGGGGGACCTAGTGAGCTGGCAACCTTACTTACGCACAGGAACACACAATTAAACAATAATGTAACTTGGATGTGGGCCTTGGGTATTCTGTGAGGTGGAGGTATCTACTTTCCTGAGCAGCTCATTGGACGTACTAACGCTATGCTCACATCTATCTAAATAATCCGGAAATTTCTGGAATAATAACTTATGTAATACATATGTGTTATTCCCGATTATAGTTGATATCTTTGACAAATTCCAAACATTTAACATCTTCCGTGACGTATCGGTATAAGTCTCGTCGTGGGTTCGAATCTCTACGCCGCAATGTGTGAAATTTGCCCTCAAAAACGGTCATGCTTCTTTTATTTTGATTTTCGTTAAGGTCTTAGCAATCTAAATGCATGGCTAGAACTCCCGCGTGTCAATTTTCAACATTCTTTGAGAATAATGGGTAACAAAATAGGGTAAATATTCAAAAACAGAAAAAAAATTACAATTAATAACTTTTTTTTTATTTTGATTTTGAATATAAAATCTGATGTCACATTATAAACGTAAACAAAAAACAGCACGTTTTGACTTAATAAGATCGCTTATGTGAACCCGTGAAATCGAGTTAAGCATTAATTCATTTTTTTTTTGTTTTCTGTAATACCGCTGCATATTTTCAGCTCATATTTAAGCTCTAACAGATTAATATCATATTTAGGCACCAGTATAGATAAATCATACGTTAATTCCATATAGAATTTACAGATACTTTCATATTTCACCAAGGGTGTTCAATTGTATTTAAGAATAAAAGATTATATATATAATTTTGAAAGGGATAAAATATAATGACCACCAAAAATATATACTTGACACCAGAAAAATAAAGTCTAAAATTATAATAGTACTAGCTATTTTAGTCACGACTGCACTTCAAATTGTATTCGAACACCAAATGTAGTTAATGATCACCAAATCTTAGCGAGCAAATTATTGCGCTATTTCTACCTTAATAAAATCAATGAAAAATGACAATCGGTTAGGTTAGGTTAGAGCTGCGGCCATACAACGCACGAGCCGAGCGAGCGAAGCGAGCGGTGCCGCGGCAGCGGCCGGCGAGTGCCAGAACCGAATAGTAAATTAGTAAAACATTTAGGTACTTTTGGTGATCATTTACTACTTTTGGGTTAACAATGATTTATTTGGAGTCATTTTGCTTAAATACGATAGCGAAATGTTAAAACTTTGGTTACAATTTTACATTAAAATGCGGGTTTAATTTTGGTGATCATTTTCAATTTTTTTCTGTTATATGTTACTATATCTGGTGGTAAGTTAAACATAAGCCATTTTGAAATATAGACTTAAGTAATAATCGCGCTATAAGAATAATAACTAAAATTATATAACAAAATATTAGTGCAATGTTAAATTTTACCCTTTTTCATGGGTAAAGCAAGTGACAACCCTTGGTGAAATATAAAAGTATCTGTAAATTCTATTCCCCGTGAAATTAACATAATGATTTTTTCATCCCACCATCTCGGAAAGAGTATTTGTAATCTTCAATATCTGAGTGGAAAAGCCGATTTTATTCTCTAGAGGATAAAGTAAATTGAATTTAGAACATCGTGTGCACTAAGTTTGTGAATTAAAAAAAACATTAAACCTATTTACTGCTACCTCTATGGTTCCGAATATATCATACAACTTTTTTTTAATTTGTTAAAAACTCAGACTCGGAACCTTCTTGGTGTTATTTTTTCAATTTGCTTTGTACGCGGTTCTTTACGCGGCATTTTTTCACGTCATTGTTAAACCTTATATTAAAAACAAGAAACTTGAAAACAAGTGAAAAAACTAAAACGAGTGATTCTAGCGACGAGGAAGTTTGTTTGACGCCAAAAGAATTGACTGAAACTGTTAATAATGCGCATTTCCTCGCTGAGGTGGAATGAAAAGTTACGTGTTGCACTCGAGTGCAAAGATTTTTCACCTCGTGCTCTTTTGATTCCCTCGCTAACGCTCAGGATTCTAATTTTAGAATCCTTCGCTTGCTCGGTCATCAAAATTGAACACGCGGTTAAAAAGCAACTTTGCACTCTTGTATAACAAATAACTATTATTCTGGTGCATAGATATGATATTAATCTGATACAGCGTAAAATATGAGGTGAAAATATGCAGGGGTGCATACCCCTGCATATTTACAGCTCATGGTCTAAATGTATTCGTAAATTTGAAATTTACACGCGGTAACTTTTCCGTAAAGTATTCAAAAATTCTTATTAGTCAATTTTTTATTAGTTGTTGATTGTTAAATATTTTTTGCCGTACAAAATTTACCCCATTTTAGAACCTTTTTTTCTCCAAGGATATTGGGAATTGACTCGTGAGAGTTCTAGTGATGCATTGAGATGGCTAAGACTTAAACGAAAATTATATAAAACTATAAGGGTTCCTTGTGGACTACGGAACCCTTAAAAAAGAGGTATAGAATAGAATAGAATAAAACTTTATTCGAAAGATATGGTTGATACAAAGATGTTGGTATAAAAATTATGTTCTAGAGATATCTACCCATAATGCAATGGGCATACGAATATTATTACATATTTTAAAATGGCTTATGTTTAACTTACCATCAGATATAGTAACATATAACAGAAAAAAAATTAAAATGATCACCAAAATTTTAATGTAAAATTGTAACCAAAGCAAAATGACTCCAAATAAATCATTGTTAACCCAAAAGTAGTAAATGATCACCAAAAGTACTACCTAAATGTTTTACTAATTTACTATTCGGTTCTGACTATTCGGTTGTGTCTGGGTTGTATGGCCGCAGCTCTAACCTAACCTAACCGATTGTCATTTTTCATTGACTTTATTAAGGTAGAAATAGCGCAATAATTTGCTCGCTAAGATTTGGTGATCATTAACTACATTTGGTGTTCGAATACAATTTGAAGTACAGTCGTGACTAAAATAGCTAGTACTATTATAATTTTAGACTTTATTTTTCTGGTGTCAAGTATATATTTTTGGTGGTCATTATATTTTATCCCTTTTAAAATTAACTAAAAGCTTAGGTGTCTAATTACATTCGGACAAATTTAACGTACATAGGCAATTTCAGAAAGCATATATTACACAATACAATACAAGATTACCGCAATATATTACATAACTGAATATAGAGGAATATTATTTTTTACAATCAAAGAACTCCTTAAGGCTATAAAAACATTTTTCCATTAACGATGTCTTCAAGACTGGTTTAAATTTATTTAATGGAAGTTCCCTAATGCATTGCGGAATATGATTGTATACTTTAGTTGTCATATTTGAGGAATTTTTGTGGTGGAAAGTACTGTTGCAGAGTTCCAACTGTAATTTGTTGGATCTCTTCTTCCAAACTTACTGTATCCCTCGGCTTTTTGAAATGTTTTTGAGTATGTATATTTTTGAAATTGCATTGTTTGTTAGAACAAATATGTTCTAACAAACAATGCAATTTCAAAAATATACAGCGATGTTAACGTTAATATTTGTAATTTAATGAAAAGGGGTCTACACGAAACAAACGGTCCTACGCCACATAAAGCCCTTGCACATTTTTTTTGAGCTATAAATATTCTAACAATATTCGTGGAGTTTCCCCATAACAGTAATCCGTACCTCAAGACCGATCCTACATAGCCATGATACGCAGTTTTTGCTGTACATTCACTAGCTGCCTTGCGTAACTGCCTTAACGCATAAACAAATTTATTTATTTTTTTACTTAATGTATCTATATTATGTCCGTGTTTGAGGGCAAATTCCACACTGTGCGCCGGACAAGAAATCTTTGCGTCAAATGTAAGATTTGTTTCCGGGTGTGGTTGGTTGAGAGACTATGTCCCGAGTCTCATGTTAGAAAATCATCTATATTAAGCGTATTATGGGAATGGAAAGCAGGGTTTCCTTGTGTGTTACCACATATTGGTGCGGTGCGGTTACCAACCCGTCTGACAAGCTTGGTGAACTGGTGACTATGGCAAACCCCCCTCGTGAGCCCATGTTCCACAGTGGACATTATACCCACGGATCGATGATGATGATGATGCGATATTTAATTACGACAAACTAATTATAATGACTCACTTCAAATATTATATTAAAAAACCGGCCAAGTGCGAGTCGGACCCGCGCACTAATTGCTCCGTACCAAGTTTTAAGAGTCTTCCTATTTTTTATATTTGAGTTGATTGAATTAAAGGTAAATTGGCGTTTACGATTTACGACGTATTAAAACAAAACTACTTACTAGATCTCGTTCAAACTAATTTTCTGTGGAAGTTTGCATGGTAATGTACATCTTATATATTTTTTTGTTTATATTTTGTTTTATCATTCTCTTATTTTAGAAGTTACAGGGGACACACACATTTTACCACTTTGGAAGTGTCTCTTATGCAAACTATTCAGTTTAGAAAAAAATATATATTAGAAACCTCAATATCATTTTTGAAGACCTTTCCACAGATATTCCAAAAGTATGGTATTGACGAAAAAAAAAAGAGTTTTAGTTCTTAGTATACCCTCAAAATGTACTGTTTTTTTTTCTATTTTTATATGAAAATCCTAATGCGGTTCACAGAATACATCTTCTTACCAAGTTTCAACAGTCTTATAGTTACGGAAAAAAGTGGCTGTGACATGCGGACGGACAGACAAACATGACGAATCCTTAAGGGTCCCGTTTTTTGCCATTTGGCTACGGAACCCTAAAAATAGTTGCGATACGAATTCTATTTAAATTTATGTAAATTATTAAGCCAAATTATAAACCTACATTTAGTCCTTATATTTATATTTCGAAAATTATTGTTTAAATTACTTAATTTCAATTCTACAGCCCGACTACATGGAAAGCCAAGGTTCTAGGAAGTTGCCATAATCATAACGCAGATGGGTGATCGCAGTAAGAGTAAGTCACTTATTATAGGTATGTGCTGCGGCCCATGCCTGTTGTATGCCCCTCAGTCGCTTCTTATGACACGAGATGACATGGGGTTCGGCTAATCTTAGCTGGAAACCACACGACAACAATTATGAATAAAACATATTTAGCGAAAAACCAAATAAAAGATTTTTAAAAACGAATTTCTTTTTTGTGTAACATCTTGATTCACCAAAGCTATTCCCCTTAGATCACTAATGAACGATATATTTTTCTTGGTTGATATCTACTAATCCACAACAAAAATATATCGCCGAACTGAGCCGAGGTCCAAGTCCCACAGGGGGCGCCCCTTGCGCATGTTGCCTAGTTTGTAGTTTATAAACCATTTATTAAGTCTGGAGCAGTGCTCCCCTTTATGTCTATGAAGTGTCAAAAGCCCCGTTGCTATCTATATAAATACGTCGGTCCGAAAAAAAGAATGATACATAGATAAACTACACGACAACTCAAGCTGCACACCGACGTTGACAGAATGGA
This sequence comes from Nycteola revayana, assembly GCA_947037095.2. Classification (NCBI taxonomy): domain Eukaryota; kingdom Metazoa; phylum Arthropoda; class Insecta; order Lepidoptera; family Nolidae; genus Nycteola; species Nycteola revayana. Next base: position 25,309,447 of record OX344845.2, on the reverse strand, counting down.
AACATTTCTGCTCCATCTCCCTGACCCGCCGCTTTCCATCAGCTCTAAGTTATTAAGGTGCTTATTACTTTATGGTGTCGGTCAAAATATTATATGTATGTTTTGTATTTATTTATTTTCATATTTGTTCATAATTCAATGATTGTCCATACACATGGCTAGATAAAGGTCACATGTATATGTTTTACCTTTGGGCGTATGAATATAAAGTTAATCAAATTAACTAATCACAATATTACAAAACAAAATGTTAAAATATTACAAAACATGGAATTGTAAGTCTAATAATTGTGAAATGACAAAAAATATGTACACAGTGATTGTTGCTTTGTGCTAATCCATACTAATACTATAAAGAGGTTGTAAATTGTTTGTTAGGTTGTAATCTGTGAGGGGGTAATCATCGGATCTACGGAAGCGATTTTCCAAATTCTTTTAATAATAGAAAGACGAACCTGTGTTAGCCTAGGTTCGCAGTCATTTTGTAATCTGCTAGGCGTCCCGCGCGTTACACCCGCGTAGATCCCGTTCCCGTGGAAAACTTCACTTGCCTTTGATTATTTTCTGCTGTTGACCGCGACGTTGTCCGCGTAGATTTCGATTCCTGCATACAAGAAGTGTAGGGGAGGAACAACTTGTATGCAGATAACGAAATCTATTTTATCCTCTTGGAGCCTACATCATATTATAGAGTTTATAGAAAATACACTGTTCAAGTTGCTGGTCTCTAGGGTCAGCGTTTTAGGCTGTGCGTGCATCTGTCAGTCAGTCATTGACATAGATTAGGGACGCCACGCATTGTTGCACGTATCGCGGTGCCACTCGGCTCCCGGGTCTATGTTTTTGTAGCTTATAGGGTAATTAGGTTAATAAGCTATATGCTTGCCAATATGTATATCGGACGAGTAATTTTAGCATGAAGGGGTAACTTAATTACTTAGGTTCGGTATGCTCTCTGCATTTAGCATTGCACCGATTTTTATTTTATCATCTAGCTTCGCCACGCGGTATCGGAAAAATTTGAATTTATGGTACGAGGCGTGGTACTGAAAATGTCATTCCAGTCGGTTCAATGGGCTTTATATGAGGCTCGATGCGCATAAACAGCTCACACTTGACCGGTTTTGTTTTGTTGTAAAAGGTAAAGGGTAAAGCATTATTAATTAATGCTTTGTTAACATGCTGCTTACAGAATGTGTCCGTGGACAGCTACGTCTGAAAGGTCCAGGACGGAGGGGCTCCGTGGCGGTTCCAGGTCCGACGAGCGCGGGGTCAGGCGAGTCAGCTTGCCCGTGGTGGAGCGCGGCGCGGGGGTGCGCGGGGAGGGAGCGAGTGCCTCGCGCCGGACTCGCGCGCCACCGACCGCCGCGCGCACGCGCACCGAGCGCGCCGCCGCGCAACACCTACACCGTGCTGTCTCCTGCGCCTCATCTGTCCGAGACATGGCCGCCACCAAAAACGAGTACCCCTTCGGTGAGTCACCGCCCCACTGCGGGGCTATTTCATTTTCTTACTCTATACTACAGCGGAACAATGGATTGAATGCTTGTTGCGAAAAATCTTAAAGGTACGTAACTATGTCCTAGATGTTCTTTGGATAGACGAATCTTTTCCAATATAACGACGAAATTTTTTTTTATTAATATTTATTGATTATTATTAATATGGGTGAGTACACACAAAAATAATGCTTTATCAAATAAACTTTAACACACGAGTAAAAATAAAGTAGTTACAATGAAATGTAAATTATCATATAAATAATATTTTTTAATGAATAATAAAAAAATAAGCGATGAAGTTCAAATCTGCAGGGCTCGTGAAGTAGGTACTTTGAGACAAAAATATTGACGCTTTAAATGAATACAATCTTTTAACAAAGTATTGAATTGTTGAAAGTGTTTTGGTGCCGCGGACGCGTGGCTCCGAGTCGCGGCGAAATGTTAAGGAAATAAACATTGACAAGTGAATATTTTTATTGCTCTTATTTTCCATATTTTTCTGCTATCGTCTCTTAATTGTCTAAAAATAAGAAATTGGTATCTGCACATGATGACGCTTTTCTTTAAACAGTCGCGTGCACGAGCTCCAACACCACGTATGACAACCTCGACCATCTCACAGTGACACTGACGTGTGGGCGCTGCGCTACGTGCTCGGCTCGGATTGATACATATCTAGTACATATTGATCGCTTATCAATCAATCACATTTCTTTGTTTAAGATCTAGCGTCGGTTTTGTGACGTAGCCTAGCTAGGTGGTATGCAACGCCTGAAAAGATTTACATGTGATTAGTTAGCAAGTGCACACGAGCGCGCTCCAAAGTGCACGCTACGGAAAAGGCAAATAGACGCGTTTGTTATGGAGGCGAGCGGCACATAGTGCTCTTCAATTCTGGGTGATCGTTATCGGCGAACATTCGCATGCAAGTTTTATGTGATGTGCACCAGTTTGAGTGGAGGGCAGCGTGCCGGAGAGAAGCCGCCGGAGTCACCGTGCTGCACGAGACACGCGGCGGTCGCAACACTGTCTGTCGCCGGGATGCTGAGGCAGCGCGCAGGTGCAGGCGCAGGAACAGGCGCTCGTGGGCGTTTCCTTGTTATTGTTAGCGAGTGTTGAACCGGCGCCGCTGACCCGCTTTAGCCGCGTACCTGCGCGTGCTTCCCGCTTGCTCCCGTCCGTGGAACATCGCGACGACAACACATTGACTACTGTTAGCGGTGACCATGGCTGTGTTGTCAACGATGAAAACTGGCACGGAGCCCGGCGCAACCTCGCGTGTGGAGCTTCCGGTGCTCGCAGATATAGCACGAGCTTACTCAGAGCCTACGAACACACCGCACTCAAGCTCTTAGATAGATCGACAAACGATCACATTCAGTGTCCGAGTCCTCGACTGTAGCTGAGTATCGCGGTGGCGTAAACCAGCTTTGAGCTGTAATCCTATAGAGTTAACACGGGTTTATGGGGTCTGTGGTATGGCAGTTTAGTTTGTCAAGGTTGTCATCCAAAACGAATGACCAGAAACATAAAGTCCTTAATATTAAGATGAGAATTAAGAACGTTCTGCATCGTCCCGAGAAAACATATTCAAATAAACATTCAAAATAATTTAAAACTAACTATTTCATTAATAAAATACTGCATGCCTGGCTCGCTGTAAGTCACAGTGGGACCCACAGTCCGTAAGAATAAACGAATGGGGCTGAATAATAAACGTAGAGTGGCATGCTCGTCGTAACTTTTCTACATGTTGCTGTCTCCGGAGAGGGCGAGCTGCATAATTAGATAACTGGCAGACTGGCGTACATCGGGCGGCAAATCGATGATGGAATAATCAAATTAAGAGGCAATGCATGTGGCAAGTTTACCCGCCCACCGCACTGACGCAGCGCCTTCAGTAAGTCGAAGCTAATCATGTTCTGTGAAAGAAGACTATCGAAATTGTGAAATTCCCACAGTGTTCCGATCTCAATTAGTACATGTAAATATTGGGCAAAATAGCAAGTAGTTTAGCAGTTTTTTTGTCAAGATGTTTGCTACAGCAACACTGTTACAGTGGAAATGTGAAATCTTCAATATAATTGAATAATAAGTTAAAATGTAACTGACTAGCGTAAATCAAATGCAACTAAAACTATAAGGATCCTAAAAAAATGGAGTGATGTATCAGAAAGCCGTTATGAATTTTTTATCAGTGTATGGCATTCTGGGATTCCTCTTAATGGGATTAATTGAATATATTTTCTCAATTAAATCTTTATATTCAAAAAATATGCAGGAAAGGTTATGATTGAGTTGAGCACAATTTATTGCAAAATAAATATATATTTGTAAATCATTAACCTCGCACTTAACGTTCCATGCTCGGCTCACGTCTCAGTCTCAGTCGTCGATGATGCAGCTCATATTACCTGTATACGAAATATACTTATACCAATCTGTATTTTTTTAATATATTTAAAAATATACTAATAATTCAAAAAAATACGTTTTCTTCTCACTGCCTACGAATAGATATATAATTTGCAAAAAATACCGGATTTAAAATGAAAACCATGAAGTGCCACGCGATTGTTAAGTAGAATCGTTGCAATCAATCCATCGTCGAACGAAGATATAATTCGTCGGAGTGGGATGGCACTACCTCTCACAAAGCGCATTCGCTTACTTTGAATATTCAAAATTTATCATTAATTTGCTCGGTAGTGATTTTTTATTACATTTTTAATGAATTTAATGCAATAATAAAGTTGCATTTCTCAGCAAACGAATCTAATGATCCACAGACCCTATTACAATATCTTTTTAACAATACAATTTCAATATTTCCAAACACACACACAAAGTCGCATCGCGCTGTCTGTCTGTCCCTGTGTATGTTTAGACCTTTAAAACTACGCCCCGGATTTTGATGCGGATTTGTTAAATATGTATATAACAGGAAGGTTTATATAAATCAGTATAATACATCATATATAAATAAGTTATAATACATCAGCATTGCACTCGTGCGAAGCCGGGGCAGATCGCTAGTTACTTATATTACTGATGTCGATTGGAACCTAAACTTGGTGAAAAGTACACTACTTAAATTAATTTAAAGTTAACTATTTAAGATCAACAATGACTAATTATGTGACCTGTTGTTTCTGTGTAACATTTAAGATGCATGGCTATCGGAAAATTTATGGCGGATGTCCCAAACATAAAGTTAATAAATTTTACTTTTTGTAAAATAACCTATGAGTTAACATTGGTGCCTTTCTGGTAAACTCAGTAGTTACAACAGGGGGCGGCACCATCGGCACTGCACATGGGCGGTCAAACAAGACTGATCTGGTCGTACTGGTGAATCAGAAAAGTCTTTATTGGAATGTTTTGCGTTCTTGACAAACCATGAATCATCACAATAGCGCATACTGCCGATTTTCTTTTGCCACATTGGTGATGATGAAGAATCGATAAACAAGCCGAGATATTACATGTTAATATTGATGATGCTAGGACAAAATGGAATTTCGGTTTGTCTCTAACAGTTTGTCAATTATTGCAAGCCATCGGTATAAAGATAAAGTCGGCCCACTGGAGTGACAACTTCAAAGTTTATAAAAACTGAAAATAACAAAGCATTGACTTGACGCGCGCTGATAGAGTCGACCGCTTCTTAATAACTGTCCAACCATGTTGGAGACTGCGCTGCACCGCCCACCTTGGTATAGCTCTACCTTAATTTAATTCAAAATGAAAGAATCTATCTAATGTTGTGTTTTGTGATGTTACTGAATCGGGCGTGTAAAGTTGACTTTGGTATTGTTACTTGACAAATGCGACTTAACTGTTAACTTCAATCACGCTTGTTTATATCACAATCATGTGCGATGACGTAAACAGCGGCGAGAGATCGAGAGGTTGATTTTTAAAAGCTTCAAAATAATAATCAGTTAGGTACTTATCATACGATGATAATATCAGCGCCGGAGTTTTGTCTGTCAATGTAAATACAAGCGGTGCGGGGAGTGCGCGGGGTGCGGTGCGCGGGCGGAGGGGACGCGATAAGCGGCGCCCTCTCGCCGACCCCGGAGCTCGGAACGAGCGCTCAGCGCTGCGCCTGCGCCGAGCGAAGGAAAAGCGCCGTGGAAATGCTCGCAGGTTACCAACGTGCCAGACTTCTTACAGGAAAATACCTCCACCGGGCGGGGAATAACAATGACATTCAGTGAGCGAGGGAAGCGCTACATGTGACGCAGCTCGATGAGTCGCGGAGAGCGCTGCGCCTGCGCCGACCCGCTGTTGTCATGCGCCAGGCCTGCGCGTGTGTGCTCCAGCGGATATTACAGTATTATTATATTTATGGCCTCAATGTACCCACATTAACTTATGCCCTCGGCGTGGCTCCTCCGTCAGAACATATCTAATCAACATTCTAAGTTCAGTTGTGCTACCAATCGACATTTACTAATAATTACTCAGATCGGAATCTAAGATTAGTATCGTAACATTACATAATGAGGTAGTTGTAAAAGACCTTTGGAATAGAAAGGGTAGAAAATATTTGTAATTAGGTATATTCTGGTCAAACAAGCTTAGGACCCAAACTATCAATAAGATAACTCGTTAAAAATACTAAATAAATCGAAGCTAGGAAAAAACGAAACAAAATGAACCGCGCAGCTCACAGGCAGGCTGACAGTCAGAAATAATCATTGTTTACGCGATATCGGAGAATTTAGGTAAATATTTTTGTATAATATTTGGTTGTGTCTTTTGAAAGAATTAAAAAAAAAACTAACTGTCCGAAAACATGTAACCACCGTATGAGAGCGTGACAGTTAACTTCGCCTACAGCACGAACAGTTCCAAAGCTCTCAATATCGCTTTTCTTTTTAAAAAATTAAAACACTAAAATAAGTTAGATTATTAGGACAAGCGATTGGACTTTTTAGTGGTTTTTGCTATAAAATGCAATATTTTATAGGTAATATAAACAAGTAAAAGTAAAGAACTATATAAACTAAATAGTGTCTGTCGACTAAATATCAATTAACTTAGCATATCTCGCTTCATGCATCATCATTCAACTTAACGTGATCGAACCTACTCTTTATTGCTCTCCTAAATAGTTCAAGAAAAAAAGGCATTATAAATATGCGGAAGCAACGTCATCTTATCGTAATCTGGCATCGCTACCAGACAGTAGGAAGGGTAGTAAACGACAAAACAGTCAAAGTCAAATGAGAGGAATGTAGTTCGTGTCAATGTACCGCGCATGCGCTCTGTCGCCTCTGATCTGATGTCGTCGTTTTCAATATGGATGCCGACAATGTTAGATGCTGGACTCTATATGAACACAAACTACTAGACATAGAATAGAAAACTATTTGTTGTACACAGAAGCAAATAAGACAAAACAAAACTAGAAAGAAAATATAATAGACACAGAACAATGGGCATCACATACCTAAAGCAATTTCTTCCAGACAACCTTTGGATGGATAATTAAATTAATTAAGTAAATTACGTAGATAGTGTGCAATTTTAAAAATTGAAGTCTATTAGATTAGATATGTTGTAATTAAATATATAGATTTATTTATTCGTACGGAACGTAAGCTGCACTAGCTTTCACTCTGTACGACTTCATTCATAGTCAGTCATACACTCAAATTATTACATAAGCATAATTATAATAAAAAATGAACTTTATTAACGTACCTAATAATAAGGTAAACTCTCTTTCAAACTTATTAAGAAATGAAAACATTTTATTTTATTGTGTAACTTGAGCTACATAAAACATAGTAAATTTTTACATAGCTTTTGAGAATAACTTTTAAATGTCTGAATCAGACATTCTCCACGTATGTTCAACTATTATGTTGAACATAATGTTCATAATATTATATTCGAATGGATGTAGTTTTGCTACTTCAACTGACATAAAGACGAGAATGCTCTGGCCTTCATAAATCGTTTAAAAACTACAAACTAAGCAACCTGCGCAAGAGGGTGCCGCGCCCCCGTAGGACCTCGGCGGTGGGGATTAAGGAATTACGACCTTTACATTTGTGTCACGAGCATCGAGCGCGATAATTTATTGCCTAGATGTTTTATATTATTTTGCCCTTATCGATATTATTAAACAAACCCTTTTGTAGAAAATATAGATACATTTTATAAAGTTAGAGTAAACCTTCAAGAATTACGTAAATGGACTAGGTTTTGGCAAGGGCAAAGCGATAAACATTGTTTATATTAGTATAAAATATAATAATATACAAGTTAATTAGCAGTTTTTATGAGAGTCGTTAAGTACAGAAGCGGTGATCTCACAGCGCACTGCTCTCCGCCGCGGGCCGGACCACTGCCACTGTCTCGTGATAACGACACAACCTGCACTGTTACACGCCGCGTGAAATATTCTAAATTAACGTACAAGAAATTGTTTCAATATAAAAACAGATCAAAGGATTATGATGAAATTGAAATTGACGGATGCAAAAAAGATCTACCGGCTTACGTCTCACCGAGAAAATCTATCACGTATCATTTTTTATATTAGAAATAAGGATAAGGACGTAGACCGGTTCCTAGGACACATCTATTTTCATGGGGTTCCACCTAGCTGGCGAAATCTTAACGCTCCGAAATTTGTCAAGCATAACATCCGTGGCATAATCTTCTTTAATCGAGTTATTAAATCGTATCGTTTTTTTTATTATGAAAGTCAACGTCAAGAAGTTGTGAACAACAAAAACACCTTCCCTGATAAAAACGTTTTGTAGGTTTTCAGTTTGTTTCATGCGGATAAACAGGCAAACGCAGTGATTTTGTTAATTTATTAAAAAGCTTTGTCCCGAAGGACCGACTAACCGACGCGCGACGGATCAACGCACAGCAGATCCACAGACCTCAACTCGGAGGGTATTTATTTATGTAACCTTTATCAACAGTACATTATGCCAAGGTGGAGTTAATGGCGTAGGTATATTCTACCAGACGACCGTAGGCTAGAGCAGAGACGTTGTGGTCGGAGCTTTGCTACACAATTGAGTTGTACCAAAGAGATTTAATAAATATAAGTTCAGTAAACTAAGTTTCAAAATCGCCTCAGAAGATCCAGAGATTACCCCCTACAACGTCACAACCTTTACCTCTGTAATGTACTCTTATAGATAAGCTTCCCGCGCGCGGTTTCATCCGCGAATCTCCTGTCCCCGTGGGTTATTGTTTCCATCTAGATAACGTAGCTTTGTAATTGTTAAACATTTGTTTTATCGATCGATCCAGTTGCGGAGCCTGTTCAGTACAAACAAACAAACAAACAAACAAACAATCAAATCTTTCCTCTTTATGATATTAATTATACTGACTTGCTGCTGTCCGCGACTTCGTCCTCGAGAAATAAGGATTTTATAAGCTATCTTACAAAGAAAGCGACGTCTAAATCGGTACTACCGTTTTGGATGTGAGGTGGAATACACAGATAGACAAAATGAAAAGAAGCCTATATGTTATAAAGTCCCGTCAATATCGGTCCAGCCGTTATTGAGATTAGCCGGAACAAACAGATACACAGGTAGACAGACCGTAAAGTAGAGCGACAGTTGCACAATACTCCCCTAAAATACTAAAAGTCATAATCCCTCAATCTCATCGCCAGCGACCGCCCTGAGCCGAGGTCCAAGCCCCACAGGGGGCGCCCTCTGGCGCAGGTGGCTTAGTTTGTAGTTTTTAAACCATTTATTAAGGCTGGAGCTCTGCTCGCCTTTATGCCCGGTGAAGTAGCAAAAGCCTCGTGGCTACCTACGTAAGTCAATCCGAAAAACAAAAGTAGATAGACCGCGAGATAGATAAAATGTTGAATAGTATTTTAGTTATAAGTTCCGGATAGACATGCAGCTAAATCCTGTTAATGTTAACAAACTGGCTGCAGTGGCTGCAGATAAACTGGAACAATTGAATTCGATTTTATTTGTTTGTATAGATGTGTACAATATAGATATTATATGTATATCTCCTATGTGACGAGGATACCGTGGATACAGAAAGGTCTTCGCTCGTTATTAGGTATATACTGACATTATTTTTGTTTTAATTTCGGAAACCTCGTGCGATAAGATAACGCTTGTTTGTTTATCGTTCCACTAGTGGACATCGCGCTGCCTAGTTAGTTAAGAATGTTTCGCGTCGTTTTAAATGTTTCAAACTTTACAATAACACTAGCTATCTATCTTTATTATTATAATTGCATTGAAACACATTATTTTCAATCATGGATTCATTAATAATATACCAGTTATATACAGCGTTATTGAGAGGTAACGTTTGTGAGTTTTGATAAATCACAATCTAAACCGATTTTGATAATTCTTTCACCGCTTGATAGTGTTATTCAAGACCAACATAGCCTTTATATTAAGATGAGGTTTCCACGGGAACGGGATCTGGGTTGATGCCGCGCCAAACACCTAGTTGATTATAAGTCAGCATGTCAATGATAAAAACACTGCCATATTATATACAAACACCATGAAAAGATAATAAGTACCTATATATTTGCAAAACACAGACAGAATAGATGCTTTATCAATATTAGATGATGATAATAATAATTGATAATGGGTGTATTATGCCTAACTTCTCTATATAATGATTACGCTCTGAACTATTGTATCGTAGCAATATTGCTATATACTCTCCGTACGTGACAGAGTAGTTCTAATAGAGCAGCACTGAGGCAGGCAGGTGTTATCGCCTCGCAGCGCAGGCGCAAGCGGCGGCGCCGGCGCAGGCGTGTCGTTCATCGACAGCACCGACCATCATCTAATTAATTCGTGATTTTTTCCAACGTATGTATGGAAACAACAAAATACATTTTTAAGTCATTTAAGCGTCGGAGCAGGCGAGAGCGCGGGTAGTGCGGGGTGCGGGAGGGGAGACCACTGATAACAGTGAACCGGCGACCTCCGGCCTCTGCGCTTAAAAAGTATTAATATCACCATTTATTTAAACATCCCCCCTGTCCCCCCGCGCCCCCCCTCGCCCCACGGTGGCCCTCGGACACACACACAGGCGCAGCTGTTCTATTCATGTACATACGACGAGCTCTGTCAACTACTGTGTCGAACTTATTTACATACATATTATTATTAGTCGGTCCGTCCTGCTCGGATCTTTGAAAATGTATTTTAGCTAAAGTTGGATTGGCTCATCTGGCGATTAACAACCTATTTCATGAGGGTGAGATCCACTAAGCGTCCCCACAGCACCGGGCTTACGAACGAACGAACGAACCCCCATTCGATCGACACATTACTATCTCTAAGTGAACATACAATCTAAGTTTATAAAATAATACCTATCAGTATAGACTAAAGTACCAAATACCAAAATTAATTGTAAATGTATTGATAGTAGACTCGTCAATGTCTTGCTATTAGCTGAGCTAGCATTTCTACGGCAATATTACTAAATGAAATGGAAACTACAAAGTAAAACAAACCTAGATTTTTTAATGGATGAGTAGGACTATATACCACCCATTGGCACCCATAGACTTTACGTTTTCTCTGTTCCTATATCCCTATGTCCCTATGTATGCTTAAATCTTTAAAACTTCGAAACGGATTATGTTGCGGTTTTTTTAATAGATAGAGGGATTCAAGAGGAAGGTTTATACGTATAATACATCAGCATTGTACCCGTGCGGAGCCGGGGCGGGTCGCTAGTTCGTTTATAATTTGGGTGAGCGCGTGACAGACAGTTATGTCCAGGAGTCGGTTACTTTTATACAAATATATATTACAGTAAATTCGAGACAAAAGTCGGTTCAAGTCAATCGAATACTGGAACAAAATAAAAATGGCAAGCATATTCAAATAAAAAGTATAAAAATAGTTTCCCTTGTGATTTATAGAGCCACCATAGCATTTTAAATGTTGGATTATTTCTGCATTAATGGAATCATTGCTACGATAGACAAACGAACAGACGGACATGCGTACGGACGGACGCCACCCCTCAGTACGGAACCCTAATGTGGATCCTTGAGTAGGTACGAGTACGTGTTACTGCTGGCTGCTGGCAGAGGTCAAAGTCAAATGTTCTTTATTTATATATTTGTAAGTCATATCTTTACGATGTAATAACATTAAAGGCTTAAACAAATATTGTGTATTAAAGAGTACTTTACGTACTCGCTACCGGCCGCATTATCACTAATAAAATAGGTATTGCGTTTATGATTGGCAATATGAAATATGAAATAATTGCTACGTCTAGTTTAAGCAAGTGATCACGTAGACTTGGCTTTGGCCAACACTAAAGCCAGCCAGAGAGAAACGAGGGAGCCTAAGCCGAAGTTTTTAAAATACTTAAACGTACTGAGTGCTAGAGCTATCCACCTCAGCGCCCGCTGCGCCCCGAGGCACTAGGCAGTTGCATCACCTCACGTGGCCGCCCGTCCTCCTCAGTGCTGTGCGTCACATGCTCGCCGCTCGCGCCGCCCGTGTGTCCCCTGCCCAGTGCCCACAGCACACCAGCACGTGGTTGTGCACTAGCTAATGAGGCCCCACTCATTACAATGTACTGCTCGCACTCACACACGCGTCGACTCGGCCCACACACACCAACGTGTTGTACGTATGTTATTAAGCTACATACATTGAAGATAAATACTAACTATAAATAATTATAAATTAACTAGCTTCTGCCTGCGACTTCGTCCGCGTTAAATAAGAACTTGGAGCAGAGAGGAATGAAACATAGTAATGAATGGGAAAAAATATTAAAATGCATCGAACGCCATACCGCGTCATTAAAATTGAGCATGCGAAGTAATTTAAAAACCGTGATATCTTCTAAGAAATTCATTACAATCAAATGATGTATACATATAGGGTAGGCTATTGATCTGAATAAGGATTAATACCATGTTTATAAAACACCGTCGCAAATATGTATACACTTTTGAACTTTTTGAACACTTTTGAACAAATTTGACTATCTTAAAAAAGGTTATAAAACAGTTAGGTCTTTAGGGTTCCGTACCCAAATAGTAAAAACGGGATCCTACTGTCCGTCTGTCTGTTGCCGCATGACATGTATGTGGGCCCCTATGCCACTTAACATCAGATGGATAGGAATTGAGCATTTAATATCCTGATTTAGACATTAGGGATGACGACAAAAATTTTATGTTTTAAAAATAACCCTGTACTTACAATGCTTGTAACCCAAGAGTTCACAGTTGGAGCGTGTCCTCAGTCGAGAACATACAAGTGATATCCACATAACCGTTGAACAACATAGTGAGTGATAAACAGCCGCCGGGACAGATTTAGATTATTATCATCATCGTACCAACGCAAGTTTTCATATTTATGACTAGTACCGGGCCTGCTATTTCGTGAAATCCTCACCTCCGCCGTCTTCAGTCTTTGATACCACCCTAATCTTATACCATAATCACAGCGCAGATATGTTATGTATGGCAATCTGCTCTGTGATTATTATATTTTTATATGGACGTATGGCTTTTGCTGTGCAATAGCCGTGCCCCAGTTTGATTGAAATTGGGAATGGGCTCCATTTTATATGGATCGACTCATTCTGCACCGGTGGCTCAATTGTTACGGTAGTTGCTTCTGTGAACTGGTGTTCTGGATACGATTCTGTGTGAATCACAGATAATTGTTCTGAGTCTGGATGTGCTTTGTGTCCGTAAAATGAGTCCCTCGCGACGCAGGGGTGAACTTCCCTAGTGCGGGTGTTGCCCGTTTAAAAATAAATAAATAAAGTAAATTGGTAATTTAACGTAACCAACGTTCCATTTTCTTAATGGCTTGAAGAAATCTATACTAATATTATAAAGAGGAAAGTTTTGATTGTTTTTTCGTTTGTATTTAATAGGTTCCGAAACTACTGGACATATTTGAAAAATTCTTTCACCGTTGAAAAGCTACACTATCCCCGGATGTCATAGGCTATATTTAATTATGAAGTTCCCACGGGAACGAGAGTTACGCGGGAAGTTAGTACTAAAATAAACGTAATCGTTATAACGTAGGCTTTAAATCGATAGTGATATAAAAATCGCAACATAGTAATATTTCTAAAGACTTAGATCTTAACTTGCTTAATCTTCACTTTACTGCTTCGTCCACTTTTGACAGGACCTCAAAAATTGCTACAATCAATTACTTATCTTCTCTTCCGACTCCTAACCACTCAAATTTTGTTTTTAGTCAATTCTCGGCTTGTGATGTTAAGAAGAGCGTTTTATCAATAGCATCTAATGCTATTGGTGATGGTATTAGCCGTAACATGATCCTTCCTATCCTCGATACAATCCTTCCCTTTATCTGTCACATCCTTAACCTTTCCATCAATAGCGGCGAGTTCCCCTCTTCCTGGAAAGACGCTGAAATAATTCCGTTACCTAAAAAATCACATCCTGAGTCTTTCTCTGAATATCGTCCTATTTCCATTCTTCCTTTCCTTTTTAAAGTTCTCGAGCGATTGATCCACGAACAACTAAGTGTTTTCCTTCGCAGGAACAATCTCCTTAATCCCTACCAGTCTGGTTTCCGTCGGTCATAGCACAACCACATCCTTGATCAATGTTACGGAAGACATTAGAGCAGGCATGGAAAATGGCGATTTGACTGTTCTTGCATTGCTGGACTTTAGCAATGCCTTTAATACTGTTGATTTTGATGTCATGTTAGCCATTCTGCGTTCTCTTAACATATCTCCAACGGCAATTGATTGGTTTCGCAATTACCTTTTTGGTCGCCGGCAACGTATACACATAGATGAGTCCTTCTCTTCTTACTGTAATACAACCACTGGTGTACCGCAGGGCGGCGTTATATCTCCTTTACTCTTCTCTCTATTCATGAATGCTATCTCGGATCAAATTACTTCTTCCTACCACCTCTATGCCGATGATGTGCAAATATACTTACACGCGCCACCTGAAAAGTTGTCGGAAGCGATTCATTTTATGAATGAGGACTTATCGCGTGTAAGTAAGTGGAGCATGCGATATGGTATTAATGTTAATCCTTCCAAGTCACAAATAATGGTAGTTGGCAGCTCACGAAAACTTTCGTCCATTGATTGGTCTCAACTTCCTCCAATTGTTTTTAATGGATCTGTGATGCCGTACTCGAAGAAAGTAAAAGATTTAGGTGTTTACATAGATACCACCTTGTCATGGGGACCCCAAATACAGGAAGTCAGTAGAAAGATGTTTGCTGCTGCAGGGTCCCTAAGACGCTTGCGTAACTTTCTTCCTACAGCTACCAAAATTGCACTTGCCCAGTCCCTCCTTCTACCCATACTTGACTATGCTGATACCTGTTATATTGATCTTATGTAAGACCAACTTGATAAACTTGAGCGGCTTCAGAACTTTTGCATACGATTTATATTTGGTTTACGTAAATATGATCATGTCTCAGAATTTCGCACTAAGCTCAAATGGTTACCTATTCGCCTTCGTCGGAATACTCACATACTTTATCTTCTGTACAACATATTGTTTAATCCCTGTACTCCCTTCTATCTTAAAAATCGTTTCGAGTTTCTTTGCTCAACCCATTCGAAAGTCTTAAGGTCGTCTGAAAACTTGCGCCTTAAAATGCCACGGCATTCCACCAATTTTTATGATAATTCGTTTAGTGTTAAAGCGGTTCGATTATGGAATGCTTTACCCTTAAAGATCAGACAAGCGAAATCCTTAAATATTTTCAAAAATATGGTAAGAGAACACTTTCTCACTCTGAATAGTCTCTAAAGCTATCGCGATACATATTATTATTTATATTATATATTATTATGTAGGTTTTTAATATTGTATGTATGTAGATATATATGTATTTATATACATAAATGTAAATATTGTATAACATAGTCATTATATATGTAGATATACAGCCATATACTTTAAGTAATTTAACTACAGTCTTATAATGCGTACTTGTACGCGGAGTAAGTCTGCACATTTATATATTCTACTTCTTCTACTCTTTGGTCCGTCCACGGCATACGGTTGCCTGGAAGAGATTGCTTTTAGCGATAAGGCCGCCAATTGCAAAATATGTATTACTGTTATAATTAATAATGTATGTGTTTCTATTTTATTTTGCAATAAAGTGTACTTCATTCATTCATTCATTCAATGTCCACGTGATAATATCCGACGCCGCGCCGCGGCCGGTAAGCTTGTGTTATGTTATCTGCGGATGATCTGCGCGCTGCTACGACGCGCTACGGTGTAGTCGCTACGACGTCTTTTTTATCTATCATTAATTATTTTTCCTGCATTTATTGCTACGTTACGGTTGGATGTGCCCCATCACAACTAAACGATATAATAGGTATACCTACAATAATAAACTCATCAATTCTTATACCTTAAAGGCATCCCTAGTTACAAATCTCAGGTGTCGCGTCGCCGCGTCGGCTTGGCGACCACACAACATAAAGGAACGTGGCCGCTGCTATACGATTGTCTATACTAATACTATAAAGAGGAAAAATTTGATTTTATTTGTTTGTAATGAATAGGCTCAGACATTACTTCACCTATTTGAAAAATTCATTCACCTTGGGAAGCTACACTATCTCCGGGTGACATAGGCTATATTTAATTAGAAATATAGGACCATATAGGTTATTTTCATAGTGCAATGTCTTATGGGGAAACTGTGCGGACATTGACACCATTTTTGTACTACAGAAAAGAGCTGTACGGTCCATATATTAACTTGGTCCGCGAGTTTCCCTACGGGAGAAATTCAAAGAGACTAATATTCTTACAGTCGCATCACAATATGTATATGAAAACCTTTTATATGTTCATAAGAATATTGATAGTTTTAAAAAAAAAGCGACACTCATAATTTTAATACTAGAACTAAGCATAATCTTGTTTTACATGCTACACGTCTCCACAAAATAAGCAATTCTTTTATGGGGCAATGTATACGCTTCTACAACAAACTTCCTAGTAATGTAAGAGATCTGTCTATGAACAAGTTTAAACGATATGTGAAAGATAAATTATGTAGAAAAGCTTATTAAATGTGTCTATATGAATAAAGAATTTTTGACTTTGACTTTGACTTTGAATTTCTCGCGGGAACCGAAGCTATATGGGTGAAACTATCAACTATCAAACTATTTGATTTTACAACAAAGAATACCTATGCTCTGCTCCGTAAGAGATCCCACGATATAAACTTGCTGGATTCATATTCGTAACGTATAGATACTCGTTTGTTTGTTGTATTGACTCACTCATCTAGACTCGACGCCGTCAACTGAGAGGCGAATTGTATATGACCCTATATCATCACAGTGTATCTTTTTGTGCCACATCGGGACTCAAACTCTAATATTTTATTGCATTCCATGTGTAGGTATTACATACGGTGGTACAGATAATATCAATTATTTAGATCCCACATGGACAATGTCGGGCACAGCAAAAATGGAACAGAGGAAGTAGGACCAGCCATTGTCATCATAAAAATTTTTAATTACTATTTTATTTATCTTTATTAACATTAACTTAGAAACTAGTTTTTTTTTAAATATATTTCGTATATTATATTTTTAGATATTTATATTTTCACAGTAGAATCTGGCTACAACGACGGCCAAGGGACCTACGATATTACGACGTTGTAACCGGAAGACGTACTAAAAGAACATACAATTTCAATATGAGTTTTTTTTATAAAAATAATTAAATACTAATAACTATATAATGTTTATAAATAATAATATGTATGTGATTATTAGAGACAAAAAACATGAAATCAAAATAATTATTTCACAATTTGCATCTAATGCACCTATACATTACGAAATATGAAATCTACTTTTTATTTGTAAACACGTGTTTCATCGTCGTCGTTGTAACAGGTCATTTTTGTAGGATCCCGTCGTTAAAAGCGGTCAGTCGTTATAAGCGGAGTCGTTATAAACGGATTAACTCTCACAGAGGCTCTTAATAAAACCAAACATATGCCTATACTAACGTCGCTATAAACGGTTGTTTGTTGTATGCAAAGTCGTACTAAACGGATTCTACTGTATATATATATCTTTTTATTCTATATGTATATTTAGTTATGCTCTATGTTTATTATGTTTTAAATAATATAGATACATTTCAAATTTATAATTAATTATATTTTTTTTTTATCTATGAATTGATTTATCATTGAAGTATTCATTTATAGAGTAATAACATTTATTTAATAGGAAATCTTTTAATTTATTTTATAATTTTTGGTAATTTATTGTTGATTTTTATGGACATAACCATAGGACTGGATGAGTGTATTTGTAATTAGGATTGGGGCAAGTTAAGTCTGTTTTTATGTCGTAATGTGTATTTTGTTTGTTTGTCTGCTCGTGTGTCATGAAAATGTGGATATTTTCATTTAACGGAAGACATTTTTCGTGCCATTCCGTAGTCATGTCCTATTGTTGACGCGATCGTGCGTTCAAACACACTGACATCTACCGAATGTTCTACTGAACATATGAGCGCGATCATGCGCTCATATGCGAATCCATCGCACGCTGACATCATCATCAATATGAATACTAGACATAAGCATAACTTAGTAGTACTTGCAACTCGTCTCCATAGAATAAGCAACTCTTTCATGGGGCAATGTATTCGCTTCTATAACAAACTCCCAAATAATATTAAAGAATAATTATCTGTTAATAAATTGAAAGCCATTATCAGACCTAAATTGATTGGATTCCTCTGAGTTTGTTGTCAGTTCTTCTCAGAGTTGCCACGTTATTTATGTTTTTAATTGTCTCTATAAATAAAGAAATTATGGACTTTGACTTTGACATCGCGTTGATTCTTACTTCAAATAAATATTATGACAAACACTCCTTTATATCAACATACTAGCTGTGCCCCACGGTTTCTCCCACGTTGCTCTGCTCCAGCTTATAAACTTACCCGGTGCAAACTTTAGCTAACTCTCTTCAGTTCAGTAGTTTAAGGCTTAAGGGTGAAAGAGTAACAAACATACATCCATACATTCTTACAAACTTTCGCGTTTATTATTTTAGTAGAAAGTCAAATTAATTGCAGAAAAAACTTGACAAGATGCAGTGTTCGTGCTACGAATAACCAACTGTGCCCGCGGGACCCTCTACATAACTATAGCCCATTCAACTATCTCTTCCAATTGATCCAATCGATTTAACTTTATTAATTTACATACAAACTCACTTTATAATATTTTAGTGTACATGATAATAATATCGTCAACGAAATGTAACTATCTAAGAGATGAATTCTCCAGTAGTGTCGCATGACTGTGGCTGTCAGTCTGCTGTGTGACCACTCAGGGCTGCTCCTGCGCACTTCTATTGATCATGACATTTTACTAGTATCTAAGTTGAAACTAAATGTATGTAATATTATTTTTGATATATTTATAACTTGAGCCAAAAAAAGAGTAATTGTTTTGTTGGTGGTAGTGTCTACCTGCTATAAAAGATATGTGTGACGTCACAGTGTTGGTATTCCACGAACACGTCACTTCCGCTAAACCTCATTAAAGTCATTAGACTAAATCCGAGGAGCCCGAGAACAATGGCGTGTGGTGGCTCCTACTTATGTATTCATTCAAAAAGATTACTCGTAAGTACTACTACCTACTAAGATTTTTTATTTTAAAATAAGTCCATAATAAGATTAGCTCATTGACTAAAATTGGTAATTTATCGAATTTCGTTTAATCAACTCTCATCAGAATCACAACTCTGTCCTTAAACTTACATGCCGATAAATCAATAAAAAACATTTTTCAGTTTTATCTGCTTTCCATAATAGCTATCATATACTTATTATATTGAAGAAAACGGCCATTATAAAGGATCAATACTATATCATTTAACTAAGAAATGGAAATAGCTTTAGGTAATAAAGCTTTACTAAGTCTTTCATACTTGCTTTGAATGCTGATAGCTACCTGCCGAGCACTACCGAGGAGTGCACAATGGCGCGGTGCGAAAGTGCTTCATGTCGCTATCAGCGCAGAACATTCCCGCGCAGTTAGTCACTCGACGCATCATCGCTCTCACCCCCAGCACTACGCCCCCTTCCCCTGCTCTGAGGAATACTTTACTAACCATGGAAGTATGCACCATGACCGTAGTAGCCCATAGTCTAAACTCAAATCATAATAATTAAAACAAGACAGACACTTGTTACTAACATTTTTGAATATAAAGCTACGGTAAACAGGATACTTATCTTAAATGATTTAGGTCTATAAGAAAGTACCTTACTTTTATACGTCTTATTGCATATGATCTACTTTTTGGAAACCGGTTTAGTCTAGTGTATTTTTTATTATTGTACCTACTTGTATTTCTATACGAGTTTTTACGTTGCCTCTTGTAATTATTTCTCATTAAGTGTTCTGTTACGATTGGTAAATAATATGTTTTTATAACCCATATAAATAATATTGAAACTTGATGATAGTTGGTCATAGTACATGTTCAAATAATGTTAGTTATATGAATATTATATGGTAGAGTTTAAGGATTTATTGTAATTTCTCTGTGTGTATACAACAAACTATTGAGATATTCAAGTAAATGACGTTGTGAGCGCGGCGCGGAGAGGGACAGCAGCGCTCCGTAAACAACCGACTAAATTAGTTAATAGGTGTAATTACTATGTTAACATTAAGTTAGTAGCGACATGTCATCGTTAATGTGACACAAACAAGTAACGGGACAGCTTGTTGACAACACATTAGGCAGAAGTAAACACAATCAGTTAATGGACAACAACAGTAATGAACCTTTGTATCTCTCTCCACCGAACGCTAATAGATCAGTTTATTTTACAAAAACACAGTGTCTACTTACGGTTCCCGCAACTCTGCCAATAAATTAGTGTGGTGTTAGTGGAGCGCAGGCGCATGTCACAACTGTCCCAAACTGCACATGATATACGACAAGCAGATAGCGCAGTATTCGTTTATTTATTAACTTCCTAAATATTACTATAAACTATACATGTAATAGTCTTTTTTAAGAACTTGTAGGATCCATTTTTTTTTCATTAATGTATGATAATATGTTGAATAGGCAAACTTCATAGCTTTGCATTAATAATAAAAATATAGTAAAATATATTAAATTTACCAAACATTCTATATTAGATATATCTATATTAGATATTCACGGTAGGCAGCGGCTTGTGCAATGACAGTCTGCTTCCCTGGCATTGCTTGAGTCCATGAGCAGCGGTTAACACTTACCATCAGGTGTGCCGCTTGCTAGTCTGCTACTGAAAGCAATAAAAAAAAAAAAGACTAACGACTCCAAACAAACCACATAAGTATTACCTATCTCTTATCCGGCATAAAATAAATAAAATAAAAAAGTTTTTATTCACGTAAACCTATTACAGGTATTTGTAAATAGTCAAAACATATTTGGCTTATTTTTGATTTAATTAATTAATTTTATTTGTTTATTGCTACGTATAATAATAGTTTATATAACTTTAGCCTAAAAGCTGTCAGGTATGAAAGTACATTATTATTGTATTATTTTATATCTATGATTAAATCTAAGTTCTGTCCTTTGAGTATGTTATTATTTAGACGGACCATAAGTATCACGACGAACGCGCTTTAGTGCTACCACCGGATCCAATACGCCCCAACTCAGAAGATCCGGCGAAACAAACTCAGTGGGGTTATTTTACTGCCAGTTTCAGCGCGGCCTCATCGAGACGATCCGGCGAAACATACTCAGATGGGCATGTCCAAGAAGTTTAGGTCCAGTTACTTTTATTATTGAGTTGGCATTCATAATTTACCAATCGGTTGTCTTTATGCGAATTTTATTTACATTTTCATTAAAAAGCAGATTAAATAATTTATTTAAAGACAGAACTGAATATATATTTGGACATAGTATTATGTAGATACGTAGTCGTAGGTAGGACATTTAAGTAGTCGGCAACTAGAGATTCGCTACTTCATCGGGCATTAAGTACGATAGTACCTACGAAATAAAAGGAAATTGAACAAATGATGTAGTTTCATCAATAACAGTCTGAGTTACTTAATTCAATCAAATTCGAAAACAAAATAAGTAATACTACATTTTTAAAGAAACATTTCGTAAATTCATGATTATAAATACCAAACTTAAAAAATGTGTGAATTAGACGAAAACAAATAAATATAAATAATATAATTGCAACAATATGCACACGAAGCTTCCGAGTTGGTTGCTTGTTCGTAACAATGAAATGTACCGATGTATAAAATACATCGTATTACCGTAAGCTACTACTAATATATTATGTACTAGAGTATTCATGTTTCTATGTACTTCATAGAAACAATTAAGAATACTGAATGTGGTTCGTAGAGCGAGCAGGATGCGTCGGGCGCGATGACTCACACATCTAACATCTTTGACAATAGCTGTAACTTCATTCGTACTTACAATAATATCAGATGATATTACAGTGTATATGGAAAAATATTTTATCTTAATTTTCATAAAATAAATCATGTTCCATAAGCCACGTTACAGTAAAATGCAGTTTAAGTGATTTATTAAATTATCGCATAATAAATCATCTATCTATTTCTCTATAGATATAATAAAACTGGTGGATATCAAATTTAATATATTGAAGATATTATGAAATTTTTTATTTTATCAATATTTGTCTATCTGATTCTTTGGGCCCGTGTTACGTCAAAATTACTAAATGGATTTTATAACTTGGTATGATTAATGATTATAACTTATAACACAAACCTATAATGGAGTACCTACAGGAGTAGATAGCTACATTTCCGAGTTCGATTTAATTTACTCTTTTTTGGTTTTGTAGTTAATAATCTTCATATTGCGTTCAAATTTGGCACATATATATATTTATTATGACGTAGGCATCCGCTACGAACAGGTTCTTCAAAAATGATGCGCTAAAGGGTTGAGTGAGATGCTGGCCGCAATGATATCAGAGGCTCAAGACATTCCCTTGGAGGCTATTAGTTGGCACTCCACCGTACATTATACATGTTGGTAATGAGGAAAATGAAATGTTAGCGGTTATGTACAGCTCAGTGTTCTAATCTGTGGGGTGTCCCCGGCGAGCGGCGCCGACAGTTATCAGCTTATTCACGCGGCTGATAACCGCCCGATAACAACCACAACATGAGCTTGGCCTTTCTGATACAACTACTACGCGATACGTCCTTATCCTCCGCTGGCTCAGGTGCCGCCTTACGTCAACACACATTTTGATCAAAATGAAAAAGCCATTCAGTTTTGTTACAATGCCAGATTCACGAGGCTCACACACGAGGCTACCATGTGGCTAAGCCGGGGGATTAGAACCATCATTAACTATGTTTTCCGAAATCCTTATAGTTATTAGCTATAAATAATGCACCTAAAAGCACACCCGAACTACCTACATAACGACATGACATAAACAAAATTTTCACTTCGTGTAGTGAAAAGGACTTTAAACAAAGTTGGTAGGTATAGATTGTTTTGAACTTTTAGTTTTAATATAGTTTCATTTTGATTAGTGCATGGTTGAAATAACGGCGGGTAACAGAGTTGCGCTCACAACACGGCCCGGGTGCCCGCAGTCGACCTACATTCGAGCGCATTCGCATACCTGGCGTGCAGTTGACGGTGTGTAGTGTGTACCTATGTGCTGTACTGTGTCACTCGACTCACTGCACTCAATCGATTACACGGCGCGTTGCTACCGCGAGACCTATTTTACTATACACCCGTATTCTAAACACAATTTCCAAGTAAAAACAACATTATTTAGCGATGCCATATTTTTGTTCACACGCTAATTGGCTTTTGTTTAGCTCTTGTAAAAAATGCGTCCAGTTGTTCGGAGGTAATGAGCTTATGAAGTATTAGTGCACAATGGGACGGGGCGTCTCACGGTGTTCCGCGAACCCCCGGGAGGTAGCGGGCGCCCTCACAGGAGCCGACACAATCACATACTTTCACATTCAAACAGAACACTTTACAGACTTGGCGTTTGTATTATCTATGTGTAATAACTAGCTAATACAATATCAATGTGTTCTAATAATTCCTATTTTGTTTTAACTTTGCGGCTTCAACGTCTCAATCAATTGAACTCATTCGTCATTTTTTTTATAATACGGTATTGTAATTACATACCTATATGATAAATAATGTGAAGTGCGTATGAGACAATCTGAATAACAATAAAATGTATCTAACTTTTACTGTGAGTAATATGTGATACCAGAGACCACCCCTCTTAGATCTGTTCTCCCTATTAATATTATATTTTATTATAAAACTTTTATTAAGTACCAAGTTATATCTTCCAAGAAATTTTTAGGAATTATCTTGTTAGTGTTAGCGCCATGTTGTATTAAGTCTAAGTTTTAGCCACAGCAATACTCTGTATAATACTAGTAGGTATCTGGCACGCTAAAGCGATCGTACAAGAGAAGCGCTAGCGTATGGCATAAGTTTGATATAACTTATGGGACTTTTTGTTATTGACTATTAAATTGAAATGAGTTTTATGACAAATAATGAAACGAATGACACAAGTGTGTGTGTGTGTGTGTGGCCGGATGTGTCCTGCGTATCAGTAGACGCGGAGTCTGGCGCACACACGCGGGCTGCGCCGCACTACACGCTGTGTAATGTTTATTTACGCAGCAGATAATCGCACCACAATACTGTTAGCTTATTGTTCTGCAGAACGGCCATTTCTCTGGTACCTACATCATCAAGCGCTGGTGGCTCGTTAGCTTTGTTTATTTATGTTGGTGCGCGCGCGCCGCGGGGCGCCCGACGTTGGGCCTGTCACAACACTTTTTTTCCGAGCGAAGTGGATACGCGGAACGAACAAAAACTACGATTTACAGCACTTTAACTGCTAATGCGATAAAATTTATTGATTCCCGGGAGACGATAAGTCTGCGGACTCGCCGGCTTGCGGTCCGTGCACATGTTGAGAAGGAAAGTTCGCGGTAATGCGACACCGACGCGACGCGCCGCTCGTAACATATTACTATCGACACCTCATAAACTGTCACGCCAATTTACGATCTACTCCAGATGAATGATGGTCAGCGCGCTGAAACAGTCTAGCGGTTCTCTAAGCTGGTGCTGGCTGAAATCTTGACACTTTCTACTTACGCAACTCACTAACCGACGGGTGCTGCAATCTAATGGAAAATCTTAACCTAGTCTTACTTAATAGATTCTTTAAGTCTCTGGCACCATGCTGCACCTAAGTCCTCGTGAGTCCATAGTAGGTTCCGTCTCAACAGAATGGTTCAACCAGCGACGCAGCGCTGTTCTTACTGATTTTCATTTTGAAATACCAACTTTCAAAAATATAATTAGGGGACTGGATGAAATGCACTATGTCGTGATGAACTGCGGTCTCATGGTCTACGACGGAAGCTGGTGCCGGCGGCGCGGTGGCGTAGGTCGGGAGATGTGGCGGAGATAAGGCGCACGTGCTTTGCTGATAGCTTATCTGCGAACAGCTGAGCGCGTACACTACGCCAAGCATGTCTACTAGACACGCCGCTATCGACGGATACCTAAGCTAAATGCTTACGTTCACTGACTCGAGAGTCTGGTGCAGACACACAGTGTTCTATAACATCATTATTGTGGACGAGTATCATTCCTAATACTGTTTCATACTTATCTCTTATAGAGAGATTTTTGTAAAGATTATATTCTCATTATCGTGGGAAATAACAAAACCAATTTAAACATGAAGCTAATTTTGAAACTATCAAATGAAAAATGTTTACATATATATGACATACGCATTATAATCACATTGCGGTTAGAGAATTGAGCAGTTATTGATTTACTATACATTATGTGGAATCACCATGAGTCAGGGATTTATCTAGTTAGAAGGGTTAGGGTGCATGCATTGTATTGGGACACTCCCAAAATCCTCGTAGTGGAAGGGGCGGGCAGGATGCGCCGGCGCATGGCGGGGATGTGCGCGTCCCGTCGCGCCGCCTCACCGCGCCAGTCAGCGCCGCGCCAGCGACACGAGCGCATGTCCCTCGCGCTATTGTTAGTAAACAGTGTGTCAGTGAACAGCAGCATGCTGCATGAAACGTGGCCCAACGCCTGGCACCGGCCGGAGACCTTCGACGCGGGGACTCTGGATGCGCTCATTGCAGAAGTCAACAACAATTGTTTGAAAGGTAAGTGTATTTGACTACTCTCATCTACCCACAACATAAAGTGAAACAATGAAATACAGTGCTTGCCCGAAAACCAGCCAGGGATTAATTTAGGTAAGTACTTATTAAACAATTCGGTTTGTAGGAATGGCCAAGAGTTTTGTGTATCTCATCAGCAACAGTGGAGACTATATCAAACGTAAGCAAAAAATAAACAGTTAACAGAAGTAATTGTCTAATGCATTATCATAATAAACAATTATAACTATGAATTTGTAGAACAGTTATAGAACATGTCATTAACATTGCTGTTTATGTACTTACGCAGTACCCACTTAATGAGTTTGCTAAAGAGCTAACTGATTTTGTGTAAACAAACTAATCAATCAGCGATAGTTTAGGCACATTCAGTTAACTTTAATTTTAATTAATTTAGTTTCTAATTTGTTTTGATAATAATATACGTTTAGTATGTTCATGCTTTTTACTTGACTGTATTAAGAGCTAAATATATGAAAGATTGTCATAAATATTAGAAGGATCATGCATGTGTTATATCGAGTACGTGTACTCGTATGTACAAGTAATTGGTGCGGGTCGTACGCACTCGCACTTACACAATAGCTGTAGTATGCGCGGGCGGACGGTCGCGCGACGCTTTCCCGCTCCTATCTGTGATCATCACAAATAAAGCGGTGGCAATGCGCGCGCCTCGCACCAATGGTGACCGAGCGAGTGTGCGCTCAACGGTGTGTGCGTGTGCGCAGAGGGCGAGGCGGATTGCGGCGCGTCGAGCGGCGGCGGCGAGGCGGAGAGCCCGCCCCCCCTGCCGCCGTTCGGCTACGCCCACGGCGCGCTGTCGCCGTCCCACTCGCGCAGCTACCAGGAGCTGCGGCCGGCGGGCGCAAACGCGCGCGACATGCAGGCCTACGCGCACCTCGAGGAGTCGCTGTTCAAGGCGGGCTCCACCGACGGCGCCTACCTGCGCCGCGCCAGCCCCGCGCTCAGCCCCGAGCCCGAGCGCCGCGACGACTTCCGCCACTACGAGCCCTACGCGCCCGCGCCGCCGCCGCCCTACGCGCACGACCACCACCACCACGTCGACGGGTGAGTCGCCTCCTCATTCTTAACTCATCACTATTCGTCGCATTGTGCCTATTATTTCATGTATGTTAATAAGAAGTGTTAAATGTGGTGAGTGCAACTGTGCGGACGACGCTCGGTTGTCGCGGCTCCCGACCGCAGCTAATAGCGGAGCACATTAGGTGACGCGCGTCGATCTACTCTAAGTCGACTTACATCTATTTATAGTGACCATACCTAGACAACACTTGAGTAAACAACCTAAGTGAACCCTCTCAAATACTCTCGCTATACATACGTGACCTAAAGAATCAAAAAGAGAAACGATCCGTTAACAACAGTAACAAGTGCCTTTGGTATTTTTTGTTGTTCAATTTAATTTCTTCAAATCACAAACTGTGTGGATGCGATAGATAAGAGTTCGTCAGTTTTGACGCTTAAAGATTGTGGCATCCGTATTAAACCGTATAAACCAAATTAGCCTAAGAATGTAGATAAATACAAAATTAAGCATGTACACTTCGGCATACCTTTTTAATAAACGATATGAAACTGAAACAAACAAATCAGTTCACATTTTGAAAAGAGATAATTGTGCCAAATATCCCCGCGGACATCCTATTGCTTAAACTCATATGGTTCTATAATAAATAAAGATAAAAAAGGATAATGTCCTTCGATAGTGTTTGAGAATAAGATTTTTGTAAACTTTTCGTTTTGCCATAATATGACTTTAGACGAATAACATTGAAGCTTGACGTAAACAATCGCGTGTCGTTAAAATATTGATAATCAAATGTATACGGACGTCGCACACTATCGTAATGACTCCACATTTATTTTGCTTCACGCACAAACACTTAAAATTAATTTCACGAAATATATTTTAAGAGTCGAAGAAAAGCTAGGTTCAGGGACGGACATTATATTTTTCAGATAACGTTTTTTTTTGTCGTTTCAACTGATTCCGATGACTTGTTTAATTAAGTAAGTATCGCACCCCTACGTAGTTTATTAAAACAGTAGAATACAAAACATCATAGGCATCATGATCGTCCAGTAGACCGATGTTAAGCGGAGACTAAAAGTAATGGAAGCGAATATGTTACAATTAATAATTTGCGCATTAGAACGTGTGTAACTAGCGATTGACTAAACCCCCCATGTTAACAAATGCACTACAAATTACTTCTATATTGTTCTACCAGTCCAGTACCAGTGTGTCTTAGTTTTTATACAAAATAACTTTAACGTAAATTACACAATATTTTAAAATAAAATGTAATAATATTGAATTTTGCTACTGTAATGTAATAAGATCACCGAGTTAAAAATAAATATTGTAGTTGACATAAAATTCTAGTCGAGGTAGAATTTATTTTCCTAAAATATAAAAGTGAATCGTTTCTTCTTCTTTAGTGTCAATATTTCAATATTTTTCCTTTTAGAACATTGGCGGTTTACCATTATACTTTTAATAAGTTAATTTTAATTTTAATAAGAAAGAAACAAATGACTTTGCGGTTTGGATGAACAAATATTGAACGATTATTTAATTTTATGAATTAGATGAACGCAGTAACTCTTGAAACTATTTAACATTTAAAAAGTTTGTGATCTTGAAAACAATCCTGTTCATACTGAACATCATGGGTTTTATAACGGCCGGTGGGAGAAAACCTTACTATTTAACCTACTAATTCGTATGGAAAGGGTATAATAAAAACATATTAAAAACATTACAATCCTTCATTGAATAAACTTATAAACTTTCAAGAAGGTTTCCTTGTAGGAGCGAAATAATACTTGTGGCCGTTTCGTGTTTTCGGAGATGCAGAGTGCGTCTGCAAGTAAATAGATTTCCAATTTGAATTCCATTGTTCCTACTTCATTCTTATTGTCTGTACATTTATTTTGTTTAAATGTTGTGAAATCTCAGGGCTCTTTTGTTTTAACAATAGAAAACTTATAGCTTCCGCGCGCGGCTTATCCTTCCTCGATAAATGGGCTATCTAACACGGAAATAATTTTTCAAATCAAGCTCTCAGTCCAAACAAACTAACAATCATTGGAACTCTTCAGCTTTATATATGAGTATATATTATAGTATATATGTTACGGCTAAAGGTAGGTGTGAACATAAACTTAAGATTAGCCGGCTAAACCTAGGTCTAGCCGACCACTTGCGGTTAAATTTAGATCAACCTCTATAAGTCCCTGTTCAACTCCATTGGTTTAGGTTTAGGTTATTATTTTTTTTAACCACCCCAACACCTTTTTGTGCCGTGCATAGGTATTGTTTAATTTAATTAAAACCTAGAATATCACGACGCAAACTAACATGTTATCGAACTTTAGCTGCTTCTCGAAGTTTAGCCGGCTAATCTTAAGTTTATGTTCACACCTACCTTTAGCCGTAACATATATACGTGAAAATGTTTAGTGCTGGACACGAGCGGATTCGCCGTAACTCCAACATACTTATGCCGGCTTGTCCTGATCTGCGGAAAACAAATAATAATTGAATTCAAAAGTAGTCAATGACTCTTGTTTGTTCTTGAGCGAGTTCGTCCTCCGATTCAAACTTGGATACTTTTTCGGTTGGCTGTGATCATTTTTTGGCTCCGAGTCTGACAACGAAGTTCAAAACAACATGTCCGCCCCTAAATGACTATAACAATGATTCAATATGAGGTGGATGATTCACCTGAATGCTTGTCACTAGGCTAAATTCATTTTCGGGTTGTTCGTTGTTGACCTTTGAACTTGTGGAAGAGTGTTGAGCAGTAGTAGGCCCCGTGTGAGGACGGGAGCGTGGTCCGTAGTGTCACGTGCGTGAGGTGGCACGTCGTACGTGCCGGCGCGCCGCGCATTCCGACGTGCTGCCGTCTCCGGAGCCGCGCCGCACGTGCCTGAAACACCCACCGATAGCCTTCAGGCTTCTCTCACTGATGGTCTCTACGAAGGGAAACGCAATAGCATTATATTTAGAGTTTTCGAGACTCTGTTGATCATCATCGTTGTTTTCACTCTGATTATGCTAACATTTCGCTTCATCGTTGCCTTGGACGTAGATGAGTGCGTGACTGTCGACTTGAGACATTGTAGCAACTATTGTTATATATTTTCGTCTTGATGGTTCATCTAGAGCTGGTCTTGTATGAGTTACGTGCATATTGAAGTCACTTTAGACTTATTAGACTATTTTCGAAATTAGCTTAGCGCGCGCGGTTTCACCCGAGTTTCGTTCCAGTGGGAACTTCAATGGTCTAAAAATTATAATTCATATCAGTCCCATAGTTTCGGAGCCTATTTAAGAAAACAGACAATCAAATATTTGCCCTTTATAGTATTAGCATAGAAAATAACCTGATGAGTTTAAAGTAACTTTTCTTAAATTCATAATATTATGTAAACAAATTATAAGAATAATTAAAAATGTGTTAAAATAAAAAATTGCAAATTTTTATAAATTATTTGAGATTAAAAGTGTATCATGCATCATTTAGACTCAAACTCAACACAAAATCTATCTAACATTAAAATATTTTCCTGAGATAAGCACGTTCAAATAAATTCTTCGGCTTTATAATATAAGTATAGATATAGCGGAAGTATTCACTAAGAACCTTGTACAACCACTTTTAAACTCGGCGGATGCCATCACTGAGCCACAGGCTCAGTTCATAATCAAAGGTTCAGGTTCATAGTGCTTATAAAATCAAAAATATCGAACGATAAATATGAAATATCTCGATAAATTAATTAATATTGATAACCGACTGAGGCTTATCATATAAATGTGTCATTAGTACCGTGGAGAACACCATAACCAATGCGAGATCACCATGACGAGGGGGTGATTAGAAGAATAACTAATGGCCGAATTGAGAACAACTTATAGTCGATTTACTTTTTATGGAACTAAACCTAGTTCCGAGAACTAGTCAACTGCAGAAACTGATGTGTCGCTGTACGTCAGGCACTGACTCTGTGTTTGTCAGCGGACACTCAATTTATGTAGAATATGTTTATTAGGCAGGTACACAAGGCAGGCCACAATAGAGATTTAAAATCTTTCAAATTCTGGCGAGTAAACCCTTTTATTTATTTTATTTAGAGGGAAACTAATTTGTGGCCGGGGGGCCCCGGGCCTTCGATTATTTAAATCCGGCCCTGTAGGTATACATCATTTAAAGTGTGTTATAATACAAAATGTATCTACAGTAAATGCGTTTCACTCCAATACTTTCAGCTCAAATGTTTTTAATTACTAAGTGACGATTGTATAAAAAAAATAAAGGGCTACAACGTTCAGACGGTTCCAGAAAAGGATAGATCGGCAATGATGTGCCTAGTGCGTGCAAAACATAAAATTTTCCTTGAATGTTGAAACAAGTAGTGTAGTTATGAAGAGCGGTGTCGTCGCAGGAGGGACGTGTCGTATCTGCGTGAGCGCGATAACGTGTCGCCGGGCGCCTCGCGAGGCGCGCCGCGCTCTGCTCCAACTGAATTAATTACAACATGTACTCGATTCCTTCAAATAATTGTTATTTGACGAATATGATAATGTGCTCGTACGTGGCCACAGAGCCCGCGGCACGGCGTTGCGCTGTCGCGCACGATAACTTACTTTTAGTTATAAAAGTTTATTTATTCATACATGTACACATGTATTGAACATTGACCGCTCGCTCAATAGTTCTTCGCGGACTTCTCCCGGTTATTATGTTTCAATGAGTATAAAGATTGCTAGTGAGTTTGTGGTGAACACTTACTATCTGTAGGTTTTAGCTAATAGGTACCAGCGGGGCTGATTAAATTGAAAACTGGAATTCTATTTCCATTTCCTTAATTTATATTTATTATAGTTTTACCGAGTTATAGGACATATATACGGACAGATACCAATGCCTTTGATCAGGGCCGGATTTAGAAGTCCGGAGGCCCTGGGGCAACCAAGGAGATGAGGCCCCCTGGCCACAAATTAGTTTCCCCTCTAAATGTGTAGAAAATTTGAAGTATGTACCTACTATTTAGGACGATTTGAATTCTGATATTTTACTGATTGTCTAATTTAAGTTTGTTCATAAACAAGTTTAGATGAAATAAAAAAAAAAACATTTTTATTTTCGTAAACTAATTACAGGCAATTGTATATAGTCAAACATTAATTAGAAAAATTTATTCATTATATTTGTTATTTATTTATATCTATAAAATGAATTATTTTTATATTATCATATATGTTATTATTATAATTTATTTATTTATATTGTTCTTTGCGACGCAAAATGCTGGTTCTGTCTATATTATGTCAAAACAATTGTCATTATTTGGGTGGACCATGAGCATATAACGACGGACGCGCTTTAATGCTACCACCGGATCCAATGCGCCCCAACTGAGAAGATCCGGCAAAACAAACTCAGTGGGTTACTTTACTACCGGTTTCAACACGGCCCACATGGGACGGTCCGGCGTAACATACTCAAATGGACAAATACGCGGGGTTTTGGTCCAATTAATATCATTTATTTTTAGTAGGCATACACATTTATTGCCCAAACGGTTGTCTTTTTATAATTTATTTTAGTTTTACTCAATAAGATTGAATGATATTGAGACAGAACTAGTGGTATTAATAATTAAAGTACACCATGAAATCAATTACAGACAGTTCACAGAATAAGATACAGTTCTAATTACAACTACTGTACTTGGCTGTATGGTCCTCAGGGAGGTAGGTGCAAGATGGTACCGATAGCCAAACGTCTTTATCTTCAATGATGATTAACCATTATTACAACATTTAAGAACTATTACATTAATCATGATTCTTTCTACAAAGTACTGTATATAAAGGTAAAAAAACCCAAAAAAAAGAAACGTGGTAGACTTTACTTGTCAGAATTTGAAAGATTTTAAATCTCTATTGTGGGGGCCCCTCTATTGTGGAGGCCCCGGGGCAATTGTCCTGGATGCCCTCCCTTAAATCCGGCCTTGCCTTTGATACCTTTTGAGTGTTAACCATAAAAATAGGTTATATACCTATAACAAAGTTAACACACAACGTGTGTTGTGTCGTACTGGTGAGTTCCCTCTAAGTTGTTGTCGCGTTTAAACCTCATTTTGGATTCAAATTAGGAACAAGCTTTTTCTTTATTTCAATTAAAACACAATGTAGCCCACATTGTGTTTTTCAGTTACTGATTACGTCGTTCTTGTTATAAAGTTTGATATTTTATAATTAATAATTCGTTTGAACTGTTATATAAAGTCATAAAATAACTTAATTTAAATTTAAATATATATGAATATAACGTAATTGTAATATTCAAAGAGATGGTACCTATGATTTAGTGGGCACGTGTGTGGGGGGCGGATGTGTGAGAGCGGTGACGTCATGGGCGACGATGTTACGGATGAATGGAGCAGGAGTGCTGACACAGCGGCGCGCGAACGTGCTGTGTCGTTGTGTTTAGTGCGCCCACCGTGTGTGAGCGCGCACTACTCGGGCTCCGGTGTCGCCGGATAGAACCTCCATGTGAGACGAGCTTCCGCCCGCAGGGCGCCCCGTGCGCTATGTCAGCCCAACTGCCAAATATTCATGTAGCTTTTATAGTTTTCTAAACACGAGCGTTATATATTTAAAGAAAATTTCCGCGCGCGGTTTCACCTGCGTTACTCCCGCATTGTTCCCGTAGGAAATGCATTAAAGACTGAAAAGAATTTAGCAAATCAGACTAGTCGTTACTGAGATTAGCGTGTTCAAGCAAACAAACAAACTCCTTAGCTTTATATATGAGAATAGACGGGACAATGTCATGCATGTACATTATTTTATTAGCGGCTTGTTTTGTAACTTGCGACTTTATTCCGAGTTTCGGTACCAACTCATATTTCGGTGACACCAGCGACCGTGAACTTGAGTATTAATGAATTATAATGTACTAGGACATAATTGTTATATAAGTACAGTTTAGTGCTGCGTCGTGTAGTTATCGAGTCACACGAGTGCATTGGTCTGACCCGCGCTGGAACTGCAACTCTGCACCTTATGTAATACTGACCTACAACTTGAAAATAATGCAAAGTTAGCAAATACGATGTTGTGTCTGAAACGTCGCTGAACATGTATTTTTGTGTCTCAATGAAATCCAGTTTTTGGAACGGCTATGTGTAGAATACACTGATATGCGAATAGTCGAGAGGAATTATTGTTATCAATAGCACTTCAACTGAACTCATAAAGTTTTGAATAGGTACTATTATGAAAAGTTTACCGATTACCAAATTTCAAAATTGAGATGAATAGTTTTAGGTTCCACCGTGGTCGAATGATTGAGGCATTAGGGGGAAGCTACCTAAAATGCAGGTTCCAATTCTGGCGACGATCTAATTTTTTTAATTTCAATGTTGAAATTTGTACTCATGAATGTTTATTCAAATGGGATTAGATATGGACTAAGAGCTGACAACCGAAAAGGCAAGGTAATTTGATCATTCATAAAAATGATTTATCAGCCTACCTGGAGCATTCTAAGCATAAAGACGTCGACCTGGCAGGATTCGCGTGGTGGATGTGGGAGTTATGGGGTGGGCAAAAAATTAAAAAAAAGGTAATGTGATCAGGATTACTTTTTATGCCAAATGGTTTGCCTTCCTCCCCAAAGCACACAAAAAAAATCTGGCGTCATTTGGTTGGTGGAAAGGTATCGCCAGGCTTAATTAAAGTGAGGAAAAAAAATATATTTTTAGGTAATAAGAACAAGGCTGGCTTTTTTGTGCTTAAAGTTTATTATTCCCAGAGGCTAGGAAAAAAAAGCCAGCCAATAATAGTGGTGGGAACATGTCGAAAAAAATAATTGAAAATTTATATTTTAAATTGTATTTTGCTCGAGAAAGAGCTAAGGGGCATGAAAAAGAGCGCGTGGAGGGGATACACGTGACTACGGCGTCCGTGCTCTCTCGGTAATGTGCCTGTAATTGGTTTACGTAAATAAATATCGTCGTCGCGTGTATCCCCTCCACGAGCTCTTTCATGCCCCTTAGCTCTTTCTCGAGCAAAATACAATTTAAAATATAAATTTTCAATTATTTTTTTCGACATGTTCCCACCACTATTATTGGCTGGCTTTTTTTTTCTAGCCTCTGGGAATAATAAACTTTAAGCACAAAAAAAGCCAGCCTTGTTCTTATTACCTAAAAATAATTATTTTTTTCCTCACTTTAATTAAGCCTGGCGCTACCTTTCCACCAACCAAATGACGCCAGATTTTTTTCGTGTGCTTTGGGGAGGTAGGCAAACCATTTGGAATAAAAAGTAATCCTGATCACATTACCTTTTTTTTTATTTTTTTCCCACCCCATAACTCCCACATCCACCACGCGAATCCTGCCAGGTCGACGTCTTTATGGTTAGAATGCTCCAGGTAAGCTGATAAATCATTTTTATGAATGATCAAATTACCTTGCCTTTTCGGTTGTCAGCTCTCCGTCCAATAGAGAATAGGAGTCGTCAGTAACACCAGCATTGTAGTAGTCACACGCAGGTGGAACAGGAATCTCAAAAAAAAAGGATTCCTCTGAGTTTCTTGTTACTTCTTCTCAGAGTTGCCACGTCTTGAACTGGTGGTAGGAATAGAAATGGACGCATCATAAGAACATAATTATCTATTTTTTTATGGTGTCCATATGAATAAAGAAATGATTGACTTTGACTTTGCCCTGTCACAGTGTTATGGTATGACAACTCGTACGACTGATTGGAATTGTTTTAGTAGCAGTTTTAGTACGGGGAGTCGTGAGGCGGTCGGCGCTGTAGTACCGCTACTCCGGTGGTTGTGTGTGTGTATGTGTGTGTGTTATTATAACACAATATGAGAGAGTAGTCGGTCGGTTTCTGCGAACAGTAACGCTATCGTGTACTTCCTGCGCGCGACACTTAACCTACTGAGCCCCCGCGAGCGAGCACATTACCGGACCGCACATATTCAACCACTAAATATGATTTGCCGTGTGGCTTCCGGCTTAGAATAGACCACCCCATGTCCTCCCATGGGTGTCGTAAAAGGCGACTAAGGGACATATGGCTGATGGATGGGCAGCAGCATCTATTAGCTCAAGGTTAACATCTAACTGCGATCACCAATCCGTCTGCCAACCGTGGTGATTATGGCAATATCCCTCTACGATCCTGGCTTGCCAAGGTCTGTTAAGAGGAGGCCCATGTTCAGGAATGATGAAATATGATTCCTGTCTTTGATACTTTATTTTTATTAATGTCCAAACGTCACTGAGTTCTGCTCGTCCGCGCTTGACCAAAACTGATTAGATATCATGCCAGCTTAAACCGGTGTTGTAGTATAGTACCCGTAAAGATGCTCCACGTGTGCCGCCAGGCTCTGTGGCTCTGTGGCTCTGCGCTCGCTAACAATAATGTTTGTCTATCCTCGGATTAATTTATGGCGACCTCTCTTAAACTAAAAGCACACACGTTGAACAAAGTCAATTGGTTGTGCAAATAGTCGAGTTCGGTTCAGCCGTTATTTGCACTCAACCACGTTTTTTTGTGGCGGAAGAGACCCTCTTGTACAAACGAAACGAACTGTTGCGACTTTACGCACAACAGACCCTTTGTCTTCACATTGTGTGTTCATTCATTATCCTCTCGTATGTACTACACTGTACGAGCACAGTCAGGTAGGTACCTAACTAGTTTATTCACAATTGTTATAATACATATAACAATTGTTGAACCACTGGTTATTATCACTTTTCCTCGTAAAGCAACCGCTCTACCAGACGACGATGGTTCAGTACCTACAAGAGTAATTTTGGACTAAATAGCCAATATTATATTGAATAGTGCTTCCGCCGGCTGTCTGTTGACTTAGGTAATAATTAGAGGGCGGAGCATGCGGTAGGTACTCAAACTATTTGTAATGTTAACACACATTGCTTCACGGTGAACAAAAGAATATAATGGTGCTAATATTGTGGCCCTTGTCCATCGTCACACGGGGCTGAACTGAGTAGGTACAGCTAGTGGGAACTAGTAGGCACCGTGTGGTGGCGAGGTGCCGTGTCGGGTTTCGGGGCGTGGGCGCTCTGGGAACCACCGCTCACCACGCAGGCGCTGAGCTGCAGTCTGGAACGTGCATACTATATACATACATATATTTCATTCAAACGAAATAGCTATTATGTTGTGTGACGCGAAACTGTTTGTTTGACAAAAACAATGTGCAATCGTCGTTATTTCATAGTAAATTGTTCTCATTCTGTAACTAGTCTTTCAACGCAGTTCGGTGTACAAAACAAAAATGATTAATTACCTGATCATTCATATAAAAAAATTAGTATGTGTAATCCGTAATAATATACCAAACAACGAAAACTAATGCAATATAGGTACAACGAAAACTCAGCGTCTTACGCTGTTGAAACTATACGACGACTCACTGATGTAGATACTACTAAAATGGTTTACTTTAGTCATTTTCATAGCCTAATGTCTTACGGGATTCTATCTGGGGAAACTGTGCTGATATTGCCACCATTTTTGTACTACAGAAACGAGCCGTAAGGGCCATATATAAACTAGATTTGCGAGTTTCCCTGCGGGAGAAATTCAAGGAGAAAAATATTCTTATAGTCACATCACGATATGTCTATGAAAATCTATTGTATGTCCATAGGAATATTGATAGTTTTAAGAAAAAAAGCGACACCCATAATGTAAATACTAGAAATAAGCATAATCTTGTTTTACATGCTGTACCCGTCTCTACAAAATTAGCATTTTTTTTATGGGGCAATGTTTACGTTTCTCCACAAACTTCCTAATAATGTAAGAGATCTTTATTAACAAGTTTAAACGATATGTTAAATATTAACTTTGTAAATAAGCTTATTATAACATTTCTGATTATATAAATGACAAAACTGCCGGGAGTGAGTAGCTCTGAAACAATACTGCTTCATTAATGATTGTATCGTAACCATGTATTTAAAAAAAAGGGTTCCTCTGAGTTTGTTGCCAGTTCTCCTCAGAGGTGCCACGTCCAGAACTGGTGGTTGTAAAAGAAAAGGACGCATCATAAGAACATTATTTAAAATATTTTTAATGTGTCTATATGAATAAAGAATATTTGACTTTGAAAAATGTTCAAAACATCGTTAGTTTGTCAAATGTTGAATGGTCTTAGATGTTTTTTTAAAAATATATTATTGAGTGTCGGCCATTGCTACGACGCACTAGATATTGCGATACAATATTATTGTAATATAGTACATATGTACGAACAGCCACGGATCCAGACATCCGGGCGATATTTTATTATTTAGTCACATTATTTTAAAATAATTAATGTGGTTAATTACTATTAACAATGTGTTCGTTTTCCTTGAACATTCAGTTTGTTTATTTTGTCACCGAGTGGCTACAAGGAAAATTATGAATATACATAATTATTTATAATAATAGCAGAGTCGCTGCCGCAACCTCACCGTTACAATACAGCCGGAGCTACTTAGTAACATGCTTTGTACAATTATTTCAAGTAACTAGTAATGTTTGTGGTTTGTAATTATAACATTTATTATTATATTATTAGAGAGGATACACAAAACAGACTATCATTTGGAAAATAAGCTTTAAAAAGGCAAAACGTTGTTGACACGATGTCGAGTGGATTGTTTTTGTTGTTCAGCGCAGTCAACAAGCCCACGAGCACAGAACCGACACGTGAGCAGAAGTGGCTCGCGTCTTGTTACACTCATGTTATGCAGTTTGCATTACTGGAGAAAATATGAATTACAATTTTTTTTTTACTTTGTTATTGTATTATTCTAGGCGCATATAGGCGCAATATGTCCAACAGGGCGCCGACCCCACGTGATTTTATTATAATTCTAAACAGAATGCAATTCATAAATAATGCATACTTTATTAGTAAGAAATAATAGGTAATAACATTTATTGTAATTAATTTCCTTCATTCGTTCATCTCTGTGCATCTGTGAGCAGTATATAAGTAACTCACGCTTCACACATCTCGACTGTTGCAATAAAGCGTATTTAGGTATTGTTATTTTAGTTGCAAAAAAGTAGTTTAAAAATTAAAAGCGCACTTGTGT
Organism: Nycteola revayana; assembly: GCA_947037095.2. Taxonomy (NCBI): domain Eukaryota; kingdom Metazoa; phylum Arthropoda; class Insecta; order Lepidoptera; family Nolidae; genus Nycteola; species Nycteola revayana. The sequence continues at coordinate 25,270,437 of OX344845.2, read as the reverse complement.
CACTTCTATTTGATTGCTCATACTATCTCCCCAAATCACAACTTAACATAGCTCTGGTTGTGTGTGTGTGTCGCAGGTGAGGCGCTGGCGCTGCGCTTGTTTGCGGACACTTTTTGTCGCAGCCTCTTCTAATGCGCCATTTTACACGTTTTAAGGGCCCTCGGATCGTTTCCAAATTTGTACACATTATTTTTTGTTAGTTTCGAGTGACGGCTTAAGTGTCTCCAAGTGACTTATTTGTATAGGCCCATAGCGTGCCAGTGCGGCCGATCGTGATGATAAACTTAAGAAACTTGACGGAAACTATTACTTACTTTGCAAAGCCTGAGTTTTACGATTTCGAACCATACTCAATTTCTACTTCGCGCTACAAATAATCAAGTGAATCATTTTAACGCTAAATAACATTACTAAAAGTGTGCTTTTTTATTTAATTTGGTTTTAGTTTCGCTAATTAGTTACAAATCCAGCACCATGCTAACTACCTACTACCTACTTTTTTAACTGAGCGCAGTGTAGTTGTTGTGTAAAGAACAAAACGTACAAGGATTGTGGTCCAGATGAGTGCGTGGTGTCCCCAGGGGCCGGTGCGCCACGTGCGCGGTCAGCCCGCGTGTCCGCACGTGCGCGTGCGCACCCGCGGCACACGGGATGCGGGAGGAACAACTCTTCCGCACCAAATTGACGCGGGTGACAACAAGAATAAGCACTTACATATTCAAATACCATAGCCACATCGGAGCAACTCAACCGGAGCCGTTGCCATGGTTGCACAGAGATATGTTCTTAAGCGTCATCCCAAACGTCTCGTGACCTATAGGTTTGGTTTCACCATACATTATGGTTTCGGTCGTCTTTTTATACTCTTACAATTAAAGTATCAATTGTTAGTGCCTCGTCGGTATGTACGGTAGATAGACAAACTACAATTTATTAAAATAAAAACTATTTTCAGTTGAGAAAGTAGAAGATGTTCCTATTTTGTTAGCATACTGCAATTTGCTTTCACGTTTCATATGAATCCCTTAAAAGATTATCTTATGATTAAGACTCATGTAGGCAGGTATGCATCATCAGTACGTCCTTATGTGTTCACGCAGGGTCACTTGCTCATGTAGGTAAAGGAACTACACTTATTCAACTGATAGGTTTTATAAATACCCCAGATTACGTTGCGAGGTGTTGTCTGTTGACGTCACATGTGTATGTATACAAATGTTATTCTTAATGTATACTCGAAGTGTACAGGATACCTACGGAGGTGAGGGTTTCAGCTCGAGTAGTGCATTCAAACAGAGTAAGAAGAGTCGTCTTCGGTTCAGGTCAGTGATAGACCAAACCGATGATGTTAAGGCTTGACGTTATTTCACGTTCGTTTAAGTAAAATGGTTACCAGCGTAATAGCGTATGGGTGTATGAGGTCGGTGTGTTGGGCGCAATAATGAATGCAAGCGGGTCGAGGGCGAGGGGGGGCGGGCCGCGGGCCGCGGGGCACGGGGAGGGGGAGCGATAACAGCACCTACTTCCGAGACGTTCCGAGCCATTAGCCTCACTGCGCTCTACTTCGCAACCACACGCAATACTTCACTCGATGTCCTCAAACTAGGTACCCACTACAAACATTCGACACCACAACACACAACTAATGTGCCTAACATTATGGTTTCTCAATGAGATCATCTATCTCAACTTTAAGCTCCCAGCGCAGTGTTGCAAACCTTAGTTAGCAGTTTTGATTCAATATTATGCACTCGAGACACAACGACACACCGGGCATGCACTGAGAACGAATCAGACTAGGTATAATACGATAGACAATAGTTGGCTTTCACGCGCTTATTTTCCTGCACAATTAGGCAATTACAACCGCAAATTGGTCCAATTAATTAGATAGGACAGTTACACAATCAATAATAAGTATTACCTACTCACAGAGCTCGTCACGCTGCCACTATACAACGTCACAATTTGCCATTAAATTAGCCGTACATACATAATAAACTACTGTTTGATGAGAACTCAAGTGAATATAGAAGGAAATGAGGTTAGTTTAAACTCAGGAGGAAACCTATACACACCAAAACTTTTTCGACTTTGAATTAATTACTTCGTAATTTAATTTAAGCGTTTGCTCAAGTCCTTGCTACTATTTGTCGGAGGAAAACAATCGTTAGAAAGAATTCAAAAGTGATGATCGCTTTTGTTAACCCATGTGTTGGTTTGACCGAAGAATGTTATGAACGCCCGCAATGGACATGTACGTAGAAGAGCGCTGTCTGCACTGGTCCTTGCTGGCGCGAGTGTGTTGCTCCTCGAGAGCGCAGTGGAAGGCTCAATGAACAGCTGATACTTACTCATGAATGATTGGTGATAAGCCGATAACCCGCAAGGCGCCATATCTAGAGGTATATAGTACTACAGCGCCGTGATATCCTATCGGAGCGCTCGACTAATCGCCTCTAAACTTTACAATATAATTAATTAATAGGTACGTATTTGACAATTAAGATGAGGCCTGTTTTCTATCAACTATTTGTCATATTTATTTGCTGTTATTATCTGTTGATAACAAGCTTGGCAAAGCGCGATCGAAATTGTAGTGGTGTCTATTTCCTCAGTTGAACTAAAGCTGCGAGGGAGGGGTTGCTCGTGGAATGAAATCTGTTTCTGTGTTTCCTTGTCCAGAATACTCTCTGCTTCTCTAATCGAAATATTTAGATATTCATGCCATTTCGACAGACAAACAACTAATAAGGGTTATTATTTTTATATTTCCCACGTTTCCAGAACTACAAACTAAGGGCTATAGGTACCTATGAAAGATGGAAATTATAAAATTGAGTTTTGTATCATCGAATCTTCTTTTTACTTTAGTTTTCTAGTTTTGTTAGATTAACACAATTTGGTGTCATATTAGAAAATATTGCAACCGGAATTAAAGTAATCAATAAACATTTAGCTCTGAATACTTTTGTTTAAAACTACAAAAGTTCAAAAAAGACTTCCATTGTAGGTACTTTATATTTTCTACTTAGGTAAGTATAGCTCGGTACTTATACAAAAACCACATTAAAATGTCAAGATGTTTGCAGTTAGTAGCAATTAGCTTTTTCCCAATTTTAGTGGAAAATTCCGTCAACCACGCGTCGATCACGTAGGTACGCAATAGCAAGTTAATATTTAGCAATATATATCAACTTCGATTCGATACAATTCTACAGAATAATGTAAAACCTGAATAACAAAAATGAAAGCGGTTTGAGCGCTGTTAGTCAGCGTTGCAAGTAGGTATTAACGGCGTCGTTCGAGCGCTATAAATTTCCAAATAGCTAGGTGTCGGTGTCGGCGGTAACCTACATGCGCTGAGCCATCGTGGCATTCGTGGCACATGATCATGTGAATACCCGTGGTGTGTAGAACAGTGGACGCGTACGATGTTTGCGCCGCGAGTGCCGCCGACAATTACCGGCGCGGGCGCACTGCACACTACGCCCGCACCTACACCATTGCTCGTGGAAGGACCTGCGTATGCTCGTTGGCTGCAGCGTTGCTACACTTAGCGCACACGTTTAACTAAACATCAAAAGCGCGTATCGATTTTCTCACTTGAAATAAATTAGATTTTTACTGAAGTACTTTACTAAGAAGGTTTTTACTAAGAAGTTGAGTGGTTCCTATGTTGTCAAATGGTATGATTACTAGTTTCATCACGCTGAACATGTATATTTAGTTCCAATATTAGCATATGATAATAATATGTACTAGGTTCCGCGCACGGTTTCATCCGCTTATTTCCGTCCCCGTGGCAAATTCAAAATAAAATATAGCCTTATAGCCTTTCTCGATAAATGGGCTCAACAACACTGAAAGAATATTTCAAATCGAACCAGTAGTTCCTGTAATTAGCTCGTTCAAGCAAATAATAAACTCTTCAGCTTTATGTAGTATGTAATAAACAATATCTTTCGCTAATCATTCGTATAAATTGTGTAAATGTCTCGGGGTTCTGTCTCACGCGAGTGCTACATTTTCTCACTTTAGTGTCACATTTATTACCAATAGCAAAGTGTTAATTGACATCAGGGACTAAACAAATATATACACTCTTGTTAATTTGTTAAACATAAAAAAAATACAAGAGTTAGAGTATTCAAGAAAGTAAACATATTCAATATTTAATAAGAGGTTATAGTGTTAGTGATGACAGCATTGTTTTTGTAAAGATCATGGTTTGAAATGTAGCGATGTGTTGTCAGTGGTGGCGGGGGTGGCGGGGGGGTGTACTCGCGCTGCGCCTACACCGCGGCCGGCTCGCCCTACTTCAGCAACGGAACCGAGCTCCCCTCGCAGCAGATATGGACCTCCAGTGCAGGTATTAAGTCATTCATCACACTATATATTCTGACTTCACTAAAAATTTTCATATTATTACATGTTTGGCCTGAATCAAGATGTTACGACATTGTAGATCGGTTCCAACAATTTCAATAAAATGGATTGTAAAGTAGACATGATGATGATAATGTTTTGTGTATACATATGTGTATACTGTTCATAAGCTTAGAGATGAGTTGTTCAGGTCGTGTGTATATCGCAGGAGGTTCCCCCACGTACGCGGGGTCGGGCGGCGGCAGCGTGGTGCTGCCGGAGGAGTATGGGGAGGGCGAGGCGCCCGGCGGCGGCTCTCTGCCGGCCTTCAGCGCGCGCTTCGGCGGAGCCTTCGCCGGCGCCAACCGGCCCTCCACGGTGTACGGCACCACCGCCCTGGCCGCCAACGCGTACACGCACCAGGTCAGCTCACCCTGCTCTCTACTACACGCATCAGTCAATGTCTCACGCACCGACGCGCGGGTCTATGACGGATACGTTTTAAGAACTGTTATCAGAGGCAATAAGTTTTGCAATTGAAATGGCCGCGTCGAGCAAAAGCATCGTGGTCCGCAGCCAATACTGCTACTGCGCCTCTACAATTGATGAACAACATTTGAAGTGTTCCGTGGTCGAAGACAGTTCTTTTCATTATTTCTAACCGTCTGCGACTGCTGGCGACAGGTGCTAAATCCCTGTGTCGCGGGGGACTTTACAAACATTCATTTCACGGACACAAAGAACACACAGACTCGGAATAACTATTTGTGGTTCACACAAATAATTGTCCCTGGTGGGAATCGAACCCAGAACACCAGGTCTCAGAAGCAACTACCGTAACCACTGAGCCACCGGTGCAGTCAAATAATGGTAGGGCCAAATATGATTTTAACGATTTTTATTCATTTATTTGAGTTAAAATCCTAATGTGACAAACAAGTCGAAACGTGCCATTAATATATTTCCGTGGACATTTCCAGGAGGTGTGGAACTCTCTAGAAAATAACAGAAGACCGCAGCTGTCCGCCGCCGCCAGCCTCTCTGCCAGTAAGTACTACACTGTCGTAAGCGGTTATTTAAATGTTCAGTCAAAGCCCTATATAGGTATATATATTACATAGAGTTTATGAGTTTTCCAAACATAGGCGCTAAGTAGATGAAATGAGGTAGAAGCTATTATAAAATGTACGCATGTATGTTTCTTTGTCATACAGTCCCCTTCAAGATACGCCTCGGTAGACAATTATAGCAAACAATACAATAACAATAAGATTAATATATTAATATAATGTTATTTACAAACATGGTTCGATGGAGTGTTGAAGTCCGTGTGAGTCGTGACTCAGAGCGACACTTTTGTTCCGCCAACACTGCACACTACTCACACTGTACCTACAACCCTGCACACTACTCACACTGTACAACACCACACACCACACACGCTTCCTATGCTCCTGTACCTACTACTAGATCTAGAACACAAAGGTAGAACAACTCGGTAATACCTATTATATAAAACTAGTAGTGTCCCGAGAGTTCGAGAGCAGCTCTTTAAATTGTAGTGTAAATCGTTTTGTGATGTGTTAATGATCCCAGCTCTAAACTAAAAGTCTGTTAAAATAGTTAAAATATATTTATTCCTTTCACTCAGTAGCGGAAAAAGACGTAAACCTTTCACATTTCTGATATTTGTAGCATATATTTTGTACATATATAAAAAAATATGTTTTTGGAACCGATTATGGGAAATGATTTTTTATGATGGTATAAATAGATGATGTCGATATCAGATAGCAATACTGACAGTCGGTGGGTGGTGTGCGGGGGGAGGGCGGGCACAGTTTTTGTGGAGGTCACGGCGATAGCCCGCCGGCCGACTGTCACAGTATGAGTGGGGACTCGTATCCATCTCGCATTTTTTATAAGAGATAAGCGATTTCCATAAGACACACCGATAAGCGCACAGTTCCGCCATTGTACACGACCCGCTATATTTTAAGGAGCCACTTAAACCTTCATCAGTCTTCGCGCCGCCGCGATAGCTGTACTTCAGTTCTGCCGTAAAATATTAATATCTCTTCTGTGAACGACGCTTTAGCATTCGGATGTGTTATTAGATAAATGGACCAATAACTTTAACGACTATAAATTATAGTAACTATTTCAATACAGTTGTCATTGCAGCCATAACACTAAGGTTTCAATTCAATTTTAGTGATTCCGCTGTTGGTAGTAATGACGAGTAGTTTAGGTTCCTTGGTTGAACCGGTAACTGCTTGGTGGAGGCGATAGGCATATAACGGTGTTATTATTATATATTTAATTAGTGTTAGTTTTATGGTTTTCCTGGAGTGTTGTGTACTGCGCTGCGCGACGGACGCCGACGGACCATAAACCTAGCGACGACTGTTTGCGTAGGCCTTCACAAAAAAACCATGTCTTGTCAAAAATGAAGTCGTTCCCTTTTAAGCGCATTAAAATCGCATTCCGTAAATGGTGTCGGATAAGGCACGTGCCACGACAAACAAGCGCGTCCGCTCGCCGTCGCCACAAAAAACGCGGCGCGTTGTCTCCGGCATATTTGCTGACTGGCCGGCCGGCTATGTGCCGGTTACGAGCCGGCGATGTGCCGAGTGACTCGTGCCGCTTATCTAGCAGATGGCTTTATCTGCCGGAACACAAGCGCCTTCTAATTTAACACCATTAGGACATTGCTGACGAGTGACGTCATAGGAACAGTAGCCTGCCCATTACGAGCATTAACTTCGGCAAGTTGGCACCGACTTGGATAAGTACTGATAACTAAATAACTCGGGAGCTTGGGTCAGTCAGGAGGTCAGGAGCTTGAGGTGGGAGCTTGGGTCAATCATTGCCACTATTGACATTGATACTATGACTCTTGTATACTTCTCCCGTACTTATTATTCCTCTTACATATCAAAGGTTGACGTTGGTCACAGTGAAACTGCTTGCCACTAACTAGTACTATACAAACACCATGTAGAATAGTTGAACGGAATAATTCCCACAACATACACTATGGCAGGCTGCTATTACTCTGTTTCATAACGTGTAACGGCCGCGCAGAGTATTAATACAGTTAAATTAAACTATTAAAAGCTTTATCCGTAAGTGTGTGCCATGTTCGACTATGGTTCGATGTGAATTACTTTCATATGTGTCTCGGGAGCACACGGCCCCGGGTTCGGTTACCGCGCGCTGCAGAGATGAGCGGCTCGGGTTACTCGCTCACGATGATAGGTACATACATCCTACATTACAACATGAATGTCATTAGCGTTGCCAATGGCGCTCTGACGCCCCGGCTCTTTTATTGCCAATTCATTATTCCACATCTGTTTAAAACTGATTCGTATGGCTCTCTCAATACATGTCCATTTTGAACTGTATCGGAATGGTCGATAGGAGGTTTAAGAACTGTGGTGACGCGAGTGTAACGGGAACCGCCGGCATATGGCCACTACACCCACTTGACAATGCGTGATGATGTCTAATGCTTTAAATTTAACTGTAATTCATGTTTGTCATTTAATTTTATTACGGTAAGCACCAGTGCAAGTGAGACACATGGCTTCTGGCTATCTTGTTATACGTATATTTTTATTTAACTTTTCGAACAGCTAATTGTTTTTGAATAATCACCATGTCACATGTCATACAACCAGATAAGTGAAAATGAAAACGTTTATTGATAGTGGATACGTGGATAGAACGAGAGGGCGACTGGGCCCCATCCCAGCTTCCTACGCGTCTATCTCTTCTTGAGAAGTAAGACTATAAGAAACTCCGGGATCTTTCTTTTAGTCAACTTTTCAAGTTTTTTATTATTCGTTTCATTACAAATTTTAACAACTCGGTTGGTGATCCTGACATATCGATAGATCCTCGTGGACATTGGAGCACTCAACCATATTTTTATTTTTTATACCTCAGTGTTAAATCCGTTAAATTTTATCAGATTTAGGTTTATAAAGTACATCGCAGACTATCAATTGATTAGTCAAAGTTTTGAAATATCTCAATCAAATAAACACGTCGTCTTCTCAACACTATCTTCAATTTATTGATATTGAAAATGTTGACTTGTCGAATATAAGAAGCGCGGCTACAGGAATCCCTGCAAATGTTAACTTGTCGAATATAAGAAGCGCGGTTACAGGAATCCCTGCAAATGTTAACTTGTCGAATATAAGAAGCGCGGTTACAGGAATCCCTGCAAATGTTGACTTGTCGAATATAAGAAGCGCGGTTACAGGAATCCCTGCAAATGTTAACTTGTCGAATATAAGAAGCGCGGTTACAGGAATCCCTGCAAATGTTGACTTGTCGAATATAAGAAGCGCGGTTACAGGAATCCCTGCAAATGTTAACTTGTCGAATATAAGAAGCGCGGTTACAGGAATCCCTGCAAATGTTGACTTGTCGAATATAAGAAGCGCGGTTACAGGAATCCCTGCAAATGTTAACTTGTCGAATATAAGAAGCGCGGTTACAGGAATCCCTGCAAATGTTGACTTGTCGAATATAAGAAGCGCGGTTACAGGAATCCCTGCAAATGTTAACTTGTCGAATATAAGAAGCGCGGTTACAGGAATCCCTGCAAATGTTGACTTGTCGAATATAAGAAGCGCGGTTACAGGAATCCCTGCAAATGTTAACTTGTCGAATATAAGAAGCGCGGTTACAGGAATCCCTGCAAATGTTGACTTGTCGAATATAAGAAGCGCGGTTACAGGAATCCCTGCAAATGTTAACTTGTCGAATATAAGAAGAGCGGTTACAGGAATCCCTGCAAATGTTAACTTGTCGAATATAAGAAGCGCGGTTACAGGAATCCCTGCAAATGTTGTTGTTTGTTACTATGTTCGTGTTGTACTCATTTCAAATCTGATGGCGATCATGGCAAGCCGTTACCCGCTTCTCAATTGAAATAAATTTGTATATTTAGTAAACAGTCGAACATGATTAAAATTTATATTTAGGCTATCTGTTTCTTATACAACATTATTATAATTAAAATTTTGTAAATAACTGATGAATCATTACCAATTTTCAAAATCGAATTTTGTTTCGTTTAACTGCAAAAAAAACGTATTATCACAATTTTAGTCCCTTAAACCTGGCGAATAATAACTATTAAGTAATATGTCGCAAAGTATAAGCCGTGGCGCTCACTGAGACGGTAGAGAAGTTCCCCAGTAATGTCGACACAGCGCTCGGCGGCGCGCGGCGCAGGCGCACGTAACGGTCGCGGATTCCAGTGAAACTGTACGCCCCGGCCTTCGGCACGTTCCGATGGACTATAGTAAACTAACGCTTTACGAGGATATCATTTCGTGCTATAGAGAGGTCATACTAAAGTTAGCATGTAAGACCCTACACTGCCACCTACAGGCGTCAAGCAATAACGATGTTTCATCAGCTCATTATCGAAAACGCAAATATTTTCGATTGCACTAACCACCAGGATGGAACATATTTACTTACACATGAAGAGACGTAGAGATGAGTTAGTTTAGTTTATCATTCCCTAGTCGTCGCCACAAAACTATTAATTACAGTAAAATACAGTATAGTGTCGAGTTCCGTACGTGCCTCCTCGGCGTGTAGTGTCGGGAACAATGCGCGGGCGCCGCTTGACCCGGTCGTTGCTCGCCATTAACAGCGCTGCTCCAATACTGCGCTGTTATTGTGTGGTGTACTACCGCCCAGTACACACCAGGTGACTGCTATTCACTACAAATGTCAATGCTCTAGCGCACTACAGACCTAAATCAAACATTCACACTGTGGCATTTTTCCCCAATGAAAAAGTTGTGTGTAAACTATCACGCAACGCACTGCTGGTGAGTCCCGTTGCGTGGCAATAGCCATATGAGATATCAATTTGTAGCAATCAGTATTTCATCCATACTATCTATACTAATATTATGAATATGAAAGATTCGATTGTTTGTTTGTGTGAAACGATAGGAGGGGTTTTAAAAATTCTGCTTTCTTTCTTTAATATTGAAGTGCCCACGTGGACGGGAGTATCGCGGGTGACATCGCGCGCGGGAAGATGTTTAATTATATTTTGATAGCAGAAAATACGTAGCTCAGTAGACGCCACAAATCCAGGAAGCTCTCCTCTCCATCGTCACATCCCCGTCGCCCGTAGTATCAGCTGGTGAGGTATACGTGCGCGCGCGTGCTCGCTCCGCACGTGCACGTGAATCAGACTGTCATTGTCAAGGCCTCTCCTTACTCAGCACTCCATCGAATAATGACGTATTGTACTTTGTTATGTTTGTTATATTGCTTACGGAGCACAATCATTACGTACGAGAATTACGTATAAACTTTTATTTTGTAACAGTAATCTTTACGTATGTCTCATTGTTTATACAATTCCCATATAATAGGTGCGTTAGACGCAACAGTTGTGATTTTTGGAAAATAATAATGAGTCAATAGCGGTATCTCTGTATTTCAGTAGCTACTCATTTAGTGAGTAACAATCGTTAATATATTCGAGTCGCTCATGGCGCCTAAGTAACGTAAAGTAATCGCTCGCTGTAACCGTTCGTTTGTACGAAGCGTGTTGAGGACGCTCGGCGGGCTCGCTAACGTGGTGTTTGCGCGCAGTCGAGATGGCGGAGTTTTTCACGGAGGGGCGCGAGTGCGTGAACTGCGGCGCCATCCACACGCCGCTGTGGCGGCGCGACGGCACCGGCCACTACCTGTGCAACGCGTGCGGCCTCTACAACAAGATGAACGGCATGAACCGGCCGCTGAAGCAGCCGCGGCGGCTGGTACGTCAGCGCCACGCCGCGCCCGCGCCCGCGCCCGACGTACGCACTCTCGCTCGCTCTCCCCCCCCCCGCCCAGAGATCCGCGCCCGCCGAGCGTCCGCCCGATGTTGAGTCACGTTGTGTTGTTGCAGTGGCCGCGGAGGGGGCCCCGCCGGGCGCGGATTTCTTCAAGGGCTTCCTGTATAACGGCGCGTCGCCCCACGCGCACGCGCTCTCCGCGCCCGCTCCGCTCTGTGCCTCCGCGCACGCCACCAACCCCTCCGACTACAAACAGAAGAAAGGGGTACGTCCGTCCCGCCCCTCCCGACCCCGCACCCTCCGCACCCCCCACCGACCCCGCTAACCTTCATCGCTTCTCTATGCTAACGTCACTATACGATCGAACGGTCCCGTCGTGCATGCGGACGGGACTGGCTCGTGATCATTGGCTTGCTGAGATACCGATCTTGGCCCGACGAACGGCGGCAGTAACGTGTGTTCCGCCACAGATGGGCACGAAGCGGCCGGGCATGGCGTGCACCAACTGCCAGACCACCACCACGTCGCTGTGGCGCCGCAACGCGCACGGCGAGACCGTGTGCAACGCGTGCGGCCTCTACTACAAGCTGCACAACATCAACCGACCGCTCGCTATGAAGAAAGACTCCATACAGGTAACCTCTCGCGCCTTACGCTCTTGACCGTGGCGTACTTTTACGATTTTCTTCGTGCTATCTTTACATGTCTATCAGAAGAGAAGCGCGATTGTAGATATTTAGTGAACACACAGTTATAGTTGTACGTCACTACATCGGTGATTCAATAAAACTAGACTGTCTTATAACTGTCACGCTTATTGGTTTTTAATTGTTCCAGTAAACCGTTGCATTCTCGCCACTTCTTAATTGAAAAAATCATTACTATTTGTATTTAACTGTTTTCCATATAAAAGTAACTATTAATGGAGCTGTGAATAATTTAGTAATTCCAAGAAATACCTGTGAATAATGAAAGGAATTCCCTGTATAGAGACTACTTACTATCACAAAAATCTACTGCGAAAAATTAAAAGAATGAATATAATTATAGAAAACATTAAGCACACAAGTTTTGTCGTGTTTTGTTTTGTATATGTCGTAGCCATCTACTGCCATCTAGTCGGCCATTCAATAGGAAGGCTAGCCTATTTAATTGGACACCGACCGACCAACTAGTTAAACGTTAAGTGATATTAGTTCAATCAACGATTGCCCTGGCATTCAATAAAATGTCGGCGTTTGATTGGCGGGCTGGCCGTCCCATTGAACGGCTGATTTGACTAGATGGCTGCGATATATATATTCTTACATGTATAGGTATACCGGAATGGGAACGGCCGGGCTCTATATACCAACGTACTACCCTAAGTAGCTAGTTCGTTAGTATAGATTTCTTAAGTAGTGTTATGTTACGGTCGTTCGTTAACGTTGCACCCTCATGGGGACACTGGTCACCGCCTTCTACCAAGATATGGAAGGAATTATATATTCGCTCATATTTTCAGACTCGCAAGCGAAAGCCGAAGAGCAGCATAAAGACAGAGCGTAGCCTGAAGACGGCGCTGCAGCGCACCCTGTCGGCCGCGCCCGGCGTCAAGATCGAGAACTTGCGAGACTTCCAAAGTGAGACGTTTACAATATTATAGTAAGCTATTATGAAAGAACGAAAGAAGAGATCACTTTTATATACTAGAGGTATATGCATTCGAAATGTCGTGTCTCTGGAAAGAGCGCTACGTAAAATGTTTAACTTTATTATTGAGCGTCGATCTGGCAAAATCCATCGGGATCGGGTACCTACCTACCATTGATTTGCGATTCACTGGATGTTCTCTAGAACGGTGGAGGCTCAAATGAAACAATTATATATTTTAAATTCGGTCGTAATACGGGTATGATGATCTCGTGTGTATCTATCTACATAACAATGTTTCCGTGCGAACAGTGGAGGGCAACTCCGCGGTGAACCCCGGCGCGCGCTCGCCCGTGTCGCTGTCCACGTACTACGTGCAGCACGCACTCAAGCTGGAGGAGCCGCCGCCGGCGCACGCGGCGCACGGCGCGCACGGCCACGCGGCGCACGGCGCGCACGCCGCGCACGCCTCGCACGCCGCGCACGCGCTGTACTCGGACGAGTACCGGCGCGGCGACGCCGAGCGCCTCGAGCGCCCCACCGTGGTGTCGCTGGGCAGCTGAGCGCCGCTCTGCCGAGCCTCAGTTCGAAGCTTAGTGCGCGCCCGCGTCGGCGCCCGTCGGCCGGCCGTCCCCGCTGTTACCGAATAATAATTGTGTATGATGAGACTGTGTGTGGATAGTTCCCGACCGTTCTCGGGTGGTTAGCTTAAATGTTTTCGTAGATTTATTTAGCGCCGCGGCGCGAGGGCCCGTCCCGACGCTCCGCGGTGAAAATTATATTGTTTTGAATGAATTTTTATTATTGTAAATTTTAATTATTGTTTATGGAGCCGGCGACGATGCGCGTCGATGGGATCGCTCGGACCGAGAGTTCGCCGGACACGGTTGCGCCTGAAATGTTGCCAAAGATGTTTAATCTTGCCAAAAATAATGATGTCTCGATCGCTCTCGTCTTCTCGAAGACCCCACCGATCGACGCGCGTCTAGCCTAGTAAATATTATATAATTATATTAATATTATAGATTTTATTACGTCATCTCCATGACTTCTGCACATTCCACGAATTTATCGAGTAAGTATCGCGGACGCTCTGTACGTGACATGATCGTGTTCGTTAAGTCGCGCCACCGCACAACGACGCCTCGTCGAGTCTCTTTCGTAATATAATATATATTTGATACCTCCCCTGATGGTTTTAAAATGAATATTTACTATATTTTAAATAAATAATAGTTTAATGAGGGTGTTAAGTTTTTGGGTAATTGTTGTACAGTTTGTATGGAAGTGAGAAGTGGCTCACTATCCTACCACAGAGGTGACGGACGAGTGTAGTGCGCGTGGTGCGTCGTGGCCGCAGAGCGTCTGTGTGTGCGTGTTATATATAATTCAGATTAATAATAAATTGTATATTTGCATTATGTAATAAGATTGAGTGGAATATTTGTATAGAGTCGTTTTAGGCCATGTTTGTTATAACTGCTGTGAGTCTACACTCATCTTATAAATTTATTTTTAATAATTAATTTGACACAAATTATTGTGCAACTCAATTAATTTAGTGTTAATGCGAATCTCAAAACGTTTGCTCGGAACTTAGTTTTATATATTTTTAAACATTGTTTACAACGAACGAGTATGAGTGAGTGTAGACATCACGCACACACACCAGGTCTGGCGAGTCTGTTTCGGAATAAAATGTCATAAAAATACATACCAAAATTTAAAAATTATGTTATTATTAAATTGTTCGAATTGTATTGATTGCTCAAATTATATTATAGAAAGACGTACACACATTTATTATATAGATTTTATTTACTAAAGCATGAATGTTCTCAGTTATGATTGTTGTTCTTAACTTCTCATCGCTTCGTTTGCTCTCATTTTCTAGTTTTCTACGTTTGGAGATGAGAGCGAGAGGGGTGCGATGACATGAGGTTTGAACAATTGAGATATGTGTGATGATAGGATTTAGATGAGATATATAACTGACATAATATAATTAGTGACCTCCATTGTAACGAACATGTGAGACGCATAGATCTGAGACCCTCTCTAACACATACCCGAATTATTACTCCTAGTGTAGTGTTTACAAATTGTATGCATTTTATTTTATGACGACGAATATAACGACTATTGTTGCATTTTAACATATAAATTAATATATATATTAATGAATTTAAAAGATTAATATTTTTATGTAAATGTTTTCGTGAGTTTTATATTAACAAATGATGAGAAGTGAATGTAGTCAGCAGTAAATTGATTACAGAAATGTTATTAATTTGGAAGTAAACCAGCTTGTTGGTAAAGTTGCCGTCGCTCAATGTATCGCGGTGACACACAGACGTGCGTGTGTCACGGCGATATATTGATGTGTCGACGTCGCGACACACACTAGTTATATATCTGTGTAAATATTACATAAGCCATTCGAAGTACACCTTGAATAAAAGGTAGCAAAAATATATTTCGTTGTTTTACTTATAGTTGTTAATACTGAAATTCCAACAATTAAAAATGTGATGCACCTCTGAGCAACATAGTAACTTCGCGGTCCAACTGTCCCCGTTTAACAGGAGAGGATATTGTCATGGTTTCTTTACTAATATTATAAACATGAAGGATTTGATTGTTTTTATGAATTGAATAGTTACATAATTTCACCGTTGGGAAGCGACACTAACTCCGGGAAATATAGGCTATATTATATTTTCAAAGAAGTTAGGGATCCTTACTAAAACGCCAATAGTGTAACCCAAAATGTAAAAAATGTACACCTTACATCGTGTGCGCTGCGAATACTATTGATTATAGAACAAAATAATGTACTACGACTTTGCAGAATATTATAATTATCTACAAAAAATGTCCAATGTACGTCATAATAAGGGTTCTTTTATTTTTCAGTGTTAGTTAGCCCATTTACCGAGGAAGGTTATATTTAATTATGAAGTTCCCACGGGAACGGGACTACTACGCGGGTACAACCGCGCGCGGCTAGTCTCTGAATATCATTAGAATACTATAGTATTCTAATAATATTGAGAAGGGGTGTACTACAATTGGTCTTAAGGCCGTTTTAAGTATTCCCAACATTGATTACCAGATTCTGATTGTGTACCCGATTGAAGTACTTGGTGTTATTAATAATATATAATTAACAATACAAAAATATCAAGAAAATACAGTTTCTGTTAAGGGTACTCAGGTGTCCATCACTTTCCAATATCTAAGTCTATTTCTTGGATGTGCTTGTCCAGGCTCTCAATATTATGTCTTCAATTTATATCGATACTAACTGTATGTCATCATGAGCTCGTATAACGCACACTGCTGAACATGGGCCTTTCCGAGAGGCCATAGACACCACCACCAAGGGGCCAGCGACCGCAATTGTCATTATGTTGCAAGACACTGGAAAACACTGCTGCCCCGCGGTTTTACCCGCGTCACTCTTCTTCAGTGGGTCTGCAGAAGAAATGTTAATCCAGCTTATAAGCTATCCGCGTCTCAGCCTAAATGTTAATCCAGCTTATAAACTATCCGCGTGCAAACTGTCAGCCAAATCCGTTCAGTGGCTTTTGCGTGAAAGAGTACCTAACAAACATACATCCATTCATTATTACAAACCTTCGCGCGTATAATATTAGTAGAATGTTATAATTATTTGGACTAACGGCTTAACGCACTTTCCGATGCAAGAAGTCAGCCAACCAGGCCCGGATAATTCTCAACGAAAAAGGAGAAAAGGCCCCCTGACCACAAATTAGTTTCCCTCAAAAAGTGTAGAAAATTTGAACTATGCACCTACTTTCCAGGCCCATTTGAATTCTGATATTTTACTGATTGTTTAATTGAAGTGAACAAGCATCTAGATGAATCACCGTTATTACAATATTTATTCATCATTAAAGTAGGTACTGTATGTAAAGGTACAACACCAAAAAATAAATTAAAGAAAAGTTGTCGAGTTAACTCGTCAGAATTTGAAAGATTTTCTATCTCTATTGTGAGGGCCCCTCTATTGTGGAGGCCTCGGGGCAGTTGCCCTGGATGCCCTGCCTTCAATCCGGCCTTGGTCAGCTTTCAATACAAATCGTTAATCTACTAATTATTGCATTTTTGTCGATATGTACCTACAGTCAACAAAAGAAAAAGGATTACACCGTCAGTGTCAAACAATGTAAATAAATATGTTTATGTCACTATGATAGCCGGTAATTCTTTATGGGAAAAGACTTCGCTGCTAGCGGAATACAAATACACATAGGTAATAGTAAACTCTTCTCATAAACATGTACATACGAATTTAAAATGTATTTAACAATGTGGACTCTTTTGTTGACTGTACCTAGTTACTTACAATATTTCGATAACAATCTTTGTTTTGCCTATTAGCTCAGAAATATATATAGTTCAAAATAAATACTATATTTATTACAAAGTAGTAGTTATCTAAGAGAGGACAGTTAGTACATTAATACATTACACATGTATTAAGAGACGGTTCTAGAATAATACGCTCAATAAATGGGTAATTCTTGTGTGATTAGTACTTCAATATAAATAGCTTAGAGCCTCTGAGTGTACGTACGCAGCGCACGTATTTACCTAATGTGACGCGTGGAGTACGTGACCAAGCATGTACCTACCTCTCGAGGCTCAGGGCCCGAAGCGATGAGTGCCAGGGGGACGGAGCGGGGGGGGATTGAAACAATATGGCGCGTTATCAGCGCATCACGTGGCCCCCGGCCCTCGCGCGCTCCCCTCCGGAGCCATGCGCCGCGTTTATTAGCTTTTCACGGAAAATATTCGACGAAAAAAACAAGCGATAAGATCGCTGAGGTCGGCGGCGCCCATCAATAATCCGTCGATGTATCGGCGCCTATCAGATCCGGAGCGGGGATTACGTTCTTGTGTATGTGTGTCACACTCCACCCGTCGACACTGCACTCACAGCTGCGCACGCACTCCGCGCGTGTCCCACTGTCCCTACGTCTGCGCTGGCCCTCCGCTCCGGAGCCCTGGAGACGGGAGGCACTGAGCACTCGATCCACACAGGTGGTGGCGCGGGCGCTGTCTACTGTAATGAAGCGTTTGCAAGATACGAGCTCTCGTAATCAAATCTCTAGGCCTTCTATCTGATAATTACTGCGTATCGGGGATGATATCGCGGTATCTCGGGTTCAGATAGGCGAGCGCCTCCCCGGGTGCAGGGCGAGCGAGGGATGGCGCGGGGCGCGCGGGGGGGTAGGGGCGACGTTCCCGACGGTGACAAATATTTGCCGAGCGCTCGTGTTTGCTCGCCTTATCACGTCATCGCGAACACACCCAGCCCGCGGCCCGCGCCCTCGCCCGCCGAACACAGCCTGCACTAATAATATCCAACACCATGTTCACACAACACGCTCATTTAGTGCATGTTAGTTGTATTATTGAAACCGGGTAACGGCAGAGTTCTGTGTCCACTCGCCGGCGGCTGGAGCCCTGCCGCACTCTGGCCACAGCGTTGCTCGCGCACGTGGACTCCAACAGCTGTTACGCTAGATACTCTATCTGTTAAACGTAGATACGATTATCAAAACTGTAAGATAACCAGTCTCACATTAGCGCCTAGTTAAGATAAATGAGATAACAATTTGCATATCTAAAGAAACCCGCGATACTGCGTGTTGTATCAATGGGGTCGATGCACTACGCACACATGGACAATGTCGGTTATGTCACACCTCCCATGGGTGTATTTGTAACTAGATTAGGCGTCGATACCAGCAGACACGCAGCACCACGCCGAGGCTCCTGCGCAGGTCAGCTGGAGGGAAATGTGACCATTCACTTCCGATAGCTTTTCGGTGACTTGACCAACATACGGTTTCCGTTAGTATGACCAACGTTTATCATCATCATCAGCCAGTATAACGTTCACTGCTGAGGAAGGGTTTTAGCTATCACGGCAGGCGGGTCGGTGACCGCATTATTGTGTAATAAGACCATTCCCTGGTTTACATTTGCTATAGATGATGTTATAACAATCAGGACCAATGCTTAACGTGCTTTCCAAGGCACGGAGGGAAGTCCCTCAACCAACCAGTCCTGAGTGATATATTTGATTGTACATTAAGCTCTGTTGTCCGGTGTGGGAACAGCGACACTTGCACCGCTACGCCGCCACGGACGTTTTCCATCCTTGAAGTGACCTAATCAGCTGTCTCACTTTAGTTTAGTGGCAATTGAATTCCTAACAGCATGACTTACTACTTCGATTTTATTATTGAGTTAGTCTGAGTCATCGAATGACAAAATTAAATGTAACTTTGCATGTACTAGAAGTTTTCCATAATCCATGTTTCAGAAACTGAATTAGATTTATTCTTAGGTTGATGTTTAAAATCCCGAGAAGTTATAGACATTCACATTTTCATAATTTTGAAGCCTTATAAACATTCGATAAAACTTTTTTACAAATATATAAAATCTGGTATTAACAAAGAACTACTTAAGCCAAACAAATTGTGTTTGTATGTATTCTTTGTTCGCAATCAAGTTAAACGAATAATAAACTGAAATAATATTCACACACAAAAATAATAATAGTCTAGTAGGTAAGTAGGGAAGGGATTACAATCCTATAAACGCCAGCTTGTCAAACGTGGTGATACAACATTGCAGTAGTGTCGGTTTTCGTTTGACTACATTGGATGTGCGATGAGTCTAGCAGCGGCTATATCTTACTGCCTATTCTCGGCATCTCTGAAGAAGGACGATGGCGCAAGACTAGCAAGTGCTGATTATGGCGCGACGCTCGACACACCGACTGCTAGTAGGTACTAGTAATATTGGATTAGTAAGTAAGCATACAGAACGATATTTGCAGGAAGTCGCGAACTTCCGCATACAGAATATTATGTCGAATTCCAATGACGTGTTTACGCCCGATGTTCTCGAGGTTTGTATGTAGGTTGTAAGTTGGGTATGTATTTATTACCCATTCATTAGATTTAGTTTTTATTCATATTAGTAGACAAGGCAGTTTAGGTATTTTTGCATTAATTATTTTGGTGAGAAGGGACCCCGCTAGGGGACGTCGTCGGCGCACGATTCCCAAATTGGTAGTCATACGTGTAGGTAAAAGATCCATCTTTTATATTGCTATTTGTGTTGTTCAGCATTATTATGCCCAAACTCCTGTGGGGATCAAGTAATACATAAATCTAGGCCATAGTTTTGACATAACACCGCAGGCATAAGTTATCGTCACTGAAGAAACACATATTTTTCAGTGGCAGTGTGTGGCGCGCGTGGCGCAACCGACCCACATTCGTGTCGCGCTGTTGTGCAACGCGACATAATCCTGCGGACACCACATGCATCGTGTGGAAAACGTAACGCATTGCGCCTAATAACTACCTTTTCAAATAGAGCCATATACCTGCCAAGATTCTAGTAGCTTTGTAATTTCTACGTCACGTAGAATCTTAAAAGTAATGCCTAACTTGCCTTATGTTTATGAGCTGGTATATATATATGTTTGTAGGAGATTATTCTATTTCCTGTTTTTGTGAATCTCCTAAAATAAAACATAATTATTCGCTACTAATGTAACACCCAATCAATATGTGTATTAGGGTAGAAGTCGCAGGCATTTAAAGTCGTCAAATATAATCGTTAGTCTAGCAGTCAGTTTTAGTAATAGTTTAAGCATAAATCAACAGTAAGTAGGTGGGAACTGCCGCTATCAGCTCAATATCGACGCGCGTCAGATAACGCGCACCTCTAACACATTCACACACTGGTATCATCGCCCAATATTTGGCAAATGCTATAAATCTTACATAGTTGTTTGAATGTCCTGCAATTACTCATGAATTATGAGGTGATACGGTATGATGACATTAAGACGAACATTGGAAATGAAAAAATAACAGTACAATGATTCAGATGCAGATGAAAAGTAATTTAAGTTTTCTTTTGTTTTCAATGGAACTATATAAAGTAAAACATTTCAATATGTTTTTTTAAGATCTCCACCTTATTTTTATTAAGCAATAGGCGAATAGCTATGTAGATACCTACTTATTAAAACATTTATGAGTTTATTT
Organism: Nycteola revayana; assembly: GCA_947037095.2. Lineage (NCBI taxonomy): Eukaryota > Metazoa > Arthropoda > Insecta > Lepidoptera > Nolidae > Nycteola > Nycteola revayana. Next base: position 25,249,496 of record OX344845.2, on the reverse strand, counting down.
TAAATATTATTATTAATGTTATTATTGAGACGTGAGTGGTATTGTCGGAGTCGCTATCGCAGTATTTTGGCAACACAAGGTAATCTCTGATAACGTTCAATGTTACCTGCTATATTACAAATGTCTTCTATATTGTTCCTATTTACTAAAAACAAACTAAGTACCTACGCAATAACAAAAATATTTGTTGAGTTACAAGATTACTACGAGAGACATAGTTGGTTTGTTATATCCCAACGATTGTCAATGTTGTAATATATAATCATACCTAATCAGTGTTGTTACTATATAATAGCCGTATCAGATGAACATGCATGCATGATTTTATTTTAAGAAAACTGTACAAATTATATTTGTTCTTCATATCACATATCCCCCTTCTAACTTGTTAGGGGGCGTCCTACGTTACGTGGTCTCCACTCAACGACGCGCCTGCTTCAATGGCTGCCTATATAAAGACATGGCCACCCATTTCAACTTGCTTATTAGGAGGGTTTTGCGGTGATTTTAGTTCTCTGTCGGCATCCAGATAAGTGCGAGAAGTCCACGGACTGTAAAGTTGGTTGCATAACATTTCTCAAGAACTCCGTCACATCACAGATTGCTAAGTTTTTAAACCTTTTAATAACGCAGGAGCCCTACTCGCATATACTGCTCGGTGAAGTAGCAAACGCCTCAGAGCTAACTACATATGAAATCGGCGTAGTTATTTGTGTTACTCGTAGGTAAATGTAAAAACTGAATAACTAGAAGGATAGTATCTTGTTCTTGGCGCCGCTGTTGGTAAAGACGGTCTGTCGCTCGACGCGGTAAACAACTCCTTCCATCCAGTTCTTGTCAGTAGGAATAGACGTCGAAGAGTGAAAATTGCTGTCCTCCGGCCCTAATAAGGAGTGCCTGCGAGCGGCAGACTTGGGGCAGTCTGCCGGCCGACTAGATTAGGCTTGAGATGGCGACGTGTGTGTTCCTCGCGTGTGTCTCGAACTGCTAGAAATATATACTTGCTTATATTTCTATGTACAGATAATACTAAAAGTTATTGTAATTTGTTATCAGTACTTGTGAGCAGACAAACAGGTACCTAAGTATTAGGAGACCTCGAAGAAGCCAGGTATTAGAAAATGTAGTTCTTAACCTATGTGTTTGTATTTTCGATTATATCCTCGTAGCTATTTATTGAGAGAACGATATGTGGAGTGGGATGCACAAAATATTTTGCAACCTGTTTGACATTCTGTGACAAGATAATATCGACACAGTTTGACAGTTGGACACGTGATGCGTCACAAGTGACAGCCGAATGTTAACACTGTAGGTATGTCCATCTGTGCTTACATAAGGACAAACGTGGAAAGTATCTATAAATATAGACTACACAACTATACCTATCAAATAAAACTATCTACATGACTGCGAGTATTGCACTAGGAACCCGCCCAGGGTTCGCACTACTTTTTTCAGGCGTGTCTATCGCTTCGAACTTCATGTTCGGAGTTGGATAGAAATGTGATTGTTACAATGTAAGTAACCGTTTTGTGTTACGGTAACAATTGAATGAATGAAATGAAATGAAATTTAATTTCTTTTAGCTGTTGATCATGGTTGATGTTGATCGTGATCGTGCTGAAAAACCATAGTGAATTGATTATTGTTTCCAGCAAATTTACCTTCACCCTTGTTGTAATGACTGAATTCAAATTTGAAACATGGGAACGAAACTATTACCCTAACGTTAGTACGTGTGGGTGTAGGCATTACATTAAACAAATAGCAACTAGATATCATTGCGTGTAAACTATTTATTTTTTGTGAGAGTAGAGAGATGAGGTATATACTTGAATATAACATTTGTCGAGAGTGGCGAGGACACGGGGATAAACAAATAGACAGGTATGTGTCGGTCGACGTGTGCTCAATATAGCTGACAGCTCGATAGATAACGCGCAGGGCGCAATAGGTGATTTAGCAAGAACCAAGGTATCGAACGAAATAGGCTGGACTGAATCATTTAGTATGTAGCGCACACACACAGACACACTTTGTCACTGTGTGGGTAGATAGTGTTATCGCGTCAAGTGTGTAGATAAGACAAGTGTTGTGTTTGCGAGCGACGCCACGGCGACGCGCTAGGCTCACAGCTTCTGATGTCTAATAACTGATGCTAGACAAGTTTAATAAGTCATTGTGTCGATTCATTCTGGAGGAACAGTATGTTATATTCTATATATATAGTGTAATAAAGCAACTAGATATTTGGATAGATGGGAAGAATTTTTTTAGAATAAAAAAACGTTTGAAGATTCTTTAAACCGCATACACATTACACACAGATATATAATAACATAAATCCTTTGAAATAAAGTTCCACTATCACTTCATCAGTGAGTTGATAGAAACAAGTTTATCAACATACTGTTTTCTATTTCACATTACAATTTCAGTCACACATAGTTATATGTGAAAATTTACACTGAAGTGGAACTGAAATCTATATACATATATATAAATGAATCCCTATTTCCCTTGGTCACGGCATCACGCGTGATCGGGGATAACAAACACAACAAAAATAAAGAATAAGCGATCTTTATTTTTGTTGTGTTTGTTATTGTTAGGAGAAGGTTCATATGAAAGAAAAAAATAAGAAAATTACGTGGAACATTAAAAGACAACTTCCGTGGCGTGGCGGTATAAGTCTCGCTTTGAGTCTATGAGGTCGTGGGTTCGATCCCCACACTGGACAAGAAAACTTTGTGTAAATTCTAAGATTTATTTCCGGGTCTGGTTGGTTGAAGGAGGTCCGTGCCTCAGAAAGCACGTAAAGCCGTTGGTCCCGATTGTTATAACATATCACAAGCGTATACCAGGGAACGGGCAGCAGTGTTTTCCTGTGTGTTACTTCATAATATTGCGGTCACCAACCCGCGTGCCGAGCGTGGTGACTATGGCAAAAACCTCCCTGGGGAGGAGGCCCATGTTCAGCAGTGGACGTTGTACGGGCTGATAGCGCTTTTGACAATATAAACGTTTTTAATGTAATCTTCTGGTGTTGAATATAACATTGACAGAATCATGTTGCTCTTAGTGCACATTAACCCTTCGCTCAGAGCTGTCAAGCCTAATATTAAAAGTTCAATTTAATATAGAGTTTTAGTAAAGATAGGACAACGATAGATGCTGCTGCCCATCCATCAGCGGTTTTATATACATGTATAATACGCCTCTTACGACACCCACGGGAAGACATGGGGTGGTCTATTCTAAGCCGGACACCACACGAGCGATGTATATAAGTATGTGGACATATATTATGTAATATCATGTGGATTGTCTAATAATACCTTCATTCGATATTCATATTTATTCTCAAGCGTCTATTAAGAAGCTTGGCATATACTCCACGATTCTTGAATAGTTTCTTATAAGTAGTAAGACTATTTATTATCAGTGTTGCAATTAGAACGTAACATTACAAGGCTTTTACAAAAATGGTTTCCTTCCAGAGACGACAATGATACATGTCCATGCCAAAATGAGCTGTAGTGCTTCGCGACACACAACTAAGGTTGTACGAACAGGAGCCCCCTTACTCAGGTTATATCAGTTGTAATTTGAAGGGTAAACCAGTGTATAAATATACTTATTGTACTAACAAATAATTTTGCTAAGTATTAACAATCATTTAATTTCGTTGCTCTGTGTTATGTAAATCAGTTTAACTCATGGGAGTCGGTTAGAATTGACAATTAAGATAATGATTGAGATCAGTTTGAACGATAATACAATGAAGTAGATGATATAACTCATAAACAGTGATAAACTAATCTGACTGAGATATGAGTCCATAATATATCAACGCATGTGTCCGGAGCGCATCTCGCGAACACTAGCGAGACACACCGTCTCCTACAGATGGGCAAATGAACTAGTGGGCCCTCGACAGCCCGTGTAGCTTCATGCCCCGTGGGAATCAACTGATAAATTGTAGCCTACTTTATGCCTACTAACTGTAATCTGATAAAGAATTTTAAAATCGGATCGTTGGTTGCAGAAACTATTCATTACTTACAAACAAGGTAATATTAGTATTAGTTCAACCAACGAGTTTTTGCGAAATGGAGTTTAGAAACTTGTTTGTTATTTATAAATTAAAAGTACAAGAGTCTCACAATTATTCTTGAAATTATTTATTCGAACATCGCTCGAATTGAAACGATTTCTACAAATACAACATTCTTTTTTAGTTTCATTAGAAACAGTATTGATATAATTCGGTAGTTGGTATTCAGATTTACGTTTTAGGAAGAAAGGAATTAACATATTTGAGTGATTTCGCAAAAATATTGTTGTTTATTTTGTGTTATGGTGTAGATTAGAGTACCTAAGGCTATTTGTTGTTGATTTTTTTTTTTTTTTTTTTTAATTTCATTTTAGTTCGTGGGTTATTGTTACTGAATTGTTATTTTTCTTCTTCTTACTTAGTTTTTAAGAATCGCTGAGTTTTTAATAGTAATTAAGGTAATTTTAAGACCGCGCTATCGCATTAGGTGTAAACCTGTAATGATAGTTGTAAGGGAGATTCTTATAAATAAATAAATAAATATTCTGTTTATTGGAACTGAAACGTGATACTAATATGTATGTAGTTCTATACTGAGTGGAAATTTGCAACCTTTTTGGATGGAATATAAGTGAGCTAGTATTGTTGTTCAGTCGTGTGTTTGTTCAGTGCTGGTATGATTCACGTGTTTACAGAGAAGGCTGCGCTGAGCTGGTGTGTCATTGTGACGTCACACCACTCCACACTAACACCGCTCATTTTACCAAAATAAACATTATCTAGTCGATAACTGTACATTATATGTAACATAAGTGATGTACGGATATACCAATAAGTTTCCCCGAACACGGTACAAAAATACATTGACTGCGTAGGTAAATTGTCTACAAATATGTTCGTTTTTTTACCATATGGCACAGAAAAATGCTTTGCTAATAAACAAACTTAATCCATGTTAAGTTACAGGTATAATTCAATGTTACATATGTCAATTATAATTATAATTTATTCAATCCATCTACTAATTAACAGAATTGTTAACTAAATCATAAGTTTTTCCTTCAATGATCCGATAATTATCATTTGCCGTTACCCTTAATCCGTTGGGTTCATGTTGAATCTTACATTCTTGAAAAAAGTTTTGCACTAATTAAGAAGTCTGCACACTTTTTCTTGGTAAGATAAATTATTTATAGCGTTTAAATTTAAACCATTTAATTGTAGAACAACTTATTATTACTATAATTTATTTTATACCTATTAATTAATACATATAAAATAAATTATTTCACAAGATGCGATTTTGAATTAAAAAATAATTAAAGGTCGTAGTAGCGTGTAGCGCGGCGCGTAGCGTTACGCGCTGCTACATGCTACGCACTCCCGTTACGTAGTAGGCGTCTGCATAGTTATCTATAAAATTTAAATAAAAGTATATTTCAATCTTGAGATTGGTAAAATGACAAAAAGAACAAGTTTATGTGTAATTTGTTTAATGTGTATGACTGTAAGTATGTTTCCTAAATACCACCACTACTAGGATTGAGTGTTTCAGTCTCAAGTGCACTTTATATAACTTAACGCTTGTAAGTCATAAGAATTTAATTATAATTTCGAATAATTATCGAAGTGGTCTAGCTAAAACAGTTCCACAGTTTCACACAGTTTCACACAGTTGCCAGTTCATTTTTAGATTTGCCAAAATATATGCCGTCTCTCTAACAATAGATATCATTATATGTAGCGATTACATTGGTGTCGAAATTTCCTGTGAAATAATAAATATAGTGTTACTTAAAGAATAATAATTGAAGTTCATTTTTTTTAACATACGCAATATATGCTTGATGTAGACATCCTTCTCACGCCGCCAAACATCGGGTGCTACAACTTGCACTTACAACTGAGAGGGAATGAAGCGAAAGATGTGTGTAGGGATCGTAGCAAGTGGAGGTCCATTGTCTCTGCCTACCCCGCTAGGAAACAGGCGTGAGCTTATGTATATATGTATGATGTAAATATATTATTTTGTAGAGTAGAAAATTATTTACTAACTTGCAATGTACGTGTATGTGAGCTTGTCTCCTGTTACAAGGATGTCATATAATTTGACAGTACCTAACGGTAGTATGATATACACATTAATAATCTAGAGCAATTGTGTATTTTAGGTCTCACTGTTATAAGCTCATGTGTGGATATGGACGACTAAGGGGCATACAGCTAATGGATAGGCAGCCTCAGCATCTATCAGCACAAAGTTACTCACTATCTTACTGCAATCACCAATCCGCTTGCCAATCGTGGTGATTATGGCAAAATCCCTCAACGAATGTCTGTTAAGAGGAGGCCCACAAAGGACAAAGTAAGTAAGTCATGGAGGCTCACGCTCACGCTCTCGCAATTCCCTAAATATGAAGAACAGTATAATAGTTAAATCTAGCTGACAGTTTTTACTTCTATATTCCAGAATCCTGAGTATGATGATCAGTGCGAGTTTCATTTCGGCCAGATTCTGCTCGTCATCCTCAAGGAGTAACTACAGCTGGATTCAATTGTTAGTTGAATGACGTAGCAGCACGGCTGAATGCACACACAGTCCACAGTCGCTAGGTGTCGGCGGCGAGGAGCCCGCGCGGGGACGTGTCTCCTGTGATTATAATATCATTATCAGAGTAATTAGAGCGATGATCGATGCGTCGGTAAGCTGCCGATAAGATACTCGCATTACTTATCGACACTTTTTATTGTTAAGATACGAATCGTAAATACAAAATTATTATTGTTCAGCGAACGTACCTATATTATTATATTGACATAAATTTGGGGATAATAGAGGATTATTGTAGCTGCCGGCGACCAAGGTCACGTGGCACAGGTTTCATCGACTCATGTTCACTGCCTACGTATGTATGTACTTATACTAACTTAAGTAAAGCATCTGATCTACCTCTATCCTCCTGAGTACTGAAGTTCTAAATTTAAAACAACCAACGAATATCCTAAATTAGCGACATCAAAAATTCATGATCATAGTTGTATGAAACTGATGTCCGAAATTTAGGACATCGCAAAAAACAGTTTTACATAATGTGATTATTTTTATTTTATTTTTCCTTCCATCTATATCATGAGAATATACAATGATGCTAAAATCAAGGCCATAAACCACAATATCATATCCTCGGACTCATGAGGGTATATTTAAGTAGGGAAAACACGGTAAAGTACGTAAATTAGCCGCTCATCATTTCTAGATGTAAGATTGGTTATTTTGTCCAAAATAGGTATGTATATATATATACATACATACATATTCTTCAGGTAGTAATAATAGTAAGGGTTATAAACGAGAATGCTACAAACGTAGGTATGTAAACATCGCTATGACAAAATTATCTAGCACTAGGGCGCAGTAGTCAGCCGTGTGTGGTCCGCCTAACGTGTGACCCACTTCTAATGGGAACGATTGAGCAATGCTATGGAAAATATTTAGTTGACGACTTGTGCAGACAACCTTATCACAAACTGAAATTCACAAACAACTCAAAAAGTTTGTTAATTAAATCGCATGGTTTTAGAATTTGTTAATATGAAATTTGTGAGGATTTTTCCGAAGTATCAATAGATGAATAAAAGCTTTGTTTTGAATAAGTATTTTTATTTTTATATTCGTTGTTGGTACAAGCCGACCAAGTCTCATTACATTATTAGGAATATTATCAAAAATTACTTTTATTCCTAAAACAGTTTAGATGACGGTGAGATTGTAATAATATGATTCAACACAATATCAGAAAGAACAGAAACTTTTACCTCTGCATTAAATAGACATCGAGAGAACAATAAAAAAAAACGACGATACAGTAGTTAATCCATGTTTATATTTGTATAATGGACCTGGACGAGGCTGACACCGCACTCAGGCAGCGCAAGCATGTACGGTGTTAGAATAGTTTTAAGTTTCGTTGCGGAAAAATGTGGATATTTTTTTTCTTTTTATGTAGGCGTAGTCACATAACGAAAAATGAATTGAAATGTATTTGTAATCAATATTTTATTTGTATTCTTAAAATGTATGTTCCTTCCTTCGTTCAAATTTCATTGTGACAAATTACAGGAAACATACTATAGATAGGTGTCGAGATAATGTTCATCTATCATATCACCGTACTATCGATTTGTGATTGCGAGATAACTGAAGATACTCAGATGCGTCTCGACTCAGCATCAGCGAGTGAGAGCGCGGGAGCCGCCCGCTGAAACATGGAAAATGTTTCACCGCGTGTAACGTACGCAGCGCGCGCGCTCCGCCAATGGCGAGGCTCGGAGGCACGCACACACACACGCGCGCACGCACACACGCGCGCCGACGCGCCCACTGAAAGCTCGGCGCGCTCGGCGCAGACGCGCTACACCGAGCGAGCGTCGCGCGCACTCGCGAGTGAGACCGTGCTACTGTGATGGTGGAATAGTTACGAGAACTTTGTGAACTAACATTCCTCAACACGTCGCAGGATCAGGACTACTAATAACTACTTCTATTTAGAAACGGTGAGTTAACCCATTACTTATTACCCACAACGATTATATCTCGCAAATAATATCTTTGACTTTTATTGTCTTTGTAATAAAGTGCAGGTAATGACGAATCAAGAGAAAATAACGCAATCATTGCAGTAGTTAGAGTTAGTATAGTTCCCAGTCAGATCTACCATAAAGTCGATTCAAAGTAATTCTACTTAGTGTGGTTTTTCCCATCGACAAATTACAAAAGCGATCTAAATCTGCCACGAAGAGTACAATAACACACACGTACAAGGTGTTCAAAATATATGTAAGTTGTTTAGGATCTGACATTACTGTTTAAAATAAAAACTGAAAAGCATTCCATAGAGACATTTATTAGTGTACCCAAAGATAGTTTATGCAAATACTTGATCCAATCTCTGTTAAACTACTGTAACAAGTAAAAGATAAAATTATCATTTTAAATTCTGCTGGCAATAGAGGACGATAAGTTACTAAATAAAATATCATCCACAGTGGCGCGAACGTTCGAATAAACCCCGACGGCTTTTATGCTTGTATCAAAATTACTAAATGAAAATATTTTAGTAGGCATTCTGTGTACCGCTGCCGGAATGAACCGGATGAACTGGTTGAGAAGTAAGAGTGAGAAGGATGTCTATTCGTAGTTAGATCTTGATTGCAGTACGGAGAGCAATGAGTTCTGAACGGAGCATTGAGCATTGATGATTGTAATAGGGGCTCCAAATAAAATCGCGAATTCAAGGCCTGATATACGGCGACATTGTGAAAATGTTTATATATTTGTATTAAATTATTCACAAACAAGGTTTTGTTTCTGATATTGACAGCAAAAATAACCTATTTTGAGACCGACGGGTAACCGAAGATATGGAAAATGATTTGTAGTTTAGGCCCATTTATTCTCGATACTATTTATTGTCGTAAGTATTTAAGTGTTTAAATCTGCCAAACGAATTTACGCAAGGTTTTCACAAAACTGCCGAGTAATTTGAACATGACGAACATGAAACATGAACAATTCATTGAGTTTTTGCAAACACACTGAAATTTTGTAATGATAAGTGGTTGAAATATAACCAATTATATATAATTATTAATTATAGAATTACTCATTAGTAGCGCAATGAAGTACTTGTCGCAAATATATTTAGCGGGATGATTAATATATAAATTACAATTAAAGCTTAAAAAATACAATGATAATTTAGGTATGAAAGTTTTGTTTCTTAGATTTGGGGTTAAACCGTTTTTTACAAATGCTCCGATATTTGAGTTGAATTAACTTTGTATTTTATAGTGTTGTATAAATGTTCCAAGTAACGTAAGAAATAAAGGCTTTAGTACCTATAGTCATAGAAGGCAATTTCTATGACTATCGGTACTAAGGAATTCATTCATTCAACTTTAGAACTACTTGCAGTGTATGTATAAGAATAATTGGCTTATTTTGCTTCCCGCTGTAAGTTAGATCCATACTCGTATTATGTATCTAACGGGAAGCAAAATAGGCCAATGATTCTTATGTGTAGATAATTCACGAGAAATCATGTTGTTTGTAGTGTATATGTTACGGCTAATAGCCGAAGTGCGGCTACACCTAGTTTTAGCCGGCTACAACTAGGTCTAGCCGACCACATGCGGTTAAACTTAGGTTAAGGTCTCAATAAGTCCCTATTCAACTCTAAATTAAACAATACCTATGCATGACACAAAAGGAAGTTGGGGTGGTTAAAAAAAAAAAAACCTAAACCTAAACCAATGGAGTTGAACAGGGACTTATTCAGGTTGATCTGAGTTTAACCGCATGTGGTCGGCTGGACCGGTAGTTGTTGTAGCCGGCTAAAACTAGGTGTAGCCGCACTTCGGCTATTAGCCGTAACATATATAAAATGTACTCAAGTATTCTTAATACATTTTGGTCTAAAACGTTCGGTTGTCAGAAATATTGTCTTGATGAGCTCTAACTTTGTGTATGTCGTTTCTATAGAAATTCCACTCCTTGTCGCAGTGAGCGATATCCTAGATAAACGGCAAAATAAAATAAAAATGGTCCCGACGGCCATGATGGTCTCCGTACCTCCCATTGCCACTTCAACTAACTAATCCGTTGGCTAAGGCTATGTCGGTAACCCTATATATAGGGCCTACAGGAAAACTAATTCAATTATAGTTCGGGAAATACTAAAATTTGACAATTCCAGTTTTGCTGGTTGTTTAATTTTCATTCATAATATATTTGTAATATAAATGTAAGATAAGTATAACGCAGGGCGGCAGGTTGTTAGGAGCCGACTGTTAAGAGATACCATCGTTATTAAAACATTACATCAATGTAGATCAGAATCAACGATCTGATTACTTCGCTATAGAACTAGTGCTGTACTAACTTCACGCGCCTAATATATTTTAAACCTTAGCCAGGCCGTGGGTATGTTTAGAATTGATTGGTTTTGATCTTTATTACAAGTACATAAAGTTCAAAATATGGTGGGTTTTATATTTCCTCTGCCCAATTAAGAGTTAAAGTATAATGAAATGAACATAAGTCTTTTCAAAGCTTCTCAATTCGTCCGATTTGCTTCGAGTTCTTCTTTTCTTCTGTGTTCATACATTCATTATTTCAGTCATTAAGGCCTGTAAATTTTAATAACGATTTCGGACTTTCAATTAATTCTTCAATACTAAATCTATATAAATAAAAGAAAGTCGTGTTTGTTACAACACTTATAACTCGAGATCGGCTGGATCAATTTTCATGGTTTTTGTTTCGTTGGATTTGTCTCCGCCCTGAATAGCAGAATACATTTTAAAAACAAAAGAAAGTCGTGTTAGTTACACTATTTATAACTCAAGAACGGCTGAACCGATTTGGCTGAAAATTGGTAGGGAGGTAGCTAAGAACTGGGAGAAGGACATAGGATACTTTGGGTAGGGGTAGGGTAGGGTAGGGTAGGGTAGGGGTAGGGTAGAGGTAGGGTAGGGTAGGGGTAGGGTAGGGGTAGGGTAGGGTAGGGGTAGGGTAGGGGTATGGTAGGGGTAGGGTAGGGCTAGGCTAGGGTAGGTGTAGGGTAGGGGTAGGGGTAGGGTAGGGGTAGGGTAGGAGTAGGGTAGGGTTAGGGTAGGGGTAGGGTAGGGCAGGGGTAGGGTATAAAAGTCCACCCGTGCGAAGCCGGGGCGGGCCGCTAGTAATAAAATAAAATAAAATACTCAATATTTTAATTGTATTTTATAATGTGTTAACATTATAATAAAATCCATTCACATCTATTTAAGAACAACAAGTAAAGCTGTAGGTAATGGGTTGCCTTTTTGATATACCACATTATGTCTCGTAAGTTATCTATCGCAATCGCACGAGTAACTACCAAGAGGCAAAGGAGCGGGCCAGCGACCTACCCAGGTCGCTGGTAGGTGTCCAAGCCAGTCACCACGCTAACCTGACTAGTGACTACAGCTGAATCTTCATCGGTTTTACTATATCAGTATAGATTCATATAACTAACCTAAATTGCTGAAAAATCGCTATTTTCCAGCAGTTGCTAGTTTTGTATATAAAACTAAAAATGTATATCTTAACTAAAATTTAAATTGCTCATCCCTTTCTTTACTTGTGGTAAACCCGTATGATATCCCGTTCAGTCGTTTTTCAGATCATCTCGTTACAAATATACAGACAAAAATAATCGGACGATGTAAAAATTGAACGTATGTTACTGAAATTGATTCATTCCTAAATATTATAAATAGGAAATAGGAAATTTATGTATTAAATGTCTCTGTTAATATAACTTATAATACAACAAGCAATTATCAATTAACTGTTTACAGATCAAGTTAGAAAAAAATAATCTTAATAAGATTATATCACCTATTAAAATAAATATTACCTATATGTATCTATTAAAATACCGAAGTTCTGTGTCCAGTACACACCCCGTTGGACCTTGTACACGCTGACGATGACGTTTATCATTAGCATTGCGAATACTCAAGGCGAATAATGTAACGATTCATAAGATTAGTATAAGGGCTAGGGTGTATAGGAATTGTAACCCGTTCTCACACGTCACGGGACGAAGTGAGTGAACTCTGTAGAATCGACTGTATAAAGTGTTGAACGGTGGTGTGTTATCGCGGCGGTTATCGCGAGCAAACACCGCTTACAGCCCTCCGTGCGCCGGCGCAGGACCCGCGGCACCGCACCGACGCGAACCATCACCTACTAATATTTTGAATTTCATTGAAATAGGCCTATTTTCCAAGCCGTGTGGTTTCCGGCTTAGAATAGACCACCCCATGTCTTCTCATGGGTGTCGTAAAAGGCGACTAAGGGACATATGGCTGATGGATGGGCAGCAGCATTTATTAGCTCAAGGTATACATCTTACTGCGATCACCAATCCGTCTGCCAAGCGCGGTGATTATGGCAATATCCCTCAACAATCCTGGCTTGCCACGGTCTGGTAAGAGGAGGCCCATGTTCAGCAGTAGACGTAAACGGGCTGTTAATGATGATTGATGAGGCCTATTTTCAATTCACACTCATTGCTTTTATTACTAAAGAAAGTACGTGCAAGTAGATGCTTTTAAGTATAATAATCATTGCATCTTAGGAAATACAGTTTTAATGTAATTTTTATTAGATCAAAGAAAGCGTTTAAAAGATTTAATACTGTTGATAAAGAATAAGGTATAACGGAGCACAGAGTCGCAGCGGCGCGCGCGCTGGCGCCGCGGTCTCGTTCCCTATTTGTACGACACTTCCGCGCGGCGCTCTTCCGCTCCTAAAATGAATGCCTTTGGTTTGTTTAGCCATCGCAAGTCCGCGTCGCGTCGCCACGGAAAACCCACTCTTTATTTGGAGCCTAAAATTTATAGGGCTTTCTCCGTTTTAGGAATATGTATCCTCTACACATAACGTGTATATCTAACGAGTAAAAATTTTCGACAGCCGAGAATGGAGAACGTGTCACAGATGGAGCCGCGCGAGGTGGACGTGGCGGCCGAGGCGCTGCAGCTCGTCAAGAACGAAGAGCGCTCGGCCGACCCCCCGCCATCCGCGCCCCCCGCGCATTCCGCGCCGCCCTCCCCCCCTCACGCCGCCTCCGTCATCACGACGCGGCGCCTCGTGCGCACCATCACCGCCGCCGGACACATCACCACGGACGAGGAGCTGGCGCCCGACGACGGCGTCAAGGACGAGCCGCCCGAGCAGCCGCCGCTCGACTCCGACCAGCACCAGCTGCAGTACGCGCCGCCCAAGATGGAGGACGCTGAGCGCGACGCGCACCAGCACTACGAGGACGAGCGCCTGCGCGCCGACGCCGAGGCCGCGCGCTACCTGGCCTTCAAGCAGGAGAGTTACCGGCTCGGCTCGCCCGCCCCCGACAAGCGCATCCAGCCCCAGTACGCCCGCCCTCCCCAGCGACCGCCATTCCCGCGGTCGCTGGCGCTGCGCTACGGCGCCCCGCACCACGTCATAGTGGCCCAGGAGGGCGAGCAGGACGAATCGGCGTCGGACGCGTTCCTCGCGCACAAAGAGAAGCCCGAGCAGCTCCAGTACGCGAGCGAGGCGGCGCCGGACGGCCGCCAGTACGCGATGAGTGAGCAGGCGGCCAACACGGCGCTGGAGATGATCCAGACGACGGCACTCAACAACCAGCAGGCCGCGGGCGTCGCGTACCAGCAGGTGAAGTACGAGACGCGGGCGGAGGGCGAGGCGCGCGCCGGCACGTACGCCAGCCTGCAGCCCGTGACGTCGGTGCACGGCGGGTACTACGCCGGCCAGAGCCCGCAGTACGCCGGCGGAGCGTACGGCGCGTACGGCGCCGGCGGTAAGGAGCTGCTGACGCTGTACGGCGGCGCGCGCGGCGACGACTCGCCACCTTCGCAGCTGCTGTACCGCGGCGACCCCACGCTGTCCTCCTCGTCGCTGGCGCCGCGCGCCGCGCATGTCGTGTACGGCTCCGTCGTGCCGCAGTCGCAGGCCGTGTACGAGGCGCCGCCCAGCCCCAACTCGCAGCAGGTGAGCAGATACCGATTTTATACTTTCATTCATTATTTAAAAAATGAGCGGGGATGCTAGCGCACCCTCTTGCACTCACAACCCGGAGCACTTGATGCTTACAAAATTTTCTGCAGGAAGTTCATATTAAATTCATTCAGATAACGGTGTCCCTTCGTTTATTAATAAAAATATTTTCATAACTAGGTGACGTTATACACCCACGGCAACACGGTCCAATACAAAGTCGGCGGCGAGCACTACCTGGGGCAGGGCGGGGGCGTGGAGTACGTGCCGGTGTCCGGCTACGAGGGCGGCCTGCTGGTCGAGGGGTACCCCGCTCCTGCGCAGTCGTGGCCTGCACATAATCTACTGCCGATCGATGAAGGTTTCGATCCCAGTAAGTTTAATTTGGTAAATGAATAATAACGATCACTGTACGTATCAGAGTGACATTACTTAGTAGTGTGACGTCCTCAGGCATGGCCGGAATGGGCGAGGTGAAAGAGTGCGTGAACTGCGCGGCCGCCACGACGCCGCTGTGGCGACGCGACGGCACCGGCCACTACCTGTGCAACGCGTGCGGTCTCTACACCAGGATCAATGGGGTCAACCGACCACCGCTCAAAGGACAGAAGGCGAAACCACAGCAAGCACTGGTAAATAAGACCTAACACAAATATGTGTGTGATTATAAGAAAAATATTGTACATAATGTATTGAATGCAATAATGTGTTTAGCCCACGAATGGTAACCGTCGCGTGGGCGTGACGTGCGCCAACTGCCGCACCTCCAACACTACGCTGTGGCGGCGGAACAACAACGGCGAGCCGGTCTGCAACGCGTGCGGCCTCTACTACAAGCTGCACAACGTGAGTGTTCCCATAAATTACTTCGATGTGACAACTGTGCTCTTACAGTGGATATGCTCCTGCATACACCTGAGCTCATGTTATGTTGAAACAATATATATGTATAATGTAGTGTATACATATACACTGAAGCACTAGCCAGTTCTATGAATGGCGCTAGGCAAACGGCAGATAGTAGTATCGCGCGATTGTGCATCGATTACACCGCTATGCTGATTAGGAGCAGGTATCTAATCACCTGCAGTCAGTTATCAGGGAACTCCTCGGCAAATATTGGGCCTGTATAAAAAATCAAAACACAGGGTCTCATCTAATCTCGCGAGATAAAACGCGGGGCTACCGACTGATATAGAATTATCACGACCACGAATATTCATAATGAGATAAATAATCTTTTATCAATTATCTCGTGTAGTAGATACGCTTGTTTAAAGGATGATATGCGGAAGATTACTAGGAGTTTCCCCGTCTGAGGAGTCACCGCGTCTGAACGGCCGGGGCCGGCACCCTCCTCAGCCGGCGGGCTTGGCGCGAGCGCACTACGCGAACAGCCAGGGTCTGATGACGCTCATTGTACCATATACAAATAATGTGTCCCGTCTTGCAGGTGAATCGGCCGTTGAGCATGAAGAAGGATGGTATACAGACGCGAAAGCGTAAGCCAAAGAGCATGGGCGGCGGACACAGCGGTGTGCCGCGACCTGGAGGTGGACCTCTACAAGGTAGGTTTCATAGCTTTACTTATTAACTTGATGATTCATAACCTTCTAGTCCACATTTATCTAATGTTCAAACTGTAGTAGTTATATAAACTATCGAAGACATTTGGCAAATTAGATGTTCGTTGTGAGGCTCCCTCCGACATGCTGGTCGGAGTCGGAGACGGCGGCTGAATGGTGTCGTTTATTCCGTGCACGAGCGTTCCCAAGTAGTGTAATGGCTAGGAGTCGTTGTCTAATGTGTATGTGATTGGCAGTGGAGGCACACTCGCACAAGGTGTTGCCTCCGCTGTACGCGGCGGTGGAGGGCGGCGGCGCCGCGCCGCTGCTGCTGCTCCCGCAGCGACACTCGGCCGATATGTGAGTACGCAGCGCTGCGAACGCGTGCGAGCGAACGTTCCCTACACGACACACACGACAGGACTCAATACAAATATCGACACATTTTATACAGACAAACTATCTTCTACTGTTGGTGTACGTTCGCTTGCCTCCTTTCTGCACGCTTTAACTGTTCAAGTATAAATGCAAGAACAATCTTTTGCACCGTGTATATCTCTTTTTACTTATGTACTGCATATCGGCTTGTCGCACTCTCTCACTTCCTTCGTTTCTTTCTTAAATGCACCTAACGTAACTAACAAGTTTGTTAAGTGCTACATTTTTTTTATCACGTACACATCGTTGATCAAGGCCTGCTTATAACTAAAATTTGAATAAGATTTGTAAGTAGTGGTTATAATCTATAGGAGCATGTTGGTGACATTCGAGTTCGCTATCTGTAGGTACGAGTAAGAGGTAAACACTACCGACAGTGGGCTAACATTCTCCATCGTATAACATCTACGTGACAGCGTCTCATGTTATTTACTGAAGTGATCTGTTATCTCTGCATTTATTATAGGATTCTGTTGAATGTTATAGTACTGTACAAACTGCTAATACTATTTGTTTTTTATTTTCCGTCATCGCTACAGTTATATTGATCATAGATTCCTGCATGTAAATACTTTATAAAACCATGTAGCAGTGTGTTAGTTTAAATAATGTAATTAAAGTTATTGCATGCGAATAGTAAGTAAGATGATTAGTGGATGAGCTAAGGTCGTGAAGATTAACATGTGCGTGTGTTCGCAGGGTACCAGCGCTAGAGCGCGGCGCGTACCGGCCGCCGTAACGCCGAGACGTCGCGCCGCGCGTCGCAGCGCTTATCTGTACATACACTTAGTTATAACAATATTACGGCACATTCCACTAGCGAATAACGTAATTTACCTCACTTGCATCACTTATGATAAGATCGTCTCCTTTTGTGCAATATTTTATACACATAAACCTCAGGAAGGAGCTGTACGACAAACATAAAATTATTTATTTAGAATATGTTGCAACTCAGTTTATGAGGTGAGAGCTCATCTATATCTATCAATCAAGGTGAGTGATGAGCTTCAGGAATGTCGACTCGAGACATAGATCGACAGAATAAAGTATATAACTATGTAACAAACATGTAGGTATATAACAAATGTTGTAAACATTATCAGCGACACTGGTGTCCTACTCCTTGTGTGTAGCAGTCAGCAGTAGGTACCAAGTGACAGCTAGATGATCAGTGTTTGGATAGACCACGTATACTATTAGATCCAGCTAGGTATTACTTTTGAGTATTAGACATTCCCAGTGATAAAGTGTCAATAATATTACAAGTGAGGCCCGATATTAGCATAGGTATATATCTGAATATAACACGACGGCTATGTCATAATAATCAAATGTAAAACTAAAAACTTGGATTCAATTTTATGAATTGACGTGACATGTAGTAGGTATCCAAAGTTAGTGAATATAATTATAAGTATGTATGTGTAAATAGATAGGGTAATAACGATAACATTCACTAGGATTCAGCCTCAACTAGGTGTTCCGCATTTTTATTAAATACGCGCTAGGTGGCATCATTCTACACTAACAAGGTCTTTATTCGGTTTGTAAAATGTTAATTCTTAGTTGAGTTTAAGTCCTAGTATCTAGTTGGGTTTACAAAAGGGTAAGGTTTCGAAAAACCTTGTATGTAATGTAATTATAAGTAGTGACAAGATTCAACGAATTTACTGTAATATATTTTACGAGGCTCTTTGCTAGTTTGTGCGTGTGTGTGTGTGTGCGTGTGTGTGAGTTTGTTTGTGTGCGTGAGATTCATTAGGTTACATATTTATATTTTGATAATTCTGTTTAAACTGTTATGTTGTAAGTAACAACACTTTGTGGCAAAATAAAAATTATTGTTACAAATGTTTACTTTTGTATTTTTATCCCAATGACAAACATTTTTAATAGACGTAAGAGCAGTCGTAACTAGCGACAATTTACAAACATTTTATTTGTTGCTAGAAACATAAAAATACTACAGAGAAAAATAGGTTCCTAATGGTTTGTCAGTTTAGTGCAATTAATTTTGTGATGGTAAAAGTCCAATTTAATAGTGGCTATGTCATTGACTAATAATAAAGTTTGAAACATTACTTCGATATTTAATTTTATGTGTTTTATCGTGAGCCGTTATCTCTAAAAACAATGATCGACAACCGCAGATATTCGCAGTTAATGTTGTTGTAATGTGGGAATGATTCAAGAAAATTCTTCCGACTCTTGGTTTGCAAATATACCTTCGTAGGCCCAAAGACCGAGAGCTCCGTGAACTGTAAAGTAGAGCGACAGTTGCACAAAACTTCCGTAAAGATCTAAAAGTAATTATTTCTCAATCTCCCCGCCCGCGTCCGTCATTAGTTGAAGTCCAAGTCTCGTAGTAGGATTGCGCAGATGTTTGTAGTTTAAAAACCATTTATTAAGGTTGGTGCCCTGCTTCCCTTTATCCCCGATGATGTAGCAAAACTCTAACAGATGACAACATAATAAGTAAAAAAAAAAAAAAACTCTTCTTTTGCACTTTTTAGCTACTAAATCTAATTCTTTAAGAAGGCAAATCCCGCATTTGAAAAATATATTCATAAACCGCGGAAGCAACCATCATCATCAATGATTAACCGGCGCAGCAAGGAGTTTTTAATTTAGTTCAGCAAACTATTAAAAACATTTGTCCGTGGTGACCGACGTTTTAATTTTCTGAATAATGTTCCTACTGCCCTGTGTTCCTACTGATGTCTCATAATAATTGATAGGTATAGCAGAAGGGTAGAGCAACTTGTCTGTAGGTGGTGGTGCTATAAAGTGGTATATTGGTAGTATCACAACACAATACAAACAGCGGCGGCCGGGGACACCGCGATAACGAACGCGAACGAATATTATGTTTTATGATGCCTGAGCCCTTCGGGTTTCCTGCCGAGCCTTGTTTGTATAACGATCCCACTACCAACGGAGATGAGAGCACACATCAAGAACACTATGACGTTGATATTATATCAATTAAATTATAAATATTGTACCTTATCATGCGAGCTAGGGTTGTTCACTTTTTTTTACATCAAATAGTATATTTAGGTTGTAGAAGAATATTGAACAGTATTTAATTTTAAAGAAATGAACAGTACGTACATATCATTCGTGAAGTTTTTAAAATTTGACATAAAACTTTGGGTCTGCGTCTAAGTCCAATACTTAGAGTGTTAAGCATTTTGATGCTCAAAACAGTATTTAGTGTAAGTACTTTATTTTTGTTCTAAAGTAAAAAGTGTAATGTAGTTAAAAACAGTATAATACTGTTTTTAACAGTATAGTTGGCAACCCTGATCCGAGCCGAGCTGACGCAGGCGTCTGAGGAGCTCACACGTATCGATATGACTATGATTTTGGTAAAAATGTCTTCATTAATGTCGGGTTACTTTAAAGGATGTTACTGTTACTGTATTATTGAAGGTACATTAGGTTAATAAATTGATATACTTAATATATTGTTGCATGCATAGTAAACGCTGTGTGACGAAGACATAGTATCAAAGTCATAGTAATGTCGTTATGTAATCAGCCTCCCATCCTACACGGTTCCGAAAAACCTGGTTTTACCCGGTTCTTAAACCTGGTACTAAAATTGTAGTAGTTATAATTATTATTGAAATGTTACTTTAGTCGAAACTGTTGAAAGGCTGGCATTATTGTGTCACATAGCGCCATCTACAAATGGTTAGCAGAACGTATTAGAGTTCGTTTGTACAGCATTATCATATCTAAATAAGTTTTTTCATACTTCCGTAAGTAACTGGTGAGTGAGTGAACATTTTGATGTTATAGTTTTTATAATATAATTTAAAAACTTTAAATCATTGTACTTTTCTTACAAAATATATACTTTCGTAGAAATACGAAGCAACTCCGCTGCGCTGGCATTGCAGTAGTACAACACTCAAGATTGTATATGACTGTATCTAACAGGTGACGCTAGTAGTCCATAAATAGTTATTTACTGAGTTACAAGATGGCGCTAGTAGTACTAACGATATGACTTCATTGTTAAGCAGGCTTTGTAAAACTTATTACGATTTCACATATATACGCACCGGCGCGGCGGCGTACCTACCGAAGGGGCAGTGCGGGACAGTGCCCCGGGTCCCTCGAGCTAAGGGGGGGCCCAAAGCAGATTAGTATTCCTCTTATTACCTTTTTAAAATATGTAAGTAGGTATAATATTGATAAAACCTAAACAGTTTACGGGCATCAGTTTACAGGTTCACAGGCTACTGTATATACGGGCCGGTATTGGTTAAGAATACCCAAAGTACCTATAGTTTTGTAATAAATCCTATTTGTTGCTTAGAAAAAAGGTAGGTACACATATGATTAGACTCTAGATCTGTTGTATGACTTGATGCTTTGTTAGGAAATGCGTCCCCTGGGAAAATCACGCGGGAGATCCGATTTTTAATTTTCTAATGATGTAGGATTAATTAGGCTTTAGCCTCAAATGTCACTTTATATTTATGTATATTATAACGGTTGGGTGTCAGCGGCAAGCTCTGGCAATGTCCACTATGGGCGGGTACCTACGTTATAATATTTCTTATTAACTTCAAGGTAGGTATTTATATTAGGTTTGATAGGTACCTATATTAAGTATATGTGCTCCACGAATAATTCAAACTACCTATTTCTTTCAAATTAAAATGTTATAAAAATATCACAATCATTTCATATTCTTTTTTAATAATTGAATATTCATTTTAGTTATAATTTTTGCATTGTCAATGCCAAAATTATACCTAAAATGAATATTCAGATAACGGAGTTACCTGAATATTTAATTTATTACTTGTTACTAAGAACTGATGTTGTACTAAATCAGTAAGTTGGGTGTAGCAAGATGATGATGTGTGTTCGTGCTCATGTGTAATATGCCAGTGACAAATAGCATTATAGTCATGAGCACGAACACACAGTATCACATTATTAGATAACAAAGCGACTCATAGGCTACTTGATGCTGCAGCATCAGCTCAACATCTCACTGAGACTGCAAACACGTCTGCTGTAAGTTTGTAAGGAACTGAGCTTTCTGCAGACAGTTTCCATGTTACAACATCAGCCAATAGGACACTTTAAGGTTAGCGAGAAATGTGCTGATGATCATCTAATTCCTTAACAGATCATCTTAAATTATTATTAAAACGCTAGTAACAAGTACTTATTAGGTAAGTAAGTTTTTGAATTAACAACCCTCATCACAATCGGTCCTTTCGCTTACCAAAAAAATAGGTACCTACTTAGGTACATTTTTTTATTTAAAAGGCTTATGCCGTTAGCCGCGTGATATTATAAAATGGTTTGAGAGCTACAAACTAAACAACGTGCGTTAGAGGGTGCCCCTGTGGGGCTTGGACATCAGCTCAACACGGACGCTGGCGTGAGGGTTGTGGGATGATGACTTTTACATTTTAAGGAGAATTTCGTGCAACTGTCGCTCTACTTTACATTTCGCAGCCCTCTTGGACTTTGGTCAGTCCAAAGAAGTTCGCAAAAAACCTTCCTTTACCCTCGGATTAGTGTAAGGTGATTTGCAAACTAAGGGTCGGGAGGACAGGTTTTGTCTTTACCTACAATTAAGATATTTGCTGTCGTTGTAAACAAATAACAGCTCCACCACCGTGGTGTAGCTGAGTCCTGCTTTGAGCCTTGGAGGTATGGGTTCGATCTCCACACCGGACAAGAAATCTTTCTGCAAAATTTAATATTTTTTTCTGGGTCTGGTTGGTTGAGGGACTACCCTCCGTGCCTCGGAAAACACGTCAAGCCGTTGGTCCCGATTGTTGTAGCATCATCCAAACAAGCGTATACCAGGAAACGAGCAGCAGCGTTTCCCTGTGTATTACAACACAATACTGCGGTCACTAACCCGCCTGCCAAGTGTGGTGACTCAGTGTGTTCAGCAATGGACGTCGTACGGCTGATGATGACGAACACCTAATTGAGAAGTATAAAGCTAGGTTTATTTTAAATTTATTCCGCAATCTCTCGTGCATCCGACTCGAATCCGACTCGGCTGAGCAGCGTTTGGGAAGCTTCGGGAAATCTTCTCGTCCAAAATATCTCGGTGCCTGAAGACAAAAGTCTTTTAAAAAATCAATGTATTTCACCACTGATGACATATGGATTTGAGACGTGGTCTCTTACTGTGTGCCTCATAAGAAAGCTCAAAGTCGGTCAGCGAGCTATGGAAAGAGCAATGCTCGGCGTTTCCCTGCGTGATCGAATCAGAAATGAAGAGATCCGCAGGAGAACGAAAGTCACTGACATAGCTCAACGGATTAGCAAGCTGAAGTGGCAATGGGCAGGACACATAGCTCGAAGAACTGACGGCCGATGGAGCAAAAAGGTTCTTGAGTGGAGACCACGAACTGGCAAGCGCAGCGTAGGACGACCGCCTGCACGATGGACCGATGACCTCATAAAGGTCGCGAGGAGTCGGTGGATGCAGACCGCTAGCGATCGTTCCCGCTGGAAATCGATGGGTGAGGCCTATGTTCAGCAGTGGACTACAAAAGGCTGATGATGATGATGAATCTGGGTACATTTCACCATCACATTGATGGTGTCTGGGTTGAAATTGTTTAGTTATGTTTATTTTAAGTGTAAATGTGGATGGGGTGTACCCGACGTTATTTTATTTTTTTCTTAATGTGCAAGAGTTTTCATCCGCTTGAGTAGAACATTATCTTTTTTATTTATTATTTTATGAAATAACTGTAAGGAGCGTGCCCCAGCCCACATACTTTTGAAACTGTACCAAAAATGATTATACATAAAAAAAAAGATACAGAACAAAAGAAGACGGAAAATAATAAACCGGAGTTTCTTTCTGAGTTTCTTCTCCAGGCCGTCCACTTAGGTAGCTAGAGAAACCTGCAGGTTAGCTAGGCTAGGATCCTCGCCGGACAGACCGAGGACCGCGTTGATCCCTGCCCCTGTCGTGTGATCCAGTGCCTGTAGTCCGTGCCAGTGATCACGTCCTCTTTATTTCTCTTTACTTCTAGCTTTAGCGGCGCCCTGAGTCGTGGTCCTTACCCCTTAAGGGTGCCCGCAGGCGTGTGTCGCTTAAATTTACTGGAATTTGGCTGAGGACGTCTGATCTCGCCACTTGACCGGTCATTGCACTCTAAAATATGCTTTAATATATTTTTTTATTTTTATTCATAAAATGTTTGAATGAAATAAATATAGTAAATAGATATTAACGTTGATATTAAGAGCTTATTTACTACTAGGTACTGTCCCGGGTGGACACCCGAGAAAGTACCTAACAGTTCACTTTTGTCTTAAATGCACCCAGATTGTAACGTGTTTGTAGACAAATGGTGACCAACAAGGAGTTCCATTGCTTACTTGCACTTATAAGTAGTGGAGCACCTTGGAGCGAAGAGAGGCAGAGCATAACGCTAGCTCAATGAGCTGTTCCACTAGGAAAGTAATTCAACATCACAGAATACAACAGCTTAATAATATCATCTTTGAAGTAGTGTTCCTGAGCGTTAGGTTTTGGCCGTTCTTGTATTTATTTGGTGCCCTCCAACCCCTAACAACAGGTGGATAGGCTTAATCTTCTAGATCAGCTATAAAACAAAAAAACAAATCTGATTTAAGAAGACAAAATATCTAGTGTTTATTCCGCTCACCAGCCGAAGACCCTTCTTCGGCTTGTGATTGTATTTTTTCACGTTTTATTTTTCCTTCCTGCATGTGCATAATTTTTGCGGGCGGGAGGGCGGTGCAAAAATAGCATTATAGCATATAGACACATTTTTAGTGGAATTAACACTAGATAGTAGTCTTTTTAAATTAGATTAATATGGATTTCCGCAAAGTAATGCCTGATTCTATTAATAATAACAAAAAAATAGTAAGTCCTACAGTGCCGTGAATAGCCATTTCTGCACCCTGTGCGAGCTTCTGTGCCCTTGTTTTTCTAGTTTTTTTTTATTTGTTGTAAAGGTTACTAGCAGAGTTTTGCAGTCTACTAGTATTCTTGTTAACCCCTCGTGCTAAGTAAATATAATGTAATAGGTCTTTACATATGAAATTGCCGTTTTGTATGAAAAAAATTAAACGAATTTTTTTCATGTAATTTTTATTTGTATTCATTGAAGTAATCACCCATGCAATCAATGCATCTTTGCCAACGCAGTGGCAGTTTATTGATGCCCTTCTTAAAGAAATCAGCTGGACGAGAGGCAACAAATTCGTCAAAGGAATTTTGTACTGCCTCTCGGGAATTGAATTTTTTCCCGCCAAGAAGTTATCCAAATGCTGGAAAAAGTAGTAGTCTGTAGGCGCAAGGTCTGGTGAGAAGGGCGGATGGAGAGCTTCCAACCCCAGTTCTTGCAACTTGGAGACCGTCTGCTGTGCAGTATGAGGTCGCGCGTTGTCGTGCAGGAGCAGCGGAGACGAGCGATCGACCAATCCTGGTTGGAGATGTGCCAGCTTCGCCATCATTGTGTTCAGTTCTTCACAGTACACATCTGCAGTAATGCTCACCCCGTTTGGTAAGAAGCTGTGATGAATCACACCGGCGCTAGACCACCTAACAGTGACGATCACTTTTATAGGGGTAAGTTTTCGTTTAGGGCATAGGTGCTGAACCAGGATCCAACCAACTTTCTGAGCGCTTGCGGTTATCAAACAGAATCCATTTTTCATCGCAGGTAACAATGCGGTTCAAAATTCCTACATTTGTGTGTCTGTTGAGTAGTGCAAGGCACGTCTCGACGCGTACTTCGCGCTGGCGATCATTGAGTTCGTGGGGCACCCATTTGTCAAGCTTTTTTACCTTGCCAATTTGACGCAAATGGACTAATATTGTTTTGTCGCTAACGTCGAAAGCTGCTGCTAATTCAACCATAGATTGTGTATCATCAGCAAAATTCATCATTGTCGACCAAAGTCTTCGGACGACCGCGAGGTACATTTTTCAGGTCGAAATTTCCAGAACGGAAATTTTGACGGAACGGAAAAGCGAGCAAACCAATAACAGGTGGTGCGTTGGTTTGTAGTGTTAGCTCCTTAAACGTCGTTGATATTGCGTGCCGCTTGTGCCGCGTTGCTGCCACGACGGTACTCATCTTATCTATATATATAAAAGAAAGTCGTGTTTGTTACAACACTTATAACTCGAGAACGGCTGGACCGATTGCCATGGTTTTTGATTTGTTGGTTTTGTTTCCGTCCCGAATAGCAGAATACATTATAAAAACAAAAGAAAGTCGTGTTAGTTACACTATTTATAACTCAAGAACGGCTGAACCGATTTGGCTGAAAATTGGTAGGGAGGTAGCTAAGAACTGGGAGAAGGACATAGGATACTTTTGGGTAGGGGTAGGGTAGGGTAGGGTAGGGTAGGGTAGGGGTAGGGTAGGGGTAGGGTAGGGGTATGGTAGGGATAGGGTAGGGTAGGGGTAGGGTAGGGTAGGTGTAGGGTAGGGGTAGGGTAGGGGTAGGGTAGGGGTAGGGTAGGGGTAGGGGTAGGGTAGGGGTAGGGGTAGGGGTAGGGGTAGGGTAGGGGTAGGGTAGGGTAGGGGTAGGGGTAGGGTAGGGGTAGGGTAGGGCAGGGGTAGGGTATAAAAGTCCACCCGTGCGAAGCCGGGGCGGGCCGCTAGTCTATATATATAAAAGAAAGTCGTGTTTGTTACAACACTTATAACTCGAGAACGGCTGGACCGATTGCCATGGTTTTTGATTTGTTGGATTTGTTTCCGTCCCGAATAGCAGAATACATTTTAAAAACAAAAGAAAGTCGTGTTAGTTACACTATTTATAACTCAAGAACGGCTGAACCGATTTGGCTGAAAATTGGTAGGGAGGTAGCTAAGAACTGGGAGAAGGACATAGGATACTTTTGGGTAGGGGTAGGGTAGGGTAGGGTAGGGTAGGGTAGGGTAGGGGTAGGGTAGGGTAGGGGTAGGGTAGGGGTAGGGTAGGGTAGGGGTAGGGTAGGGGTATGGTAGGGGTAGGGTAGGGTAGGGTAGGGTAGGTGTAGGGTAGGTGTAGGGTAGGGGTAGGGTAGGGGTAGGGGTAGGGTAGGGGTAGGTGTAGGGTAGGGGTAGGGGTAGGGTAGGGGTAGGGTAGGAGTAGGGTTAGGGTAGGGGTAGGGTAGGGCAGGGGTAGGGTAGGGCAGGGGTAGGGTAGGGCAGGGGTAGGGTATAAAAGTCCACCCGTGCGAAGCCGGGGCGGGCCGCTAGTATTCCATAATTACTCGAATTTTTAACGTATCCATGATGACGAAAAAGATTGAAATGCGATGAAAATGTAACACTAATCAATAAACAAATGACTACTTTTGGAAAAAAAACATGTTTTTTAAATAAAATTAATTTGAAATTAGAATTCTTAGCCAATCAAAAATTCTTTTGATTTGAAATGGCCAGTACTGCAGAACGGCAATTTCATAGGTACAGACCTAATATTAATTCCGCTCGAAAAATTAATATATATTATGTTTATATTAAGTACCTACTAATAAAAAAATTGAGCGGAATGCACACAAGATGTTTGGTTTTTGAATTTAGATTAGTATAATTCCATTAAATCTATACTAATATTATAAAGCCATAGAGTTGGTTGTACTCAGGGACTATTGGTCCGTTTTGATTTAGTTTTCACAATAATAGTATCATAATAGTTATCTAGGAGTAACAGTGGCTATACCTATTTAATTATGCTGTCCATACAGAAACGAGAGTTACAAGAGAAACCGAGCGTGGTAAGCTATAATTTCAGTAAGTATTTTGCAAGAAATATTACATAAATTATTATTCCAATTCCAGCGAGCTATGGAAAGAGCTATGCTCGGCGTTTCCCTGCGTGATCGAATCAGAACGAAGTTCGCTGATATAGCGCAACGGATTAGTAAGCTGAAGAGGCAATGGGCAGGATACATAGCTCGAAGAACTGACGGCCGATGCAGCAGAAAGGTTCTCTAGTAGAGACCACGAACTGGCAAGCGCAGCGTGGGACGACCGGCGACCGATAGGGAGGCAGTGGATGCAGGCCGTTCCCGCTAGAAATCGATGGGGGAGGCCTATGTTCAGCAGTGGACGACCACAGGCTGATGATGATGATGGTTATCATTATAAAGATAATAAGTACATAAATTAAAAAACCTATTAACTTTGGAATAATTATTTAAAGGGAACTTTGTCATAAGATTTGTATCAATGTTTTGCCTTTATTCTATACACGTTGTACGCATGACGTTCTCGTGCTGCTGGAGAGCCATCATTTTTTTTTAATAAAATTCATTAAACTGTAAATATATAATTCAGTCAATAATAAGTAATTGTTGAACTAATTTAATGGGTTATAGTTTGCTTCTGAGGCTTAGAATGGTCTCTTAAATATTATTGTAAACTATTATTTTATATTCTTTTACTTTGTAGTTTAGGTACTTTCTGTTGCAAAAGGTTTAACTAAGGTGTGGACATAAAAATCCTTTCTTTTTAATGTAAAACGAATAACTTACATAATTTTTCTCAGTAAAAATCTTGAAACAACGGTAAATTAAGTTTTAACAACATGGCCTGTTTTAGCCACAATTAGTATTTTTATTGAATTTATATTAATATAATAAAATGAAAGTAGTTCTGTCTGTAACTTTTCCAAAAGTAAAGTGTTGAACCGGTTGTAATGAGTGACGACGACGCGACGGTGAATGTACGGCGGGTGTCAACTGCACTGGCTGCAATCCAACCACCCTTGATTGGCATACCTACAAGCTTTGTGTTGACAGCTTTCCATGTTGACCAACATTATCCGTAGGTACCTGTATGATAAATTATACAAAAATGTTTCAGTTCTTAACAAAATTTAAACGGGGATTTAAAATAATTATAACCTACTGAAAATATTGTAACTTACACTGTAACAGTTGTAGAGAGAGATTTTCTGGATACTTCTCTACAACTATTGTGTCCTCTCGTCTCTGGGAGGGCCGACATGTTAGCATTAGCAGGGTGCTCAAGTTCGGCGGATCACCTAGGCTTTCGTTAAACCAGCCTATTGTTTCTAAGTCTTCATTAATGGCGTTATGGTACATGGTCTTTTGGTATTTATTACGATTCTCTGAGTAAATGAGCTATATTCGTATCAGAGATTGCCTATGCTTCACATAAAAACTAAAAAACAAGGCTAAGGAGCCTTTAAGACTTCATTATCCCCATCATAAGCTGCTGGGAATTATGGGTAAGTAACTACGCTTATTCAAGACCGAAATGACTTGTTAAAAGCTGCTGCCTGTTTTCTTTGGTCGTTGAAGAGCTTATAACAGCCGGGATCAGACCTGAAAATAATTCTTTGATTTTACATAAATTGCCCGTCCCAATTAATAATGTCGAGTCTGCGAATTAGTTATTTTACAGGAGAGCGCTTTAAAATGCATTTGATTTTGGTCTTTTATTTTAAAGTACTACATGAAATTAGTTCGTTATTAGCAGGTTTTCAGTATGTACGTATATTTGTAAATATATTTATATATTTTTTATAAACCATATATGAAATATTTAAAATAAATATGAGCAATTTCAAGTTTAAAGCGTTCTCCTGCAAAATTATCCTGCATCAAATGCATCCTGTTTTTTTTCGGACGGACATACGTAGTTAGCCATGAGGCTTTTGCTACTTCACCGTGCATAAAGGCAAGCAGAGCTCCAGCCTTAATAAATGATTTAAAAACTACAAACTAAACAAGTAGCGCAAGAGGGCGCGCCCTGTGGGGCTTGGACCTCGGCTCAGGGCGGTCGCCTGCGAGGAGATTGAGGCATTATGACTTTTAGTATTTAAGGGGAGTTTTGTCCAACTATCGCTCTATTTTATAGTTCGCGGGCCTCTCGGACTTCGGGTCTACGGGGGCATCGGATAGTTCTTCGTTAACTAAGGATCGGGAGGATGTGGGGGGGGACGTCGTGTTCGCTGGTGCACTCTTCTCCGGTGGGTCGGACAGAGTAGTCTTTGTGTAGTGGTGCTAGCTTCGTCTTTTTACTGCTAGTTTTATTATTAAAGCGGATTCTAAAATCCGTACCGATTTTTTTTTCATCCACAGCTTTATGGAAGGCTGTTGGAGATCAGAATGCAAGTTGCGATTACGAATGAATCACGGTGCCCCGGTGGCCCGTCGAGTGAATCTACTTTGAACAGTTTGTAAGCGGTACAAACTGCTAGACGCGTGCAGAGACGGTGCTCGCGTACGTCATAATCGGTATACATGTGGTTTAAATTCTTACCTTATTATCAAGTGATCATTTGCTGCGTGATTTAAAAGACAGTGTAGTCGACTGTGTACCTTAGTTAAGCGCGTGCACGAAGCGGTTTTTACATGCGCTCTAAAGTTTAGCTTTCAGTCAAGGATTACGCCTAAGTACTTGACTTGCCGTTCCCAAGAGATTGGTCCGCCTAACCTCTTGACTGGTAGAATGTCGAGATTTAACAGTCCACCCGGGACTAAATGAAAGAGTAACAAACATAAATCCATACATTCATAAAAACTTTTATCATCATCATCATCAGTCCTTATAACATCCACTGCTAAACATGGGCCGCCTTGTATTTGCGATAGTCACCACGCTTGGCATGCGGGTTGGTGATGTTGTACCACAACAAGGAAATGCTGCTGCCCATTTCATGATATAGGTACGATTATTATAGATGATGGTATAAGAATCGGGACCAACCGGGTTATAACTTCATCTATAACAATTGTGTACCAGTGGACGTGCAGCAGCGTTTCCTTGTGTTACAATATATTACTACGGTCACCCACCCGCCTACCAAGCGTGGTGACTCAGGCAAAAACCTTAGTAATGCAGTCAATATGGAAATTATACGGGCTGATGGACCGCAGCAACGCTCTCCAATGCGTCAATATTCAGAGCCGAAGGCTAAGCCCTGCGAGGGGTGAGTAATTTAATCTATTTATATCTAAAGCTGGAACTCTGTTCGCATTTACATGAATAGCGGTCAGAATTGAGGCGGATATGACATTAGATCGTCATCGTTCATGCCTAGACACGAACCCAATGTTTGCCCAAATATGCCTTCTAAAACTGACGGGGAGCCAAACCTAAGTTCCTGTCTAAGTCGGGTTTTATTGGAATCGCTACCACTGAAACTCACGACGTTTTACAGAAACTAGCAATCCCTCTTTTTCCACTTAATAGTTTCTAAATATAAGAAAAAAGTTGAGCTGACAGGCATTTTCGTGTCTTAACTAAATCTAAATATCAATGATATCTCTGAATTTACCGTGATGTGCAGTAAGAGCAGCACGCATTCTGTCAATGTTACGTCAAATGCCATAAGATTATATTTAAAAGATTATTGTCAAAAGCATTAAGGTAACATTAGAAAATTTATAATGGTGGTTAATTATCGCCGAACAGTTGGAGGACCGCGTTGGCCCCCTGTCCCAATCCGTTGCAGGGCCTGTAGTCCGTGCCAGTGATCTCGTCCTCTAATTTTTATATTAATATTGTTACAGTAATATTTCTCATAGCTTTAGCAATGCCCTGAGCCGTGGTCCTAGCCCATTAATGGTGCCCTCAGGCGCTTATATGTAAGAATATTGTTTTAAAACGTGCCTCCTGTCTAAAGAACTAAATTATACTAAGATTTTAATTGTAGACCAAATTATTGTTATTACTATACCTATGACGTGTTACTAGACTGACATACGTTGATGTTTAGCTAATCCGCAATATATAGGTATTAGTTGCCATATTTTGTATTTAACTTCTGGAAACTTCTTGAATAATGAGATATTTTTAATAAATTGGAAAAAGTTACTTTGCAAACTATGGAAAAGATGTTTCTTTCTAACTTAGGCACCCTAAAAGGAATCCCCATGCAAAATGTAACACTCCTAGTACTTGCAGTTTCTGAGATTTCGTGATAAGTTCCTTTCGCTTTTCTATAAATACGAAATCTCAGAGATAAAGGGAAGATACTACTAACTACTAAAACTAGAATTTGGGTGACATTTGCATGCAGACAGATAATATTACACTCCTAAAAACTTTTGATAGGTATGGAATTTTGAAATGGTGTAATTAATTATCACATACCTATAACAGTTAGACATAATATATGGTTTTACAAACTTTTTTTAGATATTAATGTTATCTATAAAACTGTATTTGACTTAGCTCTGTTGACAATAATTTCCGTATCCTACGCGATATCTATTTTTTCACACTTCGAGTTACACTTTTGAAATTTTTATACGAATTCAAACTGAACTTTTCTTAAATATTCTATCATCTATGTATATTTGAGATAATGGAAGATTCTAATCGTGATAGAATTTTTCAAATCGGTCCAGTACGTAGTAGTTTCGGAGCATACGAAATACGAACATCAAATATTTCAACTTTATAATATAACGCTGTGGGTTGGTTATAATATGATATTAATGCTATTTTAGAACGCTTTACATTATGTTGCATATTATGATACATATTATTACCTACCTGCTGAGGATCGCGACGTCAAGTCGTCCGTGGTGAATAATACTTTTAAATATAGCAAACAACTTACAAGTAATTTTAATTTGCATTCAATGTTTGTTAAACCATTTTTATGTAGTTACCTAATTTTTCTGTAATGTGTGTGTCCTGAAAAAAGCTACCTAAAACAAACAACAAGGGCAGCCAGTGCGTGTGCGTCACGACCCGACACTTATGAATAACGTTGTATGGCTATGCTATATGGTAGGCTGGAGCTGCCTAAGTCGAGGAGCTCATTGAGCGAAAAGTCGTTGTGCTCTACTCCACTATATGGCACCAGTGCGCAATACTTGCTGAAGTACCACCTTTTCTTCCACTGAGAGATATTTAGCATTTATGTTTTTGTCATATTCATAAAAGTCCGCAGTAAGTTTACTCGTTTCAGTATACGAGTTCCACTTGACATTTAACGAACACATAACATTGTTCAAGTTGAAATAAAAAGGAATTATATACGTTTGCAAAAAGGATTATTCTTTAATTACGTGTAATGATAACAATTGTACTAATTAGTGCGAGGTGCGCCCGCGCAGTAATAAAGTGCAGTCGCTATCAGTTCACCTAGTTGTCAATAACTTACGTACCGGCGCCGACAGGGGGGGAGGGGGGACAGGAATGCTCGCACGCACTGAGACGCAATCAACGGCCCAAATTCATTAGCAGTCGCGACGGACAGACGGACGGACAGCAGCCGCGCAACCACTATTGATATATTACACTTATACACGTATCGGTTAAATTGTCCGATCGATAAGTGGGCGTGAGACGCGGCCGGCAGCGGTGCCCTTGGGGCGAGATGGAATAGCGACCCTATCTCACAGACTTATTGTTCAAAATCCTGAAGCTCAATATCCAGATACGTCATTTAGACTGAAGCGATACTGCCGGTATTAAAATTACAAAAGATGTCAAATCCCAAATCGCCATTGGAAATCCATCGCTATTCATTAGGCAATAGAGGCGGATGTCGGAGGCGCGCGACGTGCACGTGCGTCCCTGCGCGCCGGAGCGGTCGGCGCGCGGGGCTAATGTGTAACCGTTGTCGCTCGCTCGCCGCACTAATGCGGCCGGCGCCGGCGCCACCTAAAACAAAAATCTACAACATTCCTGCGTTTAGGTCGCGAGCCTTTATTCCTTTTTTATCGGCTCATGAAATAATAGAATAGGTACAAAGCACCCGCCGCCCGCCCTCGCTTATCGGACACACTTCACTTATAACGCAGCTCCGTATATTATACATTTATTTATTCAAATGTATCAGAATTGATCAATTTTGTCTGTCCGCCATCAGCGGCGTAGACATTGTCTTAGGACACTATCTTAAAGCTGTTTTTAGAAAGTTTGTTAGCGCATCGAATATCTTGAGTTTGTTAACCAATGCTCATATCATATCTAAGAAGAGGTCGATGCGATACAGAACTGCGACCAAATCTTTACTGCTGAAGTTATGGCTGACGTCGATACCTACGAAATCTTAAATAACTTTTGTTTTTTACTTGCACTTGGGTCATATATAGAGGTAAGCATAACTCAAATAAGAAACTGAAACATTGGAAAAAAAAAGATCTAGTATGTTTCTTATACTTTACATAACATAATTTAATAAAAAGTGGCAATTTAATTTCGTGTATTCAGTTCATATTCAGAAAGACCAAACATGGGATGGAGTCAACATTCAAAAAACCTTCGAATTAATTAGTTGTATCATGCGTGACTTCAGAAACACATAAATCATAGCTCATCCATACATCCATAATACACAAACGGTGGTTCATGATTCAGACCCACCGGCGTGGTCAAATATTGCTTAATAATTATCCTATCGCGAATGTTCACCATTTAGTCTTCTGAACCTGATATGAACTTCGGCTAGTCCAAAAAAAATATGTTGTCACTCTGAAGGTCAAAAAAAATATGAAGTTCAATCTGTATGTCAAAAAAAAGAATCTGTAAAAATCTGTATGTCAGAAATTATTCTTTAATCATATTCTTTGTGATAATATTTGCAACGTTTGTTTGGTGAGCGACCAGCAGGTGTCGGAGGTGTGTCGCGACGTTTGCGCTGACGCAGATTTTGTCACCACATCGTCATTTGACGCTTACATCATGACCTCGACTTTGTCTTGTTACTATTATTTATTTGTTACTAGTATTAGTATCTATAGAAGTAAATGTTGGTGAGTCAACATGGCACCTGAGTGTTAATTCCGTCCGTTTCACACTGCAGCATTGTCCTCTCACAGTTCGGTGTTAAATTTACTATATGGCCCGGACTCAGACGAGATGTGTAAATAACGAAATTCTATTGGTTATTCTCCACTTTGGTGGAGTCCGGGCCTAACTCGTGATTGTTTGACAGTTCCACCTCACGAAGGTTTACAGGAAGTTTGGCGCCATGCCCTAATGTTGCGTTGTAATGGAGCCCTTTGCTTTTGTAGCTAACCAGAGGAAATTTTACTTGTCCAATACCAGACCACCATCAGTCAGACCAAACAGTTACAACACTATCAATACTTACAGTGCCGTAATGTTTCAGACTTGAACCTGATTACAGATACAAAATAATATGTCAATGAATTATTCTATACCGTTGATACATTCACTACAGTAGGTAGATGCATCACTAAGAGAGCGATATAATCATCTTGACAAAAAAATGCTTCATGTCTTAACGTTCGTAGAGCTATCATATATAACAATCTGTATTCTTTTGGATTCATGAGTGTTTGTCATTTTTTTTGCAATAATTCGCAATTGTTTTTCCAATAGAGCAACGAACACGTTTAAATTATTGTTTATACTTGTTTAATGTTAATTAAAATGTCCACTTAGGTAGCTAGTGAAAGGTTGCAGGTTAGCTAGGGTAGGATTCTCGCCGGCGAGGACCGCGTTGCGCCCCTACCCCTGCCCTGTAATTGAGCGCCTGTAGTCGGTGCCTGTGATTACATCCTCTTTATACCTTTTTTACTTCAGTGGCACCCTGAGTCGTGGTCCTAAACCCCATAAGGATGCCCTCAGGTGTGTGCCACTTAGATATAATTTGACCACTTGCAATTTGGATGCGGTTTGAATTTCATCTTATAATAATAATGATTGGTTAATTGCAAAAAATGTCATAGGACAGACGGACGGACTACGCAGTCTGTAGATTTGTATGATTTGCTATTGCCTACCTACTACTTTTAGTTACCTAGTTGGATATTTTATAGAGTAAGAATTATCTGTTAGTTATGGTTTTTTTATTATTAATTTATCTTCTTACATTGTAATTCTGACAAGAACAAGTGTATGTAAATACCTAAGTGCTGAATAAAAATCATTATTTCATTTCATTAATGTTTTCCCAATTTAATTACTATTATTCACAGTATTATCTTCCCCATCTACCCCGGTCACCATACACCTACAGGAGTCACCTTCCAAATTAGTATTTAGTTCAGTCATCTCGTGAGTTCACCAGGGCAAAACATTGGTATCGCACTTTATGAATACAGTAAAAGATGTCATTGCTGAAGTTAATTATGACGAGAGATTAATTATGAGTCGTCATATGAACCACAACGTGGTCAAATGTGCGTTACACCTGATCGTTACGTTTAGTTTAAAAAATGAACCACTATTTTATAAATGTTATAAGACATGTAGGTACTCTATATTCCTAATTTAATTTATTCCTTTATCCACTGTGTGAATGTGTCACAGACATAATTTTATATATGTTTTTATATTTATCATTAAGATATATGAAAGATGATCTTAGCTTCTTTTGCTCCAATGTCTTAATTAATGCCAACTACAAGCAAAGCCGTCGGTCTATATAGACTATATACTGCCAACATAGTTCAGATACTTTTCATGACGTATCTAAATTGTTTACCCACTATACAAATACTTTAATTTATGGACGGTTAGGATCATTTTCTAGATTGTTCCATAATTGAATAAACATACATTTCTCTCTACTTTTCATTTGTTGGGTCATCGTAGGTGAAATTATACTAGGTAGCTACAGTACACGGTTGTTCTACATCAGGGACTCTGATGTTTAGCATAAACCCTTAAAGGGCTGACTAACGTTAATTGGCGGGTGAGTGCGAAAGTTTATGTATTGGCGTGTTTTGGCTGCGGGCACAGAAAGGTTACCGGCGACGTCGTAAACTACGAGTAGGTAGATACGAGTCGTTCTGCTACTGACTACTGACCGCATGCGTTACTAATTCATGAGAGAGATTAGCACTCGCCTGTTTATAACTCGCTACATTTATACCCTATACATACCTACCTTGTTTTGTTCTGTATGTTGCTTTCATTAGCGTGTGTTTGTTACGGGTCGAACATACACGTGGATTACATACGTAGGTCCGCTACGTCCCAATGTCAGAGGAGACAAACTTATTGCCACTTATTGTACTGGGCACATTACCACTTAGACTGATCTTTTATGGGACACATAATTATTATTGCATACGGAATGTACATTCCAGAGTTAAATTTAGACTTACACCAGGCGGGGGTCAACATATAGAGGTACTTCATCTCCATCGGCACCTGACGATTATTTTATATATATACATCCTAATATTTTTATTAAAAATATCACAAATAAAATGTAACTTAATCTACGCCGAACTATTGCAATATATTGTGTATATTGTAGTATTTAAAATGACAATGACATAACCTATAATAATTTAATAAACATCCGATGTTATGTTGATCATATTTGTCAAGTAATGACTATACGTCATGCCGATAGATGGCGCTTAGAGTTCCCTTCTCAAACGTAGCCACCTTAGGTCTTAAGATGCATGCACTAAATATTTTACGTATACCACTTTATAAGGATAATTATTTACTTACTATACTGACTTAGATTGTTATAACAATCCGGATTAACTGCTACTACTACGTGCTTTGCGAGGCACTCGTCTACTAGTCCCTCAACTAACCAAGCCCGGAATAATAGATTTAACTTAAAAATCCGGGGATCAAACCTACGACCTCTGAGGAGCTTTAAGCTTCTCGGAGGTCGTAGGTTTGATCCCCGGAATCTTTAAGTAAAATCTATGATTCCGGCAAGACTTATACTGAGGTTGTAATAAAAATATTTAATAAATCTTAAATAACACTAAAAAATCATTAAAAATTGGTCCACAAATTGATACCTAGATATGTTTCTCAAATTATACAAATATGTAATTCGAATTGAATATCTTATAGACCAATGATAATTTTCTTAATATACATAAATTTATCAATACTAGTAGTTGCATTTCTACGTAGCATTGTCAACCACGCAGTGCACAACAATACAAAATATTACTGAGATTAAATTAAGTATTAGCAGGTGCGTATCATTTCCAACTATTGTTAATCTCTGACAATCTTTAAGTTACAAGAAATACAATCAACAATCATTTATAGCTCATAAATTGAAATGCTGTGTGGTTTGTGCAGTTACTGTTACTTAATTATTACTATGTAAAATGTTATTGTACGCTGTCGTTATTGTAACGACGGCGTAGAAGTATTATCAAAGCATCTTATTTGAGTTTTTTAAATTATTCCATTTTTTCCATCAGTTTTGCTTCTATATTCATCATCATCTTCCGGCACAACGTATTCTGCTGAAAATAGCGATGGGTGAAACTGTCAACATATTGTATTACAACTATTAGTTGAGTGTATTATGATTGCTACCAACAATTGAATTAGAACTGAAAGCTGTAATGGAGAGTCCCACGCGGACTGCTATTAATGTAATAGTCTATGACTCGGTACTCCCACTATCGTGTTCGGGGAACGACTACAGTTACCTGGCGACGTGTTCTACTCGCGATTATTTCACCTGTCACTGTAGACTGTAGTAGGTACCTAATCGACTGTTCGTTTTTTATATGCGAGACATAGGCAGCTATAAAATATCGTAAAGTTATTATTCGGTTTGACAGATTATATAAATAAATAAAATAAAAAAAGTTTTTATTCACGTAAACCTATTACAGGTATTTGTAAATAGTCAAAACATATTTGGCTTATTTTTGATTTAATTAATTAATTTTATTGTTTATTGCTACGTATAATAATAGTTTATATAACTTTAGCCTAAGCTGTCAGGTATGAAAGTACATTATTATTGTATTATCTTATATCTATGATTAAATCTAAGTTCTGTCCTTTGAGTATGTTATTATTTAGACGGACCATAAGTATCTCGACGAACGCGCTTTAGTGCTACCACCGGATCCAATACGCCCCAACTGAGAAGATCCGGCGAAACAAACTCAGTGGGGTTATTTTACTGCCGGTTTCAGCGCGGCCTCATCGAGACGATCCGGCGAAACATACTCAGATGCGCATGTCCAAGAAATTTAGGTCCAGTTACTTTTATTATTTAGTTGGCATTCACAATTTACCAATCGGTTGTCTTTATACGAATTTTATTTACATTTTCATTAAAAAACAGATTAACTAATTTATTTAAAGACAGAACTGTTTGTTGTGTAGTATTATTTTTATTATTACAGATATTATAAAAAGCTTTAGTATACATACTTACAAGGGTTGTATTCTAAGGGGCTTCGGTGTATTTTTTTTTTTTTAGAATATTGTGAGAATTTTGCTCTACTATTATTCTTGTAAACCGCTTGTGCTAAGCTAAAATGCTTGTGTTACGAGTGTGTTCACATTCGTAGTGCTATGGGTGTGGATCGAACCTATTGGGCTACGACCGTTCTTAAATAATAAACTCGGATTGGGGTAAACCTGTTAACCTCCACAACATTTTACAATAAAATAAAATTATATTTAAATATGAGTCGAATGCTAAAAAGTACAAAACTAAATAGTTTAGGGTGCTAAGAGCAAAACTATGTAAAGTACAGCTAGTAACAATGCAGTGAGCACGTGTCGCGACACGGCGGCGGCGCGGCGCTACACCGTGTCGACACGAGGGACACGCCGCATGCGGGCTACATACATACTACTTCATGCTAGTCACTTTTTACTTTGTATGAGGTTTTCGCGTTAGCAATTACCTTACTCATTTGTACTTATATATAAAGCTGAAGTGTTTGTTTGTTTGCTTGAACGCGCTTATCTCTGAAAATACTTGACCGTTTGGAAAAATTGGTGTTAGATAATCCATTTATCGCGGAAGGCTATACGCTATATTTTATTATGAGGTTCCCACGGGAGCGGAAGTTATGCAAAAAATAACTGTAACTCTCAACGAACAGTTCATTTAAAGCACTGACGCAACGATGAATAATGAAAATAAACGAACTTAACTTGTAGGTACACTACCCAACTGAGCACTACAGTAGTTCTTATATTTAGTACCTACATACTTATCTGAACGATTATATTGCTTTGAACATGGAATGGACCTATACTATTTTTCTTGTATCTTGAGTGGAAGGTATGTATAAAATTTTATTGAATTAAAACCATCCAATTCAACAGCTTATAAGCCCAACCTTATATATAAATTAATAATAATATTTTAAAAACAAACTGCCACCAACACCAATCGAACCATCCACAGTGTAATTTTAATTATAACAGAAAATAGATGGCGCTGTTCTAGAAACCGATCACAATGACAAAATAATATTCGAATCCGCGATTTATTAATAATTATTACTACGCAATTTATATTTGACAAGGGATCAAATGCCGCTATGCTACGGAGGTTCCGCAGCGTAGCGCCACCAACCCGTCTGCCAAGCGTGGTGACTATGGCAAATACCCTTACCTTACCCTTCAGCAGTGAACGTTATCGGGCTGATGATGATGATGAATTTATATTGAATTTACATTAAATACGATGATGATAGCTATTGTAATGACTGTCGTATACCGAGGAACTGATACAAGCTTTTACCTATGTATATGTCGCAGGGAAATGAGGATATCAGGGATTTCACGAACTCCCTAGGGATATCACGATATCCCGGTTGATTTCGAATATTCTTGTTTATTACGTCTTCTTAATAAAAGTATCTAGTGATTTGACAAAATACTAATATAAAGTCAGGGATATGTTATTTCACTAAACTAAATGTAGTGAAATAAAGGGGACCCTTTTTTTCGTCTATTTCTTTTTGTCATAATATAAGTTTGGCATAACGTTTTCGCATAACTTTTATTTGCGTAATAAAACTGCTGCATAATAATACTTTGGCATAATGCAAAGGTTAGCATAACTATCATTTAGTCTTATATGTTTGGGCTTAAGTTGGATTTGCATAAATTTTAAAGGCATAATATTTATTCGTCTAATAGTCATAACAAATGACAATCGTTTAAGTTAGATTAGAACTGCGGCCATACAACGGCCAGAACCGACTATTTGAACCGACAGAACTGACATTTTACTAGATTTAGTTTAGTGAAACGACATATCACTGGCAATAAATTGGTGTTTTGTCATATCACTAAATACTTTTAGTAAGAAGATGTAATAAACAAGAATATTCGACATCCACCGGGATTTCGTGAAATTCCTGATATCCCCATTTGCCTGCGACATATACAAAAATGAACATTTGCTATCCAACCGGACAGCGAGTGTGTTAACGAAGGCTATGACCCTTTGGAGAAGGTTACGTCCATTGTCCACCCGTATACCTTATAACGTCTAGGAAGTAACAAACAAAAACCATTCAAGTTAAACTGAAGATACTTTTAATAAACAAATCTTCAGGTAATCTTGTATCGATGCCACGACCGTTAATACTACAAGTTATCACAGCGACGCCATCTCACAAGTTACTTCAACATACACCTCACTGGAAGCCTTAACAGGCTATCTGAATATTGAGAGCGCGACTAATATTTCTGAAGATTTTACAGATGCAGTAAACGTGGTTCGTTGTGAGGATATACCTACACTTTGTACTTGTTATGCACATAATAAGTACATACTGATAATAATCAGTCCACCAAACTTAATAGTTTATTTTTTGATTAGATTTATTATTTTGTTCAAATCTAGGTATACTAATTCATAAGAACGCGACATCACTCAGGTAGTAGGTACAGTACGTCATTGTTTTATTAAGTTGACATCAACTTATAGATAGAACTTTAGATAATGTAAGTAGACATTAGTCAAATTTCTTGCTTATTTTATATGGAACGCTTGCTGGTATACGCTTGCTATATTCACTCGTAAAATCGGCCAGTACAGTGGCAAATCTAAATATTTAAAATTAAGATAGTATTACGTCATATCAATCATAAATGTACCTCGATGTCCCTCAGACAGTAAAGAAGCTTTAGAACTTGCAAGCTCACGTCGACTCGTAGATAATATCATCATTATGATGTTTGTGTCATGTTTTTAATTCTGTTTCAGTTATTTTGCATAAATAAATCACGACCGTTTTTCATTTTTTGCATTTTTGCATAATCATTTTATGCAAATTAACATAATTTCAGAGTGTACATGACATAGGTGTTTTACCCGGTTTCACCCGTTATCGTGGGGATTTAGTCGTTTCGGACTTTGAAATGGCTTTCACTAAAATTTACCAAGTTCCACATAAATTTGCAATCCCTATTATCCCTCTTAATAAGGATAGTTTCTAAATATGAAATAATAATCCCTAATTAATATTATTAAAGAGTATACCTATTCTGTGAGTTTGGAGTCGATAGCTTTAAAAAGGAAGGACTTTCCATACAAACTTACACCGCTTATTTCACCCCTTTGTAAGAGTTTTTTAGAATAATAAGTAACTATTTTAATTTTAATTTCTTTAAATTAGAAGTATTTTTAATAATTTGAGACCCCTACTATTAAAACTAAAAAAAAATCATACAAACATTAACACCCCTTTTTACCCCCTTAGGGATTGAATTTTGCAGTCCCGTCTTAGTGAGCACCTATCTTCTAAAAGGAATGCATAATTTGAGACTCCCAGCATTTGTAGTTTGTGAGAATTTGTGATGAGGGAGTGAGTGAATTAATGATATTCGCTTTTATATTATAGATTGTTGTTAAATATAAAAGTGTTTTCACTTAAAGCAAGCAACATGATCAGCGACTAATATTGGCTAACTTAAAAAAAACCCTGGGGAACAAGAGTGATGAGGACATAATCGAGCGAGACAGGTATATAGTGTTTAATAAACAGTAAAACTAAATTTCCAACTTTTAATGGAAAGTTATAAAAGCTTCTTTTTATGAACTCATTTTTTGAGAGTTGAATTTTGAAAGTAACTTTTATTTGCATTAAGGGCGGACAATTGACACTTTCCCCTCGCGCTGTACGATGGCGCTTTATTTTAATTGTAAGATACGTACGAGTATGTAATACTGTGCTCCAGTGTGTCGTTACGTGGTTTTATACTTGTATGTTAATCTTTGTTTTAAAACTGAGGTTGCCAAAGTGTGGAAAGTAAATGGAGGCC
Source organism: Nycteola revayana (assembly GCA_947037095.2). NCBI lineage: Eukaryota > Metazoa > Arthropoda > Insecta > Lepidoptera > Nolidae > Nycteola > Nycteola revayana. The sequence continues at coordinate 25,206,875 of OX344845.2, read as the reverse complement.
TTGAAACTTTCCCCTTGTGTGTGTTTCAGTTTTTGTACATATTTGAATGAAAAAGTTTGACAAACCTATTTTAATTATTTCTTTGCAAAATTGACACATCTTTATTTACTAAAATCAAATCTTTCTTATCTACATATAGTAGAAATAAGTCATTTTACGCACGGTTTTCTCACTCCTATGGTTACGACCAAGTAGCAGGATCAGGTAGGTACATTCGCCATACAATTCTTCATAGAAAACAACAATACCTACACATATACCGGCGTACCGTTGTCCTCGTGAAGTGATCTCATTGTGTCGGCATTTGTCATCCGACGAGCTTTGTTTCTCTCTAAGTAGCCAGTACTGTAAGTAATGAGTAAGTGGTTAACTCCTCCGCAGCGCCCGTGAGAAAGCTCACAACGAATACTAGGAACCAACGTGTAGCACACAACAATGACCGTCCACTATTGTTTTCCACTAAACAATTAGCACATAGATAATATAATCAGTTTTGTCAAAGAATGCCTCCGGCCAAGTATTTATTGAATAGTAGGACCTACCTACTATTTTTTGCGAAATTTATTGAATTACATTATTGCGAAAACTTCAAACGTTTGGATTTTCAAAGGATTTTTTTTTATGAGAATGGAAACATAATAAGGGCTGTTTTGGTAACTTTTTTAGTTTGTATGAAAGGGCGCAGACGGATTTGTTAACATACTTTGGCACTTGATGCGTAGTTCATTCTTTTGAGGAAGATACAGCTAGGAATGATAAGACACGATGCTGCGATCCCCTAAGACAAAATAACAACGCGGGTTGCAGCTTGTTAGCGTTTAAAACTAAAAATTATTGATTTTAATTATTATTCTGATGATTTTTTTTTACCTATTCTATAGGAATAGGTTAAATAAAAGTAGTAGTTGCTACAATACGTGTTACCTACATTCGCTCATCCATCACGCACCCTCTGAGGTAATTCGATGAAGAGCATAGGGGTGGACTTGTAGATAAAAGCACAAACAGCATATTGTATTGATCAGGGATTGATTGAGTTGATTGAGAAGCCCTGCCCCTGACCACTATAGTCCTGTGTTGTAACTGATTCCCTGGCATGTTTGTGTAGGTATAACACGTTGATCTTCTGGATTTTTCCATTTAAATACAGTGTTCTCTAGTGTTGATCATATAAATACTTAGATTAAATTAGTCTACATTTCTACATGAATGAGTAAAAATGACCTCGTGTACCACGGGTTGCCACCATGAAGCTATCTGTATCGGTAAGTGACATGCTGTTTGTATGAACATAATCAATCTACAAGTTCTCGTGAGGTTATATAAATATTTTTTCATTTTCATGGTCATGAGCCCGCATCACGTCCACTGCTGAACATGGGTCTCCTTAGAGGGGGCGATGCTTTGGTAATGACGCTTGGCAGGCAGATCGCAAACGTTACTGAATACTTGTAGACCTACAATTGTCATAGATGAAGTTGTAACAATTGGGACCAACGGGTTTATTTACCTGCTTTCCAAGACATGGAGGGTAGTCTCCGGGTCGGTCGAGGACCCGGAGACCAAGAAATCTTGGAGCTTACACAAAGATTTTCGGGAATTGAACCCATGACCTCCAAAATTTAAGACGAGCTATATACCGCTACGCCATGGATATTACCTACTTTTTTTTATTCGCCGGCACTACAAATTTTGAGATAACATTGATTACTTACAATTCATAGCTTTATTATAACTAATCATAATTGAATTTTTGGATATTACCTACTTAATTATTATAATACGTTATGTGTTCTTTGGAAAACGAAAAGTCCTACCTGAGCACACTGTTAGTTATAGGTACCCTAATGGGATGTGCGTTGCTGGGTTATCTTAATTTTTTCCCTGGATCTGCGGAAATACAATTTGTGTCTGGCTAAGATGAGCACTGCCACTGGTAGTTGATCTTCCTCGGCAGTTCCCCACTGCTGTCTCTTGCCAAGATTCTATCCTATCCTTGTGTCCATTTTATCAACGATGTTACATTTATAATCCCGTCGATTAGTGGTAGACGGAGGCGAGTTAAGGTTAATTTTCTGTTTAAGATAGTTTTCAGTGAATCAAAGATATTTGCATTTGACATGAGTCGAATACTGGTCCATAAACGTCCATAAATAAATAATATTGTTTAGAAGTTCTAAAGGCCTTTTCAGTACATATCTCATGTTTTTGGGTACTAATCACATACCTGGCGGCGCCTTATATTTAAGTCCCTCACTCACTCGGTCACTGCGAGGTGTCCCGCGGCCGCCGACGTGTTGTTGCCAGCACAGCGAGTAGTTGATGTCGTTGCCCAATTAACGTCCGCTTGTAACTTACCGATTAATTAGCCCGTCCAACGTAGGGGGCGAGGGGGCGAGCGGGGCGCGGGGGAGGAGGGGACACGATTGATAGGGCGCCGCGACCATAAACAAAACTCAGCACTAATTCCATTAGGGCCCAAAACTAACCCCTACATAAATCTGTAGCGGCCGAGCTTTTAAGCTCCGCCCCGTGTGACGTCACGCCAGTGTTCACGTGCTATATACACGGTGTGCAATTTATGGAAAAGCGCATTTCCTGAGGGCGGGGGGCGTGTCTGGGGGCGGGCGGGGTGCGGGCGGGGCGCGGGCGGGGCGCAGCGCGCTCGTCGCCGCAGTGGCCGCGCGCACCTCGGCCCGAGCACACGCGTCGACGTATCTCTCGTATGTTATCGGTGCATCAGTTCTGTCAGTGAGCAGCAGTAGCGATCGTGCCAGTGACCCAGTGATTACGTTGTGTCTCCACCTGTCCGACACCATCACTCCTCACGCTCAACAAGGACGTGGAACTCCGACTGACCCGGCGGTGCGGATTCCGTCGGCATCCAGTGAGTGTTAGCTTTAATCAGTTTGTCTTTCTTAAAATTCACAGGTAATTCAAAAGATTTTCAAGCAACACACAAACACTTCCATGGAAGAGTTAAGATTATTAATTCCTCCTCGCCGCTCAGTCTGTTTCTTCGCCTAATATAATATTAAGCATCATGTAGGTATGCTGAGCAACAACTTCTTGCGACTTCTTTGTGTAAGTCTACTTCTACCTCTAACGACGTCGCGTGCCGATTCAAATGTCGAAGCAATATTATGTGTTGAGACGAGCATACTTTCATAAAACATAATTTTGCTTGGAAAACTAAAAAAAAAACAAATGGAATTTTATTATTTCATCAAGGAGCTGCAAGCCTCTTTCTCGTATGCTTCTTGATGTTTAATGGAAAGACATCAATCATGTTGCCGGCGATATGACTTTTGACGAATTGACGATATCGGACGTAGAGTCACAAAGACATTGCGACAAGTTCTCACCTACAGTCATGACAATATATTTTTATTATTATATGGGACTTGGTGAGATATAGTTAACAGACACATACTTTATTCTAATTTTTAATTCAACGCCATTTCATCAATTTATTTTCTTTGATTGGAACATTCACAAAACAAATGAACCTTCTTACTGTATTAAAAAAACGGTGCCGGTGAAGGAGCAGTTCTTAAAAAGTTCACATGTCCGTCCGAAAAATATATCTACCTACTCGATTATCGTTTTGTATTTGGAACTTAAATCGTAATTTTTTAAAACATTACATTTTACAATTACCTTAAAACCTTGCTGTTGCGAGAAGCGCCCTTCATCAAAGCTATGTCTGAAGCTTTAGATAAAGTGTGCCTACATGTACAATCTTACAGTTTCGCTATTTGACACGTCTCTTAGTTTCATCTTATCTTACATAATTATTTAATCAGTAAGAGTTAATTTGATATCAAGATTTTTGACTAGAAGAGATTAGTATGTAGAGACATATATATATTACACTTACATTAGCATTTTGTTTATCTGTCAAAATATGAATGTTAGTCAGTTATCATAACTCAATGATATTGTTTGTAAAGGTTCGGGAACACATTAGAGTTACAAATATGATTAGAGTAACAATCATACTTGGAGGAACAAATAATATTGTTAAACAACGAACCATTCGCAGAGAACGAACATTTGAGCCAGACATTAGACAGGGTCGTTACACGAGTGACGTCACCAAACAACGTCGGCGGGCTAGTGATGTGCTCTGTAGTGATGTACATCGTTCAACTATCATTGTTATGTCATTGTTAGCGCTACAACGCGCCTTACTGCGCTGGACTTGCGAATCACTGCGCCCGCGCCGCCGCGTCCCTACTTACATTCAGATTAACTCGATATGAAAGATAAAATTAATTTTCTTATCACTCATTATGAAGCGCACATTATAAGTATACTTTGTTTTAAATAATTAAAAAATCAAAATGTAACGATTACTATGTTAATATTGAAAGGTCAACTGTAAGTGTCGCTATTTGAACTCATATAAAAATAAATATCGTGTGAACTAATTCCAAAATTTATATTTTAAATGAAATTGGATGAGATTACGTGTTTTGTTGCCTTGTTATTGCTTTTCTATAACCATCCGCTCATATTGATGGGAATCAAATGGGAATGATATGAAAAAATAATCAAGTATTCATATTTAATTAATCTCATTTAAATAACATCGAACAATAATGTATCAGCTAATTCCATAAACTGGTCGTTCGTAGACTTAATAGCATCGCAACAACTGACCATCGATTAATAGGTTTAACTTATGGATTGACGTATATTTATAATGATACATCTAAAAGCAATGTGGAACCCGCTGTCTCTACAAATCTAATTACTCTCTGATACTTTACTTATTCAATGACAAATTACTTTAAATTTTTAATGAATGCCTCTCTTCTTATTAATGTCTGTCGGCATTCATTCTATTCTCTATGTGATCTTACTATCCAATACAATTATGTTGAACAAACACTGGATTCGTATAAAAAAAAACAATGCATTTGTATACCATGAATGTTAGCTAATAAACAAGAGATCACGCGACGGTCGTGTCGCTGAGCAATGCTTACGGAATGAGTCGATGGAATATTGCGTGTGTTAGTTACCATAACAGTATAACGATTGACAGCCAATAAACTGTGTAATTAATTGGCTCGTTCGTAATAAAAACGAGTGCAATCAGTTAGGAGGTATTAACATGTGATAGACGTTATTGTGTGCGAACACTCTGTGGGAATGTCGCAGTTCGTCAGACGAACGACTCGAGCGCGGCAACTGTCGCTATGATTTACTGGCATTCGTTTTTATATCGTTCTGACATCATACTTAAGCTGTATTGTGTATTTTCCAATTATATTCTAGAAAGCAGAAGCCGATAGTAAATTCGTATGATAATTGAATAATTACTATTTTTTTTAATGTAAAAAATAATAATCATTTACTTAAGCAAGCAGGTAGTTTCATTGTGTCCATTTGCGTGGGTTTGTTAATATGATTACACGATGATCTTGTGAAGTTAGACTAACATGAATTTATTGAGGTACCTAATTCATATACAAAAAAGTAAAGTTCTAAAATAATCCCAGCACAGGTACTTACAAAAGGTACTTATGGCAGAATAATGTGATTAATAAGTAAGCTAATCTTGCAATGGAATATCGCAATTATAATTATTAGATTGATGTCCAAAAATGTGAGCTCGCTATAAATATATATATGCTTTTTTTGAAAGATCAGGTTTCCCGAAGAGACAATGTTAGTTGTAACATTTCGTTTAGGCCTAAATATTACAAAAGTAATATCTACTATCGAGTTTGATACAAATATTAAATTAGCAATACATATCGTTTAGTGAACAAAAACAGTATCTCAATGCACATTTTTTTACCTAGTGTCGTAATACACGTTATCAGTATAAGTCGCAATGCAAGGAGCACAAGGCAGGCGCCGGCGCACGGGCCAGGCCATTGTGTGCGCCGGCGCGTCCGCCCGTTGTGAGACATTCTCACTTTTGTTGCACCCAGCCTTATCTGATAGCCATCGCTTTGACAACACACTCATCACTCAACTATGCACAACAATACTACGAACAAGTGCATCACAAGAGATGTTCAGTTATAACATTGTCTTCAACAGCAGTCAACTGATTGTTTTTAAAGATCAACAAATTGACTCACATGTGTAAAATGTATGGTGTTCGTTTATATAATCGCTATCGGTAGACCTTTCTAAATTATTGACAAACTATTTAACTATTTTATTAATAAGACTATTGTCACTGCAGTAATATTGAATAAAAAAGCTTCCCGTCACAGGTGCTTCATTAGGCATATTAAAATTTGTAATCGGAACATTTTTTCGTAATCGTTTTTCCATTTAATACAAAACGAACAAAACTGAACCTTCTAATTTTTTTTAGAACGGCTCGAATCTGTTTTTATTTTCAAACTTATCACATTTTGAGTTTGAAATGAATTTAGCGTTTTCTTGAGAAATAGGTATTGTTGAGAAGTGGAATCATTGCTAGACTTGTTACAATTGAATTTGAAATTAATTATGTCTTTACATTTTTTTACAAAACATATACAGGGTTATTTGCAAAACACCGGTAACCTGTCAGGACTACGTTACTAACATCATAACCAACAACTTTTGTTCTATGACTTTTAAAAATTCATCAGATTTACACACAAAAATAAAAATATTTAAATTCAACGCTCTAAATGTTACGAAGTCTATGCGAAGCAAAAGAAAGCGATAGTACCGACAATAGCGAGGGAGCAGGGAATACAGAGTTGAAATGTGTTAGATAGGACAACGAAATATTGAAGGTTTGTTTTTGGTAAATGTATTATGTTTTGTAAAAAGTCGTAGAACAAAAGTTGTTGTTTATGATGCTAGTAATATAGTCCTGAGAGGTTACCGGTGTTTTACAAATAACCCTGTATAATTAAATCTACGCTTAATATATAAAGCTGAAGAGTTTGTTTGTTTGCTTGAACGCGCTACACTCAGAAACTACTGATCCCATTTGAAAAATTATTTCAGTGTTAGATAGTCTACTTATCGAGAAAGGATATAGGTTACATTTAGTTATGAAGTTCCCGAGAGAACGGGAAGCTAGTCTTATGATACAATTAAGATCTAAAGCTCTGGTACCTAGCCAGCGTCGGTGACGTGTCGCTCGTGGCTTCCTACCTGCAACCCTTCAGTCGCCCTGAGCAATAAACGTGGCGCCACGCTCAGGTATTTGCACTTCGACTGTCCGGACAAATTTACGATGTCCGTCCGCTAGTTCCGGCCGGACGGACGCCGCGTGACGCCGACCCACTCGCTGATCTGTGCTCATCACAAATAACGTGTCGTGACGTCATGTGACAACTATTTGACATTTTTTTGTCGTCACTAAAACACTTATTGGTTTTTTGCTCTTGCCACGTTATCCGAAGTCAAAACTTCGAAACTATTGCTTTTCTGGGCGTCTGTTTATCGTGAATAATGTGAATTTTACAGAAGTGTATATTACGTATTTTGTTGTTGAAAGAGGATTAATAAATGGCGTTATGTCAGATGTACAAATATAAGTAATAAACACTTGGTATGGTGGCGTACGTTTTGTTGCTGTAACACGTACGTTCTTGTGTGACATAGAACAATCTATATACGTATGTTCTTTTTATTATCAGAACCACACAAACAAGGTTAATATGTATTTATAAAGTAAGTGAAGTTATCGCTTAAGTTTGTCACGTGACATACATACAGTAATGACCAAATTAAGGTTAATTTGCCCATCAAGTTGGAGCTCTATATAATAACGTGTCAAACTGTTTTGACAATAGAAAACGAATGATATCTTCTGACGGAGCACATGCCAATCAACGCACCTGACACGACGACGAGCCCTTTTTTCCATCTGTTCTAAATAGCAATCATTAAGTAGTCCCGGCGTCGTATATTATCGACACAATAATAAATATATCATTTCTATTTCTGTGGCTACAATTTTTTCCACATTCAATTAGGCGTTTTTTCAGCGCGGATGTGTGACAAAGGGGCGGCGGGTCCATTAGGCGCATTACAGCGATGCTATCGTGACAGCGGTCATCATGATATGTTTGTTTGTGTGGGCGGAGAGGGTGACGCCGGGGGGAGGGGGGATGGGGCGCCACCGACACTGATATGTCACCAACAACCATTAGCGTTTTTGCTTCGAGAGGATTAAGGGAAGAAAAAACCTAGTGTGGAACGTTTCGCACTTAGCTCCGACTCCCGCGCGGACACTCGTCGTCATCATTTATAATCACGCGATTGATTAATTGATTTTTAAGTTCAAGAGCTCATTAACACATAACTCAAAAAAAAGGGCAATTAATAACAAAACGCAAGCTGTCAGTGAGACGTTAACGAATAAACGTAACATATAACATTTATACGTACAGCGTGGTTACTTGTACGGGTCCTTCAAAATGCTTCGGTAAATAAGAGCTTCCTCAAAATATATGTTAAGTATTTGAAGCAATGGATGCACCTTGTACTTTAACGTAACGTAGGCACCATCTGAGAGAGGAAATATATGTTATACATTTGTGTGGTGCCATATTATTAACATATAAACACGGTTCCGAGCGGCCGCGGAATATTTGTAGCTCAAATACCTATGCAAGGAACATTCAGGTTGTTATTTAGTCGTAAAGTGCTATGAATACGTCGCAGTGCCCTCGAGTGCCCACTGCTGGGCGGACCGGCTTCGCCGCTACTCCCCAAGCCTTCAATTATTATCTACATAATACACGGTATTTGTTATTACTGTATATTTTTGCAATACAATATAACCTTTAGCGGTTAAAGTATGGTTTACCTGTGAGATAACAATATTGAAGTAAAAACTCATAGGTATTATTAATACTATATTATGAGCAAGTCTGCAATATTCCGTGAGGGGTGTGAGACCGAAACAATATGTCCTTCGAATAGTATCGACTATGAATATTTTATGCAACGACATATTCAAATGTAATGAGACGAGGACAAGCAACAATACCGATCGTAAAACTCTAATGATTGTACCGTCCTGTTACTAATAATACTCGTGTACACTCTCAACATTTGTGAACATCTTACAAGTAGGCTTCAGTTTGAAGGTTACTCGCGTTAGCTCTGAGGATATAATGAACGTCGGCTGTCTAATTATTATGTTTGGAACTTAATTTTAAAATACATCATAGAGAGCGACGACAGCCGGCTCAATGCGTTTTAATTGCCGCATCTGTGCGGTACTCAGTCGACAGTACGAATATAAACACTTTTTTTTAAGTAACGGTTACAACCATGGTGACTCCAGACAACGTCTACTTGACGTCTCCCAATTTGAATAGTAATATTTTAACCTGATGGCTTTTAAATATGATATAATAAACCACAAAGTTTCGTAGAACTTTATTATCAATTAAAACGTAGATAAAAAACTAAGATAACATTATATATGTAGCTTAGAGAACAATAAGCGTAATACATTGTTATCACGTACTCATTGTTTTAATACTGGCTCTTTATTTTAGGAGTAGTCTCAAGTATCAAGACTTCTCGATCACTTTACATATTATAGTAAAAAAAGCGTGGCGCCTGGCATTAGGAGCCAAGTTATTTATAGGAGGATTAATAGGGTGGCCTTCTGTCCTGCTCACACTCAAAACATTCGCCTATTTTTGTCGCGCACAATTAGCCGCCCCGCCCGTGTTTTCACGTCTGGAGGTCTCTCGTGGTACAATGGCAAGTGCAAAGTGAGTCGTATTTCGTTGTGTTAAGGGCGTGTTCAGCGCATCGCAGACACAATAGCTCAGCGGGATGTGTCCGGCGTTGCGCAAGTTGGCTCGTGCGCGGAGCATTGTGACGTCACAACAACACAGTTTTTTTGCGAACAGTCTGAGTGTTGATGTCCCTCGTCGACAGACGCGCCTCGTACACCTCACAGTTTGTTAACAAGGACACGGGGCAGGTAAGTGGAGGACACTCGTGTACAACCACTAAGACTAATTAGTGCACACCGTTCGTTACAAAGAAATTCATTTAAAAATATTTGCATTAAAATAATAACACATTATCGGGGTGCACGCAGGTACTCGTACATCAGTCTAGACGTTTTATGAGGGGTTGTACGTTATTGTATATTATATTTAAATTTGGGAAAGAGAGTATTTAGAAAAAGTAAATAAATTCTGTAACATCAGACAGCTAGATGATATTGTTTGGTCGATCCAGCAACTTTGTTAAACAGACACCTATCCTTAGCCATAATTAATTCATAAGCGGTTAAAAATCAGTTTGCCGTTACTCTGCTCAAAATACTAGATATGAAATATTAAAATAATCGCAGTGCCCTTCGAGAAGTGTTCATATTTAATGCAGTGAAACTAAGTTATCGCTTCATGAATAATTTAAAGAATTCACATTCCTAATATCCATTCCCACGGTACTGGAATATTTCTAGGTAACACGAACAAGAGACTAGCCCAGGATTAGTACTGAGAACTTTGCAAACAAAAGGAGTTACTACGTTAATCCTCTTAACAGAAAACATTGAGTTTCTCAAAATCTGTGCTGTTCAATAACCAGCTTTCAACGACAAGTGCCCACTTCTGGAAACCGTGGAATACTCAGTATGTAGACCGTGGGAACGACTAAGTACTTACTGACTGTTACTGGGTACAAGAATATATATAATCGTATATAAAATCATTGCTATATACATTTCTGTACATTTTATTACAAATATATTCAAGATATGGTAATGGTAGTTTACAGTTTCGTTCTCATTAATATAAAAATAACATATGTATTGGAAGGTGCCAATTATTTTTCGCGGTTTTATTATCTTTATACAAGTACATAATTATTTTTATGAATATATTGGGCAGATATCAAGTGACATTATATTTTTAAAACTCAAAATCACAGTTAGCTGTCGCATAAGCTGGAAAATATAATATAAAATGACAGAGATTTGTAATCAACAGCGTGTCCATTCTTACTGTAATATTTTTTAAGGAATAAATCGGCATACGCAATTGTATCTGAATAAAACAGGGAAATAATACAATTGTTTTAGTAGATATTAGCACCATTGCTATGTAATACTAAAGTGATGCAGTAATGATGTCTGTCTGTACCTATCAGTACCGATTTGTCGCCTCATACACAGAGTGTGGTGCGCGCGGCGCGCGTTGATGTCTTTAGTAGGGACGCGACGAGATGGAGGGCATGCTTCTATTTCATTATAATATTTATAATTAATAAACCGTTTAGTCATAATGATAGAATTTAAAATATTTAAAAAAATGTTTCACCATCAGAAAGCTACGTTGCCCAAGACTAACATAGACCATATTTAACGAGGCAGTAGTAAAGCTGGTACATACGTACAAACACCATTGAAGCCAAATTGTGTAGCAAAGCTTATTATAAAATTTGTAAGTAACAAATATGCTTGGAATTAAATCGCTTGAATTTCAATGTGATAGCAAGAATGTTATAATTATGTTTAAAGTATTGCGAAATGAATTGATTCAGCATTTAGATATTTACATACATTTGTACTTGTTAGAATTACAATGTCAAAAAAAACTAAACGTGAAATATTATTATTTTTAAAAAACAACTGTTCTACTGATTCTTTGCAGTGTTGCTGTGGTCACGTCACGCACTGCACGGCAAGGAGAAATGATATTTCCAAATAAATCTTTATGGAATGAATGTATTTAATAATTCAGTGCCCACAGAAATGAGAATAACAAATGAAATAGATTACCCATTAGCAATAGGATAGTTCTGTTTACGATCAATATTAGCCATTCAGTTGTCAGTGAGTGATGTATGCGATGCGGCAGATAACTGCGCATGCGCATCATCTACCGATGTAGATTAGGATTCAATTGTATCAATTATATTCGATTCATTTCATATCGATAATCACAATTGATTCAAACTACATATTTTACAGTCAATTATCGAAACTAAAGTTCATTGACCAAATACTCCTAATTATTAATTTCGTAGCTTTTTAAATTGTGCGTTGTTTAAACTTAGCGTAGTTTCCGCTCTGTAGTCTACATAAACAATTTGAGAAATATATATTGGTTTAAAATGTATTTAAAGGTACTCTTATAGTACGATTTTATTCTAATTTATTCATAAAAAAATAGAACCAACTACTATCATTGCCTATTACAATAGAATGTTATTAACTGTTATCTTATGTTATATAACAACATGCGTATGCTTAATCAAATAATGCTGCATCTCATGTCCAATATCGCTTCTCCCATCACAACAAATCCTAGCGTTCTTCAAACAACCGTCTCCTTCACTGTCCTCCACACCGTTCCAACTTCATTCATTCCTCTTTCTTTGTAAAGTCCATACATCTCTGGAATGCACTACCTCTTGAAGTCAGGAAGGCCAAGAATCGGTTTACTTTTAAAAATAAAGTCCGTGAGCTTATCAGAACTAAGTTAGCAGAGTCATTGCAGCGGTAGAATATCATATTCATATATATATTTAGATATATTATTTATGTATAAGTATATGAATGTATAGTATCCCATATTAAATGATATAGGTTTATAATATTGTATTGTCTCCATGTATGTAAAATATTTTAAGTATGTTAATTACATAGTACCTTGACTACGAGTGCTTACAACTTCAGTGCACCTACCGCTTTGTCTCTGCACCACCCAATAGTTGACTGGGAGAGAATGCCTCTGGCATTAAGTCCGCCTATGTACAGTTATGTGCTGAAGATTTAAATAAATAATATAGGTACTTATTTAAAACATTACAGTATATGCGATGGGGTGGTTTCGGGCTTAGAATATACCACCCCATTTCTTTTCATGAGGGTCGTAAGAGCCAACCAAGGATGTGGGCTAGGGATTCTGGCCAGGATGGACGAGAAGCAGCATCTGTCACCTCGCGTACTACTCACTATCTTATGTTAACACCCTTCAAGTCCCCAGGCTTTCCGAGCTGGATTAAGAGGAGGCCCATGTTCAGCGATGGACGTAAATAGGCTGATGATGATGATATTACAAGCGGTGCTTAATATATTCATAATAGTCAAAAAGTAAAGTATTCTGTTGTCAGATTAATTTGTCGATTTATACAAAGTACAAGCGGATGTCGGGCGCTATTCGCATATAAAATACTATTTATATAGATCATGTGATCCTTCACCCGCGCAGGCGCAACACGTGGCCTAACAGAATCATTTTATACTTTATATCTATCTACCGTCCTGCGAACAACACGACAGATATCAATAAGAATATGAAATTGATCCGCGATTCTAATTATTTAATGTAATACGTTTCTATTTTTTTATGTAAAAGACTATGGTAATATAATAAATATGATAAAGCGAAACTGCCTACCCACAAGGCAATTTTGCTGGAACTAATAAAGTTGTTAAAATTTATATAATCTTATGGTAATATATAAAGCTGAAGAGTTTGTTTGTTTGAACGCGCAGGAACTACTGGTCCGATAGCCCATTTGTCGAGGAAGCCTAGTCTGATTAATATTGCCAATATCTTTAATGATTATTTTACTGACATCGCAAAGTGTTAGCACCAATGTTACAAACCCAACATAAATATATATGCCAACCTAACTCTATGTTTATTTCACCTACTTTGCCGGTAGAAACATAATATATAACACTATCTCTTAGAAGTACCAACATTGTAGGCTATGACGATATTTGTACTAACATAATTAAACACGTTGTCGATATAATAGCACCAGGCCTATGCCATATCACAAATGTATGCCTAGAGCAAGGCATATTTCCAGAGCGTCTTATAATAACAACTGTTATTCCACTACATAAAAAGGTGTCAAAAAGTGCATAATAACTATCGTCCTATTGCCCTTATACCAATATTTGCTAAAGTTGTTGAGAAAGTTATTTATAATAAATTAAACGATTACTTCGAAACTAATTAAATTTTAAAAAGAGCTTATACCGCCGTAGGCTTCCATATAAGTTGTATTGTAGACATGCGCAAAATAAATCTTTTAAAGGAACTCTTTTTGATAAGAAGATTTAAATAACTCTTTTAAATCTTTAAATCCCAAATTACTCCCATCTTCTAAATAGCTCACTCACTCACCTAATCTTTCAATCAGTGTTTCAGCGGGTGAATTGAATAATCATTCCCTTGCATTTTGATGAGCTAGTCAATCAATATTTTTTTTCGAGAAGACATTTTAAAGATTGATGGTCTTCATACCTAATCTAGTAAATAATTATTTATTTACAAGTTCAATCACTTTATTTAATAAGTAGGTATGTTAATTGCCATGCTAGCATAGTTTTCAATTACCCTACACTTTATTTACATAAGTATTTACAAAATATCCGTTTAAACTCCTACTAAGTCCATATTTCTTAGATAGATTTATCAACAAAGTTAAGCAAATTCATTAAAAGTTAATCAAAGCCAAAAACAATGAAATAATTATAAGAATAGCTGAACAGTAATTTGTACACAATGTACACGACGTACGAGTGTTAGTATGTTTAAAAAAAATGTAAACAAAATCAACGAAATTATAAGCGATCATAAGTTCACATTAGATTTAACACTTTGTGACAAAGATGGAAGAAATAGTTTTGTTCGTACATGCGAGATTCAATGAAAATTCCAGGGATCATTGTATACACAGACTTTGAACATACAAATCATTCTCCGTCTCGTTTTGTGTCGCCTAATCCTGCAATAGTCATTTCACTCTAGTCACTCTACATCTTTTCATGTTCAATCAATCTGAAATAAACCTAAGAGTTAAAGATTTAAAGATATATTGAGAAAAAATGTATTGGTTTGTTTGACATGGTCCACCATAAAACTTTGCTCTATAAGCTTGAAAGATATGACATTAGAGGAAATGTTAATAGGCTGATTGAATCGCATCTGAGCCAAAGAAAGCAAATTACTTAAGTACGTAGAATAAGCCCCTGCACTAATGATGAGACTAGTTATACATCAAGAGACACGTCAGTTCATCATGGTGTCAAGGCACACAGTCTTAGGATTATCTATATTAATGACATGCCTAACACAACGCACCACTTTTTTAAAATGTATGTCGACGATAGTTCAGTTTTATTGACCCATGACAAAAAAACTAATAACAGCAATATACAACTTGACATTAATAATACTTTGACGTCGTTAGTACATTGGCAGGAATTAAACAAATTAATATAACAAAAACACATTTGGTTAACTTAAAGCAACGAAACAATGACCCACTGGATATTAATATACGAGTATGTTATGCAGGTGAAACTGTTGCAGAAACTCACACAACATTTTTTTAAGGACTAATTTTGGATAACAGACTCACTTGGACATTAAATATAAGTCATATAGTACAGAAATTAAACCAAATATCATATGCTCTTTATAAACTAAGACAGGTTTCTAGCGTCAAATCAGTTTTGACTGCCTATCATGGATACGTTGCCTCAATCCTCAGATATGGTGTTATGTTCTGGGGTAACGCCACTGACAAGCAGGATGTTTTTATAGCGCAAAAAATATGTCTCAGATTAATGTTTGGAATAAAGCCAGAAGACTCATGTAAGTCCTATTTTCGCAGCAACAATATTCTTACAATTCCTTCCATATACATTAGAGAAGTATCCAATTTCGTCAAAAATAATCCCGATTCTTTTAATAAGAATCCCGAAGGAAGTGGCCGTGAAGGTACATTAAAAAGAATTAATGTAAATGTAAAACTCGACTCTTAGGAATAAGTGTGTTTTGTATGGCACCTATCATTTTTAATAAAATTCCAAATACCATAAGAAACCTAAACCACAAACAGTTTAAAACTGCACTCAATGGCTTTTTTGTTTAAAATAAGCACACTATGACTGTACAGGATACGAGCAGGAGGAGGGAATTCAACAGTAAAAGACGCGTAAAAACACTATCACGATATTGTATTCAGCAAATTCACAACTTCATCATCATAAAAAAGTATATCTCTTTTTTCTAGTAACAAATGACAGACTTATCCAATTTAGATTTCAAGAAGAATAAAAAACTATATGCAAAAGGCCGGTACAAAATTATAAGTTATATAAAAGAGGTTGGTCGGTCCGCAACAATGACCTAAATGTAAATGATAAACATCTTTAACGATAAAACTTAAGAATTTTGATTTATGTACTTTAATTAATTAATTTATTTAACATTTCACGACTGTCATGGACATCTCATTTTATTTTTTTATATTGTAATGAATCTGTTAAACTATGTTCATACGCCTAAAGGCAAGACATGGCGCACCTCGATATCATTGTAACGACTGTACCTGTATCCACCCATGTTTATGGACAATAAATGAATTATGAATGAATTATTTATGTAGTTAGCCCCGAGGTTTGCAAGTTCACCGGGCATAAAGGCGAGCAAAGCTCCTGCCTTAATTAAATGCAGTAACACAGTTAAGTTTCATTTATATTACGATTCGAATGTCCCCAAAAGTTGAATTTCGACGACTAAAGGAACAGATTTTCGTCTTCGCCAACACGTGACGTGTTCAACTGCCACACATCTATATATGTTTGTAGCGGATAAGCAACATATAGATAGTAATAATCGATACACAGATAACAGATAAGATACTCGGTATCAGTTAGTCAGAGGATAATTATACTAATCAAGTTCTTTTTAGCACGTTGTGTGTTTCCGACGACGACGTTTGGTACCTACTACTTCACTTTGTCGATGTAAACTTAACATGCAAATATATAACGTGATAAGATATAGACTTTTAATACCGTTTAAAATAAGTCATATTTTATATTATAAACCGTCATCATCATCATCAACAGCCCGTTCACGTCCACTGCTGAACATGGGCCTCCTCTTAACAGACCTTAGCAAGCCAGGATCGTTGAGGGATATTGCCATAATCACCACGCTTGGCAGACGGATTGGTGATCGCAGTAAGATGTAAACCTTGAGCTAATAGATGCTGATGCCCATCTATCAGCCATATGTCACTTAGTCGCCTTTTACGATAAACCGTGATTTTTATTAAATCGTTACTAATATTATAAACGCGAAAGTTTGTGAGTGTGGATGGATGGATGTTTGTTACTCTTTCAAACAAAAACTACTTAATGGATTTAGCTGAAACTTTGCACGGGGATAGTTAATAAGCTCAATTAACATATAGGCTACAAGAAATGACGCACCGACCCAACGGAGCAGAGTAACGCGGGCAAAACCGCGGGGCGCAGATAGTATTCACTAAAAAACAATATGATAACTTTAATTGAACATGGCATAAGTGCTACAAGGTTCAGTTCTCGTGTTCCACTAGCAGCGTTCTGACACCCATGGAAACCCGTCGGGTTTTCTTCGCAAACTCTATTTTATTATAGTTTTACAAGCCATTTCAAATTCCTTAGACGAAGGGTTCAAAAAGTGCAGAATCTAATAAGTGAAACAAAAACTTTTTACGTAAGTAGCGCGGACGGAGTAGTATGAAGTTTCGCACACTATAGTTTATATAGAGAAGGAGTGCAGAATGCTAATATTTTTTTTAAATAATGGTTGAAATTCGACCACTTGGCGACCACTAGTTGAAATTAATCGTACACAAAATAGGTACTCTGCGGTATTCATTCTTAAGCGTAACCCTTGACCGAAAGATGAACTTCAGAGCGCAAGTGAAAACCGTTCTTGCACGGGCTTCACTTACGCACAGTTAACTACATTGTCTACTTAATTCAACCATCAAATTATTGCTTGATAATAGTGTGGTTTAAATATATACCGCGTGTATATGATCGACCATTAAGTACACGAACACCGTATTTTTTACTCTGTCTGCCTCTTGTATTTTGTGCCGCTTACAAGCTGTTCAAAGTAGATTCACTCGACGCCGCGACGTATCACCGGAACACCGCGGTTCATTTGTCATCAATACCTACATTCTGACGTCCAACTCAACTCTTTTGTCTTCCATCAATCAGAGAATAAAAGAAACGTCGGCACGCTTCTTCGAATCTGCGGCAACACCCAAACATTTTGGTTGTTGCAGCATCCGACGACAGGCCTGCGCACATAACATCGTCAGTAACGACGGGCTCGAGGCGATGAGATAACAATTTAGTAACTGGCAGTACTAAGACTGCGAGAAACCAATGTACAGAGAACACTCAATCCGATCCGCTGGAGACAAGTGAGCCCGCTAACGTGACGCACAGGGGGTGCGTCTCGTTAGCTTACAATGACCCCTAAATCGAGCCTGCCCTAGATTCGCAGGAGGACGCTTTAATGCTAGTTGATAAGGCTGCAACTCAGTTTACTTTTGTGCCCGGTAATGTAGTAAAATACTCTGACAGTACGGTCGATAAAAATATAAAGGTTTCTTAAATTAAATATTTATACTTGTATGCTTCGAAAAAAAAATACTTAGTGACTATCGTTAGGAGCGCTCGGACACTTGGAGCGTGCTACGGCGTAGTACGTGCTACGAGCGGTACAGATCAACGTCGCTTTTCAGTTTTACGAGAAAATGGGCCAACATTATACTTAGTATAGTTATTACTATAATGTTGTCTCATTTCTCTTGGTGGAAGTGTTTTAAACCTTGGAGGTCGATAAAGAAGAGTTGAGGCAAAGGAAATCTTTGTGGTAAAGTTTCTTACCGGGTCTAGCAGCAGCGTGTTCCTTAGTATTACAACATGATTAAAATTACAGGCACCAACCCGCCTACCATATGCCTTCAAGAAGAGGCCCATGATCAGCAGGGAACCTAATAGGACTGATGATGATGATGATGAAATTTGAAACACTAATAGGACCGATCGTTTGTATTTGTTGCCTTCTAACTGTTTGGACATTACTTGTATTAAAACTTTCTAAAATATTTTATAAATACTTGGAGTGGGGACGTCGAGTATAAAAGATCGTTAATATTTTAAATTCTGCTTAAAAATGTAATCAAAATTATGATGATGTGAACGGCTTTAGCTTCGCACAATACTATAACTAAGGCAGCACTTAGGTGGAGTGTAGTGGAGGACGAGCACTTAGGTGGAACACAGTCGCGTTCACAAGTGTTTGTGTCGTGTGTCGGTACGGTCGCGCACATAATCATCATCATTAACCTTTTTAACAAAAGAAGTGACATACACACAATAAACACTAGATATAAGCATAAACTTTGCGCCGAATACCATCGCCTACAAAAAGTACACTCATCTTTTGTGGGATTAGGAGTCCGTATCTATAACAGAATACCTGTACACCTACAAGAGTTACCTTATGATAGAGTCAAGTCAACTGTTAAGAGGATTCTAATAAAAAGGGCTTATTATTCAGTAAACGACAATAACGCTTGGTTGATCAGTAAAACACAGACAACATTGTAAACTCAGTTATTGAAACAGTTTAAACATTGTTCAACTAAAGGTTTAATATTAATAGACTTGTAGATATCCCCACTTTAGTTCGTCATGCTCCCATTGTTTGTCATTGCTTGCGGTGGCGGTGTGGGGCGGGTCGCCACCTTCCCTCTAATATGGCGAGGGAGGCGATGGCTGCGTCACACGTCATACTCGTGAACGGGTGCTGCTTGTGGTGACTGGTCGGCTGTTGTCGGGGATATGTTATGTTAATTTTTATTTTATATTTTGTTAATTCTTTCTTGTTATTGTTTATAATTATTATTATAGGTATATCCTTTGGTTGAACTTGTGTAAATTGTCATATTGTAAATGTGTGTGAATGCATCCGCCATAAGGCTTCTTTGTAGGAGATTGTCTGTGCCTGAGTAAACTTTAATATCTACATTACGTATTAATATTATTTTTTTCTTGTCTTATTGAACACCTGGTCGGTATAAATTGACCAGGTAATAAATGGTACTGTGCGTGCATTCGCTTACATCATATATACATTTTACAATATTACATGATTGTGATAAAAGACTGGACATAAAAAAAGAAACAGAGCAAACGAGACAAAAAAAATAATCTCGGAGTTTCTTTCTTCCTTTCTTCTCCGGATCGGTCACTTAGGTAGCTAGTGAAAGGTTGCAGGTTAGCTAGGGTAGGTTCCTCGACGGCATGGCCGAGGACCGCGTTGTTGCTTATTCCCCGAACTGTGATCTCGTGCCAGCGATCATCACCACTGTTGGTAAATCTACTCTTTACTCCAGTGGCACCCTGAGCGTTGGTCCTAACCCCTTAAGGGTGCCCTCAGGTGGATGTCGCTTAGACTTTGGCCGGATTCTTGGAAGTTAATTTTAATTTTAGACCTGTTACCTTTAAGGCTTCTTACTATACCTAATGTGTACATTTGTCATTTATCGCTCGACAGACGGACAGACTGATTAAAAATTCTGTAAGATCAAATAATTATAACAATGTTTTTAGCTACTTAAGTGATACTTTTGTTAGGTTTAGTCTGATACAGTGTAATTTTAACTTTGAATTATTTCATTATTTAACCACTTCACTAGTCGACTGACTACACATAAAATACCGATACCTACATTATAATCTCGGTACAGCATTGTGGTACTGTGTTTTGACACCCATACACATATTAAAATAATATTACTATATATGTTGTTAAAACAAAAAATAACATAATATACTAACAAGGTTAAGTATTTACACTAATATTATAAAGAGGAAAGTTAGTTTATTGGGATTTTTGTATGTTTGTTTCGAATACATTCAAAAACTACTGAGCGAATTTTGATAATTCTTTCACCATAAGAATGCTTCATTATCCTTGAGAATTATTATGACTATATTGTTTACTAGACATAATTGGGGATCTTTACTAATTTTTTTTAAAATTTTGCAGTTCCATTTGTCTTACTATGGTAGTTATGTTTATATAACTACTTTTTAAAAGAAGAGTTAACAAAAACCAGACCATACCTAAAATACCACCTCATTTATGTCTTCGTAATAATCGTTATCCAAATAAATTATATTTTATTTAAGATTGTTTCAGTACCTGTAGATTTGAGTTATTAAAATCGGTAATTACATTCAAAAGATATTACGAGTTTAAAAGTGTAAATTTAAATAAAATATTAGGTACTATAAGCCGTGATACTGCAACAGAATACTTTTTTCTGTAAGATTTTCGATTTCGGGTTGGATCATGGCTACAAGTTTTTCAAGACTATGATCAGTTTGAGCCAATCCATATAATAATATGTTAATCCCAAAATGTTTAAAATAAAAGTCCACCCGTTCGAAGCCGGGGCGGGCAGTCTTTAATATTTACGTAACGAGTTTTCTACAGGAACGGGATCTATGAGTGTGATCATTAGTATCTTATAGATGTGCATAAATGCATTTTCTAAATTACCTACTATCGCATATGAAATACGCATTTCTACTATAGCGGTAGTTAGAGACAAGGGAACGCCACGCAACCTGTCTCAAAATTGGGATACCTCTTTTGCTTCTTCCACAACCATCAGTCTCTTGATTATTATAATTTAATCCAAAAAATGTGATATGAAACAATATCTGTTATATCGAACCACTGTATATGGTATAGTAAAGAATGGCACTTGTGAAGCATTCTGCGTGTGCGCACACATGTGTGTGTGTGTGTACCTGTCGCAGAGCGAGCACTTAACATTCCGCGAGTGTTCCCGGCGCCTGCGCACTGCGCCTGCGCCGCGCCGCTACACTCACGCTAATATTCGGAACAACAGGTCGCGTTGTTCTTAACTAATGATGCTTCTGGGTTGTGTCTTCCGTTGAGTAACGCTGGGGGAGTAATTAGTGTTATATGGTTAATTATTTGTGGAAGCTAATAAAAGTAAATGCCACATTCAAACATTATTTCGAAAATGTCTGCCAGCGGTGATCGTTTAGAATTTATTCTGAACAGTTAACAAGTGTTCAGTTAGTAATTACTGCGTGAATAATTGTGCAAGATCTCAGTTACAGCTTAGTGCGTCACCCAGTTCTATTTCGAAAAGATTCAAAGATATCACTAGTTATTTAATATTTTTGTTATTATATTTTCGAAACGGGGTTCATTATGTTGATTCTCTTATATTATGACAGTTGTTTGAAATGTAAATGCGGATGTTATAGGGGCTGATGATGATTATGAGCTAATATAGAAACATCATGTCTCCAATAGGAATTTATCATCAAATAATGATCACTACCCAAGCGTTGTCTCCACAATATGAGATTCGCCGGCTACATTGTCTCATGCTAATATAATCAGATCAAATATATTTACATATTATTATCACTTTCACGAAATACACGCACAGATGTTGCTAAAATAAGCCACACTTACACTTATATATGCACCTACAGGTATAACATCTTTTTACCCAGCCCAGCTAACGTTAAAGTAATATTTTGTTTTTAAACGCAAGCTTGTAATTTTCGAAATGATTAACATCGAGCACCTCGTTCTGGCGCTCTCCTGCGCCAAGTGGCAGTTAAAATAAGGTTTTTAGAGGCGAAGGGACTCAAACAGATGATGGCTTTTATACGCGACATGCAAACTCGGTCCGAATCAATTCACTGGAGCCGAGATGACTCGAGTCACACTAAACCGTGTCTTAACTAAACTAGCTTTACACCAGAACTTCTCTGAGATATCTGCCTTCAGAAATGTACTTGTTACATCTACACTAATATTATAAAGAGGAAAAATTTGATAGTTTGTATCGAAAAGGCTCCGAAACTACTTAAGTGATTTGGAAAATTCTTTCACCTTTGGAAGCAACACTATCCTCGGATGGGAATATATTTACTAATGAAGTTCCCACGGGAACGCGAGGTACGCGGATATGACACAAAACAATATTGTTTTCGAATGTTTATCCCCTAGCAAATTTTTTGTTATGATAAATCAACCGCGCAAAAATAGCGCTCTAATATGCTTTATTTAGGTAATTCGTTTAGTTTTTCGAACGTAAATAGTTTTTGTTTTCAATATACTCTTCGATTACATGTAGAATTTGTATTAAAACCAACTATTTACTGAAGGAATAGATGAAGAAAATCCAGATAATATAGAGGTAGCAAAAATGGTTGTAGTGATGTCGTTGTCGCTGTCTGGAGTCATCGCGGAGTCAGCTCGGTGTGTAACTGTGACCGCAGCGTTACGTCAGCGGCGCCGCGCGCTCCGACCACACGACCATCTTACTCATACACCTACTTTATATTTTTGGCTTTCTGTTTATACTAAGTAATGTTTAGTGTAAACAGAAGAGAGGCAACTTATGCTTATTATTATTGAAGTTTACTTAAAGTTTTAGTATTTAACCACTTATAACTATAATCTTTGCCGTGGGGTTTCCGGCTCAGAATAGACCACCCCATGTCCTCCCATGGATGTCGTAAAAGGCGACTAAGGGACATATGGCTGATGGATGGGTAGCAGCATCTATCAGCTCAAGGTTGACATCTTACTGCGATCACCAATCCGTCTGCCAAGCGTGGTGATTATGGCAATATCCCTCTACGATCCTGGCTTGCCAAGGTCTGTTAAGAGGAGGCCCATGTTCAGCAGTGGACGTAAACGGGCTGTTGATGATGATTATGATGATGATGAACTATAATCTGAATCATATGAATATCAAAAATACATTCTGGCGCGGCTTTGCACCAGAATCTATAATCTTGTAATATATTTTCAAAATGGATTCATAATTCGGGATATTTAAAAAAGACTTGAGCTTTAGACATTGATAAAACTGATGAAGAAGGAAAAAATGAATTACAATCAAATCATGCTTTCAAATTTTAATTAGGATGATTTTCTAAGTACTTAGGTAATACAATTATGAGATTCTAGATGCTATGTCGAGGCCTAAAGGTCAACTCTCTTCCGTTGTTTTTCAATTTATTATAATTGATGTTGAAGGCTGATAGGTTTCTCCAGTCTGTCACTTAGGTAATTCGGCGGTTTTAATACCTTTTTAATATCCGTGTGTGTCGGGTCGCAGTGAGTCGCCCGGCCGAGGCACGACCGACACATTTGTACTACAAGTACATTAGCGTTATCGTCGTGTCCCATCGCCGCATCTCGGCTCCTAATTTAAGAGCAATATCAATTTCGAGTGTCGCCGGCGAGGGCCCGCGGGGGGCGGTGCGCGGGGGACGGGGCGGCAGGGGGGACCGGGCGCCGGCGCTAGCGGACTGGACACACCGGGAGATGGGAGCACTCCGTGTCACAAAAAATGTTTGGTGTGAAAGTGATACGCCAATGAGATGGGTAATTTCACCAGACAGATAAGTGGTACTAGACCTCGCGGATTAAGAGTTTTTGTAAAGAGTAAATGAATGGCGAACAAAAACAAAACTTTTTTTAAGGCAATAACTAAATTTAGTAGAGAGTATGTTTTATAAAAATAATAATTCAGTAATTATTATTTTAAGGCACTTAGCGTCAGTACGCTAAGTGCCTTTATGTAATTTTCCTTGCCCTTGATTTATAATTATTATACTAAAACATGAGAAAGTAGTTAAATTTATAAAACGCTTTATTTTTAAATGTAATTTATATGGTTCCACATCGCTTGTCTCTACAAAAAAAAACCCCTCACCTCTGTGTCAAGCATCGTAAACGTCATAGCGGAGTGAAATATAGTACCTTATTACTATTCGTCCTGCACGGTTCCCGGCGAAGCTCCAAGTGGCGTGGGAAGCTTTTTGACAAAATTCTATTTATTTAGCCTATGTATAATATAGCAAGTAGGTTCAGAAAATATATTTTCTTATAGCTAATATGAGTTGAGATGTGGTAGCAGTGTGTGAGGCAGCCCGAAGCGCGGTGTGTCGCGGCGCGGTGTATGGCGGCTCGGTGTGTCGCGCGCGGTGCCTCAGAAGCGCCGCCTCAAAAGCCTTTCCGTGTTGTTCCCCTCCCTCCCCGCGCGCCCCACTGCCCCGCTCCCCTCCGGCGCCCTGCACTTCCGACGCAATTAAACCGCCGATAAATTTCCAAAGTTAATCAAATCACAGAGTTGAGTAATGCAGCCCTCTAACTGTGACCCGCGGCTTAATGCGCGCTCCGGAGTGCATTAGTAGTCGACATCGCTTGGGTTATGAGGAATCTGATCAACTAAAACACTTCAGTTGTGCACTCCAATATTTCTTTTTTTTATATGACCGCTCAAGTTGCTTGAAAATAGGTACAAATGGAACTTTTTACCATTCAGTGGTTTATTGAAATGCATTCCAAAATAGTAGTAGCCGTAGGTAAAATATCACAAGATCTTGACGTGATAAAACCATTGTTCAAAAATAATAATAAATTAATTGAAGTGCATAGTTATTTCCTGTTAAATCGCAAGTACAAGTGAAGTAAGAGATAGAAATGATTCACTTCTTGTGGACGTGACTTCGTAAGTAAACAATTACGGGGAAATTGTGTTGATAATTAATTTCTGATTAATTACTTATTACTTGATCTTTTTCTTGTGGCGAAGTGTATTATTTCCTGCTACCTCAACCTATCTGTTAGTTTATATGTTGTCAATATCCGTTACACCTAAAACTTTTAACTATAAGATCAAGTACCTGGACAATAATGTAGGTTTAGTGTATCGTTAAATATTTTTAGTGCATCGTAGTAATCTGGTTAAGATCTGCGTGGAGCACAATAGTGTCAAATATTACAGTGTTTTTTTTTGCGGATCATCATAGTTCCTTATGCCTTCTTTCAGATATAGCTCTCATTACATAGTGTCGGTACAATAGTTAACTAACCAAAGTGAAATTTTTATTTACATTATTATTTTCTGACGACACAATACTGTGCCAAAATATTGTATCTGTGGCACTTCAAATCCACAAGATACAGACAAATCGTTTTCTACGAAAGTTCTACAAAAAAAACAATTTCTGCAGAGGTAAACTAATCTATGTGATTTTTTAAATTAATACCCACCTCCTCAACAATTCGACATTGGCAGATTGGCGAGTTGATTTATGACCCGACGATATAGTGATAATGAAATTATCCAATGGTTCCTATGGGTTCTATAATTTATTTTTTCTTTGCAGTATCCTTAAATACTAAACATTTACCTAATTACCTACTAAAAATGTTTAAAAACAAAATCAATCACTTCTTTCAAGTACATGATACCAAAGTTTTACTACAATATGTCATATAGAAGTGAAATTAAATTATAAAAATATGTTTAAACCATAGTTAAAAGAATGATTGAAATTGATGCCCGGAACGGAGTACCTACGGAATTGATTTATAGTATTTCACTTTTTAGTTTGTCTCATGGAGAAAATATAATAATATAGAATAAAATGGTTTACAACAATCTGCTTATTTTCTGGGAAACGAGATATATTCGTGTGTGTTTTCTTGTACATAGATAAGTATATGTTATAATAATGTAGGTATATTTTATTACTTTTCTTTAGAAATACTTAAATAAATAATTCAATTTACAATCATCTGAATCCCTCTAAGTACAATTTTGTATTTTTTACACAAGTACCTTTATACCTTATTAAAAAAAATACATAATATAAAGTCGACGTAGACAAAAGTCTGAAATAAATTTCTATTATTATTATTATTATAACGGGAAAATATACAGCCCTCAGACTAGGTCAATCCGTCTTTGACACACACATAAACGAGTACATTGTTATATGTACAAATTCTAATATTAGTATGAAATATGATTTCAAAATAAAACTAAATTTTATTTTGAAATCATATTAAACCAAACTCCTGAGGACAGTAAAAAAATGCCACAACAAATGACTACTTAATTTGTTGTGGATTTTTTTTTACATGTCTAACTAACGGAGCAAACATACAGACATACAAACAATACAAGCTCCACCGCTCCCGTACCACATTGTTTGTCAACATGCACCGTTAGCTGCAGACAGATCCCGAGATAACGAGACAGATAAGAGACCCGGAGGTATCGATTAGCATCGAAACGTAAGCTCTAACTTTGCAAGTGCGTTCTGACGCATTTTACTTGCTAAAGAAATAAGAATAAACAATAGTCTGGACATATCAATATGGAATTTGTAAATTCAGTACCTATTTCAAAAAATCGACCTTAAATTAAAATACTTCACAAGTACCTATTTAAATATAAAGTTAATATAGCTTCAAAAAAAGTTGTACGTATGGTTACAGATTGACCAACGTTTTATAGATACCTATTTAAATTTTTGTACTGGCTGGTTTTATTTATACTTTTTTATATTTCAAATGTTTTGATTCTCTTCTCTCTCATTCTTTAATAGACTTGACATTTTGTATTGTCAAGTCTATTAAAAGCTGTGTGAGCTAAATTTAGCTAATTATAGGTATTACTGTTGCCTGGTCCTCAACGTAGCCTACTACACATTGTAGATACTTATGTATTTTGCCAATTAAATCCCCCAATACAGTGACGAACTTCAGACTTTTCCTCAGTTTATTAATATTTCAAGTGAAACTTATCATGTGGACATTTGGCTACCTTCAATAAGGTTTATGAGTGACGTTTTACAATAATTCAAGGATAATATTAAGCATATTTGAAATCGTTTTTAGAAGGGACAAATATAGGTGAAGAACGTAAAAAAAAATATTCAAACGAATTTAATTTTACGCTCTCACCCCTTCGTATCTATTTCTTCTCAAAGCAAACAGGAAAATTACATTAAAGTCCAATATCGATTCGACCAAATCCAATCGAAGGTCATTTTTTGTGTGTTTCGTCGTTAATCCGAGCCGCGAGCGAGCAGTGAGCAGTGGAGCGCTGGGCGCGGTGACATCCTGGGCTCGCTACTAATTGTCCGTCTCACGGCATTGTGTCCGCGGCGACACCCGGCGGGAATGCTTTTATACCGGCGCGACGACCGACCTGTTAATGTGTTAATCCACTCAGTGATCCCTGTTTTTATGCTATTAAGAAACAACAAACAACGCCGATCGACGGACGAGTCCCTCTCGACGAGACGCAGGGGTTATCATAATTTTAATTATTAATAAGTAACCGTTTCGGTTATTTATAATAATGACTGGTCACTACCAGGTTTGAATGGGCGGTTGCAAATGCAAAGTTGCAATAACTTATACTGTGGTCTAGGCATACTAGTCTTGAGCCCAGACAACTTGAATGTGTAAATTATTCTATATATTTCTTAAGAGCCGGAATTACAGAAAACTTATGTTACTTGGTCGTGCTATGTAGTGCTGAAGTTAGAGTATTTATAGAAGACACTTGCAAATAAATTATTTGTTACAAAAAGGTGTAATGTGTTACGGATGCTGACGAATGCTGTAAATATTTATCTGAACATCAGTGCGGCAACCGGCAGTGTGGCAGTGAGTCACGGGGCCCGGCGCTACGGGAGCCGCGCCACCACACGGCTCGAGACACTATTGAGGCATCACTTGTCGTCTCAACAATAGCATTCTTCAGACGAACAACCAGCAATAAAAAAGCTATTAGCCATCCAAAACGTACAAGAGTGGGGTGAAGCACTCAGGGAAATTAAATGTCTCCCGATCGATGCCGCGGAGTGGACACGGGGATTCACTTAATTCATCACGCGTCGCGTTATTTATTGAGAGTTTGTTAACGGAACGATAAGAAGACGAGAGGGAAGAAATTATTGTGAGCAAACGAGCTGTGTAGTAGGGGTCACGAGTCTATAAACGATCCTTTTTGTTTCGGCAAGTCCGTGTTGTTACATTGATTGTTGGTTGAATTATATTAAAAAAATGCAAAAAAATAGATCTTTTTTTGGAATAATAGTAACAAGACAAATTTTTGACCATATTTATTTTGAAAAAAAAATGAACAATCAAGTTGTGTTTTATTTTTAGTGGTGAGTTCAGAGATAATCGTATCGAGACTCTCCTCCTTTTATGAAATACGAATAGTTTGTAAGGTTTACCAGATGAATCGTTTAAATAGAGCTTATGGACTATATTAAACGAAAAATATGCTTTGAAACTTGATAATCACCGCTACCTACAGCATAAACTTAACGACTAACAGTAGTACAGATAAGTCGGCGCTAGTGCTGCGCTGCAGCGCGTCGCAAATCTGTCGGCGGCTCGAGGGTCCGCGCCCTAATTAATTACCTTTCGAATGATACCAATAAAAAAAGTGTTGTCGCGGGCTAAGAGCGGCGGCGCCGGCGCAGGGCCCGCGGGGGGCGGGGGGTGAGGGCGCGGGGGTGACAGGCGCCGGCGGTGGGAACTGTCCCCAACACGTGAGGCATCACACACGTCCCGTCACGACACCGTAGCGGAGGACACATACACATATCGGGTTATGTGTATTATATGAATAATAAAATACCAGTTGTCCAGTACGCCACGCGCGTCGCCTCATCTCTTCTCATCCCTTTCTTATTTTAATTTACGTCCACGTAAAGCTGTCTGAAAGTTTGTTTAAAAGTATTACCTACATTTGTGTTTCCCATTCCTTCTGAAATGAACAAGTAAACTAAACACGTAAAATTGACATGATTTTTTATACTTCATTATGAATAGTATATTATTATATTGACGCCGATATTATCATAACTACGTTTACACTGACACAGCCCGACCGAACTACACACTCCTACCGGTAAAGAATGTTTCATACATTTGTTTGCTTTGAAAATTTGAATTGATTAATTTTGGTTCATTATTTAAAAAATATTGGAATCGGAATATATTGGGAAATCCTCGAGAAATGTCAGTAGGTACGATTGTCGGACGTCGCCGAGCACGAATAGCCTTGTTTGCCTCGTGTTTGATAAACATTTAGGTACACCATGATTTTTTAGTAGTCGGACAATTTGATTTGATTTTATGATTTACAGTGTATTAACATTACATAATTCCTTACTCAGATATTAGACGCTCTAAGCACTTAGGTGCCGCCAGCATTTCCTGTCGCAGCAAACCAATAAAATGTCCTCGCTCAGACTCAACAACCCATTCTGGATTATGCTGTCTATTTGTTTTATATTCAACCTTCGAAAATTTGATCATGCCTCTTAGTTTCGAATCTCAAGTGGCTCCCTATCCGCCTTCGTAAAAATACTCGGATATTATGTCTCCGTTTCAACGTCCTCCACAGTCCAATATATCGTTCCTACCTACGTGACCGTTTCTCCTTTGTACCCTCTCCTTCTTCTTTCTTTCCTCTCCTGGCACTCAATGTAGGTCTCATCTTCAGTCTATACTCAGATTACCCTCCCACAAATACAATTCTTCCCACAAATTGCAATAATCTTTCATTATTTATGAATAAAGTGAAAGAATATTATCTCTCCTCTTCGTGTCATTATAATAATATGTACGTATATAAGTATCTGTATAAATAAAAATAATTCACCAAAATGTATGTACGTATGTTCGCGCATAACTTGATAACGAATTTACCAAATAGGTTAATCATTTTTTTAATGTAGAATGTAGCAAAGAAAACTTTGGAAAATCGTCGGGAAATATCAATACGCCCGACGGGCACGGACGACGCCGGGTATGAATAGCTAGTGTATTTATATGTAGCATGTAGTTTATGCTTAGGTATATTTATGTATGTAGTTATAGTATGTACCTATGTATCTACCTACACGCTTTTAGATATCTTTTACCATCTGACTTCTCCTGATCTACTGAGAGATTTCTTAAGAAATTTACCTTTGTACATTGGTGATGGTCTGATTTTTGAATTGCAATATGTTATATGTGTATGTGTACATAAAATAATAAAACATAAATTACTATTTTGAATTAGACATATATATTTTTATAAATGTATATGGCAAAATGCGCTCTAGCGCTTCGCAATAAAATATTATCTTGGCTGAACGACCGTTCTGCGTATTATTATCAACAAGTAAAATATCACGTAGTACAAATTGATTTTACCAATTACTTTATTTAGTATAAATTAATGGTTGTTTTACCATATAACTAAACTTTGATTTACACTGAAAAATATCTATAAAATAAACACTGCGTACAACTAATCTTTATTAACAAGTATTCATTATAAAAGTATCAAAGATAGTATGACGTAGGCGGCGTCCAATTATTTTTTCTATCAATTCGACAAACTTAATGATAGAAATACTTTTAAAAGATATATAAATTATATTGAGATAAACCCATATAGCTGGCGAGCCTATTAGTTATCGGGAGAGGTTTGGGATCCAGCGTACGATTATCTTTCTCCCTTCAACATGTATATGGCATCATACGAGGACTGCGCCATAAATGTCATAGCAAGTGTTTCGGAGCTGGGAGGCGGAGATACAAACGGATAAGGACGCACAACATATGCTCTGGTTTACAACCCTCGTTAATGGCCCAACAACATTGGTTAACAAACTATGTATCAGAATTTAATGATTTTTGTTTTCAGAAGCTTTCATCGTGACAAATATTTTAATTATGAAAGAAATTATATTAGTAAATCGAATATTTTTAATGAATCGGCCTTATTAATGATAACTTAAAGGTGAGCATCGTTAAGAAACGACAGCCTACCAAACTTTTAGCGTACATTTATTATTTAAAGTTTGTCGCACCGCCACTTATAGTTTAATTGGCTGTGTTGTCGTATAATCTATGAACACCTTACTTACACATATATAAAATAATGATGAGTTGAAACAGTTTACTTAGTATTTTATTTAAACAAGAATAATTCTACTACTATCTATGATATAATGATAAGATTCGAGGAATAAATATGAAAGGATGGACGGTCAGACTATACCTACAGATAGTCCGTACATGTGGCCTACTATAGTTATTGACCTAGTTGCTCATTTCAATCTATCAGTACCTAGAATAGAATACGCTTTATTGTACTCACGTAAGTAAGTAAATATGACTAAAACTTTTGATAATATTTGTTTTTAACTTTGTAATTCTGACAAGTAGATAAAAGTGTCAATACTTAGGTGCTGAATAATATTCATTTATTTATGTCATTTCGTGAAAAATATCTTCGTTATATTTGGGAAACAATTAGTTTTGTCATTCTGTCCGTCACATAAATGACAATAAATTTTGCAAACCCATATTTTTATTGATGTTTCTTTCAACAAAGCCTAACAAATGTCTTGGTCATTACGTTTTTAATATCGAAAACCAAGCCGCTTCAAAAATGTTATTGATCAACTCTATAGTTAAGTATTATTAATAGTATTAGAGGTATATTAAAACAAAAAACTCTACGTATGATTCCGCTGAAGTTTGGTTACTAAAGCAGGGCGCTCGTCCACGACCCCGACACTGATTTGTTATCAATTGCTATCATGGGCCAAGAATTTTTACTTGGGGCTTGGGCTTTCCTCTTATTATCGTTATCATGACATGTAAAAGTAATATGACGCCAATCCGTCCGTCACCGTAGTAATAAGTTATAAGTACACCGCCGTCGGTAACAATTGCTAACCAATGAGTGAGTAGGTCGAGGACGTGCGCCACGCTAGGAAACGGCACTCAGCCAATACTACGTTGTATTAATGTGTTTTGCGATGATTATCAAATATATACACAGCGGCGGCCTTAGGGGGTGGCGAACAGGGCAACCGCCCGGGGCCTCGCTCTTGCAGGGGCCTCGCTCTTGCAGGGGCCTCGCTCTTGCAGGGGCCTCGCTCTTGCAGGGGCCTCGCGCAACAACCCAAGCATTTTTTTTTTTACTCTTTTTTTATTTAAAACTTTTCATTTTGATCTTTAATTTAAAGATAGTTAATTGATTAATTAATTCAAAACATACTTGAAAAACTCAAATATCGCGCCACGAAACACCTGAAGATCGGTTATTAAAATGCTCATGTAAAATCGTTACCGCTAAAACCACTTTCTGAAACTAAATGGGAGTGCAGTGTAGGATCGGTGAAGGCCGTTAAATACCTACCAACTAAGCGATATATGTCATGCGTTAAAGGATTTAGCAGAAAATACAACAGGTTGTCAGTTGGTCAGTGAATGCCATTCTATAGAAAAGGAAATAACTACCTACGAATTTGTAGTTTCACTGGTGATATGGTAAGACATTCTTACATTTATTTTACCAAAGCCTCGCAAAGACCTGCCGCCTGGAGCCTCGCAATGGGTAAAGCCGCCGCTGTCTATACATGAGACTGCTGTAATCACAATAAATATTCGATCAGCAATTGAAATTGCTTCAAGAACAGTCTGTTTTTTTAGTTTGTTTTATAAGCGTAACGATATTTTATAATATATAATAGACATAGCTTAAACACGCGGCCAGACTGTCTGGTCTAGTCCAACCGCACCATTCAGGTCGTGCGGTGTGATGTGACGTGAACGAGTACGTGAATGAATCGCAGCCATGCTGATAGCACTGCAGATTACACGGAGCCTGTCCAATGGCGACTCGTAGACGACACTTGCGTAACGCGGGGTTCACACGCGGCGCTTCATTGGCGCACTCGCCGACCACCGTCCGCGCCGCGCCGTCACTCGCCGACCGGTCCGCGCCGCGCACGTAGCGCACCGATATTAATGTCTGTGAATTAGGGTAACTATCTCGCATGATAAGATACTTCAGTTACTCAAATGACGATGCTGTAAAAACCACCGACACAGATTATGAAATCATGACCTAAGCTAATGAACTTAGAATTGATTCATTAACTCCGGTCGTCAACCTTTTTATTAAATGAATTAAGTCTGATAATGATAACCTGTAATCAACTTGATATAATTATTCAATTTGAAATGACCGGCATTCGTAACGTATCGGCGATGTGCTCACTGATGTTAATTATTATACCTCAGTATTCATCTTTGTTTCTTGTACACGAACCTTATGCTGATCAAGAATAAATGGGTAATTACATAGCCGTGTCCCGTGGCTAGTGGTGGTCACCCTGCGACCGATAAATTACAGTAGAGTGGTGCGCGAGTCACGAGCGGTGTAATGGGTCGTCGGGGCCCCGCGCCCCCGCACTGCGTTCCACGGGGCGGGGCTGCGGGGCGGAGCGACAGGTTCCCTACGGGCGGGGCCTCGAGGACCCGTTTTTCCTTTTGCTTTACGATCTACTGATGCTTTTAGTTGTACGACGATGTTTTATTTTGGTCTCGTAATTGTAAGCTTGAATGTTCCACGACCCAACGTTGTTTTACCGTTTCTCTGTATGTTTTTATGTTAATGTTTTAATCGTACTTTTTAGATTTTTTCGGTTGATTTTAAGTGTTTAAGCGCTGTTTATTTGTATGATATCATTTTATTATCACGTATATATTTTTTTACGTTAAACCTTATCATGAAATAACCTAAAAACTACATATCAAGATAGACTTAATAAACGCTGTGCTAAAATACAATATTTAAACCACAATCAAGGCTTCTGCACATTATTATTTTTACACTTAATTCATTATGTATGACGCTGCGGTAGGTGGTCGTAGCTCAAGCGGAACTCTTACCTAAAATATAACTATTTTAATTGCATGTTAAATAAAAAAATTGAAACATTACTATATCTATTTTATGAATGTAGCGTACATTTATTAAATATACGTAAGCGGATTTCACTGCATGCCATACTCTGAGACTGAGCTCATTAAATTCTATAACGAATGTAAGGTTAGTCGGACAATAAATCAAATTAGTGTGAGAGAGACATCTCAATGATTAATTACGAGTGGCGGCGGTGCGCGGCGGCGCGGCGCGGGCGGCGGCCGAGCGTTTATGATCGCGTTGTATACCCGCTGCATGTGAACACGCCCTTCGCCACCGTCGTTATGACACGGCTATTCTTTACGACTACATATTACGTAAACTGCGGGTTACTACTACTTACATGAGATAAACGTCATTTATCATCGTAATTCGTACATAACTGGATTAACGTCGTTTAATGGTTTAGTATTGTGTGACGTAGACATGTTTACAGATGGATGAATGTACCTAGTTACCTAGATAGAGTCAACAAATATGACAAAAAAACGAGGAATCACTTAATTTCTTACGCCTAAATTATGATGATTTTGGGGCCTCTCGGATCGCCTCTGCTGCCTTAGGTCTGAGGTTGCTTTATGCAGAGGCTTGTGAACCTACCCTAGAAGGTGTTAGTAATTAAAATTGAAAATAAAAATATGTGTTTAAGTTCTTAAGTATTATAGGTAAGGGAGATTTAAGTTAAATTATTGGCAAAGTCGGTGGATTTGAAAGACATAGGTACCTACATGAAATACTTTTAACGCATACTTATACTTAACCGCTAATTAAACCGAAAAAGTAATAATAAACCTAATTTTGAAAGATTAGATCTCACAGTCACGCAATTTATAAATATTCTTAGCCATAGCGCTACACGGAAATGTAGTAGAATAACAATCCAACGCGGGTAATACCGCGGACCGCAACCATTTTATTCAGATTATATTTTTATATAGACTTCAATTGTAAGTAGATAAATAACTCTGGATCATATCATATTGTTTTTTTGTCAAGATTACCTACTAGCTGTGTTGTTGCCCACTACCTACAAGTATTCTTGTTAACCCCTCGTGCTTAGCTAAAATGCTTGCGTTTCGAGTAGGTTCACGTCAGAAGTGCAATCGGTGAGGATCGAACCGGCGACCATCGCAAGACCGACGCCCTATCTTTTAAGCAATGGCCGCTTAAAAAATTATATTTTTTATACGTATTTTTCGTGCTTTTTGGACGGAGCTCCCGTGTACTCCGTGTACCCCCAGGTTACCCATTGTCGAAAGTCGATAAAGCGAACACGGCACTCGTCAATCTAATGAAGTCGTTAGTGTAATGTGGAGCAGTAAATTGTGCCCGTATGTATGCGCCGGCGCCACTCTGTGGAGCTTATCTAATCTGTGGCGGCGCAGCCTGTGCGCTGTGGGAGAAAGAAGGAAAGACAGCTGGTTTTAGTTAGTTATGATACTGACACACAATTATTACCGAATTCCAACGGTGATCATTATAATAAAAATACGTATTAATTATAAATACCTACATTGAATAAAAATCAATAGATTTATCTTATAAATAAATATGGATATAAAATTCATATGGATTGAAAAATAATTGATATAAAATTGAAGCAAAACCGAGCAAGTATGAATCGTAGTAGGCGGACGGTAACTATTTCTCTTTTATCGTTCACCGAGATATTATGTATTTACGTATCATTACCTCGCAAATCTAAGGTGGAACTTACTATCTGTATCAGTCTAATATAATTAATTAATAATGTGCCGGTAGCTCATTGTTCACGGTAGTTGCCTCTGAGACCTAGTGCTCTGGGTTTGATACCTGTCCGAGATTCTGGGATTTGTGTGAACCACAAGATCATTGTTATGAGTCTGGGTTTGATTTGTGTCCGTGAATTGAATGTTAGTAAATGTCGACTGTGACGTAGTGATTGATTTCTCTTGTTTAGTAGGTACTTTATTTTATATCGTAGAGCGGCTGACTAAAGAGTTTTATTCACATTATGGTGCATGTCATTAATTTTTATTGGTATTATGAATTATAAAAGCTTTGCCTACCAAATAATGCATTTAGTTCCCGGCCGCACGCCAGTTGTCGCTAGTATCGGTGCGCACGCGCCGCGTTTTTTGCCACCAACTATTAATGGCTCCATCGCGCCGGTGAGATGTTAGATAAGACAATGTCATAGATAACTGACTCCTAATTATTCGGTGTCCCAATTCGAAAGCCATTCTATTAATGGCAAATGCGAGTTTCGCCCCTCAGACCGACCCATTCATCTGTCGGGGGGATGATGGGGAAGATAGTGACGCGATTATCACGTCGCTAAGTGACAATGCGATAAAGACACGAAAGCCAATTATTCGCTATATTTAAAAAATAATATTGAATTCAATAGCAAACTTAGTCATTCTGAATTATTAAAGGGAGTCTTTAGTAAGTAAGTATGTGTATCATAGGTACTATATAACTAACTAGCTTCCCACGCGCGGTTTCACCCGTATAGCTTCCGTTCCCGTGGGAACTTCATAATGAAATATATAGCCTATGTCATCCTGAGATAGTGTAGCTTTCCAACGGTAAAAGAAGTTTTCAAATCGGTCCATTATTTTCGGAGCATATTCAATACAAACAAACAATCAAATCTTTTCTCTTTATAATATTAGTATAGATAATGAGGTAGGTATTGATAGTTTTAATTCTATATCAATGTAGGATACACTCCTATACCGTGATATTAATCGTTGTTAATAGGTACCTACTCAGTGCAATTATTTATTTTTGTTTGTAGGTAGTATCAGTCTATGTATATACTTTTTTAATTGCAATAAGCACTATATACTTTTGCAATAAAGACTAAAATGACATTGAGCCTGTATTTGGGCGCGCGTTCGTACAACTTAAGATAATGCTATTACTAGAGCTCATTTTGTCATGTCGTCAGTAATACCGCAATTCCGCGTTAGTGACAATAGCTAATAAGGTTGAAAATCAAATGTAGCAAATTTATATTTTCCACTTGACAACACTTATAAAGATAATATTTCTTGACAAATGAAATTGCACCTTATTAGCAACTGTCACTTACGCGGTATTTCAGTATCACCGACTATGCAAATTATTATGGCTGTCTCCATGAGGGACACTTTTTTAAAATTAAATGTAAATAAACCAACTTAAATATAACGTTTCGATATTAACCACCGTACCCGTACTAGAAAATTATCCTCCTAATTATTATCAACGACTCAAAATTACATTTTGTAGGAATTATGACTTTATGCTGAAGTACGAGAGTGTTTTTTTACTTACGTTTCAAATAAGAACTAAAATCTAATAAGAAGAAATAGTTAAACTTCGTCTCATATGAAGTATGCAGCTACCTCTATTAAAGAAAACATATACCCATATAGTTACCAATATTATAAACGCCAAAGTTAAGTTATTATAGTGCAGTAATGCAAACGACTCCTGCACCTATTAAACTTCGGTACAAGGATATTCACAACAAACACATTGTACTACATCGCGCATCGCTTAACTTTAAAAAGCAATAAACTTTTGAAATATTTCGACGTGTGAAGTCTTAACCATAAAAATAGCTCATTTTTTGCGCATAATACTATCTGCTCTCACTTTGGGCAAGTTTTTTGTAGCTCATAAAACGCAGCGAAGTGCATACAGGTGTCAGCACTCGAGTCCACATGGTCGCAGACCGGCCTGGGAACAGAACCCGGACCGTTAGGCGCTACTCTGTGATATATGATGATGGCGCATCTACCCACTTGATGGCCACTTGAAGACATGCTCCCTGCACGAACACAACTACTTCAATTATATGAAACGAAATACAGTTATGTTAAACTATTAGAATCGACTGACAAATGTCTTATAGCGTTTGTGATTCAAGTAAAAATGTTGAACATCCGCCAAAAAATAGGCAAATCTCATCTTTTCCGTAAACGGTCCTCGAACTCTTTAACATTTTTGAAATCGAAATTATGTTTAATGGTAAAAACAAGCAAGATATCGTTATACTGTACCTAATGAACAATAGAACTACATTTATTCTGAAACACGTGAGTTAATTAGGCATATGATATCACTTCTAACTTCCAAATAATAATATGTAAATGATTAAGTTAATATAACTAAGCTGGGACCCACGTGTAGCGTGGTACTTTACAATTGAATAGGTACCTACATAGGTAACATTATATTTTTAGCAACTCAAATAACATATTAATACATTTTCAAATACTTACGATCATTTAGTTCAACTTTAAAATTAGATCGACGTCTGTAATCTCATACAACGACGTATTAAATCATATTTATCGTAAAAACAGCTATAAATATAAGTGCTGTTCATATTCAAGGTTGTATAAAATTAAGTTTGTTTGTGTTTGGGGCAGAGGATCATATAGCGTATAGATGTAATGGTATGTAGATAGATAACATTAGAGATCAAAAACAATAACGCATTAGAAGCAGTGGCGGAACACGGGAGTGCAGCGGTCTCGCATTAGAGCAAAACTAAACAGATGTCGGTGGCAGCGCGCGGCCGAGTGGACGCGCGGGCTTCACATTGATTGATTATAGACTGGCACGACACAGCTTACGCAAAACAGCTACATTGTGTAACGGGACTGTTTTGTAATAACGTCATATAAACAAAAACAAGTTATAAACAAGGATCAATCATATTACACGAATAAAATGTCATGTGTCACACTGAATTGAAATTAGTTTCTCATAATTAGTTTTTTATAGAAATAATGATACAAAGTAAACCAACTTAATTGGTTAATACTATGCATACCTATACCACAGAATACCACTTTGCTTTTGCATCTAATAGAAATAGATGGGTGTTGAGTAAATGTATAAAATCCCAGCGATTTTATAAATTTAACTACTAAAAAAGGGCTATTTATAATC
The DNA here is from genome assembly GCA_947037095.2 of Nycteola revayana. Lineage (NCBI taxonomy): Eukaryota > Metazoa > Arthropoda > Insecta > Lepidoptera > Nolidae > Nycteola > Nycteola revayana. The sequence continues at coordinate 25,167,494 of OX344845.2, read as the reverse complement.
ACAACTTCTTGTTGACTTGGTAATCACAAAATATATTATTATAAGCTTAAATAAATAATGAGTTACAAATTACAAGTTGCAACTTATATTATTACTTTGGTTTAATATTAGTATACACTTTTAAACTTTCGCGTAACAAATTTAGGTACACAACATGTCACTATCGGAGAAATAAAAAGGTACACGCATGTTTATAACATGTTATTGTAAATATTACTAATTGAAACTCAATTTATCCCTTGTTAATATCTAAAGTTAAAAAAGGCAAAGTTTTTATCGCAATTTTATCTTATTTCCTATCCATTTACATGTTACTATGATGCAAAATATGTATTACAATCAAGTTACTGCTTATGCTTATCATATTCTAATGACTTGATGTTAACAATTATTATTGATTAATTATTTATTTACAATCGACACGAACAAGCCTAATTGTCATGCAATGTTTAGTTTCCCTTCAGTAAAATATAGAAGTTAGACAATGTTAATGCGGCGCCATCTGCGCTGTGTACGGAGCGCTGGTGCGTGGCGCCAGACAACTCAAGTGCTTCTATAAACGCGCCGCCGTTGGCCTAGGTCGGACACTCCGGCGCACTCCGCGCTCAGCTGATACACATCACGCACGAGATGCTGCGATGGAGACGATAGTCGATAACTAAGCTTATATATGATGTGTATCTATTAGTGTTCCGTACAGTAACTTTACCACTACACTGCACTTTCCTAGGCTGGAGCTCTGCTCGCCTTTATGACCGGTAAAGTAGCAAAAGCCTCGTGGCTAAATAGATGCCTAAGTCCGTCCGTAAAAAAACCTTAATAATCACTTAATGTGATAGGCTGAGGCAGAGCATAAATATACCTATAATACGTGAAGCAATAACTTTGTACCCCTTTGTACAAAAATTTCGCACACTAATAATTTTATAAGGAGTGCTGATTTTGATGGTGATTATGGTCTACTAGCTGCGCCCCGTGGTTTTACCCGCTTTACTCTGCCCCAGTGGGTCGGAGCGTGTTTTTTTTGTGGCAAATATGTTAATTGAGCTTATTAACTGTCCCCGTGCAAAGTTTCACCCAAATCCTTTCAGTTGTTGTTGTTGTTCAGTTTGCGTGAAAGAGTACCAAACATTCACCCATCCATACTCACAAACTTTCGCGTTTATTATATAAGTAAGGATTCTACCAACAGAATCGTTGAGAGATCAGACACAAGACGAAGAGCTTCTCGTGCTACGAGCCACGAGTGAAACCCCACCAACAACCAAACTTCGGGCAGGTACTTAGATTTTTCTGGTGAAAAAATTTCTAGTCACATAATTTTTTTTCCCGACCCGCTAGCTACGGTCGTACATATCGCTAGACCAACAAAGCAGTTTTGCATGAGTAAATGCTATATGTTGATTCTGAGCTCAAAGCGACTACTCAATTCACCTATTGGGTAGGTAATAAATGAATGACTAGGATGCGAATAAAGCAATTAATTTATCTTGAAAATTAAGTATCCATTATATGTATAACATTTCTTTAGTTTTCATTATGTTAATGATGCAGAAAAATAAATATATGTGCTAGGGTGAATCGGTAGTTTACAAGACTCCTACAGAAGATCAATGAAATGTTAGACGAGGATTGCATATCATTCACTATACGGTAGAAGGCATAATTTCTGTTTGTGTGGCCAATTATAATACTGATTATTTTATCTCTTTATTAGATACAAATAATTAGAACTGCATGTAAAATAATTAGACCTAAGCCCTAACCTAAGCTAGAGAGCAGCTAAAGAGCTTCGGGAGTTGCTTACCACCCGAAGGGTCGTTATCTAGCAAAATCCATCAACAATATTGTTGCTATAAATTCGTAGCTTCACGAAATGAAATATGAAAGCATATCAATATCAAATAAGCATTCTATTGCTGATTGAGTTCTTAGTTAACGCCCGAGACGCTGATGAGATTAACTCAACGAGCGTCATTTTCTATGTCATTAAGTAAATTGGCTCCTTAAGATATAGGTATGCACTGAATGTACTGCGAGTTTAATGCACACATAAATTATTAACTTAGAAGTTTCCCTAACTCGTGCTCCGCGCACGCTATTAAATGTAGGCTCGCGTAGGCTCCACCGCCCCCTGCAGGCGACGCCCGACGCAATATAAATTCAACGCATAATTTTTCAGAGTTACCAATAAATCTACGCCAGTATACTGCGCTCAAAAACAATAAGGAAATATGTGACGTCTTCTATCCGAATAAAACGAAGACTAACTCCGATATAATAAGAGTTAATTTCCTACAACTTGAAAATTTCAGTGAAGTCGTTTCTCAGGCCTGGAGTACAGCGCGCCGTCCGTCCAAACGCTAATGTATCGCGTAAATCAGCAGATATACACACTTATAGTACTGACCCTTCGCGAAACAACCGAGACTGAACTTAACGACTGAGGTATAAGGCGGTGATTTTGTTTTGGCGTTCGTATAATTAGCTGGCTCGGTAGTGTTGCCGTCAAGGGCGACGCTCTAGCGAAGGTTGGTGTTATCCAGGGCCGGATCTATCATTATTGTGCGCCACAAACATTGAGATAGTGAAGAACAAATTTACTCAAAATACGAGACTAATATTCATTCATACATTCAAGATCCATGTTAGAAGAACTATCTCTACAACCACAAGTACTGTAATATGTAATATTCCTTCTCTTTCATAACTGAATAAAAGGTATTCTTAACTTTAGGTTGACATTAAGATGCCTCAATAATACATAAAAGTATAAAAAGGAAAATCGTACATAACTGTTTTTATAGTGGTTACAGAAAACACACGGCACGGATAAGAAGTAAACCATTGGTGTCTATTTAAAAAAAAATCGGGATATTAAGGTACCGATCTATGGTTTGCTAATTATCATGAAATATACAGTACCAAGTTGCATAGTTGCGATTTGCGGACCAATAATAAAAACAAAGTCACAATGTAAACAGAACGCAAATATCTTGGGTTAATGTATTCTCTAGGATTGTTATATCGGGTATGAATATGATGTAAATATAAGCGCACTGGTTTAATCCGTCTCTGTCCACGTGCATGAGGAGCGCGGTGGGATGACTCTCGGAAAATTTTCAAGTAATAGTAATGAGTACAGCGGCTACTGAACATACAGCGAGGTTTTATCAGTGGATCTCGAGACAACACACTCCACAGCCCACTAAATAATCTTCTTCATCTTCATCAGCCCGTTGACGTCCACTGGTGAACATCAGCCTCCACTTTGCCATAAGAGGAGGCTGATGGGATTACGGCAGATATTGCCGTAGCCACCGTAGGCGGATTGCCTGCCAAGCATGGTGATTATGGAAATATTCCTCAACAACTGTTGAATGTTGAAATGTTCAATAGTGGAGTATAAGAAAGAGTAATGTTACTAACCTTATATCACTTAACCCCAACGCCAGCTAAAGACAACTTTCCGATGCTCTCGTAGACCCGAAGTCCGAGAGGCCCGCGAACTGTAAAGTAGAGCGACAGTTGCACAAAACTCCCCTAAAGAAACTAAAAGCCATAATCCCTCAGTCCCCCGTCAGTGACCGCAGGTTACTTAGTTTCTAGTGTTTAAACCATTTATCTAGGCTGGAGCTCTGCTCACCTTTATGCCCGGTGAAGTAGCAAAAGCCACAGGGTTAAATACATATGTCCGTACGAAAAAAAAAGGCAGCTAAAGACGATCTGACATCATTTCCTTTTACTATCCACCCTACTCCAAACGACGTAAATCATTAAACGTTGTCTCAATACACGAACCCTCTGAGACGGTAGACTCATATTATGTCATCTCTAACTGACACTGGTAACATTACCGCATTATACACCGTGGAGTAGGAACCTCGGGGATGACGCTAAGGGTTGCGATGATTTACTATTTCATTGCGGTATGTGTTTAGGAATGTTTAGGTGAGAGGTTAATGAGCGGGGAAGATGATTAACTACAACGAAAATAAGTTGTAGATTAAATCATTGATAATAATACTAAAATCCTCTCAAAAATCTCTTTGTTACTTAATTCGTGAACGTTTTATATAATGCTACTTCATAATTAAATAAAGCCTATGTCATCCGGGGATAGTGCAACTTTCTAACGGTGAAAGATTTTTTCAAATCGGTCAAGTAGTTTCGGAGCCTATTCAATACAAACAAACAAACAATCAAATCATTCCTCTTCATAATATTAGTATCACACTAGCACCCACAAAGCTCCCGTTCCTTCCATTCCATTAAATTTATTTAATCATGAAGTTCCACATCAGCTTAGCTGCATCAGCATAACAAAGCTGAGACGATGAGAGATTTCATTAAATCGATCAGTAGTTTAGGCGTCTGTTAAATGCAAATAAACAAACAAACAATCGAACCTTTTTTCTTCACTTTATAAGAATAAATATAATAAAATTAATAAAGATGTTTTCTACTGATGAACATGAAATTTAAGGTTTTTACATAACAAACGAATGTGTTCCCTTTGTTATGTACAAAGCTTACATTTTTATAACATAATTAGTTTACAATATTTTCCTTCCTACCTATTTTGTAATAATTTATTAATAGTTAACTTTGGAATTTATTGTAAACAAATAATTGATGAGGAAAATGTTAGGGAACAATTAGACAAATGTAACATGAGGTAAGTGTTCCACTATTGAAGCCGACATGTCTCCGTGTCTCGGAGGAACCAACGACAACTTCCTACAAGTGCACACATGTTTTCGGGATACTTACAGCTTGTTGCGACCCACAGATATACTAAGTGATAGACGCGGCGTAATACTTTTGTTTCAAATTATTTACTATATGCTATAGAAAGGATAGATATGATCCTTGGTGGTCGGTTTTCTGTAGGTACTTCTACATAGCTGAAGAGTTTTTTTGTTTGCTCGAACGTGATAGTCTCAAGAACTATTGATCCGATTTGAAAAATTCTTTCAGAGCCCATTTATCGAGGAATGTTGCTACAGGAACGGAAGTGAAACCACACGCGAGAAGCTGGTCTCTCATAATAAAACACTTGAATCGGTGATTTCATACGTTTCATTTCCTTTGGTATGTTAGGGGTGGAATGATATGTATAATCGAAACCACGTGCGAAGGAAACTTCCTTAACAAGACCTAAAATACTAAAGGAAAATTTATGAGATTAATTAACAATAAATTAACGATAAAAAGGCAACTAACTCACATACTCTTAAATAAATGTAAACGACGGCAAGTCTAAATGTGACATAGGTCTATAACCCAGTGAGCGCGTACCAGGTGCGGCGTGTGCGCACTGTCCTACCCGCGGCATTCCTCGGGGATGTGTACACAGAAATGTGCCGATACCTTATTTATTACTCCAATCCAAGACATTTTATTAACTTGTTCCGTGCTAGTGCCGTTGTCCAGTGCCAGTGCTTCATTTTAATTCTCTGGTGTCTGTAATAGTTATGCTATGTTACAGTATAGACTATATACTAAAAGTATAGTTCATAAAACAAACAATTGTATGTATCAAAAGATTTTAAGATAGGATAAGATCAAAAATCTTATATTTAGGTAGAGCATGAATACTCCGTCTCAAGTGACGGACCTCTTCCTATGAATACGACATCCAAATAGTAGGAAATGATTTTAAATGTATGTTTGTGTGTCATTTAGGTACCTTCCTATATAATTAATTGGAATTAGCAGGCTGAGGGTGATGTACTGTACATCTTCTATTCTATTTGTCTGTGTTCGTATTAGAATTAAGTAGGATATCATTACTTAACTGTTTAAGTATAAGTTTGTTTATCTGATAAATAAACTAACGCATTAAAGCTTAATCTAACATTATTTTAACCAGATTTTTGTCTTCACCAAGATATTCAGTTGGTAAAGACATTCTCAATCTTGTTGATAGAGAGCAAGAATAAGGCAGGTAAAATGGAACCAAGAAACCAAGCCAGGTATAATTCTGCTGCACCACAATCTACCAGGATAACATATCTCGCAGAGCGTCCTTAAGTGCGCCGTCTAAGGCTGAGGCTAATTGCGAGAGAGCGCCATAAATCGGTCGGGGTGACGGCGCGGGCGCCACTAATGGCGACAAATTTACGAAACCCGACGCGACAGATGTCACACGAGCGATAATCACCGGCTATGTGTCACCAACGCGCCTGAAACTAGAGGAGCTGACATGTGCACCACGAGCTGAGCAATATGTTGCTTACGATTCATTATAGCTAGAAAGAGTTATAATTAATAACAAGGGCACTTAACTAATAAATACCTTACATTTTATGATTAATAACAGTCACTACCGACGGGAGGCTCCGGGGCACCCGGGCCCTTAAACTTTACTATAAATCGTCTTATTGCGTTTTTAAAATATGTGTATTGATAAAACCTAAACAGTTAGGCGCAGCAGTTTTTTTGCCCTACGGCCCTTGATCACCTAGCTACGCCACTGCCTACAGATTCCGAAATCTATACACTTGTGTCTGTTAAGCAGAGTTACATTAATGATGCAACGATAATAATTAACGTAGGTATTCTTGTTGTAACTTTATTGGCAAATATAAAATAATAAAACATCAAATTACACCAAAATTTGTTTCAAAACTGAGTTACATTCGGCTTTAGCTTTCTCGTAAACAGTTCCTTGGGCGAGTAATCACTTACTTAGTATGCATTACACAGTCACGTTTTTATGTGTGATATGTTTCTTTTAATGTAATCGTTAATTAAAAATAATACTGACATACTTGCCGCGATAGTTAACAATTTCGTTAAAAATTAGGTAATGAAGTCACTGTGGCAAGTACACTGCAATAATTACAATAAGTCCTTAGCCCTTACGTGGTGGGCTTAAGGTCGACAATGGCTTGGCGCGGTGAGGAACAGAACGTGCGTTGATTAGTTACGTGCCATATCTGCTGTGCGATAGGCAATCGTGCCGTTCGCAAGAACAGCGCTATCTAATGAACGATACACACACTTGTTACTACAATCATACGAGCTAGCTGTGGTAACAGTAGAAAATGTGCTTACCTACCGACTTGCAAATGCTCTTTACTTTATAATTTACTAGCGACCCGCCCCGGCTTCGCACGGGTGCAATGCTGATGTATCATACATATAAACCTTCCTCTTCAATCACTCTTATCTATTAAAAAATCCGCATCAAAATCCGTTGCGTAGTTTTAAAGATTTAGGCATACATAGGGATATAGGGACAGAGAAAGCGACTTTATTTTATACTATGTAGTGATCAGCCCATTTGTGTCTACCATGAGCGTGCTGACCATGAGCCTCCTCTTAACGTACCTTGGAAAGCCGAAGTCCTTAATAGATACTGCCATAATCACCACGCTTGGTGATCGCAGTAAGACGGTGAGTTTGCTTCAGCTGAGAGATACTGCTGCCCATCCATAACTGCAGTATGTCCGCTAGTCGTCTTTTACGATATACATGGGAAGACATAGTGGCTATGATTAATAATATAATAATATCTCTATCTTCAACCACAAGGTATTCTATGTGGCAAAATTTCCTACCTGACGAAACACTTTAAACTAGTTTAAATGTGATAAAAACCGCCCATTACCTACATCGAAATAATATAATGAGATAATCCAGAGGTAATAAATTATTTTGCCGTGTGATTTTTGCTTAGCATAGAATTAACCACCCTATGTCTTCTATGGGTGTCGTTAGAGGCGACTAAGGGATCAGCTAATGGATGGGCAGCAGCGTATATCAGCTCAAGGTTCATTAAGTCATCTTGCTGTGATTATCGATCCGCCTGGATCGTGGTGATTAGGGAAATATCCCTCAAAGATCCTGGCTTGGCTAGGTCTGTTAAGAGGAGGTAATATATATGGGGTGGTGAAGAATAAAGTGTTATTAGTCTCCGTCGATGTTGTTGGTCTACATACGGCCACTTACAAGAAAGCGCTGTAACAACGAAGATGTGTTGTCCTCATATTCCACACGTGTGCGTCACTCGGTATCGTCACACGTCATTGTTATTATTTGTCCAGTAAATTGTGCCTATTGCGGTTTGTTAATAACAAGATAGTTGAGAAGCACAGGTTGTGTACCAACTCTGATGTATGTCACGAGCTTGAGTACACATACGTGTTACTCATTAGAAATGAATAGTGACCAGAATCCATTCTTATTTACATTTGTAAACAATCGAAGACATTGATTACTAGTTGTTGCCGCGACTTTGCTTGATTTTGATGCTTTTAGTAGGGGAATTAAAAAAATTCTTTCGTATTGGATGCTCACGTCTTGAAGAAAATACAACTTCTTATAATCAGGTTTTTACAATTAGTGGTTTAGGCTGTGTGTTGATCTATCAGGATAAAGCATTCATTCGGGACACAGCGCAGTTATTAGTGCGGATGTTAGATTACCATATGGATAACAAGCCGCGCCACGGTGTTTTACCGGCGTTACTCAGCTCCAGTGGGTCGGAGCCAGATGTTTTGTAGCCCATATATTAATCCAGCTTATCTACTGTCCGCGTGCAAACTTTCAGCCAAATCCGTTCGGTAGTTTTTGCGTGAAAGAGTAACAAACATACATACATCCAGACATTCTTACAAACTTTCGCGTTCATAATATTAGTAGGATAATTATGTATAAATAAATAATTGCTTATTAAGTCTGATATTTTGTTGTGAATATTTAATACCTAATTAGGCATACAGGGAAAAAACTTCATATTAAGTCAAATATTTTCCGACTGCGGCCGATGGAAGGACTATTCTCTGTGTATTGGAAAACACGTTGTCACAATAATTGCTTTATGTTTGGAAATCTCCTTACAAAGATTTTAACTTGACTCGTGTCATCTGAATGAATCATTGATAGTAAATAATAATGTTAACAAATCCAACTGATAACATGACGTGGCTAAACGTTTAGCTATCTGTCTATATTGCTTGTAGTGAGTTTATCAATTAATTATGATCATAATATAAACAAAGTATTTTAAAAGTCTTGCTTTAGATCTATTGTGGAACTAAAATAGAAATTGGTAGTACACTGGTCATCATAATCATCAGGCAGTATAACGTCATGCATAGTCACCACGCTTGGCATGCGGGTTGGTGACCGCATTAGGTATTGTGTTATAACACATAAGCAACGCTGCTGTCCATTCCTTGGTAATCTTGATATACGCTTGTTATAGATGAGGTCCGAGGTTTAAAGCGAGACTTAGGTATACCGCTCTGCCACAAACATTAGCCACTGATAGGTTAACCAGCGATGTCGCAATAATTCTTAAGGTTATTGAGCACTATCCTGAAGCCAGCTTCCATTTTTTACGCATATACCTAATTGTTGTAGAATAATTTTTCATTTCCGTGAATTGAAAAATTATTCCACAACATTCCACAATGAATTTTCTTACTTTATTTCTCTAGTTATGGATAATACATTTAATTAAACTAAAGGCTTATATTTCTAGTTGTAGAGAGACAACTAGAGATATTAGCCTTTAGATAATTTCGCTAGTTAGTGCCGCAGTCATCTCTATACACTCACAAATAACCTGCCCCTACCCCTGCCCTGTGATTGAGCGCCTGTAGTCGGTACTGGTGATCACATCCTCTTTATATATCTACCTTTTTACTTCAGTGGCACCCTGGGTCGTGGTCCTAAACCCCATAAGGGTGCCCTCAGGTATGTGCCACTTAGATATAATGTGACCACTTGCAATTTGGATGCGGTTTTATTTTCTTCTTATAATAATAATAATTGGTTAATTGCAATAAATATCACAGGACAGACGGACGGACTTTGCAGTCTGTAGATTTGTATGATTTGCTACTACTGTTAATAACTTAGTCGGAGTAAATAATTCTTACTCTATAAGAATAGAGTAAGAATTATTTGTTAGTTTTATTTTTTATTATTTATTATTTTATCTTCTTACATTGTAATTCTGACAAGTAAAAGTGTATGTAAATACCTAAGTGCTGAATAAAATTCATTATTTCATTAATAGATTTTATCGATAACAGCAAACATAACTATGATATTATTCATTAGCCGCACTAAACGTAATATATTGTATTTTTGTCTAGGTATATAAGAGTGGTTGTATTTCCTCATCGTAAGGACCCGAAGGCACGTAAACCTACGCGACCGAGTCAGCTTTACGTGATTATCTTTACTTAGGACTGCAAATTTATGAATTGATGTTATATTTTTGGACATATTATTTAACAAAGTTATACATATTTTTTTCATCTCTTTATTTCCTCTTAACTGAATGACGCTAACCTGCAGCGGTGACTCAGTGGTTAATGGTTACGGTAGTTGCTTCTGAAACCTGGTGTTCTGGGTTCGATTTCCACCCGGGACAATAATTTGTGTGAACCACAGATAGTTGTTCTCAGTCTGGGTGTGCTTTGTGTCCGTGAATGGAGTGTTTGTAAAGTCTCCCGCGACACAGGGATTAATTTCCATAGTCCGTTAGTTGTCTTATTTAACCAAAAAACGAAAGAAAAACACTTATTATATTATAACGTTATTATCGTTCTCAGGTATTCGTGTGATGGTGTGGTGCTGAGTCGGCACTATGTTCGGCGGCAGCGGCGGAGTGAGCGGCGGCTACGGGGGGGGCGGCGAGTGCGCCGAGAGCTACGGACTGGGCTACGTGGCGGGCGGGGGGCGTCTGCAGCAGTACGCGCACTTCCCGCACCAGAACGTGTGGCACCACCACCACCCCACGCACCACGACACATACTGTACGTACTACATTTAATTTACTCTAATTCCTTCGTATACAGAAAATAAGAGCAATCATTTAAGCAACTGAAGATATTTTAACTGCCCTTGTCCTAATACAAGAAGCCACCTAAACTGTACTAATCGCAAGCCTTGTTAACGTTTTAATTTCAATAGAAGCGAGCTAGTCCATTTGGAAGACAATGATTCCGTGATCGTAGCTAATTCCCGCAGCCGTTAATTATAACGCTTTGAGAGATTCACGTCGGTTATAAGCACATAATGTATACAAATCACGATTTATTGAATGATAGCGTGAGTATTTTAATTAAATTATATTTATTGCGACTTGCGTAGAACGTTTGCAGATAAAGGTAAACGATTTCTTTTTCAGTTCTAACATAATTCTCAAGTTATGGGTTCTCAAATTTGAAGCATTACTTCTCGAAATTTTTGATACCTAGCAAAATATTTAACTTAAACATAATAAACGATTGGCAATGTTCATACAAATAAAAAATAATGTTATCTGTTGATACAAGCTTAAGTCGATATTAAATTAAAGTACAACATCAGAACGAGTATCCTCAAGTGTCAACAGAACGTAACAAAAGGCCAGATGTCTATAAATATGTAAACTGATGAGTCAAGGCGATAACGATGGAATTCGCGACCAATCACTGCCTTTGTTTGTATCGCCACAGTACCTACTCGCTATTTACGAGAACATCAATTGATACCTACGAACAAAGATAATGTCCTATTATATACATCAGTAGTAGTCTTAGTCCTTAGTCCTGGTATTATTGTCAGATCAATTTTATTTGGTACTTCCAAAGAAAATCCTTACTCTACTATCTAGGTTGTATCTATAAATTGTTTTATTTCTACTTTTACTTTTGCCTATTTAACTCTGATTCCGGAGCTTACCAAAACATTACACTACAGCTAGCTACTATGAATGAATATGAATAATTATATACCGCCGTATGAAAGAGGAAATGGTCCTCAAAGTGTCTAAGCAAAAATTCTTGTTCATGGACACGAATGTTCGAAGTCTGCTATCGGCTAGAAGGGCTCTCCTACGGGGCCCGCATGTGGCTAGCTACGCCACTGGCTACAGCTCTTATCTTTTTAAAGTATTGTTTTAATTATTTCATAAACCATATTGATAACACATAACATATTCATCCAAGTGTTAAATAGCAGTGATATAACAACGGGAAAACAACACTTGCGCTCGCACTATCAGCGAGGAATTCCCATAATCCTTGTAACAAAACAATTATAGTTAAACTAATCGAAACGAAAAGGAAAATCAGTATAACAATAATAAAGTAACAAGAATATCCTTATTTTATCCAGGGTTTATTAAAATGATATGAGTTGTTGTCCACGATAGAAAAATAAAAATGTAGGTATGTTTGTATCATACATAAGTCAAGTATAAACTTGAGGATTATCTATCGAATCTCTAATAGGCCTCGAAAATGTATTATGTAGTATCACATTATCATATTTAGTTAAAAAAAACAATTTTAAATTTTTGGTAAATACAATTGTTAACTTAGTACAGACATTTGGTTGTCAAATATGTATTCATATGTTTGTGTAGAGGTCTTTAATACAAAGTTTGCGGTATTAAAATACATCGAATCGTAAATAGGACATCACTATACATTAGTAAATTTGTCTCATGTGGGTTAAGTGACACACCGCGCGTACTTATTAAATATAATATTATATTTAATGACGCAAGAACGTCCATTAAAATGTTGCGCGAACGAAAGAGTTATATTACCTATGTTACACAGTTAAAAGATATGTGGAAACAAAGGACTGAAAACACAATATTACAAAAAACTAATTAAAACGACAACGTTTTATTAAATGTATATGTATAAAATTACGTTACTAACAAGAAATAATTGTTGTCTATCTGTTTGTTTGTGAAATCTTCGAAACCTACGGTTAGATCGATTTTGAAATCATAATCCCAAAAATTGTTTCTACTTTCTAAATTATAAAAAAAATTGAATTGAAATCGAAAATTTAAACCAATTAAATACGCTGGTCGAAATGCTTTTCCGATTATTATAGTATATACTGAAATTACAAATAGCTAATGATACCAACTCCTTGGCTGCAGCATTTTGGAACCACCTAGCTAACCAACGTTAGGATAACACAAGCAATTAGCCGTGTAGTAATAAGTTAACGAATTAATGAACTAAATAATACGAGAGATAAAACTGTAATTACAAAGTAGGTATTGGTCGATAGCGCGTTGTCCGATAGCTCTGTTATCGCTAATATTTAACATTATTGTACCGATACGTTATCGGCCGCTGCGCGCCGGCTCGGCCGGTGCACGCACAGTTTCCAAATATCTATTGTTTCTAACGCTAGTGGATTACGGTTTAAATAACTGCGTAATAATTGTTGTACTGTTTTTGTTACCTAATATTAAGACATAAGAAATGGCAAATAGATGTACATACTAGGGAAATTATCCTCTTTATGACAAACCTACGTTTACATTACATACTACGTGTACACATCCATCGTACGACATGCCACCGACGAATACATTACGGCAATTCAATCAGTAGCCACAAAGCGTATTGTTGAAAAAATGGTAAAGGACGAATTGCAACAGACAAACGTGACGTAAGATTACTACGCTTTTATCTTATAGACAGACATACAGATTCCAAGTCTTGATATCCACGAGACATCTCTGTCAGTAGTCAATATCAGTACTTAACTTATCATCATTCCTGCTAATTCAATATTCCTTGGAGTACAGCTGAGTACAACACAAATACTTCGCTAGTCTTTATAAACACAATAATTAAAATACTTAACATAATAGTGGTGATACAATCAGTACTCTTATCACTATACTTATGATCTCTTCTATAGAACTGTTAAATAGACCAGAGCGTCTAAACAAAACGCATACATGCCTGTAGGGCCAACGAAACTGTTTTGCCGATAGAATTGTTGTTGGGCTACTTAGCTACAATTACTAATAACTAAACTATCTTCTTTTGCACTTTCTATCCGATCAATACCTTAAAATGACGATATTTTCTTTAATACAAACACTTTAAAAACCATGGCAAATGAAATTGAACTCATTCGTACTGGATTTTATTCGGTCGAAAGTATTCAAAAGGCCACCACATCTAAACCCTCGGATAAACCACATAAATATGAAAAACTTTATTCCGTCAGTCACAAATACGAATTTCAAAATACCGTATTTCATAATTTTGATTGGTTCAAAATTCCTAATATGTTATACTCCAACTCCAATTTTTTAAAATTCATAAATTTCATTATTTCTAACGTTTATAATTACTATTCTATTCAAATACCGAGTTTCAGAGAAATAGATCGAATAACAAAAAGCCCGATAGGTGATGCTACCATAGTGTTACCGCCACCGTGTTGGTTAGGTTAGGTCAAGTGTCATAATAATAACAAAATTTAACAATATGAATGGCACAAAAAGGTCTTTGGGTTACACCATTTGAACTTCGAACGTATGCAAAAACGTAAAATAAATTTCGTGATTTTTAATAATAGACATTATAATTCTTAGGTATTATGATATTCGGACTTTTGAAAATCGTAACATCGAAATTAGGAATAAAATATTTCGGAGTATTTGTATGTTCCCCTTAAACCTTAGAACGTTTATGCTTGGGGATTTTACACGCGTAAAAATAATATTACAGGTAATGAATATGAATGAAGAGATATAAATATATGTTCTGCTAAGCCTTCAGCGGTGCGGCAACATCCTCCGGGCCGTGAGTCAGCGTGATAAGCGCGGGTGGGTCAGTGCGCGCGCGCCGCCACCAGTGTCGCGGTGACCTCTGACCGCGCGGGTCGCACTCTATTGTCTTCTAAACTACATATATTCATAACTCAACCTTTATGTGATATTAAGATTAATGTTCTTGTACACACGCTTTTCGTTCTGTACGTGATATAGTTTATTATAGTTTTATTATCTGCGATATAAGCGTCTGTGGATTTTGTTTTCGATCTTTAAGAGTGGAATCTGGGAATATGGACGCCCTGCAACTACCCTTAGCTCCTGGTTGGCTACAGAACATGGCGAGCATGCTTGCAGGTCGGAATTGGGTTATCTTTTTTTATTTTAATTCATTCTTCACATAATGCCAGTACTCACTAACTACCCCATGGAAATAATAACGTCCTGTCAAAAGAGTCTGGGGCTCGGTGACTTCACACAAAATACAAAATATCTATTTATTCCATCTTAAGCTCTATTGATGGTAAACTGGCAGTCGTAAGAATAAGTGTAATAAAAATGTTTTTATGTTATAATTGGTACCTTAGTATATTCATATATTAGCTTTCGAGTACGGTTTCACCTGCGTAACTCCCGCAGAAACTTAATTAGGCTCTAGAACAGTTTTTTTTTTCAAATTGCACCAGTAGTTTCTGAGATAAGCGCGTTCAATCAATCAAACTCTTTAGCTTTATATATGAGTATAGATTCATCTGCGTGCTGCTCTACCTAACAGTGAACTTCGTTATATGTACGAAACATAGTAGCTCTACACTCTACATTACGAAGAATAATTTAGTTGTGTTCAAGAATAATTCCTTCGCATAATAAAACAATACAACACAAGATCTTTATAATCTCGATAAGATTTAATCAATCTCAACATATCAGTGTATTAAAACAAGAATTAGGTAATTTAGCTAGCACTAAGCTACGTGACACAAGCACTGGTTTCAAATGTCGTATTTTCTGAAAATTGTCAACTACTTATTCAAATACAATTTTGTTGTTTATATCAATAACTAGCGGCCCGCCCCGGCTTCGCACGGGTGGACTTTTATACCCTACCCCTGCCCTTCCCCTACCCTACCCTACCCCTACCCTAACCCTACCATACCCCTACCCTACCCCTACCCTACCCTACCCTACCCTACCCCTACCCAAAAGTATCCTATGTCCTTCTCCCAGTTCTTAGCTACCTCCCTACCAATTTTCAGCAAAATCGGTTCAGCCGTTCTTGAGTTATAAATAGTGTAACTAACACGACTTTCTTTTGTTTTTAAAATGTATTCTGCTATTCAGGACGTAGACAAATCCAACGAAACAAAAACCATGAAAATTGATCCAGCCGATCTCGAGTTATAAGTGTTGTAACAAACCCGTCTTTGTTTTATATATATATATATATATATATATATATATATATATATATATATATATATATATATATAAGATATCGACGACATCAGAGTAAAAAATATTATAAATTAAAACGTCACGCGCAGAGTAGAACATTTCCATTAATATTGTTGTTATGTAGGTATTTAAAGTTTTCCAAGTCACCCCATCGCCGGTGTTGTACATAGTTATTAATAAACAGAGAGTTATTTGTGTCCTTCCCTTTAGTTTTATTTTGAATTTGACATCGTTCTCATTAATCCATTGATTTTCCAAAACTCATCTTTCACCTAAAATATCTTTTACAATGTAATATTTTTATAGGTAGGATAGGTATAACTACCTATTATAATATTATTTTTTATTATTTGTTTCACATTTTGTAACTCTAATATTAACGTTGGTATGTTGTTCTGCAGCTGGCGGCAGCGGAGTCAGCGGCGTAGGCTCAGTGGCGGGGGGGCTGTACTCACAGAACATGGTGATGGGCTCATGGTGTGCCCCCTACGACGCGCTGCAGCGACCCACGGCCTACGGTGAGATCTCCTACATTTGTTATTATTATACTATTACAATACTAAGCTTGATTTAGCTCCTTATCTGTAGTTAGTACTCGTTTATCTATCGTCCTTGTTTATATGATTACTCATCGCGATAACATATAATAATATATATATGATTATTTTAAATTGTAGGTATATTAAGTGTAATAAAATAATTATTTTAAAGGTAATAAATAATTTATACAAATAGCCCAATGGTTAGGGTGTCGGACTTGCGATCATGTGATCGCCGGTTCGATCCCCACCCATTGCACTACCGACGTGAACCGACTCGTAACACAAGCATTTTAGCTTAGCACCAGGGGGTTAACAAGAATACTAGAAGAGTGTAAAAACTCTGCAAGTAATAGTATAAAAATAATATTAAAAAAAAGATAAATTGCTATGACATTTGATATTTTGATTGATCAATCAATCAATCAAAATGTTCTTTATTCATATAGACTCGTTAAAATATTCATTCATCAATATGTTATATCAATCCGTGATTAAAACCTTAATAGGGAGTCCGTTGAATCACTATATCTAACTGCAGTAGGTACCTACAACCGCTCACGAGATATAGACTGTTGAACTGACGTCAATCAGAACCACAGATAGCAGCTGACTCATTCTCGGAGAACCATCGATTTTCAATAGAAATACTTTATTCATCGTACACATCAATAACTCACCGAATTTCCTTAAATAATTATATAGTTGAAGTCATAAACAATTAAATTAGCACATATGTCTACACTCATATTATAAATACCTAAGATTTATTGTTTCTTTGTAATGGATAGGCAAAGTTTATGAGTTGGGCTGATAAAAAACTTTTACCATAACTAAGCTGTTATTTAGGAGCAATAGTAACATTACCTATATTTTATGTTGATATTACTACGGTAGCTGGAGTGAGTTGGCTAAATGGAGCGGGAATCTATTTTCTTTTATAATTGCACTGTTTATTAGGTATTTGATGTTTCTGGGTTTAAACAAAATCACAGACTCAGACTCACGAACTTTATTGTTTTCTTTTAATATATTGTCATGTCATAGTTAATTGTTAGTCGGTGGTCGGACTCATCATCAATTTTCCTTTTACAATTCCATAAACAGTAACAGTTACAGGATAACTGGACAGATATTAACTTGAATAATTGTCCCTTAACATTGTATGATAATTTATACTTGGCGTGTTATATATAGATGTTAAAATTGACATTAGAGAATTAGCTTATTGTTTACTTGCTAGAGCCTAATAACTCTGGGTGAATCCGCGCGGATTCAGCTATCTCACTCATTTTTATGCGGTTAGTTTATATGAGCATTCTTATAAAATCAAGCTAATATTATTCCTGGCTACTGCAGTATAAACATATTTTAATAGCTTTGTTATGAGTTTATCTATTATCAAACTAAAAAGTATTTATAAATTGTGCCATAGGTACTTAACTACATATGTTAAACCGTACAAGAAAAAAATCACGATGCACAATACACAATAGTTGTATAGTTAACTAAAGCGGGAATTAATCATAAATCATAAAGATTAATTCCCCTTTTACTTAAGTAGGTAAGTATTGTGTGTATTTTTTGTTTCATATGTGTAATTGTTTTCCTTGAATAGCAACGTACAAGTACTTAAGTAGGTAAAGTTAGATCTATAGATAGACTGATGGCATAATTAGTTGTCCAATTAGCCTGGCTCCACAACCAGCGGATTCGGGTTAGTGCCTTATCACGAGTAATGATAGCTACATGTACCTAATCTGAGTGCACTTGCGATAGTAGTGCACGGTGTACAGAGTGCCTACAACGAACCTAGTAGAGCGGCTTACGGTTTAATGATAACTATTTATTAGAACACAGCCTCCAGCCAATAGGATTCATTAGCAGCTAAACTATAATTAGAACTACCAGTCAATAGGAATAAATTAATTTCAAAATAATTTCTATTATTGTTATTAATAAGGTCTTTTCAAACGTACAGGGCAAGGGTTAAGCAAAGCTGAACATACCCGCAAACTGCATCACTGCACTACCTAGCTCAATTATTGTTATTATTAGCTATGCCTTCTCAGAACTTTGCTATCGTTGTTGACGTTCGCAAGGCTGCGTCCTGTCTTTAAATTCATTTATAATCACGATGACTAAATTCAGTCAGCAAATGTTTTAACATCGATTATTTTGTATAACATCCGTGTACTTCGGTCAACCTGGAAGAATGGTTGATATATGTGACCAGACCGCGTCAAGTGTCGTTCATGAGCACATTGCATTAGATGATCGATAGCAGTTCTCTACAACAGATCACTACTAAAGAGTCGCTAGAAATATTGTTAACTCTCCAAGTCTAAATTTTATGATGTCTTTAAGGCAGGACGCTCCTTTTGCAAAGGTTAGCAAATAGGTAGGTGGTTGGAGAGCGTTGTTGAGCTGACGTGAGCGTGCGAACAGATGGCGTGCTGGAGATGTACGAGGAGGGGCGCGAGTGCGTCAACTGCGGCGCCAACAACACCCCGCTGTGGCGGCGCGACGCCACGGGGCACTACCTGTGCAACGCGTGCGGCCTCTACCACAAGATCAACGGCGTGAACCGCCCGCTCGTCAAGCCCAGCAAGCGGCTGGTGAGTCTCCGCCGACCCTAGTAACACTACTGTTCTATTTGAACAGGTGCCGACGCCGACCTCCTCACGCGCTTCTATAAGGAGGGCACCGTGCAGAGATGGATGAGTGTGGAGGGCATGGCCAGGGGCATGAAGAAGGTGAGTCGGTGGCGTGTAGACTAGTGCATGCATCCCCCCTCCCCGCGGTCTCGACCTCTGCACGCGATTTTCTGTATCCTTCCTCTTCGCAAGGGCTTTGGCGAGCTAGGAAACTACACGCTACCGCTCCCTCCTTCCGAGTGCGCCTTCCCCCAGCACGTTAGAGGCCCACCCGATAGAATCAGCTTCCGAATCGATCACCGCGGGGTTCCTTTGTTGGCGAGGTATCGTGGGGAGATAACTAATCTCTCGGTGCCGGCGGGCGGGGCGGGCGGGGCGGCCGGTAGCCCGCGACTCGCTGATACTAGATAGCTCGCGAGCGGACACTCGGTGCACACACGCGCCGTGCAGCAGCTCCGCGCGCTGGCCCCGCCCGCGCACGCACACTCGCGCGCTGCACGCCGCGCTATCTATTGTCAGAGCAAGATGGCGGGAGTTAGATCGGAACCTGCATTTTATTGGTGTTGGGCTTAGAAACATTTAGTGCATGTGGTGTTGGCCTTTGTATTTTTATTATATAGTTGGTTGTTGGTATTTGTAATAGAATTTTGTTTTCTTACTATAGGTACTTAGTAGATACGCTTACACGAACCTTGGCTAAAAAAGATTTGCTATCATGCTACATCTATAGATTACCTCATCAATTATCATTTATTATTAAAAATGTACACGTTAAACAACCTGATTGTGGACAATGTCACAGTTACCATAACAACTAGTGTAAGCTACTTGTATCGTGAGTATTCACTATCTGTTATGTATTGTGTACCTAGATCCTACATACACCTACCTAAACAGGTAAATGTTTTAGTTAATTTCGTGAGTAGGTATTGCTAAACGAAATTGACTAAAACGTAGTTGTTATCAGCGGTACATTTATTAGAGTTCGAGTACAATTCCAGTGGGGTAATGAGGGTCATAAATAAGTCAAACTGTTCCACCGAGTAGGTAACTTATTAACGTTAATGAAGTCGTTTAGCTTCACCTGAATATTCAACGTTGAATATAAATTCACTGAAACTGTTCTGAAATAGAGAAGCGCATGGCTCATAAACTATTCATGTTCAAAGTTGTTTTTAGATAAAGTAATTTTATTTTAGATTAAACTTGTTGGCCTTGCTTGTAGTTCAGTGCATACCTATTTAATTGACTCACATGATAAGGTTTGTTTATATAATTTTTCAGTATTTTTCTAAGCAAGGTACCTACGCTACCGCTGTCGCTGATTTTATCAACTCTAAACAATATTAAAATCACTTGATGACATTTAACAGGCGAAAACATAAATCCGTAGCTATATTTGCATAAGTTACAAATCTATTGATATTCATACTTCAGACTAAACACAATGCATACCTACGTAATACCTACCTACCTAAGATCCGCAAAAAAATAACTATCAAGTTTTTAAAACCCTTCAAGTACCTACATACTAGCTTCGATTTTGAAGATCCTCCTCGGCAGTGCATAATTTATTTTATTGGTCTCATATTTTAAACGACTCGAAATCTACCTACCTTTATACTTATATGAAAGATTCGAGAACCTTTTATTTTATTAAAAACTCGAGTCATTTTATTGATTTGAGTCTTTTTTATTGACTCGAGCTTTCACATTATGAACAAGCCTCAAGTCGTGTTTTTGGAGTGGAGTCTTTAAAATCGAGGTTTTAAGGATGTGTACCTACCTAGGGTTTAAAAAACCCGAGTCCCATCTCTGGTTGTAGTACCTATTTGTTAAAGTTATTATAACAGTATTGAACTTCTCGACATGCTTATTTTGGTGGCGTACCAATAATTTTGAAACTTTACTTAACTTTCTGGTGAAAGGTTTGCATGTTACATACTTATTATTATTATTATGTGGGTATACAACTATAGTTATATATAAGTAGCACGTTATACTTATTTTTCATTGTTTTGATGATGGACACGAAAAAATAACGTAGTTTAAATCACGTGCTAAGCAAGTGCTGCAATGCCCGTGAGTCACGTGATCCCGTGAACGTGAACTTTCTTGGGGTTAGTTGAACATGATCATGCAAATGCTAACGTTTTTACAAAATAAAACATTAAGTATAAAGTACCTAGGTTTATTAAAAGTAACGAAAACGAGTTCGTATAAAAAAAAACAGTCAATAAAACATACGGAGAATGACGAACAGTCAACTATATTTTAGCTAAAGTTTATTCTAAAGAAATCAATAAGACTTCAAAATACGTGTGTGTCACTACAAAAACTATGCGTGCTATTTTGTACCTATAGTTACTATGTTCCAAAACTGTGTGGTGGACAACACGAATGCTTGTGGTTGTGGCAAATATTTACTTTTTTTTTATTATAATCGTATGTTCAGAGCGCCGGTTGGGCAGGAGATGTCAATAACATAGTGTTGTGTACGCAGTCAGCGGCACGGCGGCACGGCCAGTGTTGTACCAACTGCGGCTCGCGCAACACGACGCTGTGGCGGCGCAACAACGACGGCGAGCCCGTGTGCAACGCGTGCGGCCTCTACTACAAGCTACATGGTATTAACAGGTCAGTAGGTATTCATATTATATACATAGTACAAGTTTTCGCTGGCTGCGTACCTACTACGAAATCTTTCATCTTTCGCGTACTACGAATATTTATCGTAGTACGCGTAGCAGATTCGTACCGACACTTTTCGTAGTAGCCTCGCGTAGTTATTACGAATTATACACGAAACCAAGCGTGGTGATTATGGCAATATCCCTCTACGATCCTGGCTTGCCAAGGTCTGTTAAGAGGAGGCCCATGTTCAGCAGTGGACGTAAACGGGCTGTTGATGATGATACACGGAATTACGAGATTTTCTTGTCACCATGTATGTCGGAAAGGGACATACACTTTCTGTAGACTGCGTAGCGTAGTAATATCGGGACGGTGTAATGGTTCATTACTAACTTTTTCTTTACCAGACCGCTCGCCATGAGAAAAGATGGCATCCAGACGCGGAAACGCAAGCCGAAAAAGTCCGGCAACGGCGCCAAGCCGCAGGACAACAACAAGAAGGAAGACTCACATCACCACTCTCCCGGGATGGATGGTAAGTCGTCGTCTAGTGGGACTATTACTTATTTAATATCATCAGTCTGAGCAACACAATCATACTTCTTAAGTCATGGCCTAAACATCCTGACTGTCTTTACCTAAATATGAAGATAGCTTAAAAAAGACACAAAATCATATCAAAGAACGAACTATGTTTGAGACAATTTGACGCCTGTCTAAGGATTCAAGTCACCAAAAGATACATAAACGACTATGTTATGACTATTGTTACTACATCATGCGCTATAACCAAACTGTAACCGAAGAATGCCTCCATCTAACTCAAGTTGTATTGGTGTCGACAGACAGCAAGCAGAGTCTCCCCGAGGGCGCGCTGCCGCTGTCGCAGTCCATGTCGTCGCACGGCACGCCCAAGCCGCGCGAGCTGCCCACGCCCGAGTCCTCGCCGCTGGCGCACGCGCACGCGCCCCCCGCGCACCCCGCGCACCCCGCGCACGCCCCGCACGCGCAGTACCCGCTGGGGCTGCCGAGCGCGCCGTTCCTGTCCAACCCGTCGCTGTTCAACATCAAGAGCGAGCCCAGCGCCGCCGCCGGCTACGAGTCCTACCCCGCGCACTCCGCCGGACACTACCACTCGCAACAACACTACCTACACGCGTTGCAGGTGCGTTACCTTGTTACTAGCATTACGGACGGATTCTGTCAGTGCGGGGATTTGTAGCAGCACTATGTACTCGTATGCTCTTGTACTTACATACATAGATGAACAGGACCAGGTTCATGATTGTCAAAAGTGAGGTTGTTACATAATAAGAACAGGACTTTAACGTGTAGCAAAAACAACTGTTTTCTTTTTTAATCAATTCTTTTTTTTACTATATACCATAGCAGTCTCCTCATATTTCCGATATTCTGTTCACCTCTATTTGGGCATATCACACTATTTAATTGTAGAGATCACTCCAATTTATCTAAATATATCGTAATTTTCAGTACGGCCTCGGCAACGGTGAAGAAGAGGAAGGCAGCGGCTTCCTGCACCAACGCAACGTGACCGCGCACGCCAAGCTCATGGCGTCCACGTAGCCCGCGACACCACACGTCGCACATGTCACACACGTTACACACGTCACACACGTCACACACTCACCACCGACCACAGGGACACAACGCCTGAGACCCACCGTGTGAGGCGATCCTCTCTGAGCAACGGCACCGGCCAGGGACGCTATAGGTTGTGATAATTTAGATGATCTGATACAAAGTGACGAAGAAGACTGGGTAATCTACCGATTTCCCATAGATCTCACAGAGGATATAATTGGCTGACGCATAACGATAGAGAAGAGTGGCCACATCCAACGACGGAGCTACGTAACTCCTGGGACACCCGTCGACAATTAACAGAGTTCGTTGAGAAGAGCTCGTTCGTGTCGGATCAATGATACGCTCCTTTATCTCAGTTCTTTCATCTCGCCGGCTCCGACCCGTGGGAGTGATCGACAATTTATCTAGTTACGCAATACCGTAATGCGAAGTATTTTCCTTCGCGCCTTATCGGTACTGATAGCGATTTATGCTTCCATTAGTTACTTTAACTGTTAGCAATTTTCGACTATCAACTGTAGTTTAACTTTGTTTTGTTTGGAGCGAACTTGATGTAAATAATTAGTTGTAACGATTTGTTGAGAGACAGTGTATTGCTAAAAGGTAAACTGATAATTATTCTACTTGAGTGAACACTCATTTGGAAAACATTAACAAATTCAAG
This sequence comes from Nycteola revayana, assembly GCA_947037095.2. Lineage (NCBI taxonomy): Eukaryota > Metazoa > Arthropoda > Insecta > Lepidoptera > Nolidae > Nycteola > Nycteola revayana. The sequence goes on along the minus strand of OX344845.2, from coordinate 25,143,386 downwards.
ACATTATTTATATTAATCATTGATTTCACAACAAGTGAGTGCCCTTAACTGAATCTATACTTTCATTCCTTTTAGTCATACATTGTAGTTTAGTATTTAATTTTGTATTATATAAAAATAGCGACGCATAGTACACGCTGTGCTCCTTAGTTCCTCTGCCATACGACTGACGGTGCAAGGAGAAGTATTCTATATTTAAAATGTAATATAACTTTCAATGACAATTTAATCTCAACAACTAGTCTAATAAATGTTTTATAATCTGTTAGAAATATAAAGTAAGAGGACGTCTCAAGATGAAGTGAGTTAGTGTTTGTGACCGTCCAGTTTTTAGGAGTTACGTGTCATTCAAACGTTTTTCCCGAACGATACAGATCTGATGTGATTCTACAGACTATGTAAATAATCAAATGGTCGTTTTTAAGTAATTATAATTAATTGTAAACAGTATTCACATTAAGCCGCTTGGATTATATAACGTTATGTTTGTGGGCGAAGTTGTGTATTGCCTTTGATTGGTAACTTTAACGAGTGACTTAACAATACTACATACATATAAACACGAGTTATAATACTAGTTAGCATAAAATATTATGTTAAAACATAAAAAAATGATATAGTAATTAAATACATATATCTGAAATTGTTTGGTGTTAATTCAATATTTTAATCGCATACAGAATGAACTAAACTAAGTTGTCTAAATCCTAAAAAATTTAGTAGAACAAATACTCCAAGATAATGTACCATAAATAAAAAACGGAGGTATTGCCTGTTTATATCTCCATTTGAGTATTGGCTTATACAAAAGTCCATGAGGCAACATTTGAAAACGATAGTTTAAGTTAAATAAATGGCATTTATTATACGTGTAAATATTAGGTTTAGTTACAAATGAAACATAACAAGTAATATTAAATGGTTTATTTGTGTCTCGCACAGATTATATCACAGTTCGACAAATCGGTATGTTTCACTTAAGACTTGTTACTAATTAATGATTATGTTTACAACAGATGCACACCGAAAACCACGCACTCATCGTGAAGGAATATTTAGACTTAGATTTTGTGCCATCTCACTCACCCTTGTTGTTCATTCGAATGTTCGAAGGAGAAGAGTGAACAAACCTTTATATATTTTTTATAGTCTATGCTTAATTGTATTCTTATACTTTACATTACAGCTCTTATTGACTTATTAAATCTGATTATATTTATATAAATATGTTCTGATAACAAGTCTCAAGTTTTAAAGTAAATAATAATTTAGAAATATAATTATATATGTACAAAATATGGTCTGTTGTATATTGTATGTACGATGATGAAATATATAAGTGACGCACAGTTAGTGTTTTATCTTTGACATAAAAAAACACAATCTGTATCGAGATTTATTAGTCCTTCTACGGCGGCCAGACTCTAGGGGGATTAGCCATCTGTGCAAGAAATATTACACGCAAGTTTGTTCGCAAACACAGGGCACCTATCTCTATTCCTTTACTCTGAATATCCAGTGGGACGGTTCCACCGTCACGACCAATGAAGGTTCGGATGTGGGACCGACAGCTTAACAAGCAATGATGTTATATAAAAAGAAGTAGATACGTCATGTTCGTGTTTTGGTAAGACAACATTTGTCCCTAGAGAGTAAACAGGACAGCATGAAAATTAGCGTGTGCAAAAACGAGACAAACATACGTTCAAGTGTGCCAATTGGCTTAGTTTTTTGGTGCCATTTTTAAAACCCGGATGCCTTATCTACCTCTTTTTTACTATAACATCATCGTTAACAAGCTTTTCGACAAGGTAGATGTAAAGCCTACTTCCAGACTTGAGGAAGTACTTTGATTTTGCTAAATAAAAAATATGCTATTTGGACAACAAATGCAAGAATAATTGACTGACAGAAAGGTATGCCTAATTAACAATGTCATTGTTATATGCGTTGCGTCAATATTTTAAACTGACTTGTGTGCGTAAATGCGATAGTGGGGCGCGTCATTTCACTTTAGATAAGCCCTAGCTTAATAAAATTTACTGCTTTTTGTTAGGGATCAGGTGTCTTCCGTGCCTGATCCTATGCAGGTAGTACTCGTCTATATAGGTATAGTGAATCAGAGCCACAACTGCAGTTAGTTAATTACATATTTAGTTGTTTGTTCAGCTTTGTTGAGTGGCTAGCTTGTGCAGCGACTCCCCGGATAGTCGGTAGTAGCACCACTGCTCCTTCTGCGTGAGGTTCTCGGCGCCCCTAGTCTCATAGAACCCTCGGGCCGGGTTCCACTCCAGCACGTGAAAGTCCAGACGAGAACACCCGGACAAATAGGCTTCCTGATAGAGAAAAAATTGCGGTTAACACTCTGGATGTCGTATCACTACATAATATAAAACAAAGTCGCTTCCATCTGTCTGTCTGTCCCTATGTATGCTTAGATCTTTCAAAATACGCAATGGATTAAGTTGCGGAGTTTTTAATAGATAGAGTGATTCAAGCGGAAGGTTTATATGTATAATACCTCGGCATTCCACCCGTGCGAAGCCGGGACGGTCGCTAGTCTCACATAGATACAAATAGGCAAATCAGGTCGCACTCTCAAATTTATGATATTTAAAACTTTTCGTACAGAGGAGGACTTAACGCCCGTGGCGTGGAACTTTTAGTTTATAAATAAGGTGCATCCAAAAAATATGCCTTATCTTCTCATGTATGTAATTGTGATTACATTTTAAAATAAATTTTCTGTGAAATACCTAATATTATAACTCATTGATTTTTTTGTACACCAAATAAAATATTTTATACCACAGTGTGACCTAAACCCGCATTTTACGCACGCTTTTCCGTGATCTAAGTTGCCTATTTCAAAATGAAAGCAAACACTTTTAAATGTCATTTGAAGTTTGAAAATTGACAGCGAACAAATGACAGAGAAAAAGTATGAAGAAATGAATAATAAAATGATGAAATTAAAAATTGCAATGATTTGAATGTAACTTTTAAATTAATAAATTCACCCAGCGGGGGGGGAGGGGGGCTGCGCCCCCCGCGAACCCCCCTGCTCCCTCGCAGCTAACTTCACGCCGTGCAATAATAGGCTACTTAAGTCACACGTATCGTAATGTATTATTTAAAATGCATAATATACCCGCGATACACACACCTAATACTAAGTAAGTATTTAAAAAATATTATAGAACTAGTTTCCCGCACGCAGTTTCTCCAGCGAAGCTACCGTTTCCCATTAGTACTTCATAATTAAATAATATAGCCTATGCCACTCCTGGATAACGTAAGTTAACAGTAAAAGAGTTTTTGAAGCAAACAATCAAATGTTAGCGTAACCTTAGCCACCGCTTGAAACAACGCCTGTCCGATGCCCTTTCTCCTCTCAGTGTGGGTCACGCAAAGGTCCTCCAGCATCATGGCGCGGCCCTCCCACGTGGAGTAGGTGGGGAAGTACAGCGCGAACCCCACCGGCACGCCGGCTCGCCCCCTTAGTTCCGCCAACTTGCAGAGGAACGCGGGGGGCTGTAGCTCGAAACCATCGCGCTCCAAGTCTGCCCACATATTTAGATGTATCAACATAACTCAATTCCCGCGCTCGGATTCACGCCGTTGGAACTTCATCATTAAATATAGCCTATTAAAGCCTTCCTCGATAAATGGGCTATATTTTATAACACTAATAGTTTTTCAGAAATTAGCGCGTTCAAGCAAACAAACATACTCTTCTGCTTTATATTTAAGTTTACAGAACTTGATAATTGAAATAATGAAAATATATTGCATGTAGTCTTATTGCAGTTGTTTAACTGGGAGATAATGCATCTAGGCCTTAAGTCTGCCTTATGTACAGACCTGTAGCATAAAATTAAATAAATAATCTAGTAGTAGTGCTAATCATGCAGCCCATTAGTTTTAAAGTAAATAGATTATTATTAAATTCTATGATAGAATCAAAGTTTCCATCCAGTATTAAGCTACTGACACCCGGAGGCCCACCCGGTGGACTATACTAGGAGTCAGGACATTTTTAAAACTAAAAGATAGATTATTATGAAGTAATACAAGAAAGGTTTTTGTTTATACACATGACTATTTAGGATGTTACTAAAAAAACATAGTTACAATTTTTTGTCTGTCTGTTCCGGCTAATCACAGTAATGGCCAAACTGATTTCACTGTTAGAAAATCTAATTTTTGTTATAAAGACTTCTTTTTATTTTGTTGTGTGATACAGTTGTTGGCAGTAGCTAGTGCGACATAGTTTGTGTTCTGTAGTTACCTTGTACTGACAATTTTGGTCCATCAGGCATTTTCTCAAAATCTGCAAGTTCCTGAAAATATTCAATAATATATTAACGAATTAAAAAGTAAAAACTTGTAGTTAACTTTTAGCGTCTTAAAATATCTACTAAATACTGCTAATCATATTTTTTAAAGAGAGGTGCAGAGGACTTTCCTTACAAATAATTCACGAGCACAGAGAACACACTGCCTCAGAACAATTGTCCGTATTTATGCAAAATGGAACCACACAGCAAACACACACTTTTGAGATATCAAAGGGTTTACAAAAACATGTGCAGCACTGTTAAATGAAGTAAAATTACTATTTCTTTTATTTAAATATGTTGATAAATTACTAAATTTAGTATGTGTATATAATTTTTTGTTGATTACTGGTATACTTTCAAAATAATTAAGAAATCGTGCATGTGGTTCCTTTAAACATTAAGTAATTAATAGGTTTTCTCATATACAAAAAAGAACCACAATCTAGGGATTTGTTGATATAAGTGAAACAATGTGATTTATAATCGGGATAAAGCTTTAATTTATCAAAAATACACATTTATTCGACGTTATCATCAAATTGGATTTCGAAATCCACAGTGTCTAGTCCATCTATGTCGTCTTCTATAGTATTATCACAGTCGAGACCATTATAAAAACTCTGTGCATCTTGTGGTATGAGATGTAATATGGATTGAATATCGGCTAGTTTCGCGGGTGATACTGGCTTCCCTGACGGCCACAAGGGAACTAAATGTTCCATTAAGATTAAAGCTGGTCTGCCACGAACAGGTGCTCTCCCTATATTAACTTCTACAGCATTACCAAAGAAGTCTGTTTTAAAATAAATTGAGTTTGGTGAGTCTCTTTCTATGTATATTTCCCGAGTTTGTAGCCAATTAATACATTCTTTGTTAATACCACGTTTTCTATTAATAATCATTTTTTCAACCTTAGAAGTTCCCAGAAAATCTGATTTTGCCATTACTGTCACTTTAAGAGGGTTCTTTTTCTTGCAATCTTTCATAACTTGTACATAATCATCAGGAGTGTATAATCTCGGATATTTTTTCATTGCAGATTCAATGTGGGAAAAATCTCTGTCATTGGGTAGGTAACTGTGTCCGGGAATCAAAAACTTCTGTGTTATTTTTTTCAAAGTGGGATGACAATGCAAAAATGCTTTTAACATCAAAACTATCTTTATGTTACGATTTTGTCCGCCACACGAATCGCTCCATAAAATGAGTTCCTCGACATCTTCAGAAATATGCTCGCCTAAGTATTTTAATAGACAAGAGCCGACTTCCTGAGCACCCTTCCCAGCCATTCCTTCTATCCAAACAAAACACCCACTTGAGTTGGTTTTTGCCGAATAAATACCCATATTATACAGCCAAAGCTGTCGTTTATAGTAAATTATTCCAGTAGGTATCTTAGGCATTGGAAGCGTTTTTTGTAGATCAAACGTGAGACATTCTATTTCCTTACATTGAGTAGCCAGAACAAAATCAGCCTTCATTTTATGCCGCGCCTGTTCCCATTTTCGGCAATGTTCTTCGCGTTCTGTATCTATGGCTGTTTTTTCCTCAGCAGTTTTGCAATGAGTTAATTTCGCTTGTAATGTGTCACACTTGTTACACGTGTCTTTTTTAAGAGGGGCTCGTTTAAGATTAAAATATGTGTAAAATAACTTTGTGTACATAGCCTTACTAACCTTTTCAGCTTCTCCTACATGTTCACAATATAAATCGTACATCTTGTCTAAAGTCATGTCTGGCATAAGATATTCGGTCTCGCGCTCACTTCTTCTATAGTGTGATTTATACTTAGGAAGAGAGTTTATATGACATCTTACTTGGGAAACTAATTCATCGCTGCATTTGTTCTTACCTCCACTTTTCGATCCTCTTCTATCTAAACAATCTTGTGACCTCATTTTAGTCAAAGCAGTATTAACTCTCTTTGTAGAAACACCAAGTGTTTTGACAAATAAATCCCGGCATACTTCGATTTTATCCAATAGATATTTACGAGAGAATTTTTTCTTCATATTGCTATTAGTCATCCTTCTTTTAACGTCGGCTTCTTTGACGCTTGCTGCGATGTACATATTCTGGATATTGTAATTTTCTAGTTTGTAAAAAGTCTCAAATATTTTCTGTCGATTGTTTGTATCTATTTTTTCCCAGCACTTCGTTTTACAATTACATTTATAATCAATAAATACTTTCGGTTGGACTTCGATGTTTTTATAGTTGTGAAAAGGCTTATTAGAATGTCTGTTTCTCTTTCTTTCCATCCTAGATAGACCACCATACTTAAATTTTCGGCCTTTCTTTGGTCTTCCTTTCGTAGGTACATAGTCATTAATACTCACTGTATCATCATCAGAACATGGTATAAACGCTGGTGATTTTGCAGTATTTTCGCCGTCAGAAGCAGACTCTTCTATGATAGTGCGTCTAGACTTACCATTAGGTAGCCTCATTTTCTTGCCACCAGCAACTATTATATCATCACCATAATCTGATGAATCTGATACATAGTCAGGACTTTTAAAAGGGGACAAGTTTGCAAGTAGGTCTAATATCGGCGAGGAATATTCTTCTAAGCGATCTGGCGAAGTTAAGTTATTGCTTAGAGGTGAAGAAAGCTTCTCTAGAGGCTGTGACGTACTAGGTTCTTCACTACCTTGTGCTGTAATAAAAAAAACTTTTATATCTTTACAACAATAACGCGTGGTTCTATAAATATATGGCCACAGTGAAATTATTTAGGTTCTTATAAAGCCGTGTCACCGCTAGGCAGGATATGTCGAGTGATGTATGTCGCCGAAGACATCGAGCGACAACGTTGCCAGAAGGGTAATGAAACATAGGGCGACATAGGGCAAATGTCACCTAGCGTGAACGCGGCTTTACCGTTCTTCATAAAGTAGTAACACACACACGCACGCACGCACGCACGTACGTACGTACGTACGCACGCACACACACACCCACTCTCTCATTACTTCACATCAACCCACCACATCACCAGAATCATACCCAAGTCTTTCATACCTCAGCACTCATCATTACGTAGAAATGTTAATAACATACATGCATACACACACACACACACACATCGTTACAATCATAACATCATACATCAGCACACGATACAACGCCGCAGTTCATACGGTGCATTCGTGTGAGCTCGTAGGTAATTTGCTATGCGATTTTGCAGTTATATATGAGAGCCCTTATACCTACTTGTCAAATAATCTTTATAAAATCACTTCACAAACGGAATTAATCAAATGTGGATAATGCGCAGGTACTAGTACCTCTCAGATACATTAAGTAGGTACTAAAATGCATTAAATAAAACTATTTACCTGTTATGGCTTCATTAGTATCTTCGGTGTTTATGTCCAAAGCTTTATTCACCAACAGCTTGCCTCTACGTAACATTTTTACACTTAATTCTAAAGAAATAAACAAAAACAACAGAACTTTCTTTGCAGAGAAAAAAAACGGTCGTCACGCATTCGAACTATTTCGTTGAATGTCGCCTATTTTGACAGATGACGAATGAAATAAAGTAAATATTGTACCTTTGAGCGATCATAAGTTTCAAAACAATAAGCATAATGGAATCACATGCTAGTGGTTCTACTGTTTAACAATATTTATTTATACATGATAGAACCGAATGTTTGTGGTTCCCTTTTGCAAAACAATATTAGCAACTAAATAATAAGAATTTATTTTACGCATAACGATACCACAGAAATTTGGTTCTATTTTGTGTATAAAAAATAATCGTTAATAATAGAAATATGTGTAATGTATAATGGTACCAAGTATGCGTGGATCTTTTTTGTATAAAATTACATGATAGTACTATCGTTTATTTGTTTGATCAATAGAGTCATGTTGTGCCGTGGTTCCGTTTTGCTTTACAAGTAACGTTTGTTATTGCTGTTGGTTCTGTTCTGCTTTTAATATACCTTGTTTCCAAGGGGAAAATCAGGTGGTTCTTTTTTGTATAAGAATTTAGACCACTTTTACATTAGTATTCTTCAAAAAAAGTAAAAAATGTAATTTGTCGAGTGGTTCCATTTTGCATAAATACGGACAATTTATCTATGGTTTCCAAAAATAATTACCATTAGAGTGGGGTGCAAACCTAAAACACCAGGTCTCAAAAGCAACCGTAACCACTAAGCTACCAGTGCAAGTTAGTGGGAGAACAATAGCTACTCTTGCAAAATTGTTTGTAGACAAACTACAAAAGAGAATAGACAATATTACAAAGTTCAAACACAACTTTGTCACTCTCTGGTCATCATGGATTTAGAACAGAACTGATATGTAGATAGATATACATTTATAATCATACCTAAACTTAAATATTGCTACAAAGCAATATAGGTTATTTATGTCACTGGTGTACAACGCCGGCCAAGAAAAAATTAACTCTTTTACCTGAATCATACAAGCGACTGCCTTCATGTCTTCTTTCGTTGCTGCTCGAACGACTATATCATCGGACTTGTACTTCACACTCATTTTTAATAAGAGAAATAATAATGGTCTAATTTAAAATAAATCACAACTTTACTGTTAGTGGCCACAAGTTTGACAATATCAAAAAATATTACACAGCGAAATAGATTAAATTAATTGATAAATAAATAATAATCACACATCTAAAAATTAATATGTTCTCAAAATTATAGCGGGTTATCATCAATTCATCCATCAATAATAAAATCAGCTGAGTTATGTCAAAAGTAATTTCTTACAAATATTCAGACTCTAGTTGTTTTAGACTTTTGAGCCTAAAAGTGAAAATCAGATATAAATTAATAAAAACTTAAGTAGTTATCGATCGAAAATATTTGCAACATCTTTGAAGTAATCTCATAGATGCAAAATGGAGTAGCGTAGGTTTAACATGCAATATGTGGTCCTAGACAATATAAAACTACTATCAAGTGAATTCTATTGCACTGAATACACCGCTATGCGCTTTGAAATCATGAGGGTGAAGGGGAGTGTATTTTCTTAAATGAATATTAACCACAAAATTGTATATAATAACTGTATTTTAATTAATTATAATACAGATACTTAATAGAAACAAAATATTGTGATCGCTGAAACAAATAAACACAAATAAGTCTGTTTTAGTATAAAAATATTATAATATCAATAATCGTAACACTATGATACAATTTACCTAAATATTATCTATACAATATTTATTCATACTAATAATGTATGTAAAGTAAAGTTATAATTATTTACATTTCATTAAAATAACTATTTTTTTCGACAGATAAACCCTTTACTGGAAGATACAGACGGGGGTTGTTCTAAAGAACATTACTCAGTAATATTATTATAAAATAAAATTACTTAATTGGAGATTCTATCAGTCAACGACTACATAGCCCAAAACTTCGAAAAAAAATGTACTTCTAAATTGAACAAGGTCATCTGATACTACACTTTGCTCAAATTTGGGTGTAGTAGGTAGATGGCGAGTCTATAATCTCGAAAAAGTAACTATACTACGTGTTGACCATAGGACTCGTAAAAGTAACTTCATAAGATATGTATTACAATCAAGTTAATTAAAATGTTATGTTGTCTCACTTTCAAATATTAACACAACGAAATAAACGAAAAATATATTTTTAATCTCATGAAGTATTTAAATAATATTAAATATTTGTAGTTATTGCGAAAACCAATAAATAACGTCGCTCATGTCTCAATATAAACATCAAACGCATTAATATAAAATAAACATGGAAGACAATATTGGGCCATACGGTCTGCCACCAAACAATAACATAAACTTAGTATCCATTCGACATTGACGGAGCACATAATGTAATAATAACTATGTACACAACATTGCTATGAAAATATTCTAGGTTCGTTCCTAGTCTGGTATCGATCGATTCGTTTAAGAATCGATCGACCTATCAACTCGTAATCGGGGGCTACTTATATACATTAATTTCAGTTTAAAAATCAGATAACGTCAATTTCAGTTCAACGTTATTTCTAGTTTCCGATCGTTCGTATCGCTGAGCCGTCGCCGCAGATACTTTAATGGGAATCACGTCCGCGCGGAAGCGGGATAAAATTTATCAAAATTCATGGATACATATTTGAGCGCAGGAATACATAAATCAGTAAAATCGAGTTTCATCAAAATCAATAAAACTGAATCTAATCGAACTCAGTAAATAATCACGGAAGGCGAGCGGAAGACGCGGCTGTAATCATGAATTGTTTAGTTTATCTTGTCAGACAAATGAATGTGTGGAAAGGATTTTTTCAGTCGATTTTAGTCTCCGAAAGCTGCGACAGCGGTGTAGCGGTGCTGTGGTGGCTCAGTGCGGGAAGTCGTGCGCGTACGAGCTCGCCCACGTGCCCGGCGCTCAGTGCGGGAAGTCGGGGCGAGCGCCGAAGTCGTGCGCGTACGAGCTCGCCCACGTGCCCGGCGCCAGCAGCGACGACGACGCTGCAACACACGCAGTGACGTCACCCCCCGTCCACACGACTCGCGGGGTGAGCTCACAGTATCCCAACCAGCAAAGAGATCATATAAGCAATTACTCTCACGACTATGAATCGAAAAACACTCGTATGAAAGATCCTATTATTTCAAAAAGCCGTTTAAAAGCAGCTGGCTAGATATTTTAGCTTTCCACGCTTTTTGGCTCTATAAACATGTCTAGTAAACGTGTACTCGACGAATTCATATTGCATTTACTCGATAATTATATAAAGATATCTCTTGATCACCTTCATGCAACCGTATGTCCTATGACAGCTCTTTGAAAGCAACTGAATTGCTAATTTGTCGAAAAACTAGCATTTATAGCACTATCTTTCGACATGTATTTATTACAGCATAATTATAGAGTAAACGCTGTTTATTCGATAAAATAGCATCTTAACTACTATACCGGCACTTAATGTCATATAATAGCTTATTACAAGGCTTTCATTCCGCTTAATTTTTGAAGTTGAGAAAACGCTTAAAAATTATCTATTACAGCCTCAAAGGTGCTCTAAACATCATTTGAAAGCCGTCTTACAGCATAGTTGTGGTATGAAAGTTGAATCAAATCTTTTACATCACTGAACTACACTTGAGAGCAATAAAATCGCACACGTTGACGTTTTGTTGTTAAAGCAGTTTTTTTCATGAATGTGAATACATATTAAAATAAAACTTACACTATTTGAATGTTTACTTCAGTACCTTTCTAATGATATCAAATACAGTGTAAAAAAAGTACCCATAGGGAGTTTTAGGGCACAAAACCCAACATACGGATAAAATTACCCAATTTAGCTTAAGAAAGAATAAAAATAAAACTCAAAATGCTTGATCAAATTGTTTTTTAATAAGGTGTATTCCCTCCCCTAGCCTTGATTATAGCTCTTAATCGGTTTTTCATGGACCGTATTAATTTCACCATGAAATCTTGTGGTATGGCGTTCCACTCCTCTTCAATGGCAAGTTGAAGCTCTTGGAGGCGCGTAGGAGCAGGGCTTCTTGCTCGAACTCTTCTTTTTAGCTCATCCCAGACATGCTCAATCGGATTGAGATCAGGACTACGAGCTGGCCACTCCATCGCGGTGATTCCAACGTCTTCCATGTAGTCGCAAACTGTTCTAGCGACATGCGGTCTGGCGTTGTCGTGCATTAAGAGAAAATCTTCTCCCATAAGCCACGCAAGCGGCCTCACATGTTCTTCGAGCACTTCTTCGACGTATCGTGCAGCCGTCAAACTTCTCGATCTCGGGCCGGTATTCGCCGTAGTGATGAATACAATGTCAGTTTTAGTGTCCAACATTATGCCACCCCAAAACATACACGATCCACCTCCAAAAGCCACACGTTCGCTTATGCAGCATTGTGAAAATCGCTCTGATGACCTTCTGTAGACCCTAGAGCGTCCATCATGACCATGTAAAGTCATTCTGCACTCATCAGAGAACATAACAGCCCGCCATTGGTCATACGTCCAATTTAAATGTTCCCTAGCAAATTGTAGCCGGGCTTGTCGGTGAGCTGTGGTCAATTTGGGACCATTTGCTGGGCGATGTGAAGTCATTCCTGCTTCACCTAGTCTTCTTCGAACTGTCCACCGACTTATACTGACATTGCGAACTTCTCGAAGCAGTTGTCCCAGTTGAACCGCGTTCAGTTGCCGATTTCTCAAAGACCTTGTCACAAGAAAGCGGTCATCACGCTCTGATGTTGTGCGTCGCCGGCCAGATCCCCGATTTCTCAAAGACCTTGTCACAAGAAAGCGGTCATCACGCTCTGATGTTGTGCGTCGCCGGCCAGATCCTGGTCGCCGAATGTAGCCACCGGTCTCTTGGAACCTCTGGTATACACGACGAACAGAGTAGCGGCTCAAATTTAGCCGTCGAGCAACTTCACTTTGGTTATGGCCTGCTTCGAGCAAGGCAATAACTTGAGCGGCTTCTGCGTGCGTGGTATCCATATTTTTCCAGTAAATCCGTATGCTTCCAGTAGAGATGTTATCACGTTGACCTTCGGTATGCAACTGATTAAAAATTCCAATAAACCGACCTTTTTATACCTGCGGCTAAGGGTGCAAGTAGTGACAACGCAAACGCGTGAATTTGGGGAATTCGGTGTACGGTCGGTTTTTGTAAGTTACGTAAAGGTCAATGATTTTAATTGTATGTTTTTGTAAAGCTAAGCTTGTATGCTTTAATTTTGTCTAATGATTTTTACTCAATATCTTTAGATTTTAGAAAACAATCAGTAATAAACCAAATTACAAGGGGTGTGCGATTTTATTGCTCTCAAGTGTATATAGTTAAACTAATGGTGGTCAACCATTTAATTTGCCACTAAAATAATTTGAAAAAGTCACTCATATAATATTTTTTTTTGTTTATGTTTAATTTTTTTTTTTATTCCTCTGGAGTATTCATAACAGTATTTCGATATAATATTAAGGATTTAACATTTTGCGCTAAGGAACCCCAAACTAACTGCAATGGCGGTCCTAGAAGTCGTAAAGTTGAAACCTCATGTCTATTTCTCAGCTAAAAGCCGAGTGAATGCTTTGTGATGATAAGTGAATTGCTAATAATGGCGAATTAGATAAACTTTTCAATTAATATTATTTGTAATTAATTATTTACTAAGAAATCTTACGGCCCGTGAAAATATTAACTAAAATGTAAAGAATGTAGACGAAAAATTTAACCCCGCATAGGAAAGTAAACACCTTTGAGCTAACTTCAGGTCACGAATTGTCAATATGACTGTAAAATTGTATGGCACTAATAATATGGCAAAATTTAATACTTATATATTTTTTTTTTTTAATTCTTTTCACAAGCAGCTCCGGTAATTGAAGAAATAATATGGTCTATGAATGCTGCTTGGTTGCATTCACACGATCAAAGAGTCGAGTGATTGCAACCGCACTGCTATATTACAATAAATTTGTCGAATGAAAGCGCTTCTACCGACTTGGGAAAAGCTGATGTGTTGAATAATGGCATACTGATGATTAATATCGAGGGGTGAAAGGCTATTTGTTTGAAGCGACATTTTGGACGATATGGAGTTATATACATATTCGGATTCAGCGAATTTTTCTGCGTCGTCTGAGCCGGGTTTCGTACAATTCTGAGCACTTTTATGGCGCTTAAAACAATGCCATTTTAGTGCATTATTCTCAAACATGATGTATGATCCGACTTCAAATTTGCCATATTTTTTTAGTATATCATTTAAGCTGTATACAAAAACAGAGAATCGGATCATTAGCCGTTATTCCCTTCCTAAAATTTTTGTTCGATGGCAGATAAATCCTTTTTCGATGTAGCTATCTTTAGATGAAAAGTCCCTTCAAACATTTTGCTTACGACTACTTACTCTGTGCAATGTCGCTTCAACCAATTTGCCGTCAGCCAAATTCATTAAGACATGTCGTCGGTTCAACCCTTTTCGCAACAACTGTTTTTCACTGTTTAGAACAACCAAGTTATATAACTCCTTTCAAAATCTGAGACATCAAACAACTCTTTAAGAATGTTCATCATTGCTTAAGCCAACTTTCCTGTATCGTTAAAAAAACCCAAAACCCAAACCCAAATTGGTAGTTAAACAAAATAGCCTATTCCTATTATTATTGAGTAACGTCGATTCAATCATTTTGCTTTCTCCTGCATAAGTACTGTAAAGTCACTTAAACCATTTTGCCTGCTGCTGATTAGTGACAACGTTGGAAGTTGAATCATTTTTCTTTACTCTAAAAATAAGGCGATACAGATCATTTTGTATTAAGCGACAATTAATCTTATACTCATAACTGTTTTTTAATTTAAAATTATACCAAAACATTTAGGGATTTTTTTTCAATAAAAATTTGCGATCCCCGTTATAGAAAGAGCACTAGTTTTTTCATAACGATTTTTTTTCCAAATTTTGAATCTTTAAATGGCTCTCCTATAAAGTTCGTAAAATGTCGCTTCAAACAAATAGCCTTTCACCCCTCGATATGATACTTTTAACTTTCGAATTGCGATTACTCTATATTCTTTCGACTATTTGGCTATTTAGACGATAATCTTACGATATTTACATCACTTAAAGCAAAGAAAAGTGCGCCCAAATCGCGTTGAGAGAACGTGCACAGATCATTTACTCGACATTTTCTCACCACCAATAGCTGTAATAGAAACGTGCTGGTGGCATTTTTACGATATATTTTGCTGGTTGGGAATTGTATCGTTACACGAAACGAACTCTGCCACTCGTTCCATGGTGTGCGATTATTACAGATGATGTTACAACGCTTTCCGAGGCAGAGACAGTGGACCCTCGCCTCACCCATTAAAAATGTTAGAATTTACGCAAAACAAGATTTGTTTTGCGTGTTTGTCCAGCGTGGGGATCGATTTCTACGCCTGCGGCACGGAAGTTGTCGAAGTTTGATCGTACCCGAATACGAATCGTCGACTTTGCCCATACAATTTCCGATGTGGGAATTGAACCCATGATCTATTCCCCGAACTTATACCGTAATGCTACCGAGCGAAAAACATGGCAGGTTCGCATAATATTCAGTTAGGTAGCATTTGCAGAACGACGTCCCGAACGTTCGAAGAGACCATTTTAAAATGCGACTTTTGGACCCATGGTTCTGAACATTGTTGAATAAAAGACAAGATCGTTATACTTACATAGTTGTGCGATGAGTTTGGATGCTGCGATGGGTCTTGCGGTCGAGTCCGAACTAAGTTCGTCCTTTGTATCTGCATCTACATAAAATAAATGATTATCATAGATTCTATGTCTTTAGTTAACACTGAAGACATTAATCATGGGGAATGGAGTTTTACTTTGCAAAAAAAATTGTTTTCGTTTCTTTTTTCTTTATATTCTTAAGCTGGAATTGATTAAGTGAACAAATATGAGAACCTTACGATTTCCTCATAGACCTCGTTCGTCCGTGTAAATAGTTTTAGTAGAACAACGACTTAACTGCATTTTTGAAAATTACAACAAAAAAACAACGAAATTCTAAAGTAATAAATGATAAGTGCGACAATAAGTCAAAGAGCATTTTCTTTGAATTGTTGTCGCATTTAATATTTTTCAATTTGCAAATTGGCTGTGTAATCTATAGTGTGGGGATCCGGATCAGATTATGACTGGCATCAGAACAAGTTTAATGAAGCACTGGAGGGTAAGTTACCGTTATGAGTGGAAGGGGTGGTGTCTCTCCGCTGCGCTTGCGCCTTGAGCAATTTGCTCATGGTGTTGCGAGGGGTGGGGGGTGGTCGCTCCAACGCTCGTCCGTGTACCACCTGCATGTGACGCTCCAACATGTACCTGTATGAAATATGCAATCATTCAATATTATAAGATGACAAGGACCACAAGTAGAGAATCTTTTTTTGGGTAAATGACCGATGAATCTCAGGGCTACGAGAAACATCAAGTCCTGACTTTACACGTGTCCCTCACGTCACCGTCACCACTAGCCTAGCACCTCACTCAACTCGAAGAAGAACCAAGTTGTAACTGAATCTAATTCAGAAGAAAAGAAAGCGATCGGCATTCCTAACGTGGCATAAATTTGATATTTTTTAAATATTTAATTCAAGATTTTGTAGTGATTTTGCAAGTTATTTCCTGACATCTTAAGAGAGTGAAGTGTAAAAAATGGCACAGATATTGTAACAGCCTACCTTCCTAACCTTAACTAGCCTAAACTACGTCCTATTCTACCTAGACTACACTGAGCTCTAACCTAACTAGAATATCACGGCCTAAAACACTTAAATTAAACTACCTAAATGAAAATTCTATACCATCAAAAGTAAGATGGCAATTTATGATTAAATAACAACATAAACATATTTCATTTCATCGAAAGAAAACATAAAAAAAAATGTTTACTAATCATGATCTATGAAGATAAACCTTAAACACATATGGTTATGGTTAGATTACATATGGTGCAAACATATGTAATCAATCCTGAGCAAAAAACAGAAATACAAATGTTTCTATTTATTAGTTGAGAATGTGTATAAAATAGTTTCAATTAATTGAAAACGAAGATTTAAGTATGTTAATTGATAAGCTTCATCGACATACTGTATAACATTTGCTTAGCATATTCCAGTTTTAGAAGGTTTCCTATAAAATATTAGTCACATATAGTTTGAAGAATCTAAGAAAGTAGGTGAAGGACTACTATCACAGATTGTCTAGATAAAGATATAGTTCTGTTAAAAGCGAATACCCTCTTGTTCCTTAGTTTCAATGTTTCAAATAAGTTATAAGGAAATAAGAAAGTTTGTAAGACCATCTGTGGATAAGACAGAGGGCTGCGACACTGCGGGCGTGGGGCAGGATTCTTATAGCCGTGTATAAAGTACACGGTTTTACGAATCCTGCCCCACACCACGGGTTCTTTATTAATATTTCCTACCTATATCACATAATATAGGTTACAGTTAAATTCCTTAAAACATATTTATTCAATGTAAACTCCAATACAAATTAACAAATAAATATGATTATCTTTAGTCTTTCATTTAGGTGTTTAAAAGTGTTTTTAGGCCGTGATCGTCTAGTTAGGTTAGAGCTTAGTTTAGTCTAGGTAGAATAGGACGTAGTTAAGTTAAGTTTTCTGTGTCTCATCCACTTCTGGATAACTTTGTGTAGTAGGAAAGGCCCACACAAAGAAAACTTTGTGACAAGAGATAAGAATGTAACTCGCTACCCATATTTTAAATATAGATAGAGGGAGTAGACAGGTAAGCCCGTAGGAGTACTCACCGCCTCTCGAAGCGCTCGGGACAGAAGATGCAGCGGAACAGCCTCCGGCGCGGCTGCGGCAGCACGGGCTCGCTCGCCTCGTGCGACTTGCTGTGCGCCGCCAGGTTGTACCTGACACCAGACAACGGGGTTGTTACCATACTATATATATACAGCACGGGCTCGCTCGCCTCGTGCGACTTGCTGTGCGCCGCCAGGTTGTACCTGACACCAGACAACGGGGTTGTTACCATACTATATATATACAGCACGGGCTCGCTCGCCTCGTGCGACTTGCTGTGCGCCGCCAGGTTGTACCTGACACCAGACAACGGGGTTGTTACCATACTATATATATACAGCACGGGCTCGCTCGCCTCGTGCGACTTGCTGTGCGCCGCCAGGTTGTACCTGACACCAGACAACGGGGTTGTTACCATACTATATATATACAGCACGGGCTCGCTCGCCTCGTGCGACTTGCTGTGCGCCGCCAGGTTGTACCTGACACCAGACAACGGGGTTGTTACCATACTATATATATACAGCACGGGCTCGCTCGCCTCGTGCGACTTGCTGTGCGCCGCCAGGTTGTACCTGACACCAGACAACGGGGTTGTTACCATACTATATATATACAGCACGGGCTCGCTCGCCTCGTGCGACTTGCTGTGCGCCGCCAGGTTGTACCTGACACCAGACAACGGGGTTGTTACCATACTATATATATACAGCACGGGCTCGCTCGCCTCGTGCGACTTGCTGTGCGCCGCCAGGTTGTACCTGACACCAGACAACGGGGTTGTTACCATACTATATATATACAGCACGGGCTCGCTCGCCTCGTGCGACTTGCTGTGCGCCGCCAGGTTGTACCTGACACCAGACAACGGGGTTGTTACCATACTATATATATACAGCACGGGCTCGCTCGCCTCGTGCGACTTGCTGTGCGCCGCCAGGTTGTACCTGACACCAGACAACGGGGTTGTTACCATACTATATATATACAGCACGGGCTCGCTCGCCTCGTGCGACTTGCTGTGCGCCGCCAGGTTGTACCTGACACCAGACAACGGGGTTGTTACCATACTATATATATACAGCACGGGCTCGCTCGCCTCGTGCGACTTGCTGTGCGCCGCCAGGTTGTACCTGACACCAGACAACGGGGTTGTTACCATACTATATATATACAGCACGGGCTCGCTCGCCTCGTGCGACTTGCTGTGCGCCGCCAGGTTGTACCTGACACCAGACAACGGGGTTGTTACCATACTATATATATACAGCACGGGCTCGCTCGCCTCGTGCGACTTGCTGTGCGCCGCCAGGTTGTACCTGACACCAGACAACGGGGTTGTTACCATACTATATATATACAGCACGGGCTCGCTCGCCTCGTGCGACTTGCTGTGCGCCGCCAGGTTGTACCTGACACCAGACAACGGGGTTGTTACCATACTATATATATACAGCACGGGCTCGCTCGCCTCGTGCGACTTGCTGTGCGCCGCCAGGTTGTACCTGACACCAGACAACGGGGTTGTTACCATACTATATATATACAGCACGGGCTCGCTCGCCTCGTGCGACTTGCTGTGCGCCGCCAGGTTGTACCTGACACCAGACAACGGGGTTGTTACCATACTATATATATACAGCACGGGCTCGCTCGCCTCGTGCGACTTGCTGTGCGCCGCCAGGTTGTACCTGACACCAGACAACGGGGTTGTTACCATACTATATATATACAGCACGGGCTCGCTCGCCTCGTGCGACTTGCTGTGCGCCGCCAGGTTGTACCTGACACCAGACAACGGGGTTGTTACCATACTATATATATACAGCACGGGCTCGCTCGCCTCGTGCGACTTGCTGTGCGCCGCCAGGTTGTACCTGACACCAGACAACGGGGTTGTTACCATACTATATATATACAGCACGGGCTCGCTCGCCTCGTGCGACTTGCTGTGCGCCGCCAGGTTGTACCTGACACCAGACAACGGGGTTGTTACCATACTATATATATACAGCACGGGCTCGCTCGCCTCGTGCGACTTGCTGTGCGCCGCCAGGTTGTACCTGACACCAGACAACGGGGTTGTTACCATACTATATATATACAGCACGGGCTCGCTCGCCTCGTGCGACTTGCTGTGCGCCGCCAGGTTGTACCTGACACCAGACAACGGGGTTGTTACCATACTATATATATACAGCACGGGCTCGCTCGCCTCGTGCGACTTGCTGTGCGCCGCCAGGTTGTACCTGACACCAGACAACGGGGTTGTTACCATACTATATATATACAGCACGGGCTCGCTCGCCTCGTGCGACTTGCTGTGCGCCGCCAGGTTGTACCTGACACCAGACAACGGGGTTGTTACCATACTATATATATACAGCACGGGCTCGCTCGCCTCGTGCGACTTGCTGTGCGCCGCCAGGTTGTACCTGACACCAGACAACGGGGTTGTTACCATACTATATATATACAGCACGGGCTCGCTCGCCTCGTGCGACTTGCTGTGCGCCGCCAGGTTGTACCTGACACCAGACAACGGGGTTGTTACCATACTATATATATACAGCACGGGCTCGCTCGCCTCGTGCGACTTGCTGTGCGCCGCCAGGTTGTACCTGACACCAGACAACGGGGTTGTTACCATACTATATATATACAGCACGGGCTCGCTCGCCTCGTGCGACTTGCTGTGCGCCGCCAGGTTGTACCTGACACCAGACAACGGGGTTGTTACCATACTATATATATACAGCACGGGCTCGCTCGCCTCGTGCGACTTGCTGTGCGCCGCCAGGTTGTACCTGACACCAGACAACGGGGTTGTTACCATACTATATATATACAGCACGGGCTCGCTCGCCTCGTGCGACTTGCTGTGCGCCGCCAGGTTGTACCTGACACCAGACAACGGGGTTGTTACCATACTATATATATACAGCACGGGCTCGCTCGCCTCGTGCGACTTGCTGTGCGCCGCCAGGTTGTACCTGACACCAGACAACGGGGTTGTTACCATACTATATATATACAGCACGGGCTCGCTCGCCTCGTGCGACTTGCTGTGCGCCGCCAGGTTGTACCTGTCATTAAAAGTATCATCATTTCAGTAATTTTTTTAGCGAATCAATAACGAATGAAATCTTTGACATGCGAGGCCCTAAAAATGCCCTAAAAATCCCCAATCTCGCGACAACCTCGGAGAAAACTCGTACACTAAAGCCAGTGATCGGGTCAGGAATCGTCTGGTGAAAGATTCCAATTATACATTCGAACGTCTCCACTAGAAAGTGTGCCGTCTATTGAAGGCTCGTCCTAAAGCTACGTGGATGATGTTTTATATCTCTATCCCATAGAGATATAAAAAATCACTTACGTATCGAGACAGGTCTCATTCGAACAGTGTATATACCGTACCTCTCAGAGAAGCGCTTCCCACAGATGGGGCACTCGTGCCTCTTCTCGCCGGAGTGCACGCGCTTGTGTCGCTTGAGTCATGAGCGCCAGCCCGCACACGTCACTACTGAACAGTGTATATACCTACCTCTCAGAGAAGCGCTTCCCACAGATGGGGCACTCGTGCCTCTTCTCGCCGGAGTGCACGCGCTTGTGTCGCTTGAGTCATGAGCGCCAGCCCGCACACGTCACTACTGAACAGTGTATATACCTACCTCTCAGAGAAGCGCTTCCCACAGATGGGGCACTCGTGCCTCTTCTCGCCGGAGTGCACGCGCTTGTGTCGCTTGAGTCATGAGCGCCAGCCCGCACACGTCACTACTGAACAGTGTATATACCTACCTCTCAGAGAAGCGCTTCCCACAGATGGGGCACTCGTGCCTCTTCTCGCCGGAGTGCACGCGCTTGTGTCGCTTGAGTCATGAGCGCCAGCCCGCACACGTCACTACTGAACAGTGTATATACCTACCTCTCAGAGAAGCGCTTCCCACAGATGGGGCACTCGTGCCTCTTCTCGCCGGAGTGCACGCGCTTGTGTCGCTTGAGTCATGAGCGCCAGCCCGCACACGTCACTACTGAACAGTGTATATACCTACCTCTCAGAGAAGCGCTTCCCACAGATGGGGCACTCGTGCCTCTTCTCGCCGGAGTGCACGCGCTTGTGTCGCTTGAGGTGCGAGCGCGTCATGAGCGCCAGCCCGCACACGTCACACGCGTGCGGCTTCACTCCCGAGTGAGACAACTTGTGCATCTTGAACGACGACGTGTGGATGAACGACTTGCCGCACAGGTCGCACTGCACAAATGGTTGGCTTATATTGAAAAACTTCTCGAGTAAAATTTACGAAAGTGAAGCTTTATTCGACTTGCCACAAAAAGCCCGGGCCCTTTAGAATGCAAATGACCGTCCGGTTCAGAAGGAACCGGAGCCTGGAGTCAGTCTCAAAATACTGTAAAGTAGACAGACAAGTTATAATTCCTTAATCCTCCTAGGATGTTTTAGGGCAATCCCTAAGCTTGCGTAAGTTGCTTAAATTACTTTTTAACAATTATGCCCGGAAGATCGCACGGAACGTCTTTGAAATGCTTTATTTACAAGCATTTCAAAGACGTTTCCAAGCCATTTATCGTCAAAAAGGAACCACAAAAGTATGTATAACATTAGTAACTAGAAGTAGCTAATTAGTTACAAAACTAACTTATAAAATATTACTATTCAAAATCTTTTCTACTTGACAAGGTTCCAGAATGCTGACCCGTTGAATGGCATTGCATAATAATAATAATAATTCTACCTTTCCGGCAATAGTTTCGTATCTGTGGAGGACTGTCCATTGGTATATCTCAATGGCATATCAGTGGATAGACCTTCATAGATGCAGCCATCTCACTTTTATATTAAAAGGTACCAAAGGCCTCTTCAATGTTGGCTTCAGCCCCATGAATGCCTTTCTAATGACCGGGTCCCCATGGGCCCGTGACAGTAAAATGTACCAACATAAAAATAATAATAAAGCCCTTTATTCTAAAATTAGCAGTTACAAAACAATATACATAATCTATTTCTACATATCTTAAAAAACTAAGTATATTATAAAAAATCTCTAATTTCAGTGTGCCTTTTGGCATAGGCCTCCTCCAAAAACTTCCAGTGGCTTCTGTCATTGCAACCCTTATCCATTTTGCACCCACAGTCAGTTTCAAGTCATCTTCCCATTTAATTTTTTGTCTTCCTCGATTTCTTTTTCCCTCCCTCGGGTACCATTCTGTCTGTGGAATGGCATTGCATACCCTCTTTGCACAGTTAAAATCAGCGCTCAGGGAATGTGCCACACTAAAGAGGGCCTTTGCGAGATTTTAATAAAATTAATTTGCCTCCCGGTCCTTTTAATAATGTTAAAGATAAATAAGAGGACCTAGGTCCTGTTATTTATCTTCAACACAATTACCGACACACACAATTGACTGCACCGGTGGCTCAGTGGTTACGATAGTTGCTTCTGAGACCTGGTGTTCTGGGTTCGATACCCACCCGGGACAATTATTTGTGTGAACCACAAATAGTTGTTCTGAGTCTGGGTGTTCTTTGTGTCCGTGAAATGAATGTTTGTAAAGTCCCCCGCGACACAGGGATTTATTTCCCTAGTGCGGGAGTTGTATTTTTTAAGAGAAAAAAAAAAAAAAAAAAAAAAAACATTTTTTCAAACTTTAAACATTTTAGAACAATTCATAGCCCAGTAAATGTGAATGACAGAATATATTACATATATGAATATATTGCCTTACCTGATAATTTAGTTTGCCAGTGTGTATATTGTTATGCCTCTGAAGGGCATTCTTAGACGGAAACAGTTTATTGCACTCTTCACACTTCCAGTCACTTATACCTGAAATATACAACATAGAGATGTGTAACATTACATAGTTTCTTGATAGTGATGATGTTCTGTGATACATTTTAAAAATATTGCTGATTTAGACATTTTTAGATGCCAGCACATAATTAATATAATTTTTTAGAAAACTTTAGGCAATTATAAGCATGATAGAAATGGAGATTGCTAAATCCACAAAACCATTAGTTACATTTACTGTAACAAATAAACAAGAGTATTAATGAGTACCTTTGTGCAGAGCTATGTGTATGTCGCAGGCACGTTTGTGTTTGTAGTGAGCACCGCACACCTCACAGATGTACGGTGGCTTTGAGCCATCATGCTTCTGTTTGTGTTGCTCCAGTCGGGCTGGAAACCAAATAGATATGAAGTTTAGTTGGAGCAGCAACAAGAAAAGATCATATCACATATTAATCTTCTACCGAGAAATATAAAAATATATCATCCCAAGGTTGTTTGTAAAGATTACTTTAAAATTATCTTAAATTTATTGACATATTGGTACCAGAATACTTGTTCAAATATGAAATGACCATAGCAAAGCAAATATAGTATTAACTTACCTAATGATGTGTACTTAGCGTCACATTGGTCACACTGATGTATTTCCTTAGACTTTTTAGTTTTGCCCTGTTTGGGCAAGCACAGGCCCTTTCTCGGCCGACCCACAGGGCCTTTCTTCTTGGCCTTGGGCTCTATCATATCATCATCAGCAGTCAAACTATCATCATCAAAGTTTTCCACTTCTATTTTTAAGCAGCTCCCAAAACCATTGTTGAACAATGGGCTTTGTGATCTGAAAAATACCGACTGATATTAGATATCATAATTAAATTTATTAATTGATATATGACATTTAGTTCAAACATTATAATAGTCAGTTTGCATTGCTACACTGCAGTAAATAAAATTCATAAATCCATAATAAAGTAAAGAAATCAAAGCAAAATATGATTAATTATAGAGATCTTATGTTCTTATCTAAAAGTGAATAATACCCTTCAGCTGAGTCTTCAGTCTTAACAACAGACATGATGTTGGCAGTGTTGTCAATGGTGTGGTTGGCCAGCTTGTGAGCCACCAGTGCATCTGCTCCCCCCACCGAGTCCTTCTTACCACACACATCACACTCCCAGCTGGAATCATAGTATGCATCTAATCAATTTGCTCAAGTAACACAAGATTATAATAAATACTATAGTTTCCCATGCATGGTGTCACCCATGTAACTCCTGTCCCCGTAGAAACTTCATAATTGAACATAGCCAACCAGTAGTTTTTGAAATTAGTGTGTTCTAGCAAACAAACAAACTATTCAGCTTCATAATTATATTATATAGATTTGATCATGAAGATGTTTATATTTTTTTATAGACAAGAGTGGCTAACTGTGTTATTAGCCACTCTTGACAATCACTTTAATAGTCTTAAAGTGGCAATTAAAACTAAAGTAAACACCATTCTAATAAAATTATTTTGAGTTTCACACAAAAAAAAGATAAGATATAGTAGAAGCCTGTACCTGTCACTATTAATTTTACTTCTAAGTTTCCGTTTTGGGGTTTTGAGTGATTCTTTTTTCTTCTTTTTGACAACTTTAATTCGTTTTCGTTTACTCTGTGTTGAGAGTGGCATGTCATCATCAGAGTCCTCGTTCACATTATCACACACATAGTCGTCATCATTATCGTCGTCAGGGTACGCTTCGGCCTTCACCGTGGGGAGTTTGATAGGTTGTGCCGAAGGTTCAAACAGAGGGTTTTTACTGATGATAGATTCAAAGGTCTCCTTCAACTTAAGATATTCTAGTTCAGCCTGTTCTAGCACATTGATGAGGTCGTAGCAGCTCTTGCAGAGAGCGCGCGAGGAGTTCTGCACGCTGGCGATGTCGACGGTCGCGTACTTGTTGAGGAAGTGGTGCAGCGTCGCGCCGGACACGGCGGTGTTGTGCACGTAGATGTCGAAGGCGTCCCGGCTCCGCGACGTGCACACCACGCACTCCACCGCCTCGCGCTTCACCAGCACCTCTTCCTCCGTCTTGATCGCTTCCTCATCCTCCTTCTTTTCTATCTGTTCCACTTTGTTATCAGGGTTCATTGTACCCGACTCGGCCATTATAACACATCTAATTGCAACTCGCGACCGTTCCAGGCATGAAAACTATTCACGAATGGACACTGCTATAGATTATGAACTTTAACCATCATTCTGACAGAGGCACGACAAGCCAATTATTTATTTCGGAAACTGAATGCATACGAGAGTAATGACATTTCCAAGCAAGCAGCGTTTATTTTCCCGTTGACATGACACCATGACACATAATTTTGACAGCTATGCTACAAACAGTATTGCTAGCTTATAATTAATTTATTCGGCCGTATTTTGAGTTTTGGCCAGAATAAACAACGAACATGCTGCCATAACATAACATAACGTAGTATTATTAATGCTAAGTAAAAATAGCTACTACTAACTGTATTTATAAAGGAGATTAATAATGTTAAAAACAAGCCGGCTTCTAACAAAGTGGTTTTCCGATTTTATTATAATCATTTAGAACCATGAATACTTTTAATATTTCATTAATAATTTTGAAAATGACAATAATGAAATAACAGAATTATAATATAAACTTACCAACAAAATAAAAATAGTCTAACATTAAAACGAATAAAAACAACCAAAAGTTAAAAGAATAACTATAAACTATTCTAAAACGGCGGTCTAGGCAGCATCCTCAGAATGCTAGCAGCAATGCCAGGTTGAATGACAATGTTATTTTGTTGGGCAAACTTGGTATACACCAGCAATGGGAATACTTCACATTGTTAAGAGGCGGTAGCGACATCTACAGTAGCCGCACAAACCTCAAGATAACTAGCAGCGCCATCTAGCACGTAGTATCCCAACTAACCAGTATCGCGCAATACAATTTTGCAAGCCAATTCAAGTTCTAAATATCAAACAAACTACCGTCAGCTGCCAAGCCTCGCTCGGGAAATAAGATGTTCATTTATCTATGAAGGAACAAATCCAACTGTTCCTCTACAAGCCGCAAGTACTTTAAATATTTGATTTTGCTCCAGGTCTCCGCGACCCTAGTATTTGGACCCCAAAGACCCCAAGGCACAAACATATAACCATAATCATTATCAAGGGTACCATATTTGCGCCTTTTGAGGTCCTCCGTCGATTCAGTCACCACAGCAACCCTACTTTGAGTTCCAGAAAAAAGCGACGATCGTGAATGAGAGTATTGTAATTATTTATCATCATTTAGAAAAAAAAATCGACGTTCTTTTGTAGTCGAATAATTTCTATCTTTCTGTAAATACCTACGTCATAACCATAATAAGTATGTTTTATATTATCTTACTTTATTACCCACTGGACTTCGTTCTATTGTAAAATTAAGTGCTAATAAAAATAAACTTAAAATATTCTATGAAAAAAATACAGTATGATAATGACAATATTCTTTGTTCACTTTTGCACACTTAATGTAATAAATTACCCAATTAATACTCCGTAACTCATTACGCACAAAAATTAATATAAGAAGCTTAAATACAGTTTCGGTATAGACCCTCCAGATTTGGCCAAATAAGCAACATTGGTAACATTCTTATAAAAAAAACTATGTAAGCGGTTGAGGATATTGCCAATAATCCCTAAAAAAATAAAAAATAAATAAAGTGGTATTCCCACAGTGCCGTGGGTACCTATTCCTTTAAAAGTAACATTCCATTTCATAGAAAATTATTTCTAAGTAAAAACACCACTTTATTCTATTAAAATGATATTGGCAACAATCATTCAGAAATCATCAGGCGCGAAGGCACAAACACTCGCAAACATTGAATTTTTTTTAAAAATCGACCCTTAAATTTTATGTCCCACACTTTATACACTAGTAAGGTATAGACAGGTACCATGGAAAAACTTACAATTCAAGGCGAGTTTTACAACGTTTTTATCCGCCTAGCTTAAGCAGGTAGGTACTTATGTTTGTTTATAGTTCTCAGTCAGCTGTAGCTCAGTAGGTAGGTACCTATTTACTAATATGATTCTAATAAGTAAATAATAATATTTCAAACCAGAATCTATTCAATTCAATTCAACAAATAGATTCCATACACAACACTAAAATTAAAACTGCCTAATGAGGTAAGTACCTACCTCGTAACGTACACTCAGCATAGGTAGGTACCTACTTTGAATTCTGCTCAAAATTAATTAAAAGGCGGTATTGATGAGGTATTAAGTGACGAGATGCACTTAGTTCCCTATCCTCCAGGTGGAAACCCAACGTGTTCCTCGGTTGGGGCTCCGGGCTTGGACTCCGACTCAGGGCGTCTACGCCGGGGGATTGGGGAATGATCTCCCGCTTTACTCAACAGCTCACGTTTGGACTTCGGGTTTGCGATCGACAACAAATACTTAGAGTAGTTACTTGTGATACTATAGGTAGGTAAGGTGCGTTGGGGTAATACCGGACGGATTTTCGAATAGTTGCGAACATGTTGCAAAAACTTTTTTTTCTCAATTTTGGTGTACACGACGTTCTTGAAAAATAGTGGAAATTGTTGATGTTGAAACATAGTTTGATTTTAAATTTTATTTAGTTAGAAAAACTCAATACTTTCTGCTTAGTAAGCCTTTAAAATCAGGACACAATTTTTTTGAGTATAATTACGATTTGGCCATGATGGGGTAAGTTCGGACAATAATTTAAAACTGTTTCTATTGCTAGGAGCACAAGGTGTAAGAAAGGATTTTGTCCGCTCTTTCCTGCTCTTTAACGTGACATCGACTAAATCTACCTTATACTATAAACATAGATGTTCCAAATACATACTTATTTTTTGGGTTAAACTGTCCGATCTTACCCCAAATTCCAAATTTGGAAGATATTAGGATTCTCAAAGTTTGGTTCTATCCAAAAGCATACTACCAAATAAAGCGTTAATAAATACTACCAAATAAGTATAAAATCTGAATACTGTACAGTAGATAGAGAGAGGAGGTAAGAGGTGACTGGAACAAAATGATGTGTTTTTTTGTAACTAGGATTCTTTAAATAATGAAACGAATGACAGTAGAAAATATTATTTAATAATATAAAGTACAGAAATCACAAACACCGAATAAAAGATTTAAACACCGCCAAGTCTTGAAGTTCAATAGATGTGATGTGTGTGCAGGGAGCTTCAATATGGTGATGTTGTTCTCTATTGCTAAAGCTACCACTTTGTCATTGACATGACTGGCATGTCCATCATACAGCAATAATACGGGCCTGTCTTCACCCAAATCAGGTATAAATACTTTTAATATGTAATCATAAAAATATTAGTTTCCATCCAGCCTCTTTTGCTGGCTGCATAGGCAAGATTGAAATCGTATTTTTCAGGATTCTGTAACATCCACTTGCCCTTAAATACGAACTGTGATATTTTCTTTAGCGCTTCCACATGTTGTTCGTGTGCCATCATTGAAGGGTGTTTGTATTTTATTTATTTTTATAAAATCCTGAGTTTCATCAAGTACCTCTTCTCTTGACAACCCCCAACCCCAGTTTTCCAGTGTTCGTAGACAGTTTGCCAGTTTAGATTCTAATGCAACTGGTATAGCTGTCGGCCTGCCAAGTGTATTTTATATTAAAACGGTTAGGATGACAATTAAGTATTTAAATAGAATTCATGTGTTATAAAAGTTTGACAATCACTACCAAATTCGAAACGGGTTAAGATCGGATCTGGGGGCACGGCAGTGCCCCCCCAAGTCGAGTAAGAAAAAAAAAAAAAAAAAAAAAAAAAGGTGCACGGCCGTACCTATCTTTTCTCGAAGCAACTCAGCCGATTTTCGACCCCCTATAACTTCGTTGTGGATAAAGATAGGAGCCTGAATTTTCAGTAACTAAACAAGCTTTGTAAAACTACAGTATATTTCAAATTTCATTCAATTTGAACCAGTACTTTACGAATTATAACTAGTCAAAGTTTGGTATTTTCGGTAATTTTGTCACTCGCTCACTGCTGACTCACCGATCATCAAAATGTTTAGGCACTTCTAGCAGACGTAGAAGCTTCAAATTTTGAGTATTAGGAGAGTTTAGTGTAAAACTCATGGGAAAATTCCAACATTTTGCAATTTCGGTCCAGTTGTTCAGTTTCATCAACTGCATTAATGACTTTGTTATTTCTTATAAATGTATAGGATTACAAAGTTACATTTGCAGTCAGTGAATACGTGTACATGAATATGTTTGATTTAATGGAGGAATAGGTGTAGATAGGGACCTAGATGGAATTATGTTGAAAGGTGGTGTCTAAGTGGTTAGGTTAGTTGTTTCAGAAACCTGGTTTTCTGCGTTCGATTCCCACCTGGGACAATTATTCGTCTGAAATTCAAACAGTTGTACTGAGTCAGGGGGTGATTTGTTTTCGTGAATCTATTGAGCGGTGAGACCTTGGCAACACAGGGATTAATTTAACAAGTAGTAAAAAAAAAAAAAAAAAGTCGTAGGAAAAAAAAAAAAACAATGGATTGTAAAAGTAACATAAGTTGTGCTATGAACGATAGGATACTAACAATCATAACAGCGTCTGATAGAGGTGGCTTGCCCGCTTGAGCCATGTCTCAGCAGGAGGCTGCGGTCCCTTGAGAAGTAGGGACCCCGTGTAAACTGGGCGTCCCTGAAACTGGTTATTTGGGCGCAGGAGAGCCCGCAACACCAATTGAGTCGCGGACGCTGCCAGAGGGTATCCCAGATAGGCAACAGTACCTGGGCCCCTCACCAATTGTGGTCGGAGGAGTAACCAGGGGTTTTACTCTCATGTTATGATTAGCATTCCACTGCTATGAAGAGGGCGAGTCCCACATACCCCACTGCCCGTGCCGGAACACCGCAGTGGCGGAGGAGATGCGTAACATTCTTGCATTCCTCTGGACAAACTTACACCACGGCTTTCACGCTTCCCGTTCGAAACACCGAAAGACTTTCTTCCAAGCAACTAACAAATCTTACTGTGATATCGAAGGTATACACACAAACCACGTTTTATTAATCTGACACAAACTATATTTATATAATCATTTTATCAAATATTTTTATACACAGTTTGATGTTAACTAGGTAGCTTTAAATTTACTTATGTACATATTAGCTTGTTCCCTAGTGCGGGAGCTGTCTTAAAAAAAGGCCTTAATCGGACATGTATTATGTAGTTGTACCAAAATTCCATCAAAAACAATTCATCAATTTCGTAATTTTAAAAACCTTTGACAGGCCGGAAGCCAGAAGGCCGTGAGTGCCATACATAAGTTCATGTTAATCCTTTGTTAAGCTTGATGTTGTAGTTTTCGATTAGGTACATTGACAATATTTATAACCAATGAGAGATAACAATTTTACATACGGATTAATTTTAAATGACGTTTGACGAGTGCGACGAATATCAATAAAGCATAAAAAAAGTATACGACGCATCTGTTCTTGTTTCATATGGTGAGTTTTGCCATGCCAGCTAGATACGTGGATATTCATATGTGCGTAAGTTAAGTTATTTTGTAAATAAGGGCACAGAGTTACTAGTCTGGATGGTTTACATCAAATTTAAGTCTACTTTGGAACTATTAAAGCGCAGGAATAATCCATTTGTGAATACAATAGACTAAAACCGGCCAAGTGCGAGTCGGACTCGCGTACTAAGGGTTCCGTACCATTTTCAAGTGCCTACCTGTTGCCGTTTAAATATCGAGCAAAAAAGGCCAAAAAATAGTTGTTGTATGGGAGCCCCCCCTTAATACTTATTTTATGTTTAGTTTGTTATTATAGCAACAGAAATACATAATTTGTTTTCGACTGTTTAGGTATCGCGGTTCTTGAGATAGAGCCTGATGATAGACAGACAGACAGCTAAGTCTTAGTAATAGGGTCCCGTTTTTACCCTTTGGGTATGGAACTCAAGCATTTAATGTCTAGACATGCTTAATATTGTTGCATCAAAGATATCGAGAAAAACCCATAGAGAAATGGAGTGGGCTTTGAGAAAAACTGTAGCTGAAGTTCAAGAAGTAGTACCGGTAAAGAACAAGAGAAACACAACCTACAAAAATTGGAAAGCTCATCATCAAGTGACAGAGTGGTAAAATCCATTGCTGGTATTTTTAAAAATAATGTAAATTGTAAAGCAAAGGAAAAAAGTACAACTATCTACAAAAAGAAATGAGATGCCATCAAAAACATACTTGTAAAAAAACCCAAGTCTCGTAACGCAGTTCTTTTACCGTAAAACGTTGTGAGATCTATGTAATACCAAGTCGGTTAATTTATTCAGTCCCTACTTAAGGGACCATCTATCTTAAGCTATTACGTAATTATCTCACCTTACAGAATCTTAATTTGACCTTATCAAAGTTCAAAACTTTTATGTTATGAATATTAGATTGACTTGGCCATCGCAATAAACACTTGTGAGATACATTCTAATTATATCCGATGGCCAAGTTAATCTATTATTTAAAACTTTAAAGTTTCGAATTTTGATAAGGTCAAAATAAGATTCTGTAAGGTGAGATAATTACGTAATAGCTTAAGATAGATGGTCCCTTAAGTAGGGACTGAATAAATTAACCGACTTGGTATTACATAGATCTCACAACGTTTTACGGTAAAAGAACTGCGTTACGAGACTTGGGTTTTTTTACAAGTATGTTTTTGATGGCATATATTTGTCCGATCTTCACTCGAGAGGGGAAACACCGGATTTTAGCCTACACACATGGTAGATAATTCTGGATTAGTTTTATCGGCTTGTCATCGCTTAAAACTTGATATTTAGGCAAAATAATACCAAAATAAGCTATACTTTTGCTAAAATATGCAAAAACAAATGAAGGTGAAAGACCGGACGGACAAATATTTTGTAAAACTTACCTTGTTTTCTTTATCGGTGCATTATACACGTACGTGCTGCCGGAGCGACTAGTGGTCACTGCGGGGCGGGGCGGAACACAATGACGTGGCGCGCAATGTGGCTAACATTAAAAAATATAGCCAAATAAGTGAGAAATTTGATTTCTACGTTCTTACCCCAGCGCCGATCTTACCCCAACGCACCTTACAGGTGCATTACAAAACAATCCAATGTACAGTCATCTACTTGTAAGAGGCAGCAAAATATGGTTAGGGGGCAGCGGTCCGTGGCGGTCCCCACCCCCGGGCCGCGGCTGCGGGCGCTCGGCGGCGCAGTGCCGGCCCGCTCGCCACACGCCGCTCACTGCTCCCGAGAACTCACGCGGAACGTAAACTTGCGTTCTCGATGTGCATTTGTTTTCAACATTACGAACATACCGACTGTGATCTTTTTACGAGTTTCATCAATACGACCGTTTGTGTTTTAGTTTTGATTTCGTAAGAAATTGCAGTGAATTTTAATCTACCTATATTAACACCTATAATAGGAGTGGACTGTTGAATTAAAGGGACTCTAAGCTTTCTGCTTAAGGAGAGCAGGTAATTATTAATATTAAATTAAAATTATAATTTTTAAGGTGGTCTTTTGGGGAGTTTGTTTTTGTGTTTGTGTAAGCAGTTTGAAATGACCCGCGTAAATCAAACCAATCGCATGTGTTAATATGATGGAAATTATGTATAATTATTTGAATTGAGCGCAGTTTTAAGACAAATTTAGTTTTAAAAATATATATAAATGCAAGTTGTATCAACCTTGACTCTTTATTAAGTTATTATGCTCCTCTACCAATGAACGAGCAATAAAAGCTCTGTCCTGCAATGTTTTACAGCTTGACAGGAGAATAGCAGCTATTGCACACAAGAGCAGCTATTGTTACCAGCGGGCGTTCTAGCGTTACTCGGAGTAGATGCTATCAATAGATGAAGTCGTTAATATTTCTACCCTCGCTTCCGTTACCAACAGTCGTAGTTCACGGCTGAGTGACGCCAGGGGGCGCACATCGCTTCCGCTCGCGGAGCAAGTGCATGTCCACTTAACCTATTTCACTTGTGTGTTTTCAAAATTCATTTATTCCGTAAAAATGGTTACATTTGTTTGGAATCGCCATAATTTTTACTTGTGTGTTCGATGGAAACATTTTGAAGTCACTTACAACAGACCTGTTATGATTTAGATATACTCGTATGGTTAAAGTTCTATGTCCTTATTTAACTACTTACTCATTTAAACTGACTGAAAAAATGGCAAGAAAAAACATTTTATAAAAAAGCGGCCGTAGCCCAATGGACTTGCGGACTTGCGATCTTGTGGTCGCCAGTTCGATCCCCACCCATTGCTCTACCACCGTGAACCCAAGCATTTTAGCTTACCGCGAAGGGGTTAGAAGAATACTAGTAGTAGGTATGCAAAACACTCTGCTAGTAATCTTTCATTTTAAACAAGTGGCAATGAAATAGGCATCAATATATCTAAGGTCCTTAATCTAATTCTGATAATAATAAAATTGCATACACTTTTTTAAGAGGACGACGATAAACTACTTGGAACGATAAATACTTGGAACCATTTGCAGCAGATGTAGAAGTGTCTTAGGATTCCTGATCAAATCCCCAGATATCGAAGTGTAGAGTTATCGTGTCCCTTGCATAGACGCAACTTCAACCTGTCTGGACAGTATCGTTTTTATCTTCGCGTATTTTAAATAATAATATTATAAAATATTTCACATTGCTTGTTTATGGTCAGCCTGATAGAATTGGCGGCGCGCGTGAATTGTAATGCCAATATTAAGAAGGCATAATTCCCGCGCAATTTGAAGATGGAACGCATTATTGCCGCGTATACATTCGCGTCGCTCTCTTCTCTTCGCTAACATCGCTCTTACTGTAAACATCTTTTACAACGCATCGCATATTTTACCGCCGTTTTTGAGAAACATATCAAGAAATCGCTATATAACTTCGCCTGTGTACTGTGGAGGATTGTGCAACGAGACGGATCCTGTTATCGTCGCGAACTGGCGCCAGTAAAGCAGTGGAGGAAAGCGCGGGTTCTCATTGCTGGATGAATATTGGTTTTCCAAGGTAGGTACGTGAGCTTCCTTTTCTGTTTGGCTGCCATTGATAGGCAATGTGAGAATTGAACACCTAGACATAAGCGCAGATTTGAACCAGCGCCTCAACCGCATAGCGGTGGTGATCTCCTCATCATATTTCCCGCCGCATCCGCGAGAAGATTATCCACCACTGTCCTCATATCCTTGTAGATAACAGCACATTACTAACGAACTGACTGTCGACTGAAAGTGAACTACTTTTTATGCCGTTTATTTTGGCGATAAGTAGTACGTAACAAATCAGAATTTTTATCATATTTAACGAAAAATGAAAGTTTCATTAAATAAATATTAACACATTAGGTATTGCTGCGGTTAAAGTTTGTTCGCAACAAAACTGACAACTGATATGTTTATTTTGTGGACTCGTTAGGTGGGAGTTTTTATTTTGTAAACATGACGAGCAGCAAGGTTCCACAGTGATCTATGTATGTGATATGTCGGTAGAAACACACAAAGTAGGCTGTCTCGTGTAGTAGTAAAAAGCTGCGGCACCGTGACGGAGCACAACGGGCAGACCCAGTTAGCACGCGCCAATACATACATGCTTCGCGAAAAAATACCAGCTTAGTATAGCAGGAGGACATGAATCAGGAAGCTTGCAGCAACTATGCTTACAATCAACTTGAATTTGTCTTCCAATAAATAGCAATCAGTTTGTGCTTGAAACTTGGCCGTGAAGCCTTTACAAGTGAGTAATATTCCAAAAGAGGTACATCATCATCATTCGACAAAATCTGAAAGACCACAGCCAAATACTTGGCTGTGTATGTATTTAAACTCTTTATGTGGATTAAAACCGCGTTATCCATACTTCTATACTAAATATACTATTATATATAAAGCTGAAGAGTTTGTGTTTTGCGTTAAACTCGACCGAGTTGAAAAATTATTTCAGTGATAGATTAACCTATTTATCGAGGAAGGCTATAGGCTATTTAATTATGAAGTTCCTGCGGGAACGGGTGAAACCGCGAGCAGTAAACTAGTATCTTATAAGGTTAGACGAGATTTGTGGGATACCTATCTATATTGCTAAGGTCCAGTTACAGCGGACTTTTTAGTGCATCCAAGTAGACACTATTCCAATCTTTTACACGCAAGTTTTATGACTGGAAATCTGTTTTTCTTAAAGCTTTATAAGAAACGAATATTAGCGATTGTTTTTTTGACTTTTTCCTAGTTTATTATTCGTGTGTAAGTCGGAGTAGTGAATATAATTAGTCTAATATTGTTATATAATTCGTAGTATCAGTTATTGTTTGCCTGCTAACCAAGCAGCTACAATAAGAGGCCATATAAAGTGCTGTATGATTCCGAAGCAAAAACTGTAAGTCCGGAGTGCGTCGCGCATCGTCTGCGGGCGCGCACTCGGCCGTAAACACTGTTACGTGCTTAACTGTCGCACGTACGTTCTCTGCGCGAACCACTTCACTTCCACCTTATACTCTGATAGCTTAAGGAGCTTTTTACTGTATCAGCCCGCTTACGTCCACTGCTGAACATGGGCCGACTCTTAACAGACCTTGGCAAGCCAGGGTCGTTGAGGGTTATTGCAATAATCACCACGCGTGGTAGGCGGATGGGGGATCGTAGTAAGATGGTGAGTATCTTTGAGCTGAGAGATGCTACTGTGCATCCGTCACCCATGGGAAGACATGGGGTGGTCTATTCTAAGCCGGACACCACACAGCTTTTCTTGACCTTCTTTTTAAGGAGCCTTTTCGTTGTTACTTTCTAGCTTTCTCAATAACTAGCTTGTCCTTGTACTTCGTCCGCGTAAATAAAAAACAATATTTATTACTTTAAATTAATTATCTAAACAATAATATTGTTGAGTATTGGAATCAATCGTAACGTAGGATGTGCGTGCCTAGTACAAAAGAATTCAACGCGTTCCCCATGCGCACGGGCACGAAGGTGTTGTTACGAAAACTTTGTCGCTCGCGTATGCATTATGTACGATTCATATAGTGACTTATTTGTAAGTAAAACTATTCTACATCATCATCATCATCATCATCGGCACGTATAACGTCCACTGCTGAACATGGGCCTCCTCCCGGGGAGGGTATTTGCCATAGTCACATCGCTTGGCAGGCGGATTGGTGACCGCAGTATTATGTTGTACCACACAAGGAAACGCTGCTGTCCCTTCCTTGATTTAAGATTATCATAGATGATGTTATAGCAATCGGGAGGCCTTTCCGAGGCGCGGAGGTTAGTTCCTCAACCAAGCAGACCCGGAAAGAAATCTTAGAATTTACGCAAAGATTTCTCGTCCTGCGTGGGGATCGAACCCACGACCTCTGAGATTTATAGCGAGCCAAATACCGCTACGCTACGGAGATTGTCAACTGTTCAGTTTATTCCCACTAGTTCGATTCATTAGTTCGCTCGTCGAACTAGTACTAATAGATAACTTTGTCGAATTTGTCCCTAAATATAACGTTTCTTTAGATATTGTATCTTCATTAAAACCAAACATGTAAGTTTAAGTTAAATATGTAAGTTAACTGAAGATCTAAACTCAAGTCGACTCAACGAAGCTTCACTCGGTCACAAAGCTGTAGGTCCATGACGCCCCTCACTTTATACAAACAATAATAATATATTGTAGGAATAAAGGTGGAGCACATAGTGTTCGGCGGCTAACTAGTATCGAATACCCCAATGGAAACGAATAGGGTTCACTCACTCGGACGCTCCAGTTTGTGCGAGCGGGATAGAGCAAGATTTTTTATCTGTTTTTGAATGAGCTAAGTGCTCTAAGTGCTCCACAGGTGCGTGTATTGGTCAGTCACGCGTGCAGGCAGGCTGTGTCCACATGCTCGCCTCATTGAGCAGCGTGACATACGATCCTGAATCCCTTGACATGAATTACTTGATATCGTTTTGTAAATTAAAAAGTTACATTATGAGATTGTATAGCATTAGACAAAACTAAAATTCTCACTAGTTCGACGGTCGAACAAATGAGAAAAAAAAATCTCACTAGTTCGACGATCGAACTAATGAATCGAACTAGTGGGAATAAACGAACTGTTCTACATTAAGTGTCAGTTCATTATTCGATTTCTTTCAGTCAACAAAATAAGGATATTGTTTTGTCGGCGAAAGGGCTAGGCCATCCTTGCCCGGGAAAAAAACCCGCGAGACAGCTAATGTATTAAAACGCTCAGTTCTGTATGCTAGTCAGCAGTAAGTTAGCTTCAGTAACCACGTGGCCCAGTGACACAGAACGGTTCCCGTAACGAGACACATTCATTCCCATGGCTGCGTCGACAGATTGAATAATGTCTTATTGTGTTCCCGATCACACTCAATAACCATTCGTTATCGTTAGAAGCACTTCTCGATAAGCCACGAGTCACTGCTATAAGAACGCCCCCAATAAAATATTGTAAGAAGCGCAATTATTTGGATTCCGAAGGTATGGGAACTCTTCTTAATGTATTATTAAGAAATATTGTTTGTTTATACTTCCGCCGTAATCTGGTTTTATCTAAGACGTATAAGATTGCGTGCCGAGAGTGGTGATGGCCATTAGAGTGACACCACATTAGGTGTGCGCGTTGCTCAAGCGTGTGAATTATGCGAACGAATGAAGTGCCGAGCTTTCGACCCCGTCACCGCCTACCCGGTGACGCACGCCTCTTGTGGGGTCAGCCTTAGATCCGTAGTCTTTCTTCTTTGTCGGTACCACTTCAGATGTTTGTGGCAAGCTTCACAATACGCCGCCACTCTTCATCTGCATTCATTTAGTGATGATGAGCCATTTTTATCTGGTCAGTCCACCTCATAGGCGTTCCACGTGGCATGCTACCCTCAACCTTTCCTTGGACCATAAATCGCTCAAAAGCCACCTCCCCTAGTCCATAACTACGGAAAACCAAGCTTTTTTGGTGAACCTCGGGTTTTGTGTCGCGATTGACAATGTGACAAATTTTGACAACCGTATGATGGTAAAATATAATTAGTCTTAACAGTTCCAATAGAAGCTACTACTTCGTTTTTATCATAGAATGAAGTTATATTGTTATTAACAGCTTTAATTGTACTTACTAAAAGACGAGTGAAGTAGGGAGGGACACCCATTTCGACTATAGGTACAGGCTACGTAAAACTCACGTAGATGGTGTCTTTCTTTAGTTGTAGCTTTCATAATTATAGTGCTGTCTACATTTTTTTCATGGGAACTGTAAATAATACTAATCTTTGATGGTCTAACCACATTCTAATAAATCAATCAATGAACGTTCATCACTTCACTTTCGCCCATTCTACACATAATTCTTTTTATTTTATTACAACTATATTATAAGTAGTTTGGTAGACGGAAATTGTTTTTATCATGGGCATTATCATAGATATTACCTCTTCACTTAGAAAGTCTCGCGTTAAATATTATAATAGTAATTTGAATAGAGTAGCATTCGATTATTTAATTGTTGTCTTATGAGGCCGCGACGGAGTCGAAATTAAAATTCAGGTTACATGAAAGAGATCGCTCTTACTGATAAGACAATTGCATAATATTACAGTATTCATAATGCAACTTTTTACTTTTTTTTTAGGTTAGCTCAGCTAATTTAATTTTATTACCTGGGTCATAACATGAAATTTGAATACATTTCGTAGTAGGTATTCATATTTGTCGATGTGGCGTTCGTATTTTAGTTGGTTGTTTCTACTTCTGTTGGCTAACCAAATAATATAGTCTGCCCGTAATTTTCATTCATCAGAGAAAAGTATAAGTTGGCATATACGAGTACATGAAGTAATTGCGAATTCAAAAAAACTTATTTTTAAAATAAGGCAGACAGTCCGAACTCATGCCTTAAACTGAATTTCTGGTGGATTAAAATTAAGGATGTGAGTTAAGTAAGTTCTTCCGACTCTTCACTTGAGATGTGACGTGTGCTGACATCGTTTTTAACGTCTACATATTGAATCTCTGATGAATGTTATTAGGGATATGCATAAAACGAACCACTTAAGTTGTGCTAGATTTATAGTTCGAAAGGCTTTGGAGAAAGCAACCGTCAGACACAGCTATCTCCTAGAATAAATATAAATTCGCAGTGTATTTCAAGTCACACTTCTCTGGTTCCCTTCCAGCGCCTGTTTGGATGCCACCTTCAACTTGCCGAAGCAACAACTGTTGGTGATGTGCATAATTTAAGTAATACGTAACAGCACGAGGCTGGAAACAATGCTCATATGTAGATGTAACGTACCGCATTCAAGAAAGCGAAATTAGTGATGGTTGCACTGATGCCGATGTTTTTTCCGCTTTCTAAATACAGCCCCGAGAGGTCCGCCTCGCGGATTTTGTATTTACATAAATATTTTTTTAAGTAGGCAGTTTCAATTAAGGGCTTTAAGCAGCTTACGTTGAAATACAATCACTTTCTATACACGCGTAATGTTGTGGACTTTACAGTCGTATTATATAGTTAAGTTCACAGTCAGTTAAACTTATTTATATTGTGTGTATGTGTATTTGTTGCTGTAACCTCACGGGTAATGGTCTATTTACCTATTATACCAAATGAACAATTATATAACCTAGTGCTAAATACTTTTCTTTAGGAAGCTTGCAGCGTGCGAAGTACAGACGGGATCAACTCACTAGTCCCTAACTACTTGTTTTGTGTGAGTCTTTCTTAAATCTACAATTATAGTCCGAGTTGCTTATCGAACCGAGAACCCCATTACCATTATTTAGCTCTAAATAAACAAGATCTAATCCGAACTATACATTAAGTTTACTGCTTGTTAGCAAAGTTAAAAATTACTAATTGTATAATGTGGATTATCAAAAATTTTACATAATGATAATGGACTTGGGTCTTGACAGACAGATAACTGGAAATAATGAATTCATTCAGCACTTCGGTAGGTATTTACATTCACTTATACTTGTCAGAATCACAATGTATGTAATGGATTTTTTATAGAGGTTTTGACTTTATTGATTTGTTTGAACGATATTATAGTAAGTATAGTCATTCTATATATTATAATATAAGGCGCCATCCCTGTGACATTAGATAATGGTATCGAAGTAGTACGTCTATTCCAAATTTTCATAATGTAATTAAAATACATGTTTCTTTTGATTAAGTTATCTCTCAATGCTAGCTGTGCTGGTCTCACCTCATGCAAGTTCTATGTGTTTTAAAGTTAAGTTATATTATATTCTTATGATTTAAAAACTACACAACTAATATCTACAGGTAAACTATGGTATATAAATATTTTTTTAGCACCTTAGGTATATATAACAAATATAATTAAGTGTTGTGTCAACTGTATCTCGGAAGTGTGATAAGTAGCACTAAGTACATTGCGATTATTACGTTATAGAGTCATGCGTGTTTATCTAAAGTTTCTATAGAAAGGTGCGTATTGTCGCGTGGACACGACGCGTCGAAAGTTCGCCTGTCGTTGTAAATTAGCGATCTGAATCTTTTGTGTTATTACACTCGATTATATCTGATAATTTAAACTGTAATAAATAACATCTTTTCTAGTTATGAACACAAAATACATTTTGAATTCAATCACATTCGAATAAGACGCTGCAATATGTACATTAAATTAGGTAAACGTTATTGATACACTCAGAATTGGTTCCGAGCTCAGAAGAAAGCTAAAATCCATTTCCAACTTATGTGGGAACATATGCTATATGCCTATAATATAATATCGATCCCTAATTTACTAATACTTTATGGTCTACCATGACGACGTCTAACGTATATCTTGGACATCACGAAAATATTACTTGGATGATAAACGTCTGTAATGATGTCGTCACGAATCCTACATCGCGCTATAGAAGTTTCCACGTTACTTAATGCTATACTCAAGTTCTCATCACCAACAGTTGGGACCGCGTTCGCCGGCCAGAAAGATCTTCCCTTTGAGTAGACACCAACACCCGATCCTCTTATAAACACCAACATCGGGCGTTGGTGTTTATAAGAAGATCGGGTCTCTACATATTATATTCAGCAGAATGCAGCAGATACTATTAAAGTACAGTACCTATAATAGTATCTGCTGCATTCTGCTGAATGGTTTCCGGCTCAGATGTCATAGTCGTAGTATCGCCAGTGTCGTAAGAGGTTACTAAGGGACATACAACTAATGGATGGTAAAATGGGCAACAATATCTATTAATAATAATATGTAGGAACACAGTACCCTAACCGTTATTGTTCGTTGCAGGTGTTAGTGCTGGGTGGCATGCGTCCGCACGGGTAGCGCCAGCATGCGCGCGCTCCGCCTGTGCCTCGCGCTGCTCTGCCTCGCGCCGACCTACCATGCGCAGGGTGAGTTCACACTGCATACTATGTTCTGTATACTATGTTAACTTTTACTGACACATAGACGATTTCGTACCGAGAACATCGACGACGTGGGTGAAACTAAATAAAAGGAATGACGCACGTCGCTCCTAAAGTTTTTTTTGGCATAGATTTCAATAAAAATATCTACACAACTGACAAACGTGGCGTAGCGCTATAAGTCTCGGAGCATGTAGATTCGACCCCCACGCTTTTCGTGATCTGGTTGGTTGAAGGACACCGTTGGTTCCGATTGTTATAACATCATTTAGCAATTGTATACCAGGAA
This sequence comes from Nycteola revayana, assembly GCA_947037095.2. Lineage (NCBI taxonomy): Eukaryota > Metazoa > Arthropoda > Insecta > Lepidoptera > Nolidae > Nycteola > Nycteola revayana. The sequence goes on along the minus strand of OX344845.2, from coordinate 25,101,113 downwards.
GGGGGCAGCAGCGTTTCCCTGTGTGTGCTATTCCTGCTTGCAGGCAGGCAGGTTGGTCACTGCGGTCACAAACCTGCCTGCGAAGCGTAGTGACTTTTCCAAAATCCTCCCTCGGGAGGAGGCAAATGTTCAGCAGTGTACGTTATACGGGCTCAAGATGAACTATATTGTCTCTTCTTAGTGTCTCGGACACTGTGGGTGAAGAACTTGTTTAGACATAAGTAACTAATAAATATTTTAGGGCTCAAATCCAGAATCATCAGGAGAAGTACAGTTTATGGCTTCGACACCTACCGACACAATACTGCAGCGATGCATGCAAAAGCGTTTAGTACATCAATGGTGTTTCCTATTAATGACTAACAAGTACAAACACTATTTAATGGTGATGATGTAGCTTCAGACAACCGTAGGTATATTGTAGCTTTTTCAAAAAACATAACAATTGTAGGGAAACAAAATACAGTGTGAAAATAATTCTACAAAATTTATCGATATAAGTGAAGCAGTCAGTAGGTAAAATCTATATAGCGATCGAATCCACCCTACCATTCATTATGAAATGGTTACGGAAACAAAAATTGTCGTATCATGATTGTGGCCGAGTAGGTCACTAAAAGCTACTAGCAATCTCACATTTAATAATAATATATCAGACAAACGACTAACTAAGAATTATGAGGTTGTCGCTATTTCGTTTTGCATTTATATATATCATTTTTATATTTATAAATCCCAATCTATTTGTCGAAAATTATTTAACGCTTGGACTTTCAGGTTGCAATGGTGCTTTTTGAACAAAAATATTCAAAAATCCTTTAGCCAGATAATATAACTATAACTAATACATACATTTTTGTATTAAAACCTTAAGTGGGTTGATTTTTTACAACTCTTAATGTAGCATGCTGAAATAGCTAACTATTCCATGTATTCTTAAAATACGATTATTTTGTATTAAAGCGACTGCACTATTGCACAGCAAGAGCAATCGTTGCGTGCGCCCGCGCCGCCGTTGGACACAGTTACGTACACTTGCACTGTCACAGTGTTGCCACATGTGACATTGACAAATGAACCATTGTCATGTTAAACCACTTTCTTTGTACTTTAGCCGATATTTCGCGTAATAGTTTATTGTTTTTGCAACAGCCACTTATGTTATTACTTAAGTGTTGAACAATTAAAACTAAACGATATGATACATTGATAATTAACCCAATACACGTAAACACGTTTCATTATAAAGTCATTAAGCTAAACACAAATTAAGAATTGTAGCAGCATACAACTACAGTCTATGGCTTCGCTCCAGTGTTAATTTTTATATCTCTCGGGACTCAGAGATCTTTCCAGTAGACTTCATGCTATTCCCGACTATAATCTTTGTACTATCAGATCCATTCGGCTGTTCTGGTTTAATGTAGTATTTGTATAGATAGATAACTAGAAACTTCTAAAGAATTTGAAATGAAATTCTATAATTCACATTAAGCAATGTATTATTATATATGTAGGTACTTATAATTAATGTGCTAATAAACTGAGTGCAACAATGTTTATAGATAACACACGTGGTTTTTGGTTGCTACGTTGTTTTATCATAAAAGCATATATACATACAATCTTTTGCGTTTATGATAGTAGTAGGTATGGAAGTGTCAAAAAGTAGGTAATATCTTACGGAGTCGGTTACATATTGAAACGTAGTACAAGTTTACATACAATCAGAGCGGATTAAGAAGTGATGCTGTTACTATTTCATATTAACTTAAAAGATGTGTAGAGACAGTTTTAAATGTCACAAAATAGTTTAATTGCCTTTCTATTACATACACAATGACTTTACTCGACTATGTATTTCAGAAAGAGTTATTTAGTTTGATCGTTAGCTCCAAGTGTTTCACCATACACATTAAAATAGGTACACATACTAGTTAAATACATATTACATCTGTGTGTATTCTCCGGAACACGCTCGCCGCCAAATTATCCTTAGGAAATACGAGCCGCGATACTGCGCTCACTACGCGTATGTTTCACAATGTTGCTCGCAGCACTACTCAGCAGAACAACCTACATTGAGCAGGGCTCCGATAACAATTATGAAATGTAATGCTAATTTAATAGTTTGCATAAAATTATAAAATACTTTTTATTACATACGACTAATATGAGTAATTAGATAATGTAAAATTTACTTGCCAAAGTTGATCTACCGACATAATTTGTTTTAATTAGTGAAAATTCAGATTTAATTTCAACAAATAACCATTCACAGTATTGTACTTTAAGAAAAAAAATGTTGATTTTGTTATAACAAGTAGAGAAACAGAACTAAGTGCTATAACAGTCGCGACGCTAACAACGACAACATTTTCCACGTACAAGTTGCGTGTTAGGTAAATGTTATGTGAACCAATGGAAACTAAGAAAAACTCACCAACACAGACCATGAATAACAACAAAATAGTTGATTGAATTCGGTAAAATAATAATAAATATGTACATTTTAGATTACTTTTTGCTAATCCTTACTAATATATATATATATATTATATATATTATATATAATATTATAAATGCGAAAGTAACTCTGTCTGTCTGTCTGTCTGTCTGTTACGCAATCACGCCTAAACTACTGAACCGATGTAAATGAAATTTGGTACAGATATAGTCTAGAGCCTGAGAAAGAACATAGGCTATATTTAATTATGAAGTTCCCACGGGAACGGGAGTTACGCGGGTGAAACCGCGAGCGGGAAGCTAGTAAAAGAATAAATTTAAAAATACAAAATTGTAGATCATGAAATACGATGCGAGAAACACAGAGACATGCATTATTTGCGTGAAGTGTTGATACGAAATGTAATTTAGATCCCGATTAGAGAAAATTAATTGCATTCCAAAGCATTTTACTTGAATACATCGGGCATTAAACTAGTGAAAAATATTCCAAAATTATTAAAGACGGAAGTTCGTGACCGAAGGCGACTGCACCACTGGGTCAACAAACGTTTAAGTATTCGATAGATACAGATAGTATAAATTATTTAGCAAACAAAGAAATCAAGCCGTGTCCAACTTTACAAAGCGTAGTGGAACAAGGGGGGTTGTTTTATTTGCAGGCGGGGGTGGTTCGGACTGACCCCCGTGGCACGCGCCCCACTTGCATCCAGTTACCGTTGGTTTACATTACTGTGATTTTCATGTCAGCATCGTTTGGGGAACTTGGATTTCTAGGTACGGGTTGACGTAGGTATGTAAATACTGGTACGATAAACTTAGTGATATTGAACTGATATTCCATTATGTGCACGGCACATAAACGACAGGATAAGATATTGAGATCTATGCGCCATTTTCCGAGATGAAATATGACGCCAGCGGTAACTTTTACTTTCTGACGTTGTATAACTCGTAATATAATTTATCAATTAAAATATGTGCCCCTTCGATTAGTTTGCTAATTTATCTTCTCTTGTCACATTTAATCAAACACAATAATTAGATATAAATCATAAATTTACCTACTTTCAAAACCAAAACTAAAGGTTATGGAAATCTAGAAAGATATGATGTGACGGTGTGTAAAATTCTAAAAGTACTAAAGACTATCAACAATTGGCATTGAACAAAATAACATCTACATGTATTCACTATCTTTCGCACGCGGTTTCACCCGCGTAACTCCGGTAAATATAGACTTCCCGGATAAAGGGGTATCTAATACTAAAATAATTTTTCAAATCGGACCAATAGCTCCTAATGACAAACAAAACTCTTCAGTTGTAAATATTAGTATATAGATAAAACACACATGATAATATGAGGATTGCGTTAACCATGTTGATATCAATATGAAAGGGATCTATTTAGCTCTGTCAATGGCAATCAGATCTGGTTTCATTGACTAAAATCACACGAGGAAAGGGTGGCAATTATCACGTGGTCGGTCCGATAGTCGCGTGCCGCGAGGTCGCCGACCGGCCGCGGGGCACCGCACACCATTGCTGATTAATGAAGGTTTTACGATGAACTTCGTCTTTGCTTACAACTCGTCAACGATAAGTAAAGCTGTAGGAATAAGCATTTGTCGAAAGATTATATCAGAGGTTAATGTAACCTGATATAGGTTGTCTTCCATTGAGAGAATCCCACATACCCTTCGCTGGCGCAGGGATCACGCAATAGTGCAATCCTTGGGCCAGCGAGGGGATGCGTAATGCATTTTACCCCGGAAAAGAAAACTAAAGGTTGTCTTCCATTACTATCAGAAAGAAATACAGTCGCAGACGAATAATTATACGAATAATTATTTATTGGTGGTCACCCATTGGTCAAAAGTCGACTATACGTAATAATAAAAAAAACATTTTGCACTTCTTCTTTATATAAACTAGGTACTGCTGTCCCGCGCGGTTTCACCTGCGTAGTTCCCGTCCCGTGGAAATTTTGATTTTAAATATCGCCTATGACACTCACAAATAATATATATAAGTTAAATCGCACACTCGCTTTAATCTCGGAATGGTTCTCCGCCAATAATCTCCTTATTAATGCAATACAAGTAAAACGAAATGTATTAGATTTTCATTACTAAATGTGTCGAGTAACATTCCCAATGTAGAATTAAATGGGGAGCCATTAAGCTTAATTCCATTAACAAGTTTTTTAGGAATTACTCTTGCACTTTACTCCAAGTTGCAATGGGGACCACATATAGAAAGATTATCTGAAAAACTTAGCTCTGCAACTTATGCGGTCTGGAAAATCCGACAAATGACTGATATAGAAACAGCTAGATTAGTTTACTTTGCTTACTTTCATAGTGTAATGTCATACGGGATCCTATTATGGGGATCGGCCGCAGATATCCAAAGTATTTTCATATTACAAAAGAGAGCAATCCGTGCTATTTATAAAAAAATTAGCCGTGATTCTCTTCATAGTCTATTTAAAGAAATAAATATACCTACCATGCCTTCCGAATACATAAACCAAAATATAGTTTACGCCCGTAAAAATAAATTCAGCAAGAAGAAGGACATACATAATTTTAACACTAGGAACAAAGATAAGATCATTACACCTTTTTATAGAGTTACTAAGACAAGTAAATCATTTCTTGGAAATTGTATTAGATTCTATAATAAACTTCCTTTAATTGTGACAGCTTTGCCAGACCATAAATTCAAAAAGTATGTGAAAAAGGTCCTTATGACTCGTGGCTACTATAATACTAAAGAATATTATGGATGATGGAGATGTTTGGCGGATGAATCTATCGGTCTCATTGCGGCAGACTGGCATCCTTTAGCTATCATACCGAATTGGTAATCAAATTTAGTCTATGCTATGTACTTTATAAATTGCGAACTCTTAAAATATACGTAAGACAACTGATCATATTGTAGGCATGTTTCTATATATGTAAATCTGGGGGAGCGCTCCCTGTACCTACTCGATACCTACTTGAAATTATCATTGTTGTATTCACACTTTCCTGGTATGAGTGCCTACTTATCGATGTATGGGGATCACTAACCTAGATACTAAAAATGCTTAAAAATTTACAAAATTCTTAATCAAAGATTTTAAAAGATGACAAAAAAAATGATCTCGGAGTTTCTTATAAGACTATATAAGAAATATATATTATTATTACTATATTCTTCTCCGAGTGTCACACCGTAGGTAGATAGAGAAAGACTCGTAGGAAGCTAAGGTAGGGTCCGGTCGTCCTCGCAAGGTGAGGCTCGTGACGCGTTCTATGCTTCAGACCCGATCCCAGCCCGCGCTGGTTGATCTTAATTATATTTTATAATAAGCGAATATCACATGCCATGGCAATATTGGTGGATTTTATTTAATAACATTATTGTTGAAATGGAAACTAATTTATTAGTTAAGATTGTTTTTCTTTTTCTTTTTTGTTTTCATTATCATTGTATTTGAGTTATAATAAGTACGGTCGACTCGTCTACATTATCAATAAACGTTTTTATTTTCATTTTTATTATAATATAAGTAAGACAAATGTGCAAAAATTTCATACTTCTCCGTCCGCGCAATTATCATAAAAAGGGGTTGAAAAAGATGGAAAGTAAACACTAGTTATCAGATGTTTAAACGTTAATGTTAAAATATAATAAATGGAGAAATCAGCAAATAATCTTTTCAGTTTAAGTCAAAGACGAATAAGAAGATATGACAAGACATTTCCCTTCAAATTTACATAAAGACAATATCATAAAAAAGTCTAAAAAAGGTTCCTAGCAACAGGGGTACAAAGTGTTTGCTTCACGTATTAATAAATAGATAGTAGCAAAATAATCTTCTTTTTTTTTGGATGGACATATGTAGTTAGCCACGAGGCTTTTGCTTCTTCACCTGGCAAAACGCGAGCAGAGCTCCAGCCTAGATAAATGGTTTATTAAATACACTACCAGCGCAAGAGGGTGCAAGAGGGCATTGGACCTCGGCTCAGGGCGGTCGCTGGCGATGAGATTGAAGGATTTTGACTTTTTGTATTTTAGGTAAGTTTTGTGCAACTATCGCTCTACTTTACCTACAGTTTGCGGGCCTCTCAGACTTCGGGTCTATGAGAGCATCGTATGGTTGCAAAATAAACTACTTACATACATTAATATACACAATTAGAATTTCGTGTATCAAATATTACTTTATCTAACAGCTTTCTTAATAACCATAAATAAAAACCGTTCTACCGATGTCCACTATGAACTTAACGGCAAATTAAATCTGCGTGATTTTAATTGGCTCTAGCCGCCATTAACATTCACTCCCATTATAGATTGTAGGGAAAGGCGTGCTCGCGCCATAGATCTGATAAATGATACACGTTTAGCAACACAATAGGTGTGATTGAAACAATTACAAGTAACGCAATCACAATTATAAAGCATAGCTGTGCCGCGAACAGCCGCTGTGACCCAACACCGGATCAACGGCGTTCGTTCACGCAAATTAATCATTGTTTTGTCAGTTTAATTGAGGGTTTAGCGACCATGTCATACTTATTAGGCCATAATATTTACTTGGGATCTTATGGAAAACTTCACCATTCGATTCCGTTTATAAGTTGATCGTTAACGTCTCCCATTAGGCACAGCTATGATGAAAGGGTGCGCATTTTCTTACATCACTTTTTAAGTCCTACTATCGGATGTTGAAAATATTTCTCACTAGCTGTGCCCGGTTTTACCCGCGTTACTCTGCTCCAGTGGATCGAAGCGTGATGTGTTCTGTTGTAGCCTTTATGTTATTGTTATTCATAAAATCCATTCAGTATTAACCCCTCGGGTTAATAAGAATACTTGTAGTGTGCAAAAACTCTGCTAGTAATCTTATGAGGATTCTCGCCGGCGAGGACCGCGTTGTGCCCCTACCCCTGCCCTGTGATCCAGCGCCTGTAGGCCGTGCCAGCGATCACTTCCTCTTATATCCACAAATCTGACTTTAATATCAGTGGCACCTCTGGGTTGTGGTCCTATGTGGTATGCTTTCAAATTTTTTTTATGTAAATATTAACTAATTATGAGTAGAGGAATTAATGACACACGGACAGACGGAGTAAATTGTCTGTAATGTCCTACAATTAGCAGCACTCACAGGTTGCATTTGTTAGTTATAGTTACCTAAGTAGTTCTATTCATAGAATAAGAATAATAACCTATTAATTATATTTCTTTGTTATTGTGATTTTGACAAGTACAAGTGTATGTAAATACCTAAGTGCTGAATAAATTCATTATTTCATTATTAGAACTTATCACACAAGATTTTATTAAAATCAGGCTCTCAACCCAAAAAAGAAACACCTCCGAATCAAATACATATAAATCAGAGCAGTGTTAATGTTTATTTACCATAATAACTTCATTACCCTCATGAAGTGCCAAAGTACATTATACATTCAGATTTGAGGTTCATTATTATAATGTATTCCCCAACGCACGCACGCAACGAACCTATGAAATATGAATATTAACGTAATTACTTTGAAAATGGGAACATCAGAGGCCATGTTCGTTAAAAAACGAGACAAACCTCAATTTAACTTTTATTACCTTTTCACTTAAAAATAGTCCAGTCGATGTTGTTATATTTTAATGAATAATTAATTTTAAGTAACGTTTCATACCATTACGTACTTAAAATTATATAAGTTAAAATGTGGTGTGTGTTTTGTACAATATTGATTTAATATAAGCATAATACCTAAATGCATATAAGATTCCATCGTTGACACAGTCTATATCTCATGCCAAATAGTTGGATCAGTATAAAGGGAATATACCTTAAAATTGTACTAGATTCCAACTCTTTTCTCTGTTCTGTGTTCCAACCCTTATGTTGTTCCCACAAGCAAACGGGTTGTTACCGGAGTATTAAGTTGTAATAAGTACACATTGAAACAATGCTGCCCGTTCTTTGTTATACGATATAACAATCGGGACCAAGGCACGGAGAATTGTCCCCAATCAACTAGATCCGGAAAGAAATCTAGGATTTTACACCTTAATTTCTTGTCCGGATGGAACCCGAGACAACACTGAAAGCAAGACTTATACAGCTGCGCCACGAAGGTTATTAAATATCTAAAAATAAGTTTAATTACATGATAGTTACATATAACAAATACAATAGGAAGTCCGACAGAAAGTTCCTCACATTATCTGACAGCAGCCTTCCGATCGCGACTCACTACCAGCTGGTGAAGTGACGAATAGATGAATGCTCAAATCAGTCGTGTGTCGTGTGATTAACTGTGAGGTATCGCGTTAATATCTACATTGTTACACTAATAGCCGTAATACATACTTTACGTGTAACAAAATTAGCTTGAAATATTCACGAGGCTAATCAACTCGTAAAGTAATGATTGATTAAGTCGGAAATACAATAATAATCTTATTAGGTTTCAATAATTTAAACTAATCTAATGAAGCCAATTTGGTTGGGATCTCTAATGTACCATTGAAATTTACTTTGATAACTTCATGGTCATTCCTGTATCAGATCAAATCGATAGCAAATTTCTGTACATCACTTTGAAAACTAGAGATAACCATAAAAAATGTTCTTCTAGATTTTGAAACTTAATTCTTTGTAGGTATACTGGTATCCGCCCATGGATTCCATAGGCGGATCGTGAATTTGTGGGGCCCTTAAGTAGTTTTACTACTTAAGGGCAAACATAATAACTCAACTAATTGGCATTTTTTTAAAACACGCGCACGTGGATAGTTGATCTTAGGGTTGCCAGGCTAATAATTGGATTTTGAAAAATTGTAGACATGACGAACGATTATTTTTTAAAATAAAAAATATCTCCTATTGTTTTTTCGACCTTGAATATTTTCAGTTAATTCTGTTACATAGTATGCAGTAGCGATACGTTCTAACACACGAGTGTTGGGTAGTTATCGGAAGTTCATTGTTCTCGGACCATCGAGTGGTCCTCGACTCTTCCTTTTGTGTACAGATTCAATTAACAGCCATAAATAGCGGCGGTCCGAGGTTGTCGGAACTTTGTACTTATTCACCAATTTGAAGGAAATCCTTAATAATAGTGATGAATGCATAATAATAATATCGACTATTCTTGTGCATAACTACTTATGACGCGAAAGTTACTACAGAATAGGCCAAGGTTTTAAGGGATTGACTGATTAATGTGTTATACAGGGTGTCCCAAAAGGTTAAGTAGCTGGGAAAGGGGGTTACAGGGGTGGACACAATGGTCACTAGAAAAATAAAAAATAAATCCGCTCTGGGTATTTAAAAAAAAATGGCCTTTTTTTAAAAACTTAAAATTTTACACCTTGTTATTTTTGATGTTGATGTTGATGACCTTGTTGTTATTGAAGATTACATAACAGCATTTTTTTTAAATACAGCCATATTTGTAGGTCCAGTTAGCACAAGGTGTAAAATTTTTAGTCTTTTAAAAAATGCCACTTATTTTTTTAAACACCCAGAGGGAATTTTTTATATTTTTCTGGTGACCCTTGTGACCGTCCCTATCACCCCCCTTCCCAGCTACGTAATCTTTTGGGACACCCTGTATAATAATTAACTAAGCCCATTCAGGACATACATACCTACTACATAATAACAACTAATTTATTAATTATGCTATTATTACTTTATAACGGCTTATGGAAGTAATGAAAGGGCAAAGAAATCGCAGAATTAAAACATTTTTTTAATTTGCGCCACTTAAGTAGGTACCTAATTATGAAAATCTATATATATACTTCTTATTAAGCAGAAGAGTTTGTTGGTTTGCTTGAATGCGCTAATGTAAGGAACTACTGTCCGATTTGAAAAAATATTTTAGTGTTAGATAGCCTATTTATCGAGAAAGGTTACATTTATTTATGAAGTTTCTACGGGAACAGGAGTTACGCGGGTAAAACCGCGCGGAAGAAGCTAGTAACTAGATAATAAAAGAAAAGATTACAAGAGAATAAAAGAATAGATATTGCAACAATTACATGTGATGAGTCTCAACTCTGGGGACATATGACAAAAAGAGATTAAGAGATTACGAGAAGGTGTAAAGCTCGTATAACTCCTGACATTCTCAAGTGTTGTTCTTGCATACCGGACTATAGGAATACTATCAGAATATTTACCGCACCATAACTCCATGTACACCGCTATGATGTACCTACACCATCATCATCACCCTGCCCTTATCCCAATTTATTTGGTGTCTGCGTAACAAGTATTTCCATCCATTCGGTCCTGCCAGCCCTCAGGCTATCACTGATTTCCTTTTCCTTCATATCACTTCTCACACATTTCTTCCATATATTCTGGCCCCCCTCTTCCTCAAACCTAAACTTTAGGCAATACTTACTATTATATTATCGCACTGCATCGTAACCATCAAATTATATCGATCGTTGTAACAATCACTTAGTAATTACGTAAACAATTAATACTAATCATTTAGTCTATAAAAAAATCCTTGTTTTATTACCAAACGGAAATGAAATCTTAATTGATTTTGGCGGAAGCAAAACTAATATAAAAATGTTTTGGTCAATCAGTGGATCTTTAATATAATCGCCGATGTTACATCACCGAGACGGTCAGTTTCACACTCTCTCTGATAGATCATAGACCGGTGGCTCAGTGGTTACGGTAGTTGCTTCTGGGACCTGGTGTTCTGGGTTCGATTCCCACCCGGGACAATTATTTGTGTGAACCACAAATAATTGTTCTGAGTCTGGGTGTACTTTGTGTCCGTGAAATGTATGTTTGTAAAGTCCCCCGCGACACAGGGATTTATTTCCCTAGTGCGGGAGTTGTCTTAAAAAAAAAAAAAAAAAAAAAAAAAAAAAAAATATTACTACTTACTACCAAAACTCCCGCAAAATACTAAAATTCAGAATCCATCAATCTCATCGCCAGCGACCGCCTTGAGTCGAAGTTTATGTCCCACAGGGGGCGCCCTCTTGCGCAGGTTGCTTTTATTAAGGCTGAAGCTCTACTCGCGTTTATGGCCGGTGAAGGAGCAAAAGCCTTACTTGCGTAGCGCAATGGCTATGGCATGGGAGACGTGAAACTACTCGTAACACAAGCATTTTAGCTTAGCCCGAAGTGTTACAAGAATACTAGTAAACAATTAAAAATCTGCTAGTAATCTTAAAAAAAAACATCAAAACTTTGATCCCGTCTGTTTATTATCAACATATTTTGAACTAGTAACAACTAACAACCTTAAAATTATATCATCCATCATAAAGGAGTTGAGGCAAAAATTTGTCCCTCAATGTTTTCAGAAAATTTAGGAAATTGGTAATTGTAAAGCGCTAATATTTTTTACTTATTTTTTTACGAACTCATATCTTAAGTCGAAATATCACGCCATGCCTTTATTACTCTGCCATGCTTTAGGTACTATACAAATAAATAAAATTGAAGTGTCTGTTTATAATAGATAATGGGTAATATTATACAGGGTAGTAAATATTTGCGTGTTTCTGTTCGTACCGGCTAATCTCAGTGACTGGACAGAACTTTTACTGGTAGATAGCCAATGTTATAAGGTATAAACGGTTTTTTTTGTCGGTTTCTTTGTTTGATCGTGTATATCGCCTAACCTCCAAAATGGTAGACCCTTTATCGGTGATTTAAAACGATACTTTCATTATGAGCAGCTTATAAAATCCTCATTGTATGCGGACGAAGTCACGCGCAGTTAGTTTTAATATAATAAATAGATTTTTCAGTTTACGTTTCCAATTTCAAAATGTTATTATTTTTCACCGGAATGGTTTCAATCACAGTACAGTTGTGTCTACGCAAACGTAATGGTTTGCGTTTCGGTAGTTTAGAGCTAATTGACGTGTTATTACTTTTATTACGAAAATATAGAGCGAAGAACTCGCCGGAAAGTTTTAATCGAATAATTATTACGATATTGAGTTCTCACAAACACACAAATCTGGGTCAACCATTTTAATTTTTAGTTGTTAGTAGGTCTTAATAAAATACGATTAACCAAAGTTTGATTGTTATACAAAGGCATAATTTTGACGATCTTATTCATCTTATTGTGGCACAGCGGTATATATCTCACTTCAAGCCTCGGAGGTCATGGATTCAAACCCCACGCTAAACACTTTGTGTAAAATCCAACATTTGTTTATATGCCTAGTTGGTTGAGGGACTACCCTCCGTGCCTTAGCAAGGTCGTTAAGCTCTTAATCCCGATTGTTATAATATCATCTATGATAATCGTATACCAGGTGGGCAGCAGCGTTTACCTATGTAAATGCTGTACATCTGCGGTCACCAACTCGCCTGCCAAACGCGATTACTATGGCAAAACCGTCCCTCCCCATGCTCAACATTAGTATGTATATAATGATAATCCAGTGATTTCCCTTCAGTTGTCTGGTTCCAAATTAGTAAATATTAGCGTTAAAGTGTGTTGGTCTCAAAGGAAATAATATCAATTCTAAAACATAAACAGCAATTTGAATGATACATTGATAGGTCTTCTTATCATTAGCAAATAAAAAATAAGCACAGCAACGCAGGTATAGTTTGACCCAAAACATATAGAATAAGTAGTTGGTATTGTCTTGTTACTTGTAGGAACGCACAAGTGTGCGTCGGAAGCACGGTCGGTGAGCGCGACCCCTCGTGGCCGGCGACCACCACTCGACGCACCATACCGACCACGATAAACTAGGTACTCGTAAGATATAACATTTAAAAAATGATAAAACCCTGTACTTTATCGAAAAGGACTACTAATTAACAAACAAATACATATAAAAAATAAAAATAAACATAATAAAAAAGCTACCAATAAAAAAAAATCTTATATTCAAAGAAAACCTCATTACATACGGTGTTTACTATTTTACTATTGTGATTTTCATTTGTGCTAAACAATAATTAGGTAAAGTTATCATAATGAATTTATTAAGGAATTAATCGATTTTCTTATATTGTCAAGTCGCTCGTGCATTTTTATAAGAACAGATAAGTAGTATGAAACGTGCTGTACCTATTTCAAAGTTAAAATCATTGAGGTAGAAAATTGCAAAACCTAAATAATCTAGATTGGTTTCCTGTCAATCACAACGAGGACCGAGGGACAAGTACCAGGAAGTTATGTCGCTTATCAACACTTGCGTTTATCCACTTCCAACTTTCCCCACAATGGTAAAACTTGTTATGCAAAAGTAAGTAAAACCAATAATTGCGTCCATTCTGATAACTATATGCTATAGGTACTGGTAGTCTGCGCTCTGGTTCAACGCGGTAGTGCTACTGCATTCACTTTCCGTTATACGGACCAACATAATAAGTATTAACGAGTTATTAGCTCAGTATGATAGCTATCTTCGATATATAAACAAATTGGTTTTCCGGATGTAGATATGTTTGTAAAAATAGTAATCGCTGTCAGATTGCGCTTACAAACGTAAGCGAATTCTGAAAGCGATTACTATTTTAGCAGTATTAAGATTACATAAATAAATGTATAAAACACACTACAAATATTAAATACTACCTGTGTGCGATTTTATTGCGTTGAACGAACTTTTATAGCTATATCTTAATTTAATCCAGCTTATACTTAAACGATGTGACGTATATTATTATGTAAAAAATATCAGTAAAATCGATGTTGTAGTTGTTGCATGAAAAAGTAACAAACATACATACATTTGCGTTTATGATATTAGTAGGATAATATACAAGTGGATTGGATATTATATCATTAGAAGCTATTCAAAATGATTGATGCAACAGTATAGTTTAACTATAATTCTATTTATCAAATACCTATTATTGCAGGCGAACCACAACAAAACCAAATGTCTACTTAAATCTGTCTTCCGATGCCCTCGTAGACCTTAAGTCCGAGAGGCCCGCGAACTGGAAACTAAAGCCACAGTTGTACAAAACCCCCCTAAAAATCTAATGTTCCACAGGAGGCGCCCATTGGCGCAGGTTTCAGTTTGTGGTTTTTAGGCCATTTATTCACTGGAACTCTGCTCGCCTTTGTGCTTGGTGAAGTAACAAAAGCCTCGTGGCTAACTACATAATATCCGTCCAATAAAAAAACGGAAATCTGTAAACTAGTATAAATAATTGTTGTTGTTAAAGAAAGCACATTAAGTGTCCATTACCGTCGACGAGTTGGTAATGCAGTAATAACCGAGATGATGATCAGTTCGGGAACTGTCGGAGCAATCTGCGCGATAACATCGTGAACAAAGTCCGCCTTTCACGACAATGGTAGTTTGTTCAATAAATTGACCTTGAAATTATAGAAAAATAACTAGAGTTAAGTGAAAAAGTTGCGTTTCTTTTCGTGGAAAAATAAATAATGACTTATTCTAGGTCAGCTAATCTATTCAATTAAATGATTTGTCATAGAATGAGTTTAAAGCCTATTTTTGCGTACTATCCTACTAATATTATAAACGCGAAAGTTTGTAAGTATGGATGGATGATGTTACTCTTTCAGGCCAAAACTTCTGAACGGAAACCGCTGAAATTTTGCACCGGGATCGGTACCGGCACGGTAAAATGCCAAAATGTATGTTCGTTCATAACGACTTGAATGTGGCTGTTTATTTTATTTTATGTATAAAAGAAAATAAATAAAAAGATCCTCTAAATGACGGGGATAAACATCTATTAAGATATAAAAGCTGCCATGCCTTATTGAAAATATATTGATTAGCTTACAAAAGAGTTATTGTAAGTGTTATTATTAGTGTTATTTGATTAATTACTTTATTTTCTAAATACTGTATATATGTAATACTGTATAAAAGTGGTTCAATTACACATTTACATTTTAATTACTGTTTCATGCTGCAAGTTATGATCTACAAACGTGTTTTGTTTGCCTTCCTTATCTCTTTTCTGTGTTGATAGATAGATTGACGAAAAACGTCTGCAATGAACGCAAAGGCCTTTGTAGATTTAATTAAAGATTTACTATGATAAGAGTTGTTTGATACATTCGTCATCAAACTCACGTCCCCCGAGTCTTAAACGAGACTTATATCGCTGCAGCTACGGAGGTTGATGTTGATGTAATTATCATTAAAAAGTTACTAACATGATTTCAATACAGATTGCAAAATTTTCACGACCATATAATTATAAATAAACTTCCTACAAATTACGTAATGCTTAATGACCACACGTGCATATTTATCGCAACAAAATAATCTGCAAAAATTATGTTACAATAATGCTTTTATAATTTTTCATATATAAAAACGTGCAGGTTTATTTCACTAAGCCGTGTTCGTTCGCGTGTAGGGTGTACGTTAACTGACTGTCACAACTCACAAGCAATTACCCGGAGTGCAGTATTATTAATGTAAACCATAATATATCAGCCATTAATACAAAAAGTAATAAGCGTGGCCTCGTAATTGTTATTACGACAGTAAAGTGTAACACTTGTTGTTATTTTGTCGTATAGTAATTGCTTTACGTTGATACAAATTGTGCTCTATCACCGTAGATAATTGTTTTAACGCCTATCAACATACTATTAGCAATTTGGCAAGGTCAGTGTTAATTGGCCCTAACACATGCCACGCTAAATCTTACTTGATCGAGAACATTGTGGACCCGAAGTTAAGAAGAAAAGTTCCCTAAAAATCTGAAAGACATCATTTCTCATGAGTTTTAAAACCATTTTTTTTAAATTAGGCTAGAGTCATGCTCGCCTTTTACCCAGTGAAGTAACAAAAGCCACGTGGAATAATTATGTCTGTCAAAAAAATATCTAAAACATGACAGTAGTAGCAGTCTGTACGTTCATCCTACCAGAGATAGTGGATACCTCCTACCGAAGTGTATATTTTCGGACATAAGGCTTAAAATTGAATGCAAAACCGACACTTTAATACAATTACTTATAACTAGGTGTACTGCGAGATTTTACCCGCATGGATATCATTCTGGTGGAAAGATCGTCTTACGTCCAAAATTAATGTGGCTTTATAATGGTAAAAAAATGTTACAAACAATTCAATAGATTCAGAGATTATTTCCAAATACTATCACAGTATATATTTAGTATAGATTGCTATTTAATATAGATTACTACCAATGAGAACATATTGAGCTAAATGAATTCCTCTAAGTTCATTCCGCTCGCGACGATCGTACGGAGTAGTACACTGTGTCTAATTAATATCACAATTATCAAATTTAGTGCATACGAATATCGATCAAAGTGCAATATAAGTAAAGCTGTGTTTAGTGTGCAGTGAATATCCTAAATGTTGGTAGTTAGACAGAAACAAAAATAGCAGAATATTTCCTGTCTTGTTCCTGCACCGCATCTCTCGTCCGCGAAGGTGCGGGGACCTCACTACCTCACCGATAGGAGCAAGGACGGAATTATATTTTTTAACTCCTCACACGGCGCTTTACCCAACAATACGATGTCTTTGCCACGACCATTACCGAACATGTCATGCTCGTCCGACAGCGATATACCTACGTTGGTGAGGGATAGCGACATCGAAGCGTTTAGCACTACCCGAAAACGTAAACAGATGGATGATATGACAAATTTTGAAGAAAGGTTCAATAGTCAAATGCAAATATGGAATAAAACCATATCAGACAGTATTCAAAATAACATTGCTATCGCGGTAAATACTGCCCTGGGGTCCGAGTTGTCAAAGATAACGTCTTCTCTGTCAGAACTTAACGCTAATATACTGAAACTGAATCAGGATACGAAGTGTCTTAATAAATCAATGAATGAAGTTAATACTCGTCTGTGCGAAATGGAGAAATCTTTAAACTACTCACATGAACGGCAGGATGACCTCGATAGCCGTTTAAAAACGGTGGAACAAAATATAAATGATTGTAACGACACCGCATCCCAAATCCATGAACTTCAAACCAAATTACAGTCTATGGAACAACAGGCAAGGCAGTGCAACATCGAAATAACCAATATCCCAGAAAGGAGAGGAGAGAATATTGTGAGCATAATAGAAAACTTGGGCGCTGCGATAAAACACCCGATACCGTCATCAGATATAATGGCTGTCCACCGCGTACCCCACGCTGATCAAAGCGATCGTCGCCCCAAGAATATTATAGTAAAATTCACGAATAGAACATTACGCGATAACGTAATTTCTGCCAGCCGCGTCACTAAGGGAATAAGTACATCGTCCCTATCTTTACCTGGAAAACCTGCTAATATTTACATCAATGAACACCTAACGTTACATAATAAAATGTTATTTCGTCAATGTCGAGAGGCCGCTAAAAAGAACTCGTATAAGTATGTTTGGATCAAACATGGCACCATCTTGGCCCGTAAATCGGATACATCCCCTGCCATTGCCATCAGGTCAACTCAGGATATTGGTAAAATTGTTTAAATACCGACCGACTGACCTCGGATCACAACCCTACGTTGTAATTTTGTTTACTGCTATAGGTCTTTTATATAAACATGGTAACTTATCCCTTTATATCGGTTCCAAGTGTTTTAAAATAATATACATTCATGTTGGTATAGGTCCGAATAAAAACGATATAATTTTAGTGTTATGTAGCAACAATATTTTCATTCACAAATATTTTGTTCATAGATTATTTAACACTGATCTTTACTGTCGCTGTGAAATGTTAGCTGCCCAATATACAAACATAATGTATCATTTTAGCTACATCTATACTTGTATGGGAAGAGCTTACGAATTGGTATTGTTTAGATGTTTATTATATTTTTTAAGTTGTTTAAGAATACAAATAATAACAGGTAAATACATAATATATCTATTCAAAATTAAAATAAATAACCCATATATGAATTATTATCATCTCTGTGGAATTGTAGCCAGCCCATGTACACCCATCAGTCATAATCATCATAATATTAATTGGTGTTCAGCATTAACTGATGGCTATACTTGCACAAGGCAATTATGTGGAATTTTTTATAATTATAATTGTAACTATTACTTAGTTAGATTTCTGTGGCACTACATACTTATGGCTCCCAACTTCATAACTTGTCAATATTATAATATAACTGTAAAAGTGTTGTTGTACCTCGCAATTAATTATATAAAAGGACTACCTTTCATATGTCTTCGCAATTATTTATCCTTTAGCAGCTTAAGTATCTACTGTGACTCCAAGCGAAAACAATTATATTCTAAATTACACACTCTGTTATTTGTTAAACATAACATTCAATAGCACACGTGCTGATGTTCTATCAGTTTATTATCAAAACTGTCGTGGATTAAGAACTAAATTAAATACAATCTACATGAATATCTTGTCACATAATTATGATATCATTATTTTAACAGAGACTTGGTTGAATGATGGCATACTGAATAGTGAATTTGTGGATTCCCGTTACAATATATTCCGATGCGATCGAGACCGCGCTGCAACCGGTCGTCGCGATGGTGGCGGCGTTCTGGTAGCGGTGTTAAATACACTGTGTGCAACGCTCTGCGCGCCTGCACCCCCTAGCGCCTCTCTCGATATCCACGCGATTATAGACTATATATCGCTTGAAGTACGTATTGGTAACTCAAATTATCTTTTTATTGCCACCTACATTCCTCCCAGCGTTGAATCTGAATTATATACCTCGTTCTTCTATGAAATACAAAAATATATACAGATAAAAGGTTACGACAGGTTTTGCCTAATAGGTGACTACAATTTGCCTCATCTCGACTGGTGCCTTGATGGCACACATATGAAACTCCTAAATACAGATAATCTAATGCCTCCCTATTCCCATTTATTTAACTTCATGTCAGTAATGGACTGTATGCAAATAAATACTATTAAAAACAACTTAAATAGACTTCTCGACTTATGCTTAACAAATATTCATGCCAGTCAAACATACTCCGCGCCTATCACCTTAGTTCCGCCGGACTTACACCATCCACCCTACTACGTTTTAATACCACTTGATAGTCACTTAATTAAACCCTTACAGACCAAGCCGCACACTAGATATTGTTATAAGAACGCGAATTACGAGCAAATTAATAGCTATATCTCAGAATTTGATTGGTACGAGCTATTTAGGGGTAGAACTGTTGAAGATAGCGTAAACATCTTCTACGAAAAAATATTCGACATTATTCGTAAACATGTACGCACTAAGCGTGTTCGTGACACTAAATTCCCAGTCTGGTTTACCCCTGCACTAATACATATATTTAAAAATAAAAACCAAGCATGGATCAAATGGAAAGTGTACAAAAATGCATCCGATTATTCTACGTTCTCCATGTTTCGAGATAGGTTCCGAAAAGAGTCACTCCTATGTTATAACAAATATATGACCTCAGTAGAAGATAGCATACCTAGAAATGTCAAATATTTTTGGCTTTACATACATAACAGAACTAGGCAATCCGATATTCCTATAAGCGTATACTACGACGGCTCGGAGGCCAATAGCCCAGAGAGCATATGTGACTTGTTTTCTTCGTTCTTTCAATCTGTTTTTCAGCCCTCTGATGTACCTAATACATTTAGCATCGATGACATACCTGAACTTGATATTAAAACACCTAATAGTACCATTGTTAGTGATATTCATATAGTAGAAGAGGATGTGTTGAAAGAGCTGAAGGCGCTGGACGACACCAAAGGATGTGGACTTGATGGAATCCCTCCCATGTTTCTTAAAAAGACTGCTGTGACCATATACAAGCCGGTAGTCATATTATATAACAAATGTCTAAAGGAAGGTATATGTCCTGCTATATGGAAGTCATCTAGAATAACGCCAGTGCACAAAGGGGGAACAAAGCGAGACGTAACCAACTATCGTCCAATCTCTATACTTTCAGCACTATCTAAAGTATTAGAGAGATTAATTCACCGAAGCATATATCCGTTATTACATGGTAATATACTTCAACAACAACATGGTTTTGTCCAGAAACGTTCCACCATTACAAATCTTACTGTATACACCTCGGAGCTATTTGAGAATCTAGATGCAAATAGACAAACAGATAGTGTCTACACTGATTTTCGGAAGGCATTTGACCGAGTGGACCATAGAATACTTCTGGAAAAACTCGCCTTTAACGGTATTCGTGGTAATCTCTGGAGATGGTTCAAATCATATGTGACAAATAGAACACAAAAAGTCGTCATTAGGGGATATGAATCTAACACAGTGGTGATAACCTCTGGAATAGCTCAGGGCTCTATTCTGGGCCCACTTTTATTCATCTTATTCATTAATGACATACAACAATGCTTCCAGCATTGTAAGTTCTTATTGTATGCAGACGACCTCAAAATATACCGAACTATACATGACCCATTAGACCAACATAACCTCCAAGAGGACCTAGACAGATTTACCAATTACTGTAGCGTAAATAAATTGCAACTAAGTCTTGAAAAATGTAAACTTATAACTTTTACACGAAAAAGATCAATAATGAGATATAATTATTCCATAGGCACACATAAACTTGATAGAGTCTACGCTATTCGCGACCTTGGAGTCACATTAGATGCTAAGTTAACACTGGATGCACATATTGACAACATCTGCAGCAAAGCCTATAGAATGTACGGCTTTGTTCTGCGAGCAACCAACGATTTTATACGTCCACGTACATATATAAATCTTTATAAGACCTTAATTCGATCGCAGCTGGAGTATGCTACATGTATCTGGGATCCCCTGTATGCTGTATATTCTAATAAGCTTGAAAAAGTGCAAAAAAAATTTCTTCGATGTATGCACTACAAATGTTGCCACAGTTACTTATCTTATTGTAATTTGTTAAAAAAATATAATTTGTTAGATTTAAAAGCTAGAAGACTACAAATGAAGGCAACTTTTTTGTATGATATTTGCCATAATAAGTATGATTGCATTGATATCATCGATAACTTATATTATGCGGTACCTAGTAGAGCACGTATGCGACCCTGTCGCACAATTCCACTCTTTGCCTCACGAAAGTCACGCACTAATGCCTGCAAACGCGCGCCCATTCGCGCCTTAGTTGATTCCTACAATTATAACTTCAACAATATTGATATTTTTGCCCATAATGACTGCGCCTACAAGCAACTTGTGATAAAAAATTGCACACTTTGAACAGCAGTAATTAATAATAGTCTTTAATTAATCATATTTTATGGTCACCTCTCCCTTTCAATGACTAGTTCGTACGTTAAATTTTTTATTTCTTTTGTTGTAGGTGAGGGGGAAACTGTAAAAAAAACATATATAAACAATATTGTAAAATTGTTAAAATATGCTATGTATTACTCCTGTACACCTAGTTCGTATACATATCCGTGGTAAACGGTGTGGATGTCGCAATTATTCAAATGTATTAGTTCTAAATTTATTTACAATATATGTCATTGTGATATTGTTTTTTTACCCAATAAATAAAAAAAAAAAAAAAAAAAAAGTTGGAAATCTTCGTGTGCGTTTCCATCATGCTCATGATTGCCATCTTCATCATCTCTCTTTATCGTATTTTAGTTGGACATTTCATTGATTTTTGATTGTCATAATTGTGTACGACTCACAGAACCATCAGATGCTACTGTGTGTTATAAACATAATTTATGATTTTGTTTATAACACAAATAATCTTTGGATGTTATCTGTGGAATCGCCAAAATGACGCGTACATGAGTACCTGCTAAGAAGCAGGTGGTTGTATAATAAGTTCTTCAAACGAAAACGAAAGTCCATCCAAGGAGCAGCCGCGCCCCACATCGGTGACTATGAACCCGCGCCATGTTGTTTCGAACCGGAAGTGGCGAGGGGATTTATTGCGAGAGGTTTCCGGTGGCCCACTTGTCTCTGCGCAACCGCCATGAAAACGTTTCATTAAGTTTGCTATGCATTTTATCATGGTTGGAATTGTTCTATAGTTTGTGTGTCGTGGGAATAGGTCAATCGGTTCGTGTCACCAGTTCTGTCGAATAACGTTAAGCTGTCATCTGAAAAATTTATACCTTTCTTACAAATTCAGGACACACGCTGTTATATTTTCCCATAAAAGGTGTTAACGGGTAATTTTTCAACCGTCAGTAATAATTATTAAAGGAGTTGGTTTTAAATTTGACTCATTTAGTATCAAAGGTTAAAATGTATTCCTTTGACAATGTTTATCTGAAGATTGAAAAGTATATTTAAGAATTATACGCAATGCAGTCAAAATAATTAGGTGCTTATCCCAAAAATCAGGGTCAAGTTCGATCACATACGTGGCAGTGTAGATTTATAGTAAAGAATTCCATAAAAACGAAATAAATAACCTCAATAATTGTGAGGTAATCTTAACAATTGAAGTCCCTGAATAGTTCCGCCCTAATGTACCTAAAAGTACCTATATATTATGTAATAACGGACTGCCGCCAGGATATATGGTCTATAAATAATAACTCAACATAGTAGTGAATTCTAGAGAAACTAAACGGATATTATTCTGTTTAAATATAAATAATGCATTAGTGTATAGGAAAAAGGAAATATAATAAAATGGGTAGATACTTGTAAGGGCTAGAGTAGTATGTTGACGTAGGTTTGGTAATGAAGACATTGGTACGTCCAGGCTGGCGCGTGGGGGAGGGCGCGGTGACAGATGACCCCGCGCCCACCGTCGCCGCCATCGCTCTGTCCATCAGGTCCCGCGGTGAGTCAGCAGTTCAGCACGGAGTACCAACAGATGTCCACCTTAGCGATATATGCACTACTGGGTAGCAGTAATAAACCCCAGTAGAAACTGGGGGTTCCAGAGTATACTGAGGATAGATAAATAAATATCAGTATCATCACACAACACCGTATTCAAATGTAGAACGCACTTTTTTGTTGATGTCGCACAATAGATGGCGCTAAATGTCTGTGAAGGCTTTAGATGTATGTTCTGTAGTAGTTGTTTGATGTAGTCACTTAGTCGTATAATTGGTTCGTTTGTAGTATCTACACATTTTTTTTAATTATTTGTCATTTATGTATCAAGGCTATTAAATGTTTTCTGTGTCATCATATCGACAGTCAACGGACTTAAAAATCTAATCTGTGTGTATTTAATTATTTATTATTGATGGTTTAACAATAATTTCTCCGTGTGGTTTCCGGCTTGAAAAAGATCTTAAAAAATATATCTTCCTACGGGTGTCGTAAGAGGCGACTAAGGGATATTCAGCTGATGAATGGAAAGCAGCATATATATTAGCAGGAGATTAGTTACCATCTTACTGCGATCACCAATCCGCCTGACCAACATGGTGATCATGGCAATATCCCTCAACGACCATTGCTTGCTAAGGTATGTTAAGAGGAGGCCCATGTTCAGCAGTGGACGTAAACGGGCTGTTGAAGTGAAGAAGACGATATTGATATAACACGACTCGTATCAAAGTACATTTTCGATATCTGGGAAAATTGAACAAACGATGCTTTGCCTAACAGCTAGTTGGTGATGAAATCCAAAAATGTTTTTGCCTTTGCATCGCATGTTATCAAATGATAATTCATATCGGTATGCCCGTTAATTAGGCGTACATTTCGCCAGTTTATTTAACTTACAAATATCCACGTCCAATACATACATTTTAATAGTTCAGACCCAGCCCACAGTGCAACGACCTACACTACGTACTCTAAGAGTTGCGTGACCGTTTAAAAACAACATAACAACAAAATATTACACCCCGCGCGATAACACAGGAATATTATTTTGCATACTCCAGAATTTTACTATGAGACCATTTTTCATAATAATTAACATAATCCACGTGTTTCAGGTTACTTCCTGATACTTAATTATAATGGCTACGAGCCTGGCCCTTATGATTAACTTAACGATTGAATAACTTTTCGTATTCGGGTTAAGTGACGCAGGTAACCGTGTGGTTAACGGCTTAGAATTGACCACCACACCATGAATTCTGCACAGCTGGTGGATGAGCAGCAGCATCTATCAGCTCAAGGTTATTAACCATCTTACTGCGATCACCAAGCGTGGTGATTCTGGCAACAACTTTGTTATGTATGTATTTGTTCGCAAATAAAGATTTTTGAGGGTTCTTTAGTGTTGCCGAATAATCGATTGTTTTACTATCGGTTTTCATCTGAAAAACGGCATCCTATCGATTGGACTATCGATAGTATCGATACTGTCGATAGCTCAGAATAAGGCAATACTATTGAATGAGGGAATACTATCGATACTATCGATAGTATTGTATCTCGCCAAGAAAGAAGAAAAAGATAGACCTATCGATAGTTTCGATACTATCGATAGGTCTATCGATTATCTTGCTATTGTTTGACTATCGATAGACTATCGATTAATCATCGATAGTCGACTATCGATCGGCATCACTCTGTAGTCCACAAGGAACCCTTATAGTTTCGTCATGTCCGTCCGTCATGTTTGTCCGGGCTCGTACTCCGCCGTTACCTACTGCACCGATTGTCACGAAAATTGGTGGAGACATGTAAATTGAAGATCCAAAACTTGTTGTATTAGTAAAATATTCTACATTTTGATTTTTTTTTTTTTTTTTTTTACTACTTATAGGCTTACGTTTGACCATAATCTCGCTTGATGGAAGGCGAAGATAAGGCCTAAGATGATACACGCTTGCCTAGAAAGTGTCTGTTCACTTTAGCCTTAAAGATGTCCAGATTATAGCGTTCCGGAAAAACTGACGCCGGCAGAGAATTCCACTCCTTAGCCGTCCGCATTATGAAAGAAGAAGCAAATCGCTTCGTGCGTATTGAAGGAATGTCTACAACAAAAGGGTGAAACCGCTCGCCGCGCCTAGTCGTCCGGTGATGGAAGGGTGAAGGGGGTATCAGGTTATGTAGAACCTCCGCACACTCCCCGAAATGCAACCGATAAAAAACTGATAGGCAGGCCACTCGTCTACGGTGTTCGAGGCTCTGGAGACTTGCCTCCACCAGTGAGTTATTGCTTATGACTCTCTTCGCTCGGCGCTCCAATGAGTCCAGAGCATCCACCTGATATCCAGCAGACCCATCCCAAAGATGAGAACAGTATTCCATTGAGGAGCGAACTTGAGCTCTGTAAAGACTTAAGATCTGCTCCGATGTGAAATACCGCCTCACCTTGGAGAGAATGCCAAGTTTTTTGGCTGCAGTGTTTGCAATGGACTCGATGTAGTGACCGAAGTTTAGATTAGAAGAGAGGTCAAGCCCTAGGAGCTCAAGATGGTCGCTGATCGGAACGGAGACATTCCGGAAAGTCGGAGTCAGTTGGAATGGACTCCGTTTCGCCGAAAAAAGACACGCCTGTGTTACACGAGAGATTCAATAGAGCCTTCACAATGCAACATGCTACATTTTATAAATGTGGAATCGAGTATTATGGATTTTAAGTAGGTACCTAAGACAAAGTATTTTTGTGTTTACGAAATAGGAAATAGTTAGTTATTTTTGTGTGAAACATTTAACTGTTTTAGTATGTGTAATGAAGAATATAATTAAACATAGTAAGTAGTTCCTATCATAACGAGAACATCTTCAATCGTAAATCATTAGTAGACAACACAGTGATAAAAATGTACACCTAAATAACATATCGGTGCTGCCAATAAAGACTAGACATTCTTCTAGACTAGATTATTAGATTTTTTATGAGTAATTAAACTGCTGTATTTCTGTTATAAAAGTATGTCAGTGGAAGCGAACGGTTGGCGCACATGTTAATGATATATGATAGTAATACAATTAAATAAAGACAATATAGAATCGTGGTGTTCATCTCGCTTTCCCGACACTTTCACTGGCACGTCATTATTTACGATGAAACAAATTTGCAATCCTGTCAATCTGATATCATTTTATTGTTTCATCTCGATATTATAAAGCAGTTCTCATTTTATAAAATGTTGCAGCCATCTCGTGCACCATTTTGAGTGTTTTAAAAAAAAACCTTAACCTAATCTAAATTGAAATCAATTGCCAGATTTTATGTCAGACAAACTCAAAGGGCTAGCGTACTGTAAGCCAACTAGTTAAACGTGTGATGTAAAATGAACGACTGGCCTAGGCATTTAATCAAATGTCGGAGTTCTATTAACGAGCTAGCCGTCCTATTACATGGAAGATCCAACTAGATGGCTGCGATATATTCAAAAAATAGGCTCGATGATTAATCGAAAATCACTTTACGCGCACGACACAATATCATATGAGTTCTAGATTCAATCAATCAATTCAAACTGCTCTGAATGTCCCTATGTCATCTGTGTCATTGTTACATGCCTGAGAATAGTGTTTTTTGCATAATAAGACTTATTGGTTATCGGTTACTAGGAAAAACGAAAGAAAGTTCTAGTAAGATCAACTTTTTAATTAATAACGTAGAGCCAGATAACGTTCGTGTTTTTACCCGCCAATACCTTCGCTGATACTACTGCGGACCGTTTCATACAAATTACACAGTTGTTACATTTAATACTTCAAGTGGAAAGTCATAGTGATACCTTCGTGTAAACGATCTACCACAATGACCAAAGTGCGTGGTCGTGATAGGTCGCGGTCGCCAGGAAATTGCTAGTAATCATCAAATCTGGAGAAAGTGAAGATGCGACCTTAAGACCCCATCAATTTTGCGCACTATGAAAAATGTTAGGTAATCTGATTACACGGTTCATAATAATAATAATTGATTAAATTACAATACCTTTATAGTAGTTAAAATGTTATTATAATAAAGACAGTTTATTTTTGAGACCACAGCTTTCGTTAGTTTCTCTAAATACCTACAGATAATTCGATTACACGTTAAAGCAAGTATCTCTGAGTGAATTCTGGAGCGCGCTATTTCTAATCGAACAAAGATTCAGTTATGCCTAGCGAAGTAGCAAAAGCCTTGTGGCTAACCAAACAAATGTCCGTCCGAAAAGAAACTGCGTGTAGATGTTGTCCTTTAAGTAGTTCATTGCAATAATATTTTTAATCTGTAACATAAAAGGCTGATAGATGCTGAGGTATGATACAAATTGAAGCTCTGACAATAGGGCTTATTCATCTAAGTTTTTTTTTTTATGAAAGCGAATAGTCTCACACAAAATTATTAGAACCACACTGGGTCAAGCTTAAACGTGAGGAATTCCGAGGATAAATCTTAATTATTTTTAATGTAGAATATTCAGTATTATTTTTAAGTAGGTATCTGTTGTATGAGTATAAATAAAGGTGTAAGCCTGAGCACCTCTTTAAAAAAAACAATTTGTCAGGACTTTTCCACCTTGTATTGCTAACCACTGATGTGATCATTAATCTGACCCAGCGCGTGCGCGTGCGCACCGTCTACAGCGCACGGTCACGGTTCGTCGCGCGGCGCCTCCACTTTTTGCAACACTTTTTGCGCGTATCTAATACCCGCGTAGACCACGATGACACACGCAAAGGAAATGCAATAGAATTGACTGTAACATCCTTCGTAATTACACCAAATTGTTGTCTCAGACGTTATATTAGTATATGTTGTGTAAACTGATGCAATAATAAGTTATTTATTAGTAAATAACCCAAGCCTACTATAATTTATGTGAGGAAGTGAGGTAAGGTATAAAATAGAGTGGACAGAGGACAGGCAGACGCCCCACTATTTCAATAGAGGGCGAATTAATTACTTGGTGTGCAGAACATAAACCTAGATTTGGTTTCGAGATTACTCGTAATAACAAATACCTACATTTATTGCATAACAAGCACAGATTACAATATGAATAGTATAATATGTAGGTAGTTTATCGCACATTCCAATTCATAAAATTCATTTCTTTTTTTTTTGTCTTACAACAGCTTTTGACACCTTCTTGATAACTACCTCATTATTTAGCCTAGCTATTAAATTTGACTACTAACGAGCTAATATTCTCTCGATAGTAAGCTTTCGGTTGGAATAAATGTTGTTATCAATGATAAAATAATAATATATGAATTCCATGGCTTTTTCGTATTAACTCGTGCACGCCAATTTGTTGCTCTTCACATTAGGTATTAATAGAAAACACGTATTTCACTTTGACTTAGAAATGATCAAAATATGATTATAATAATCTTTTAATGTCGTAACATTTTGTTAAGCGCAGGCCAGACAGAAGAGACGCGAGGACGCGAGGACGCGTCGCGGACAGGCGCAAAAGTAAAAGCGTTGCGCCCGCGACCCGATTCTTCTGTATGTTTTGCGTCGCGACGCTTCTATACTATTTGTATGCAAGGGTCGCGGTAGAGACAAATGTCCGCGCCCCGTCTGCGTCTAACGTCTTTTCTGTGTGTTCAGCGCCTTAGTGTATTTCAGTTTGAACTTAATATATTGGCATATTTTGAATGACCCTATTAAACAATTAGCTACCTGCTTGTAATACTTTATAGGCTGCCAGCAAAGGTTCATTACAAGTCGGAAATGACCTCCCACCTCCCTCCGCGTCCTGGAAAGCTAAGTAGTAATTTGACCTGCTTCCAACATTAGACATATCGATACAGTTTACGTGAGGCACAATGACTGACCTGGATTTTATAGTATATGTATATCAATTTTCGATTAGTGATTATTTACCGATTTTGAAGTAGATATGAATGATTTGCTTACTTAAACCTCCTTTTTTAATGTTGGAAACATGTATAACAAAATTTATCTACATTCTCAAAAACATATTTTTAAATGTTTTATTTCGGAGACTTTACTTTTCTTTTTTCTCAGTAGTTTGTATTGCTTAGGTATTTTTACTAATTCATATGTGTTACAATATACGTAGGTAAATAAACTCTTTTCCACAAATAGTTGGAAGGTAAGAAGTGGGTATGTATCCTCTTTTCCAAACTTTTGTTTATAAGTACTATACATGCACAATTGTTGACGTCTGGTTTATGTTTGTGCAGCTCACAATGAAGGTGGGAGTAGATTCGGAGGTAAATCAGTACGTATGTTACCTGCATGCGTAGCTATATATATATAATGTAATTATTACCCTTAATCTATTAAAAAAAAATCTCGGATCTGTAAAAGAGTAACATGAAACATGCTTTAACTTATCTATTTTACTGATCTGGATTTATAGTATAGTTAAAAGTATATTTCATTTTTACAAAACCGAGGAAATGCCTTTACTGTTAATTTCAGAGGACAGAGAAATAAAAATATAACATCGGTATGAAAAGTTACTTTAGGGACTTTTCTGAGAAGACCAGAGAGGTACTCATAGAATCATTAATCCTTTATAAAAGTTAAATGGCCATAGTTCCCTAGCAGGCTGCCATCTTATTGTTTGTTTGTAACTAACTCTTGTGTTTCTGTTGCAGCGATCCAGGACAGTCGATGTTACCTGTTGAATGGCGGCGCAGTCGAGAGCTTTTTCATCAGCGAGGATACGCCTGCCGGCACTGTTATTGGTAATTATCAAATATCATCGTAACTTGTCAATGATTTTGTTAGACACCAATTCAGTCACCTTGGAACACCTGGGAGGATTCTAGCTGGGTGATTTGAAGAGACTAAAGATTCCACCTTAATTACCTAAGTGATCAGGGCTTTACTTATAGGGTGTGCGTTGCACGGTCCTATGGAGCGTCGAGAGCGGCTACGCAGCCCCACACTTTGTACCCGTTCCATTTTGACCGCGCTCTTATTAGGGCTAGAGTAATGTTTGCACACAGGAAAACACTAAACGATATTCGTCTTTCTTAATCAAAGTGTGTATATTAAAATAGGTACATAGATTTTAACCAAAAAAAGTGGCGTTACATAGTTTTTGAATGTAAGTTTATTTGTACACGTTAAAGGTTGTGGCTGCACTGTCTGTCACATTCTTTTGCTTTGGTTCCGTGAATTGAGTGTTTGTAAAGTCTCTAAATTAATATCAGGCACGTTGAGCGTCAATGGAGACCCGAGCGAGGAGCAAGGAGACATCACGCTGCGGCTGCAAGAGAAGAACGCGGCCGTCGGCATCGCGCCCGGCACCAAGAACCTCACGCTGCTGAGGGCCCTGGACCGGGAGGAGAAGAGGGGCCCCTCCAATGTGTACGTCAATGTCAGATGTGATCGCAGGCGAACCACGGATCCGGTGAGTGTACCTATCATTTGAAAGATAGGACCACATCGGCAAGCTGGCATGTTTTATATAATATGTATAAATGTAAATATATCAAATTATATAATATAATTATATCGTAAGTATTCAAATGAAGAGCGAGTTATATTTATATGCTTTACTTAATATTGTCGTATCAGTACCGAAGTTTCCAACCATGAAAGTAAAAAATAACTGTAGCGTGCAATTCCGTCAGATTATGACAGAGGTATATATTTCAGTATACAACAAATTCTTTTGACGTTGATTTAAAGCATATTATAACGGCTTGTCTACTTTCAATCTATTTGCAAGTACATAAATCGTATTTTCAAGTTATTTGTTGGAAGTTCATTTTAATAGGTATATTTATGCTTTTTTAAATGATTACAAACTGACCATAAAAGTCTAAAATCGATTGGGATCTATGAACTTAAATTACTACTATATTATTACTACGTACTTAAGATGGTCACTGTAAAAAAGACTATGTATGACTCAAATACCCATAACATAAATAATCAACATGATATAATGGTATATATAATGGATAATATACAAGTTGATTTTGTTGCGACACTATATACAAGTTTTAAATACCGACATATAGCAAAAAAAAATCCCCACGATACAGTGAATGCCGTAAAAATATTTTCATAGGACATGACCCGATATAAAATTTACTTATCTATATCGTTTCCAGAGCTTCATAATCCCCGTGTCAGTCCGAGTATGGGATGTGAACGACAACGCCCCCGTGTGGCGGGGGGCCCCGTACCGCGCCAAGGTGTCCGAGCTCACGGCGGTGGGCACCCGCGTGGCGCTGGGGGCCCGCGCGACCGACGCCGACCAGGCCGGCCCCCACGCCACCATACACTACTCCGTGCTGCCGGGACCTAATAGTGTGAGTTATTGTGTGTATTTTTAACTATTTATACTTACAAACAAGACTTTTTTAACGAACACCAACTTTCTGACCAAACATATGAGACCAGCAGTGTGAAGGTTTCCACATCCCAACTTAAGGGAACGCAAATTTTCGGATACTACGGAAAAGAAGCCGCTTCCTATTCAATATTTAATATCGACATTAATTTGTGAAGTCACTGGTACAATGTAGAACTTTCAAAAGTTGCAATATCCAGATATGTCATAAATGATACCTATGTCAATATTTACATTGCAGGAGTACCTGGGCTTCTCCAACGAGTTGGACAGTGTGCTGGTGATCAAGAAGCCGCTGGACTTCGAGACGCTGAACAACTTCACCGTGGTGCTGCGCGCGCAGGACTCGGGCTCCCCCCCCCTGCACAACGACACCACGCTCCACGTGCTGGTGCTGGACGCCGACGACCAGAACCCCAAGTTCACACACGAGCATTATACTACGGTCTTGCCTGAAGATGTTAAAGAAGTACGAAGCTTTTTTATATTTTCCTATAAGATAGATTACGAAAATTTTGTGTAAATCCATTACTTGTGGGTATTTCGTCTCAGTCAAATAGGTGATATTTTCATAATGTAATACTCCCGCACTATGTATGGAAACTAAATCCTTTGTCGCGAGGGACTTTACAAACACGCAATTCTTTGATATAAAGTACACCCAGGCTCAGAACAACTTTCTGTGGTTCACAAAAATAATGTCCCGGGTGGGAATCAAACTCAGAACACCAGGACTCAGAAGAAACTTTTGTAACCCCAGAGCCACCGGTGCAGTCGATTCGAATTACCTTCAAATTACCTCTCTGTAATCTTCTTACAATTCTAGGGTACAGTTCTGTCGATACTGCCGGGTCCGATATCAGCGGCCGACCAAGACTTGGGTATCAACGCGCCGATCCAGTACTCCACCACGGGAGACAACGGCAGGTACATCAAGGTGGACAAGGACACGGGACAGGTGACGGCCACCAAGCTGCTGGCAGAGGATCTGAGCCAGCCTGTCACTGTGGTTATAAAAGTGAGTGTCTGCTTACACTTGTTAACAATTATTTAAGAACTTATAGCATAACATGACCAGATTGGTCATGTTATTATTTCGAAATATGTATTTACACCCGGTTTGCAAGAAATTATCTGATTGTTAGTAGCATAGCTTTCAATGATTTTTTCGATTGGTACTTCCACCTTCACCATACAGAATACCCTCATCAAATAACACTATTGAATTATGTTGTGTCACCGAGACCATACTTGGGATGGGGAAACGGCCAGGAAGATGAGGGAGGTTAGTCCTGAATATCTATGCACTAGCTATCCATATTTGTGCCTACCTTACACTTACCAATATTCTTCAGATGGCTTAGCTGTAAATAAATGTAATTGGTGGGTCCTTTCTCTGGTCGGAAGTTATGTTTGGTATATGAGTACTTTCTAAATAAATGCCGTCAAAGAAGGTTTTGTTTTCATCGCTCAAGTAAAAAAAGAGAAGTGGCACTAACTGGCGATTCTGACAGTACTCAGTAATGGTAGTAGTATTAAGCGATTATAAAAATAAAAAATAAATAAAAATCATTTTTATTTACGTAAACCTATTACAGGCACTTGCAAATAGTCAAAACAATAATTTTGTATTTAGTATTATTATCTATAATTATCATATTTTATAAATTTTATAAATTTTCAAATTAAACAAGTATTTAAGTTATTATTTTAATAATATTTTAGTCTTAACGTCTTAGTTTATTATTTAACTATATTGTGTCAAATAGATTGTTCTGTCTATAGTAGGTTAAAACAATTGTCATTATTTAGGTGGACCATGAGTATATAACGACGGACGCGCTTTAATGCTACCACCGGATCCAATACGCCCCAACTGAGAAGATCCGGCGAAACAAACTCAGTGGGTTATTCTACTGCCGGTTTTAATACGACCCACATGAGACGGTCCGGCGAAACATACTCAAATGGGCAGAACGTAGGTTTTGGTCCAGTTACTTTAACTATTTATTGGCATACACATTTTTTGCCCAAACGGTTGTCTTTGAAATATTTGTTTATTGTGTTTTTATACTAATAGAAAAATAAAAGAATTTGAGACAGAACTAGCGGTTTATGAATATAATATATTATTATGTAAGTAGGTCAATTACAGATAGTTCACAGAACATCACACTATTATGCGTACTACTATTTTATTTGGGTACAGGGTCTCTGGGAAGTGTTACGCAAGTAGGTTTATGAAGCCAAACGTCTTTATCCTCAATATAGTCCCTAATGCTATAATAGCCTTTAGATATGAGGACCCGTTTAATATATACTTTAAAAGTTGGATCAGGCAAATCAGTTACATGACTAGGGAGTTTGTTATAAAACCTAATGCAATTTCCCATAAATGATTTATTGGTTCTACTAACTCTAAAACCGGGTATGGCAATTTTATGTTTATTTCTCGTGTTAACATTATGAATAAAACTTTTTTTGCTATATTGATCTATATTTTTTTAACAAAAATGATATTTTGGTATATGTATTCAGAGGGAACGGTAAGAATATTAATCTCTTTAAACCTGGTACGCAAGGAGTCGCGACTACCTAAACCGTAAATAGCTCTAACTGCTGTTTTTTGTAATATAAAAATACTATTGACATCAGCGGCTGACCCCCAAAGCAGTATTCCATATAATGCTATGAAAGTACGCGAAATACACTAGTCTAGCAGTTGCTTCGTCTGACAGTTGCCTAATTTTCCAGACAGCATAAGATGCGGAGCTAAGTCTACCGGTTAATTTTTCAATATGAGGGCCCCATTGCAGTTTTGAATCTAATGTTATACCTAGAAAAACTGTTGATTGAACTAGGTCTAACGGTTCTCCATTTAATGAAGCAATTGGTTTAGCGGTAGTTACATTTGGGAGCACTAATCTGACGCATTTAGTTTTACTCGCGTTTAATAAAAGATTATTTGAAGAAAACCAATGTGAAAGTATACTAAGTCTTTTATTCTGTTCAATAAGGTCTTTTCTACTGACTTTGAATATTGATGAGGTATCGTCAGCAAAAAGAATTATATCTGACAGTTTATTTAAAATGTATGGCAAATCATTTATGTAGACTAAGAACAGAAAAGGACCCAGAATAGATCCTTGGGGCACGCCCATTTTTATCAAATGCTCTTTCGAAGCAACGCCGTCTACGTATACTATTTGTTTCCTATCAGATAAATAGGATACAACAAGATCAAGCGATTTTTCAGTCATTCCATAATATTTTAACATCAGAACGAGCGTCTCATGATTTACACAGTCGAAAGCCTTGGAAAGGTCACAGACGACTCCAAGAGCATCCTGCGACCCCTCCCAAGCCTCCATTATGGATTTGATCAGAGTGCATCCTGCGTCCTGAGTAGACCGGCCTTTAGTGAATCCAAATTGCTTGTCGTGCAATATCCCATTTAGATTAAAATGTGTCAACATTTGATTGAGTATAACCTTTTCGAATACTTTACTTAATGTTGGTAATATCGAGATAGGTCTATAGTTAGTCGCGTTATTTGAGCAACCTGATTTAAATATCGGCACTATTTTACTAACCTTCATTAAGTTAGGAAATAATCCATCAGTCAGAGATTTATTAAAGATGGCTGCTAGAGTAGGAGCGATATTTTGTATTACTGTGTCAATAGCTTTAACAGAAAGTCCCCACAAGTCTTCTGTGCCTTTCATTTTAATTGTTCGGAATGCCTTTACTATATCAACATCATTTACAGACTGGAAGCCGAATTTAGACCCGTTTGATTTAATATTAGTTTTTAATAGCTTTCAGCTTCCTGAGGGGAAGAAGGCAGGTGTTTAGTGGTATCAACTGGTAAAAAAGTTAGCAAAGAAATCTGCAATAATATTTTTATCTGAGACTAACTTATCACTGATATTTAAGTTTATAGTTTTATCCTTAATTTTGTTTTTACCAGTTTCAATATTTATTATTTTCCACGTAGACTTTATTTTGTTATCCGACTTTTTATTAATTCACTCATATATAGTGACTTTGCCTGAATACAAACTACTTTAAAAATTTTAGAATATTTCCTTACAGTATTTATAAAATTGTCATCAGTTGTGTAGGACCTTATATTATATAATTCATACAAAACATCTCGGCTCCGTCTTATACCTTTGGTAGCCCAAGTACTAAATTTTAGTTTATTAGGGTCGATTTCTAAACGTTTAGTTTTACAAACTCTCTCAAACTCCTCATGAATTGATTGTGCTAATGTATTATACATAGCATTAGAACTACTGTCTGAATCTAAAGTTAGTTGACACAATCTTGTTTTTAAATTATGACTGAACTTATCTAGATTTTTCTTTGTGAGGGGTCTGAAACTAATAATAGATTTTTCTATGATCAATGCGTTACTAACTTTAACAATTTGGCACTTGTGGTCAGAAGAAACACCAGTTACCAAACTTTTACCGGCCACCTCAAAGTTTGTGATAATATTATCAATGCAGGTGGCCGTTGTTGGTGTGACTCTAGTGGGCTCAGAAAATAAACAGTTAAGATTAAAAGACATAAAAAGAGCCAAAAAACTATTTTTTTCTGGTGAATCTACTAATATATTTATATTAAAGTCGGCACAGATCAATATGTTTTTATTACTTTTGAATTTTTTAAGTATATCTTCCATTGTAGTTGTAGCGACATCTACAGTAGCCGCACACAAACTACTAGTAGACGAGCAGCGCCATCTACCACCTAGCATTCTAACTAACCTGTATCGCGCAATACAAGTTCGCAAGCCAATTAGAACATATACAAGTTCCGAACAGTACCAAATGGCCGTCGGTCGCCGGGCACACCACCTCGCCCGGCAACGAAGATCTTCATTTTCAGGGAGGAACACCACCAACCGTTCCTCTACATAGTAATAAAATGTTGGAAGTCTGACGAAGGTGGTCGGTATATACATATTATATAGTAATGCTGTGTTTCAACGCAAGCAACCTCACAAATCCGTTCTACTGACATACTGCTAATATCCTTACGTTCTTTAAATTTCAAACCATCTCGCATTAATATAAGTACACCTCCACCGTCAGCAGAGACCCTGTTATTAAAACTAGCAACTGTATAGCCATTTATATTAAAATCCATTTTGTGTGCCTTCAGCCACGTTTCTGTAAAGCATAGAATGTCAATATTATACTTTTCATTAAAAAGTTCTACATCTAGTATTTTGCCAGAGAAGCGGTTTATATTCTGGTGCGATAAGACCAAAAACTTATTAAACTTCTCCATTGTCATACTTAATTGTTTAAATTACTAACTAGACTAATTTTAGTAACATTACTAAGACAGTATAAAAATAAAGGCTTTGTCATACTATGTATGACTGTGTTAATATTTGATGCTAATAATTTAGCAATTAAACTTAAAGATTTTTTCAGGACATACACACTGGTCGCCCTACAAGTAATTGTAAATCTATTTACATTAAAAAATGTAAACTTGTCACTATAATGAAGACACACAGTATTATTTTATTGCACTTTAAGTCTAACATTCTTGTGAAACCATCTGTAATATCTTTTTTTGTTAAGTTTTTGCAATTGCCTACCAGTAATGTTATGCAAGACTTGTTTGAATGATCTGTATTTATTATCTTATTTACTAAATCTTTGTAATGTATACCTGGAATACAACAGTTGAATAAAGGCTGACTTAGTTTATTATTGAGCAGAGAGCCCAGACCTACACCTACATCATCTGAATACAGGACTGATGTAGTATCACATACATTGTACAATGAGTCAGAGCACCTCGTTGGGGTCTTGATTCGTGCATATAGTATTAGTAACAGTTTGTTTCTGTGGGTGTCAGGCGACGCAGGTGGACAACTCGGACCGCTACGCGCTGGCGACGCTGTCGGTGTCGCGCGGGGCGGCGGGCGCGGGGGCGGGCGCGGGCGCGGGGGGCGTGCGGTTCCGGCGGCGACAGTTCGGCGCCGCCGTGAGCGAGGCGGCCGCGCCCGGCGCCGTGCTGCTCACGCTGCACACCGCGCCGCCGCAGCTCGCGCCCGTAAGCATACCCCACTACATACTTCCTCTTCTATTCAAAAACTAAATCTACTGGCTTGTGGCATGGGGATCGGTGTCCATCAGAATGGACGGTCACTACCCATATTTTACATCGAAATAATTATAGAAAGTTGCTACCTAGTGGCTTCTAGTTGCTACTAATCGTCAGACAACTGCTACCCCCGACTTATTTTAAATAAACTACTTTTTAAGGTGACCAGTCATCCTGATATCAGGATGGCTGGTCACCTATCCAGTGAGGATAAACTGCGCAAATGAATCGAGTTTTTTTTTAAACCAATAGTTGCTACTAGATTGCTACCTACATATACATCAATTTGGGCCTCATAGCTATTAAGGATAAAAAGTTATTATCAATTTACTATTTTGATGCCTGAACGCCTGTAGAATTAAATGAGAAAATTTGAAATCAAAAACATTAATAATATTTTATAAGCAGGCGCCACTTGTTGGGAGTCCCAAACTTATTTAAAGTGATTAACGCAATAAATAAAACAATTTTATGGATAAGCAATTACAATTTAATGAAAAATAATATGATGTACCTCTTTTCTTTAAATATATTATACAATGTGCTATTACTCTTTTATTACTTTTTGTAACTCTATTATGCAGGTCGTTATTACACTGTCATGCGTTCATTTCGTTTCATTAAATTGTAATTGCTTATCCATAAAATTGTTTTATTTATTGCGTTTATCAATTCAAATAAGTTTGGGACTTTTGGGAATTTTGCTAATTGAATTCTACAGGCTTTCAGGCATCAAAATAGTAAATTGATAATAACTTTTTAATCTCAAAAGATATGAAGCCCAAAACGATGTACATGTAGGTAGCAATCTAGTACAACTATTGGTTTAAAAAAAACTCGATTCATTTGCGCAGTTTATCCTCACTGGATAGGTGACCAGCCATCCTGACATCAGGATGACTGGTCACCTTAAAAAGTAGTTTATTTAAAATGAGTCTGGGGTAGCAGTTATCTGACGATTAGTAGCAACTAGAAGCAACTAGGTAGCAACTTTCTATAATTATTTCGATGTAAAATATGGGTAGTGACCGTCCATTCTGATGGACACGGGGATCGTTTGTTTGTATTGTCAGTTACTACGGTTGACTTTGTCGATCCATAAGGTTTTATCATAAACTTTTACGATTTACTACCTTTACCGGAGGCCTCGCTCGCATTGAAGCCGATGTCCCTATGTCACGCTCCAAAGCGTAACAAACTGACTTAAATTCAAATTTAAATATTAGTAGTTTAAAACAAAATATAGCATCTTGCAATAAGCTCCTGTTTAAAGATTAGAAGTTTATTTTAACTACATATTCATTAAATTACAAAGAGTACCTAGGTATATTCAGAACTTAGTTGACTTTAATAATTGTTTATAAACAGAACAACCTGCAGTTCTACGTGTCGGACCGCTCGTTCCTGGAGAAGTTCGCGATCAACAGCGCGGGCGAGGTGGTGCTGCGCCGCCCATTGGACTACGAGGCCGCGGACTCCTACCAGTACCAAGTCATGGTCACCGATGGAAATACGGTCGGTATAGCATATCTACGTGCAAATATGGTAACTAGTTCCCAATCCCACTCCTGAAGTAGATCACTCACCCGATATAAAACACAAACGTCCTTTGACATTCGAAATTCCTATACCGATATTACAACTTCCATGCCCACGAACCCACAACATCTGAGTGAACATAAACCGCCAATTCCATAAAATATGCAAGAGGCGATTGGATAACATGCACAAAGTCAAAGTCAAAAGTCAAAGTCAAAAATTCTTTATTCATATAGACACATTTAAAATATTTTAAATTATGTTCTTATGATGCGTCCCATTTTTTTACTACCACCAGTTCTGGACGTGGCAACTCTGAGAAGAACTGGCAAGAAACTCAGAGGAATCCTTTTTTAAATAAATTTGATTTTACAATTATTAATAAAGCAGTATTGTTTCAGAGCAACTCACTCCCAACTATTCCCAAGCTGTTTTGTCATTGACATAATCTGAAATTTTGTAATAAGCTTTTTTACATAATTTATCTTTCACATATCGTTTAAACTTGTTTATAGATAGATCTCTAACATTACTAGGAAGTTTGTTGTAGAAACGTATACATTGCCCCATAAAAGAATTGCTTATTTTGTGGAGACGTGTAGCATGTAAAACAAGATTATGCTTAGTTCTAGTATTAACATTATGAGTGTCGCTTTTTTTTTTTAAACTATCAATATTCTTATGAACATATAAAAGGTTTTCATATACATATTGTGATGCGACTGTAAGAATATTAGTCTCTTTGAATTTCTCCCGTAGAGAAACTCGCGGACCAAGTTTATATATGGACCGTACAGCTCGTTTCTGTAGTACAAAAATGGTGTCAATGTCCGCACAGTTTCCCCATAGAAGAATCCCATAAGACATTACACTATGAAAATAACTAAAGTAAACCATTCTAGCAGTATCCACATCAGTGAGTCGTCTCATTGTTTTAACAGCATAGGCCGCAGAGCTAAGTTTCCCTGACAGTTTCGCAATATGTGGGCCCCATTGTAATTTGGAGTCAATAGTTATTCCCAAAAAAACAGTTGACTCCACTGGCTCCAACCGAATACCATTTATTTTTACGTTCGTGTCAATTTGTTTTACATTAGGTGTAGAAAATTTAATGACTGGTTTTGTTTTCATTTAAAAGTAAATTATTAGCATTAAACCAATGGACTACCTTCGAGATTGCATTGTTTACTTCGTCATAGTTGCGTAACTGTCTATTTATTTTAAAAGTTAGGGAGGTATCGTCAGCAAACAATACTATCTCATGATTATTTCCTACATAGTAAGGTAAGTCATTTATATACACCAAAAACAAAAATGGCCCCAGGATTGAGCCTTGCGGGACGCCCATGGATACAACAGAGCCTGATGATATTTTACCGTTTACATCAACCTTCTGAATTCTACTGCCCATGTAAGAAATCAGAAGATTGAGAGCCTGGTTCCTAATGCCATACCGGTGTAATTTCCTGACCAAAGTATCATGGTGAACGCAATCAAATGCCTTAGACAGATCACAAAAAATACCTAAGGATTCCTGCGAATCTTCCCAGGCCGCGAATATAGTTTTTAATAATTCAGTTCCCGCATCTATGGTTGAGCAACCCCTCGTAAACCCAAACTGCTTTTTATGTAATAGATTAAATTTATTAAAGTGTCTGAGCAATTGGCTAAGAATTAATTTTTCAAAAATTTTGCTCAGAGTGGGCAATATAGAAACAGGTCGGAAATTCGAGGGATCAGTACTATCACCGGATTTAAATAATGGTATAACCTTACTATGTTTCATCAAGTCAGGAAATACACCAGAATAAACACAACTATTAAATATGTTTGCTAGGTAAGGCGCTATTATTTCAATAATATTAGATATAAATTTAACAGAATGACCCCATTAGTCTTTAGTTTTTTTCTTCTCTATGGTATTGAAAGCATTAATTACATCTTTATAGTCTATTAAAGTAAAAGTAAAATCGGTAACACAAGCAGAAACACTTTCTTTTAATAGCGCCTCAGCAGACATTGAAGATGAATTTAGAGTTTTAGTTGTTATTAAAGGTACGTAAGTGAAGAAATTCTCAAACTCAGTTGCAACTTCCATATCTGCTGAAATATTACCATTTTTTATTTTTAGATTAAAATCTCTATTACAATCTATAGCTCTACCTGTTTCGTTATTAATAATATTCCATATTTCTTTTATTTTATTGTATGAGTTTTTAATTTTATTATTTATAGATTGATTTGGCAGTGGAGCAGGCTTCTTTAAATACTTTGGAATATCTAGCTACCTGGTTTTTAAAATTCGTACTTTTATCAAAAGTCTTCTCATAATACAATTTATTACGACTTTTGTAAATACCAGGAGTTGCCCATTCACTGAAACTTAACTTACCGTTACTGATCAACTTTGTTTTAGATGTAAATATTGTATTATATTCAGCAATAACCATATTAAAAAATAAATTATACTGCTGATTTGTGTTATTGTGAATTGGCAAACCTGATAATTTGTATGACAAGTTAAATTGAAATGCCTCTATACGACTTTCACTAATGGGTACAAAACTAATTTTTTTACTTCGGATTTTATTGATTTTCTTGGGAAAAGATACTAACTGTCCACAATGGTCCGACTGTAACATATTAATTACAAATTTATGAATAGGTTTTTAGTTAGAAAATATATTATCTATACAAGTAGCACTAGAGGCAGTAATCCTTGTAGGCTCAATAAATAAATTATACAAATTGAAAGATTTAAACAAATTCAAGAAGTTACAGGTTAATGTATTCTTTTCCAAAATATTTATATTAAAGTCTCCACAAACAACAATTGTTTTATGACTATTCGCTAATTTGAACAGGGCATCCTCCATTATTTTAATAGAAGTTTCATAAGGCGCAGATGAAGGTCTGTACACACTCAAAACATACAGTTGCTCCAATTCAATAAAATAAAAAAAAAATCAATCAAAATTGCCTATCTCAATAAACCTATCAATATTGTTTTTTTTTAATACACAAACAAATTTTATAACATTGCAATATTATTAGTATTTACTATTGATATTGTTCTCCAGAACGACACGGCGGCGATCAACATAACGGTAGTGAACGTGAACGAGTGGGAGCCGCGGTTCCGCTACCCGCAGTACGAGTTCCGCGTGGACGAGGGGCGGGAGGGGCAGGGGGAGGAGGGGGCGGGGCTGCTGCCGGTGGGCACGCTGCACGTGTTCGACGGAGACTCGCAGGACACCGTCACGCTGTCGCTGCGGGGCGAGGGCGCCGAGTAAGTCCCATATCTACACACCTTATCGAACATGTCTCATTGCTCAATTCTGATTCGTTTAGGGCGAATTTTCTTCGATGTACAGCATATTTATCATGAACTTAAATAAATTAGTTTTGCACAATTTGCTGGAAGGACAATAAGTCCTTCGTGCTTATTTTGCATATTTTTTGCAGACGGGAGGACGGTGCAAAAATCACACGAGACATTTTGTGTTTAAGTATAGATTTTCGCAAAATAACGCCTGATTCTATTAAATATATTCTAAGAGTGAACATTGTCTTTCAGTATGCTGTATATTAACTCGACTGGTGAAATGTTCCTGAAATCAAGTGCGTTGCGGTCGCTCAACTCATCTGTACTGCACGTGGTCGCCACTGCCGTCGATTCCGGGGAACCTCCTAGACAGGTATTATATATACATTATCTTTAATATTTCTTAGAGATCAGTTCCTTACTGATTTTTATTCAATATTATAATAATCTGCAGTATGTTGAAGTCCTTTGCCATTATAATTGATCATGATAATACCATGATCTTGCAAAGGTTAGGTGCTACTGTCTGACCGTCAGCAGAAAACGTTGAAAACCGCATGAATAATATATTTTTGAAGGATGTTACATTATTTGACGTACCTATTGGTCTGTCTGCTTGAAACATAAAGTCTCATCTGTCAGTGTGTCAGTGTAGCCGAAGTGTGAACTGGCGCTTGCGCATTCGTGAAGATAAGAATGCGGTAAGATAAGACTGATGACTTGACGTAGGTATCCGTAATCCGTCGCCCGTCGTAAACGTAAATTCATTTCTCTTTATAAATTACATTATAGCATACAAGTTTTATTTTATTTGAACGAAAATGTTTACACTCACTTTAATTTACAAATGATCTTTTCGATCAGAAATTACAAAAGGTTAGGTACTTTTTTAATACAGGTTAGTTATTGGTTACTAAAAATCACTTTTGGTACCCTTCCATCCAGTCTCATTAATTTAAGACTGGGAGAATCGCTTTAATACCTACGTATAATTATAAAGAATGACTATGTAGCGACATCTACAGTAGCCGCACAAACCACGACATAACTAGCAGCGCCATCTAGCACTAAGCATCTCAGCTAACCTGTATCGCGCTATACAAGTTCGCAAGCCAATTCGAACTT
This sequence comes from Nycteola revayana, assembly GCA_947037095.2. Taxonomy (NCBI): domain Eukaryota; kingdom Metazoa; phylum Arthropoda; class Insecta; order Lepidoptera; family Nolidae; genus Nycteola; species Nycteola revayana. Next base: position 25,057,390 of record OX344845.2, on the reverse strand, counting down.
TTATACAAGTTCTGAATATTAACATATAGCCGTCGGCCGCCGGGCACACCACCTCCCTCGGCAAAGATGATCTTCATTTTCTTTGCAAGAATACCACCAACTGTGCCTCTACAACTATATGCTCTTCTAGTAAAATTGGAAACATGCAGAAATGACACTTAACAACATGTGTTTGTATTGTCATGGTCTCAGACGTCGGTCCCGGTGACGGTGCACGTGAGCCCCCGCCTGCGGGCGGCGGGCGCGGGGGGCGCGGGGGGCGCGGGGGTGCTGGCGATGTTCGCGGCCGCGCTCGCCGCGCTCGCGCTGCTCGTGTGCGCGCTGCTCGGATATATTTACAGAGTGTAAGTGTACTAGCCTTTCCGAAACTTTCATAGTATTTGCAATTAAATAGTAGGGTTATACTGCCTATTCTTGACACCCCGCCAAATATTGGCACAGCGCTAAATATAAAAAAAACAAGATCTCACGACCATCAATTTTATCCACAAAATATATAGATTTTTCTATGGCTATTCTTTTTCAAATGGCAACACTTGAAGTGATATTTCAATGGAAATGGTGGCAGAGTTATCTATGCCAATATTTGGACAAATATATAAAATTGGAGAAAATTGTAATTTTTCGTGCAATTAATAAAATATTTGTTTTCGACCAAAATAACGTGAAAAAATATTCCTATTGTTACTTTTATTATTCTCTTCTCTTAAAAAGGCGTATAATTTTCACAAACAATATTTATTTTACCGATGTCGCTTAAAGTGCCAATTATTGGACGTTTTCAAATTAACAACTAATCTTATTTCAGTCGGCGAAGATCAAAACAAGCCGCCAGTCCCACGGGAAGTGGCTTCGTAACGCACGAGAAACCCCCTCCCTCTGAGCACTCCCCCCCCACCACGGTGGCTCCTGCCCGCGTCAGTCCTCCGGCCAGCAATGCGGCGGGGGGCAATGTTGGTGGGCTCAGGGGAGCCGCGTCGGCGGGCTCCCTGCTCAGTGTCAGCGCGGGAGCTAGTACGATACTAGCTGATTCCAATTCCAGTATAGACATGTCACATGAAGTGCCGCACGCACAACATAATGGCAAGTAGATTTAATTATTATCAGGTTTTACATGTCTTTGTGAAATGTTGATCCAAGCCTGCTATAAAAAAATAAACATTTAAGGGCAGACCAGATATTGAACCCATATATTGTAACAAGTTAATTTAAAGATACTATTAACTTGTTACAAAATTAAAAGGCGCCTAGTTCTCTTTGAAAACAAGCTATACTAAATATAAAAATATATATACTTTATCAGCCCCTTTATGTCAACTTTCAGAAGTTGGCCATGGGCCTACTCTTAACTGACCTTAAAAAGCCAAAGTGGTTAAGGAATATTGCCTTAATCTCTTTTCTTGGCAGGCGGATTAGTGAGTATCTTGGAGCTGATAGATACTGTTGCCCATTGTATCTCTCTTAGTCGCCTCTCAAGATATCTATGGGAAGACTATAGGCTGGTGTATTCTAAGCCGGTCACAACACGGCTATTAGCCGTATAGAAAAATATATTTCTAGACAATTAGTTCATTATTTTTATATGAGGCTTGAAGTCCCGCTTGCACGACTTCAAGACGCATGTTCATCACGGACAGGCCTTAAATTTAAAAAAGGGCCTCTTCAAATCTCCATGGCCAGCTAAACTTATAATGTTCCTTTGCAGGCTCCGCTTCCGGGCGGCAGTCGCAGCGCATGTCGCGCAGCAAGGTGGCGCCGCTGGGGGGCGCGGGGGGCGGGGGCGCGGGCGCGGGGGGCGCGGGCGCGGGGGACGCGGCGCTGATGTCGGACCACCTGGGCGCGCGCTCGGCGGGGCGCTCGGGCGTGGCGTGGCCGTCCGCCACCATCCCCGCGCGCGTCAAGAAGCTCAGCTGGGACGACGCCGCGCACGACGCACAGCACAAGGTACGACGGGCTCAGATACATGAGCTCGCTGAAACGATCTACTCCCTCTTAACGTATTCCCTATGAATCACCGTTTCACCGATATATCTATCGATGTACGACTTTATCTTTCATCTCATTAAATTTCATTTCTATACTAACTCTCCCCGATTGCGCTGAAACGGTCCTAAAGGTGTATAACAGAGATACGTTTGCAGGGCAGTGGGGGGGAGCTGACGGACGCCACCAACCCTTCCGTCGCGGACCACATGAACCTCACCGTCTACTTCTGACCGGACGGGACCGACGAACTGATCATTCGCCAGAAGACGACCGGCAAGACGCCTCGCGGTGTGATCACGAGCGAGGGCGAACTGACGGTGAAGTCGAAATGATTGACGACAGAAATGATAGCGTGAAAGAAATGAATAATAATGTTAATAGTTTCATCGACAGAGAAAAGTACAGAGATAATACTCAAACAGATGTTAACCGAAACGAACAGCATGTGCTACACGCCGAGAGAACAAATATACTTGTGTACAAACACAAAAACAACAGTGGAGACAGTACAGTTATGTTTAGTTCTGTAAGTAATCGCGCTGTTAAGACTTCTCTGAGCCAGGATTTAGAATGGCTCGAGATGAAGAAAACTACAAGTGATGCTCATTATTTAGTTAGTGATAACAATTGGACGAACTCGCAACGAAATGATAATGTCCAAGGATTTGTGGAGGCCAGAAACGATATTCTTATAAATCAGTCCGGACTTAGTTTACTACCTAGAACTTCCGATTCTGGTATAAATGAAGTAGGAATCCCAATTTATAGCAATTTTGAAGGAAACATAGATAACGTTACATCAAATCATCCTATTCATGCAAATTATCCCATGCCAACTACTAGCCATCACTTGTCACCTTCGAATTACCCTACCATGATTGTAGGTCATTCCGCACAGCAAATAACGCACAGTGTACAAGTTGAACAGCCAAAATCAGTTAATAAGAAAGGAATTACCTCTATGGGTGGTAATCTTACTAAAACAAAAACAAAACATCTTAAACCACCTAGAAACAAAACGCTTGTTACGACCCGAATTACTAATTCTCCAACGGCATCATCTAATAGCTCTCCCAAGTCAAGTCCCAAGCCACTACCTGCATCCACGCAGGCGATGTCTAAATATGCGTTACCGGCTAACCAACACACGGCTATTGTACATACTCAACAAATACAAAATAGATTACACCCTCAAGTATCTCAACCAAATCCTGAAATTATCAATATCACCCGGCACAATGCTCGACCACAAATAATAATGATAGAAGCTAACGTAACGAATGAACAACGAATTATAACTCAAAGCAATAAACCAGTCCCAGCGCAATCGCAGAGACACATGGTACCCACAGCACCTGCTGCCGATCTTGCTCCATTAAGATTCATAGGTCCACCACCAACCTACGCCACTATAGACCCTGTTAAACTTCGAAATAGGCATCTTACCCCAGGCGTGTTTAAGCGCGGCTTTGCTGGTAATAGAAGTTATGAGCTATTATAATAAAATTGGCCTTAAGTAGGACATAAAAAATTGCTATGAATTCAAATATAATAAAGTTTGAAAATATAAATGGCATCGAGAGTATCAGGAGGTCAAAGATGCTTGTTAAACTTTAAGGTTAAAATGTAACTCGCAATATTTAAAAAAGCGCCTCTTACTCTACGCCGTTGATAGAATAAACAACTTTACAAATAAAATGTACGATATAAGATGACGTTATTTATGATTATTTTGTTAAAAACAAGTTCGTGGACTAAGAAAGAATCATGTAGGGCAATTGCGAAAGTTTGTTATAAATAAATGTACATAATAAATCGCGTGAGTATACCGCGACCTTTAGACTACGTTAATTATTTATGTGTACCAGTAATGGTCATCACACATGATAACGGCACCGCACCGGTACAGCTCCAGCACAGCATCCCCTGGTATTGAGGCGATCTAGCGTGTTCACCACGCGCTGCTCGCGAGTTGCTGTTGAGCGCGCTGTAAGCAGCAGACTGTTCGCTTGCAGCGCTTCGACTGCGACTCGAGTCCAGTTCAACAAGCGCGCTTGCTGCCATCGCCACGCCGACTTTTTATATATGAAAACATGTTGAAACATATAACCACGTTTAATGCTCAAATTTGAATGACAAGTTAATAGTTGGGTTGGAGCTCTCGCTACCGTGACGGTATAGTGTGCGATGACCTTTAGGCTGGTGATTCTTAGCTGAATCCAATGAGAATGTAAATTGTAAATCAGTTTTAAGGAATACCAAATTAGAAAAGTTTATACAAATATTGTTTATTTAGAATAAGGAAAAACTTTTTATTGCGATATTTATTAGACGTTGTAAGTACTTAATTATGTACGAACTGTTATTATATGATGTTTTGTTAAACGTGGGCTTTTATTATATTACCTTTTTTAGGTTTGAATAAAAAATTAATGTACTTACCTATTACTATAATGTTCTACTGAACACTTATATGATGGCGTTATTGTTTTATATATTTTTCGACACCGAAGGGAGCAAATATGTCTACCCTGGACATGCACTAGACGTCATAGTTTCAGTTTTATTCAGCAGAATTTATCACTATAGTCAAGTTACTAATCAAGAACAACGGTGCAGTGAGTTAGCTGCCTTTTTCTAGATTGCACTGAATAGTTATGTTAATTGTATTCTATTCTCTTTATATCTAAATGGGCTTGTTTATGAGTCCTTTTTCGTGCGACTCATCGCGCCGCGCCAACGAGGTTTATAAAATCGTTAATACAACAAAGAATGGAAACGTTGATGCAATCATCCCTCACCCCCGAGATAATAAAAATACTGGGTTGTTCTCAAAACACACAGCATTCCCCGTCAGGTAAGTTGTACATTAATTAATGTCACTCACTCTTTTCACGCGGTCCTAACTTGTTTTCTTTCTCTTTCATAATATAACTATAAACTACTTTAAATTATGTGGAAGTGACTTTTCGGAGCGAGTGAAGCAAAATAACAAAAGCACTACCTAGTTACTTCACAATAAAGCCATTACGAATGATATCGTAACCGCTACACTTTCTTCAGTTAGTCGTCGATGAAACCTCGAGATAGTTCACGATATCTCTCAGTAGACCGGTACAGGATATAACGTATTGTAGGTAGGTACGCAACCACTCACGGATGTTGTCGAGTTTCTTGTACAACCTTAAGAGACCGTTGAAATATTGAAAAGTTTTATCTTAATTGAAATATAAATTAAGTTTTATTTTGTTTGATTACAATAATAAAAGGATCATAAATTTGCTCCACAATAACTTTTCTATATTATATTATTATGCCTCTTTCATTAATACAAAAAACAAGTATCTCTAAAAAACAAGTACAAGTCAGTTGAATTCGAAGTGCCTAATGCAACAAATTTATTTATTTATTTGGTCAGCCAACAATTGTTATCACCAATAATATTCGTTACAATTTGAACGTTATCCGAAGAATTTTAAAGACGTGTGGTTTCCAGCATAGAATACCAAGGTGAGTAAGGGACATACAGCCTAGCTGATGGATGGGTCAGAAAATCATCAAAGATACTCTCATCTTACTGCGATCATCAAAGATACTCTCATCTTACTGCGATCACCAATCTTAGCTAGCCAAGCGAAGCGATTCCGGCAATACCCCTTAACGACTCTGGCTTGCCAAGGTCCGTTAAAGAGGACCCATATTCTGCAATATTTGTTCACTAAATACCTACTTACTTAGATAAAAATGTAAGTAAGACTGCACCGGTGGCTCAGTGGTTACGATAGTTGCTTCTGAGACCTGGTGTTCTGGGTTCGATTCCCACCCGGGACAATTATTTGTGTGAACCACAAATAGTTGTTCTGAGTCTGGGTGTACTTTGTGTCCGTGAAATGAATGTTTGTAAAGTCCCCCGCGACACAGGGATTAATTTCCCTAGTGCGGGAGTTGTCTTTTTAATAAAAAAAAAAAAAAAAAAGTATCCAAAAATACAAGAACCTCCGTAGCGTAGCGGTATTTGGCTCGCTTAAAGTCTCGGTGGTCGTGGGTTTGATCCCCACTCCGGACAAGAAATCTTTGTGTAAATTCTAAGATTTCTTTCCGGGTCTGGTTGGTTGAGGGACTACCTCCGTGCCTCGGAAAGCACATTAAGCCGTTGGGCCCGATTGTTATAACATCAACTATAAGAATCGCATACCAACATAATACTGCAGTCACTAATCCGCCTGCCAAGCGTGGTGACTATGGCAAAACCAGCAAAACCCTCCCTCGGGAGGAGGCCCATGTTCAGCGGTGGACATTATACGGGCTGATGATGATGATGATGATCCAAAAATATGGCCGTATTATTGATGTAGATATTTTTATGTCCTTAATTTGGACCTACCTACCAACACTAGCTCAGTCACTAAAAAATTTTTTACAAACTGAATGGCTCTAAGTCGCGAGAAATAAATAAATAATTACTAACATTTACTTGTATAGACATGTTATGGACAGTCGCGGAAGTCTTAAGAGGTGTTCGACCTTGGTAGGAAAGTGGTTGCGTTGCTCAAGAGCGCCATCGACATGCGCGGGAGCAGCTTGCTGTGACGTAAGTGACGCAATCTGTTGTGTTCGGGCTATGTTGTAGCTAACAATTATGCCAGAACACATAATGTGTAATAAACTAGAACTTGGGTTTAAGTTACCTACTCAAAAATACCTATATAATAATAAAAAAACCCGGCAGAAACATTAACATGAGATTTGGTAGGTTCGATAAAAAGATAAACGAGTCACGGGTATTCATGACATTAATTGATATTGAACTAGTGTCTAGCTGCACTATGTTTACTTTTTTTAAGTTATACGTAAAAGTTATCGTTCAGTTAAGTACTTAATATTGTAATTCACAATATAGCAGCTCATTAGGTATCTATCACAGATTTAAACACTGTCATTCCTACGCGATGCGCACTGACGAATGTACAAGTAGTTTAAGGTAAGTAAAAATATCCAGTTAAACTCATAGCTCACTTAATTCTAAACAATTGGATTCAATAATTGGGAATTAGTGGGTCACCTTATTTGACTAGGATATCGTACGCTCAAGCTACGGAAACGTATCTTATAAACGCAACCAAACAAACACATAAGTAGTCGTTTTCTATCAGCATACGAACTTCCCCTCCACCTCCCACGTGGTAGTGGTGCACAGTACACCCGCCAGTTTCACCCAGTCACCAGTGTCGCTCAGTGTACCGGACAGTCTCGCACACCGCTCGTGATATAATACGAGTCATAATATTAGTGTTCCGACGAGTTTTAGGAGACGAGGTATGTGTCACTTTCCAATACTGGATGTTTCTGTGTGTTTGTGTGAAAGTTACTGTTTAAATCATGCAAATATTTTTTTAATATCGTGTCATTTTTTTAAATGATGAGGTGTCACATCCAATTGCATTGAATTAAACTTAAATATTTAGATGTAGGTAGAATTGTATAGCAGCTAGATTATATGCAGTTCACTTTTTAAAATTAAGTTTTATGTAAGTATTTAGCTTGTAAACGAATATTGTCCAAACACTTTTTTTTTTTTTTTAATATTGTATAAGTAAATGATTTTTTATCAATCGTTACCTATCGATTTAGTTATTTAGAATATAGAATTACAGACTATGTGAACTATTGCAATATGTATCAAATCCGATAAAATAAATCATGATAGCTCTTACAGCTCACAACTAACCGGGCCCCGCGATGATTTAGGGCCCCCTAGACCCTACTCCAAACGATAACCAATAGCCACTCTAAGGGCTAATCGTATATGCTTAGTGTGGATTACGTTATGTTATCTACTCATCATATCTAATGTCACCGTATAGAAGTAAAAAAAAAACTTAAACTTTTCATATCTGCGTTCTTTGTAAAAAAATATTCTAATTTACTATGGTCCATAGGGGCCCCATGATACTAATGTGCCCAGGGCCTCTAATAGGTGAAAAACGGCCCTGCAACTAGCACCTCAATCAAATTTACTCAGCACTTGGGTATTTACATACATTTGTACCTGTTAGAATCATAATCCTTGAGACTGAATCAAAATAAAACAATGCCACCCTGACGGTCCTGAATATATTATTTGGGACCGCCGCGCGCCGCGCCGCCTAGAAAAGCAAAGGTTTTGTTTATACACCGCGAAAAGTGACCTTGCAGTAAAAGATAATCTAGATATACGAACGGGCACCACGAACACAGGTTCGAAGTCATTTTTATCTGTAAGGATTAATGCTATTGAAAAGTATATACATACATAGATCGATTGTCCATTGACCAAAAATAATTTCGTTGAGCAATGACCAAAAATATCATGTTTGAAACATTAACCATCATCAGCCCGTACAACGTCCACTGCTGAACATGGGCCTCCTTCCGAGGGAGGGGTTTTGCCATAGTCACCACGCTTGGCAGGTGGATTGGTGACCGCAGTATTATATTGTAATACACAGGGAAACGCTGCTGCCCGTATACGCATGTTATAGATGATGTGATATCAATCGGGACCAACAGCTTAACGTGCTTTCCGAGGCACGAAGGGTAGTCCCTCACAGTGTTGCCAACAACTCGGGACCTAATATGTATAGTAGCCGAATTTGAGCTGAGGTAGCATAAGTAGCCCAAACGCCAAACCTTCGTTAATATAAATGAATAAAATATATTTTTTTTATTATTTTAATTAATAGTAGTTAAGTACAAAAGGAATAAAAAGTCAAAGAGCTCATTAGCATTATTCTGCTTCATCTGCTGCTAGTAGTAACAAAGCATCCTCAAGAATTTCGTCTTCAGAAATATCTGTAGCTGCTGCTGTGCTGGTACTGGCGCAAGCTCCGCTGGAGACGTTCATTTTTCTCCCAGCATGTAAACTTATCATGTGATTACTTGGTTGAAAATTGTTGCAACAAATATTTCTTACATCCATATGTGTACGAACTTAAGAATGGTAATCAGCATAGGCAGTTGCAATTCTTTCAACGACAGCATTACTTAAAGGTAATTCCCTCCAGCACTCTGTATTTTCAATACTTGTACCCAAAAATTCACAATGTCATTGGGAGAAGCTGTACCGATTACTTCCTCGATGCGCAAAGTACCTACTTAAAGAACGCCATTGGTTCATTATAGTTCAATATTAGGTTTCCCTAATTTCCAGGGAAAATCATCAACGTGGGGCCTACTGGTCGAGAGGCACACGTGGCTTGGTGATAAATGTTCATTTTTTTTTCACCACTGACACTCACTTAACTAAGCGCACGAGAAAATGCGTACATCGCTGTTTGACTTCTTGGGCTTTGTAGGCAGAAACAGACTGTTTTGCAAGTAAACCGTTAAACTTATCTCCAAAATCGATTGAATCCAGTGGAAGCAATGAATTTTCAAAAGATGCATCGACTTTTTCTAAAGCTCGCTTAATAGCTGCTATATCTGCTTCATGAAGCATTGTTGACGAGGCATTTTCAGGCATACTTCGGCCTCTCAAGTTCGTCCGTCAAGTAGCCGATTTGGCGACCAGTCGCCTTTCTGGATTTTTCGTCGCCGATTTTCTTCCCGAGTAGCCTAATTAGCGACAAATCGCCTACGTTGGCAACACTGGTCCCTCAACCAACCAGACCCGGAAAGAAATGTGGGGATCGAATGCACGACCTCCGAGACTTAAAGCGAGCCAAATACCGCTACGCTACGGAGGTTGTCAAACACTATAGATATAAAATTTGTGTTTTTGATTGTATCTTCGGACTTGGAGTAGGTACATAGCATAATGGGGATGCCGTGTGACATGCATGGCATTCAATATGTCATTCAAAACAATAACAATTATGTGACTACCTAAACCATATACATCGCTGGGTTGCTTTAGCTTTGATTTTCATACATTTGTTTCGTTAACTAAATGTTTTATAAAAAGGGACACATACCTACCATATTTTGATATCTGCTAAGTACCATGTTATATTATCGTTAAAATTTATCGGTTACTATCTGTATATCTCTATAATATAATAGTGTTATGAAGTGTACTTAATACCTTACTAATGTTATTGTCCGGCCAAAATAAGATAACTAGTTTGATTAGTAGGTAGGTATTGTTGTCGATAAGTTAGGTAACAATATCTCTAACAAAATGTATCACTCAACTATGCTGGCAACACAATATTATAACATCCGTTAATGCAATCATGTTAATGCTACATCAGTGGGTAAGCCCAGCATTGTATCCTTGTTTACTGCCTGCGCCTGCGCCGACCACTTTCTCCGTTGCGTAACATAACCCCACGGTCACTCACAATCATCGTAATATTGTTATGAATGACTCACAGTTTTGTAATATTGGAGAAATGAGTCGCTTCAGGATGTTGGCGAGTTATTTCATTTTATATATTTATAATACCTAGCTATTTCGACACAAACGAAATATTTTCGTTTGTGTCGAATTGGCTTTTATAATAGCGCAGTTTGTATTATTTGTTAGAACTCTCCTTAAAGTATAACTATGAGGTAGTTACCTAATCAAGTCCATACTACGTTATAAATTAAGGAATTGTGTCTACAGAGACAAAGAACAATATATTTTGTATCAAAGCATAAGATGAATGTTTATTGCAAAAGGTGTTTACCCTTTTGTCTTATCAGTATCACTGATAACAATACAAACAATCCACGATGTATCATCATTGCTATTAACAAAAATACTAATACTTATCTAATCGATGGAAACCGTATCTAAACAATATAGAAACAATTCAGTACAAAATAGAAAGACTCTGGAAGGTACCCACTCGGTCAACCCATTAAGCCATTATACCTCCCATACCTCCAAAGTTATAATACCCGAGTTCTTCCAGATGTTAAGGTTATCCCACGCAGCCGTGGTGCTGCTGATCGTAGCCTTCGCCAACACAGAGAACAGCGCGGATGAAGGCACCTGTGGCGTGGAGGGAGACACTTGTGCTTTGTACGACGAGGCCGGGCCCTGGAGCACACTGCTGCAAGAGTGGGCAGTTGGCACGTCCTCAGAACATCACAGACATGGTAAGTTGTCTAAAAGATCCAGTGATTTACAAACATGATTAATTTTATTACTTATAAAGGTAGTAGGAAAGTGTATAGTAAAGACATGGTAGGTTGTGGCTAAAAGTTTGTCATCTAAACTAACACATTAAAAACCTTAGGTACACTAAAAGGAACTTTGTAATGTTGACGACGATAGTGTATGGTCCACAGACTCGTAAGGCCAGTTGGTACACGGTACTTTACAGGCATTTGCTATGTTCGTAGTAGCAATAAATATATAGTAGTGATATTAAAGCTCTTTGCAACATAGTGCAGGATATACTGAATGACTCTTCCAATCTTACAAAGACATTGTGAGTTCAAGACACATCTCTAATGAGGACATTGACGCGGTATTCTTTGAACTGAGTGATTATCTTGTTCGTTTCCTCTCTGTCAAATCTGAAGTGTTTACGGGTAATTTGTCTATTGTTAAAAAATAATGACTGAAATCTAACGACTTTTGGTAGTTACCATAGCAAAAAGTAATAATATTGTTTTGAACTTCCGCTTAGCTACACTTAACTACCTAAGTTTTTCGTCAATTACAGTGAATACAAAGAGTTGAATTGATAAACCTAACAATAATTTTAGAAATGAACTAGGTAGGTATACCTATTATAAGAAGTAAATAGATTTCCAATTCAGAAAAGACTGCTCAGATGCCAATTTGTTACGAGCAGGTTTAAAATGCTTTATTTTAAACAAACTATTTATCATACGAATAACGTAGATAACCCAATCTTTACACTCAGGTCGCATCATGGCTCTTCCACCTGCTTCAACATCTTACTACGTGACGGACCGCATCGACGGGCCCCTGATGCCTCCGCCTCCCCCTCATGCGCATGGTCCACCACACGGTCACCACGGGCCCCACCACGGTCCCCACCACGGGCCCGCCCATGGGCATGTCCACCCCCACGGTGCGCCGCCCCCGGGTGGTAAGCCGTATGATCAAGAGTGGAAAGCGTCACCACCACCCCCTGGCGCGGGCAAGATTGTCAATAGACCACCCAATCCATACAAGGATCAGTTCAAGCCCAGCGAATACTATGTAAGTACATATTAAGTACCCTCTGATTTATATATTGTACCATTTTTAGGAACATTATTGGATTTAGACCATTATTTTCCAGCTTGTTTAAAATAGCTTAAATTAGATAGCTCAACAATCGCATTAAATCATATTTTATAAGATTATCATGTTGTCTCATATGTGCGCCGTCGCTTGGTCATGTAGCTTCTTTCTTAAAATTTTCTCGAAAATAGGGACCGACTCCTCATTTACTTACACTTTACAGCCGGGACCGAGCCCTCAGAACCAGCCAATCCCAGTCCACGGTCAGAACAGCGTGGATCGTGTCGATGAGAACCGCCAGCCGCCACAGAAGCAGGTGTCAGAAACCGACCTTTACTTGCTAGGCGCCATCGAGAAGCTGGTCTACCGCGTGGACCTAATGGAGAAGAGACTGAGGAAGATGGAGGAGAGCGTGCATTACCTTGTAGCCGGAGTTGACACTAAGCCAGGTCAGTTGTTATGATAGAAACTTAGATACCTACTTATTAAAAAACTACGACGTCTAACAAATACATAGGTAGTTTAGATTTGAACTTGTTATGATTGTAATCGTCATTTTTTCCATCATCATCAGCCCATAGAACGTCAACTGGGATATGGGTCACCCCCCGAGGGAAGATTTTTGCCATACTCAGCCCGCTTGGCAGGCGGATTGGTGACCGCAGTATTATATTGTAACACACAGGGAAACGATGCTGCCCATTCCCTGGAATACGATTGTTATAAGTAGGTAGTTATAATAATCGGGACGGCTTAACGTGCTTTCCGTGGCACGAAGGTTAGTCCTTCAACCAACCAGACCCGCAAAAGAAATCATAGAATTTACACAAAGATTTCTTGTCCGGTCTGGGGATCGAACCCACGTCCTCCGAGACTTAAAGCGAGACTTATACCGCTATGCCATTGAATATTTTCCATATATACTTTAATAGCAACCCGTCCCTGCTTCGCACGGTTGCAATGCTGATGTATTATACATATAAGTTAACCTTGAATTCCATAGCTCGCTACAATATAGGATACATTATTGTGAATTTGATGATTTTTAATTTATACATTTATCGATCGTAGACATTGCCCATTCATTTTTACAGTCGGACATTTAACTTCAGTCGATTACCGATTACTGCGCGGTTTTTATAGGTTTGGTTAATATTGTGAAATGTGCAAATTGTGTATAACGACTCGAGTTAATCTATTCATATATACCATTCACTTAATCACTTTCCCCATTCATAAAGCTACGGAGAAAGTGTATTATTTAAATGTCACTATGTGAAGGTACCTATGTACCTATTGTGTATAACCTTTTAATATTTATACTTTTATTATTTTGATCTATTTGTCTTAAATGGTAGGGTACTGATTGAGTTATTGAGTTTGAGTCTATTATGAAGCTTGTTTGTTTGCTTAAACCCGGCAATACCTACCTAACGGTAGGTAACACATTTATTTAGGAAGGCTATAGGCTTAAACATTATCACGCTTAAGCATTAAGAGCGGAGCACCAATGAAGAATGTTAACGGTTAGCCCAAAGTAAGTATTACACGCGGACGAAGTCGAGGGCATTGTAATAAGCAAAATATGTGTAGGTGTCTAATCTAAGTATCTCAACGTTCAATATTCGATTCACAGCACTGTGTTACTAACACATATAGTGCGTAACTAAGAAATACATAACCTTTTCATATTTACCATTTTAATTTAGTCAGAGACGTAGGTAGATAGGTACCTGGACCGGATTGCTCATGCGTACCCGGCCCCCGCCAACGGCGGATCGAAGGAGTGTTTGAGTGGTGTAGGGTCCTCTCCTCGTGGTATGAGTTTAGCATACCACTATGGAGAGGGCGAGTCCCACATATCCCACCGCCAGCGAGCGAATGCGCTGCAGCGGCGGTGGGAAAGTGTAAATGCATTTCCCGACAGAAAAAAAAAATGTCCATAGGTACCTACTTAGCAAAAAAAACGTTTACCTACCTAAGCTATCAATGTTGATGTTCGATACGTCCCCAGACCCGTGCGCCGTGAACTTCACTCGCGTGGGCAGCGGCTGCTACCACTTCTCATCGGACGCCGTGAACTGGAAGGGCGCCAGCTACGCGTGCCGCAAGCTCAAGGCCAACATGCTGGAGATCGACGGCGACACCGAGAGGAACAAGCTCACCGCCGCCGTGCTGTCGGACAAGAGGCTCAGAGGTATGTAGGCCTTAAACACCCGAAACATATTACTCACGGACAGAAATACATCTAAACAGATAAATATCAAATTAGTTATTGTACAATTTGGGGATCAAGCCAACTAATGTGGGCGTAGGTGAATTTGTACGTCGCGAGCGATGAGACGGAGTCACAGAAGGAACTATGAACTATCATACAATATGAGCCACCAGTATCTACCTCTTTTTTACCGACCTTTGTTTTGTACTGTAGATATTTTATGTATCTACTTATATTGAAATGACAATCTTTATCTCATTGGTCAACAACAACAACAACGTTTTTCAACACTGTGCTGTGCGGTTCATATGGAATTGGAAACATTTTAGCGGAGTTTTTTTGCAACTGTCGCTCTACTTTACGGTTCGCGGGCTTCTAGGACTTTGGGTCTACGAGTGTATCGGAAGGTTCTCTACCAAATAAGGAGTGGTCGGGATGGCGAGAGGAGACGCGTCGCGATTGCCGACGCACTCTTTTCCGGCAGGTCGGATAGAGAATATGGAAGGACAATCAACATTAACATGCATGCTTTTTTTTATTTCGTTTATTAGCCTTTATTTTACTTAACCATGCTGTTATCGTTTAATTTGATTACATGATATTTTCATTATTTTATTGAAAACATGACCCATACTTATTGTGATTTCAATGTAAATATGCAAATCTAAGGATATAGGGTACAGTTACACTTTCTATAAGCAATAACTGCTATTACAGGCGGCGACTTCTGGACGGGCGGCCTGAACCCCGGCCTGCTCTGGATCTGGTCCCACTCGGCGCGGCCCGTGGTCAGCAACAGCACGGGCACCAACAGCTCGCACGTCACAAGTATCGTGGGCGAGGGCCGCTGCCTCGCGTGGGCGCACGACCCCGCCACCGTCACGTACGCGTACCGGGGTCAGGACTGCGCGCTGAGACACCGGTACATTTGTGAGAAGGAAGAAGATAAAACCAAGTTGAGCAACGAGATCGATCGCGCGGCCCGCGAGATGAAAGAACGAGCCCAACGGACATCTAAGATTCTGAGACATGAAGAAGAGGTTGTTTGATAATGGTGTCCTTACGTAGCAGTATCGACATGATGGCCAAAGAAGCTTCTATATCAAGATATGTAGGATTAATAAGTTGCGACACATTCTGTGCTCAACTAGTTTGTGGCTTACGGACATTTGAATAAATCTACACATCTGTTACTTTCGATAGCAGATGAATTCAGACTAACTGTTGGCTAAAAAGGACAAATAACTGTTAGTTTTAAGCGCTCGTAGTGAGTAGTTGTACTTGACACTACGAACAGGGACAATATAATATTAGTCTCTGCTACGAGCTACTTTCCTGTTAGGTGATATAATTTATTGGGTTGAATAATTTATTTATTAAAGCACATAGTACTTACTTATAAAAGAAAATACACGGTTATTCTAATAAAATTGTTGTTTTTTTTTATGCTAACCAATAAAATTATTAAGTACTTAGCGCTAATTGTCCAATCCTTATACATAACATATCAGGGCAATAAGTTTGAATAGTGATAATGAATTTTCATACAAAATCTATCAAATTTAAAATTTACTTTCCTAATATTTTTTTTCTAAGGATTGAAAACTCAGTCCTTAATGTTCCTCATAAAACTTTGGGTGTAAATAAAAGAACCACGTAAATTGTACACTATCTTATATTACTATAATATTTACAAGATAGAAATCACAACAAAATTAACTTAGTTAATAAATAAATATTTATTTATCATCGACAGCTAGACCTCGTATTAACAAAATAAAGCTTCACGCTGCATGATTAAGATTCGTCGTTAAATAAACCACTGTTGATGTAAAAACATAAACTATCGGCGGAAAAACAAGGTGTAATCATACAGTACTTCGTTTTTTCGCTACGATAAGTACTTCATTCACGCAATTTATTTTCATTTTTAGAACGCAAACCACGTAGAAATTAAAATAGATTTGTATAAACTATAAAGTATAATACAAGGACACTTCTGTTTTAGTGTTAACATTATTTTCATGACTAAATCTCAGCTAATAACTGATTTAAGTTACTGGCAATAATTCTTCTTATAATAATTACATAGAAAACTGACGGAACGACGATGTGACGGCTGCAGCCCCCAAAGTTCTCATCTAACCCCACACGATGCAATTTGTCACGTTCAAATACAAAAGAAAATGCCATATTTGTACTTACGCATGTGTTAATTAATTAGTAGCAAAAAAAAAAACAAACAAAATACAACACTTAACAAACCAATAAAAAATCTGTAGCCGATTACAAATGTATAAATATTGGCATTTGTATAATAATGGGCAAAGGCGATGTTATAATCAGAATCTTGCATTTGACTGCATTGAGAATCATTTATAAACTAATAAAAATGTCAAATTTGTATTTGCGTTCCGACTGCTGAGCACGTATATTATTATGTAAAATTATTATTTAATTAATTTTCCTTCGTGTTACTTTGGTCATATAAACTAAGCTTCTCTAAAGTGGAGTTTCTTAGTTGACCTGTTTAATGCCAATGTTTGCCATACATACCCGACAAGCGCCAGCGTCCGCTTTGCGCCAACGTCGGCAAAACTGTAACTTCAAAGTAATGATACAATATGTTTATTACATATCGTATCATTATCTCTATACAGCTTAAAACTGAATCTTCAATTATTGTACCTTATTGTACATAGCAAACATATTATTTAATAATAAATAAACAGATTTCGGTGCTTGGCGCACAGGGCATAGAGATAGGTTAAAAGTCTTTACTAAGAAACTCGGTGGAACTCGTTGCTATTATGATTCAATATTGACAATATACAAATTAACACAATTAAGTACCTAATTATTATGTCACCCACTAAACAATTCTCTAAACATTGTATAAAACAAATGTATGTTGTACAAAACGTTGTCGGTATATTTACATACGAGGGTCGACGGAATTTATCAAAGTATTGCTTTCCCAATAGCCGTCTTATGTGATATATTTAACTCCCTTAATTTCCTCTCAGTCTTAGTGGAACTAACAATGTAACTAGCTAAGGCTTTAGCAAATAAATATACGAGAAGTTGTATTAACAGTTGTAGCAGAACTCTTATGATCAAAAATATATTATAATCATGTTAGATCTCATTCGTTTTAGTAATGATGCCTTATATTGTTGTTTCAGACGTTATATATTTCTGTATAGTTTATTAAAATGTAGAAAAATACATAACAGAACAGATTTTGTGATATGATGTGATAGGGTATAGTTATTGAGGACACTATAAAATTGTATAAATAATATGTTATCATCTTGATTTTTTTATTTTGTAATTTCCCGTCTTTTGCTAGGTCTAACAATTGAGGAGACTGAATAGATTTTTATCGATATAGTTTGTCGTAAATAGAAACGAAAAATCCAAAGACAATTTAAAGACATTTTGAAGAAACCCCGATCGATTGTTAAACAAATCTATTGTCAACCATTTCATATCGGTTGCAATGATCGTTTAATTAATAAGGCAAGTTCACATTTTCTCTTACAATCCAACAATACCCGTGTATTTTATAAGATTGCGGTCACACAGCTCTTGTTTCATATTATAGTTACGATGTCCCTGTACTTGAAATTATAGTTTAAATTGAACTAATTCGAGGCCCCAGTCTAGTGCAATTATATGTCAGTGATACATTTTGATAGTGTTAAAAAACAATTCTAGATCTCAGAAACATAAGGTCAGATGTGCCATTGTACTTCAGAAACATTCGTCGTATGTGCCTTTAATGTAAACTGACACTTACGACCAAATGCTTTTGAAGATAATAGTATTCGTCTTTATGGGTCTAAGGTCTTGAATTAATCAAAAAGTACCTAGTGAGTAATTGTACAACTTGCATAATATCACTGATGTACAGTCGAACTTTAATTGCAATAATACCGTGGGCCTACGTTCTATTGTTATAGAACTAAATTCTGCCGTGTTATAGTGGTAGTGTGACTCCCGGTGGTGTCTAGTTGAAGTGGAACTTGAACTGGAAGGGACTGCCGTGCTGGAAGTGGTGGAAGGGGCTTCCTCCGAAGGGTCCTCCCCCTCCTCCGCGCTGAGCCTCGGGGTCTAGAGGGTCTGAACCTGCGTCGAACTGGGCGCGCTTCTCGGGGTCTGTCAGTACCTGTGGATGAGAAATGGTTACAGATGTAGATCTTATAATATTATTGTAGAAAATCATTTAAAGTTCTTTTCAGTTTTTTGTATTACAATAGCTGCAAAAGCCAAACCTAAATTTTGATCAATGCGAACCATGGAAGAGTAAAGAAATAAATGTATTTTATGTCACTTATTTAAATTTTATTCATGAATTTTTTTAGTAGGTACAAAATGTTGTACTGAGGTGTTCTTAATGCCATAGGCTTTATCTACTAGTCTACCATAGGGCGGTGCAGAGACAACACGGTAGGTGCGATTTATTATAAATGTACTGTTAACAGAAATAATAAAAACTAAGAAGAAACCAAAAGGTAAATTATAGGTACTTTATAATTAAGAAAGATAATCACTTCTATAACTATGTATTTTCCTAATGAGTATGTTTTTGGCTTCTTACTATTTAAAATAAACTTATTCTTATAACACTCCTAAATGACCGACAGAAACGTATCTTTGTAAAACAATAACGCCTTTTGTATCTGAACATAAAAAAGATTGGAAAAGTACACATACCGTAAAACGGGGCAAATAGGAATGGCGGGGTAAATAGGAATAAAAATCTGTCTTTTCAAACCGTTCTGTTATCATTCTATTTAAGAGAAAGCAACACTTTCTTGTTTTTGAACGAGCTTATGTTTTTTGCTACTGGCTACACTGAGCATTCAATCCAGCCAATCATGTTTTACTAAAAAAAAACACGTTGGCAGTGAGGTCGTCGTGGATACGTAAATATGTACCTTTTAACTTTGAGTTTTTGATGAGTTAAATTGAGAAAATGTGTTGACATTGATGAAATTTTGAATATAATTGTCGATTGTGGTTTAAAGAAACGCGAAGTTAAGTAAATAATTGCGTTATTTCATTGGAAATCTAAGTTTTAGTCGGACACTCGTTTTTAGCATACTTTGGAGATAATAGGAACGTGAAGGGGGGAAATTGGCATATAAACAGTATAATTGGAACAACGCAGGGGTTATTTAGTTTCATTAGGGGGTAAATTGGAATTCCTAAATAGTGTTGTCCAAAACCTAAACTAGTGGATCTGAGTGAGCAGTACAGTTACTCTTTCACGCCATAATTATTGAACTGAATTGGGTAAAATTTTACACCGGGGTAGGTTATACGCTGGATTAACATATAGGCTCACATTAAGTATAGAAGTATTTTATAAGTAAGTTTTAATTTAAATTAGCTACTTTTAATTTTATATTATTTATTTTATCGACGTAAATAAAATTAACCGTTTAACAAAAAAATACTTATTGGCTACAACACATTACGCTCCGACCCACTGGAGCAGAGTAAGGCGCACCGGCGCGGCAGGCGGTGCAGCGGATCTCATGTCGCAGCTCTGTCACACATCCGCAGACGCGCAACACACGCACAGCGCCCGACCGCGCGGGGACCGCTCAAAATCCTCTTTACCGTGGCGTGTGTTAATCGCCTTACGCGAGTAAATCCGTGGGGCGCAGCTAGTACTACATATCACAGTTTTTATTTTAAGGCATACACAAACACGGTGTTTTTTTTTTAATTGTTGATAATATTTGAAAGGCAATTTAATATACTTACGACCTAACACTGGCATTATTATCAACATTGGAAATACGTTTTCAGATAATCAGGTTTCAGGCAAAAATAACCTAACAATTTTAGATAACACTTGCTTCCGCGCGGGGCTTGAACTGTGTCCCTCCCGTACCCGTTTTCAAATAGGACCCGTATTTCCTGAGATTATCGCATTCAAGCAAACAAACTCTTAAGCTTTATATATCAGTGTAGAACAAAAAATAAATATTATGTCATGTAAAATATATATTAAAGGTACTAAAGAGTTTTCAAATCATTTAGGTAGGTACCTCCTTACTTTACGTAGATAGAGACCTTGTTAAAATTCCGATTAACCTCTCTTTCGATCCTATTATCCCCGTCAGGGGTAAATTGGAATCCAATAGGGTTTTATATGAATTTTTCAAAATATGATGATAATTTAACAATCTTAAGCTACTAAATAGACCAATGTCGATAATTTTTGAGACCAAAAAAAATTATAGTAGGTGTCTCGAATTGGACATAAATGAAATTCCGGATAATTTTAAGCTTGTATTTCAACACAAAATGGGTTTTTACAATAATTTTGAAGAAGTGAATTAAGTTGTGCAAGAGTTAATATAATAATAAATAAATGTGGGGTATTACATAAAAAACTAACAAAAAAATAATCTAACTCCTATAACTATTAACTGCATCTTTAAGAGATTGAATCGTGTTGCTGTAAAAGTAACACTAGGCGCGAACATCCTCCCGCCGTTGAAAGCTTCAGTTTCAACCCTTTATTTCATCTGAAGAAGGCAGAGGACAGAGGCGAACCAATGGTCGTCGTACAACTCCTCGTTGAGTTTTCACGTCGGCAACTCTAGAAACTCCGTCTGATCCAGGAAACAATCTCTGCACTCGTCCCAATCTCCAATACAGCGGTGGAGTATTATCTTCTTGCAAAAGTACTAAATCTCCAATATTTAGAATTGACTTATTCGTTCTCCACTTGCTTCGTTGCTGTAAGTCAGCAATATATTCACGCTGCCATCGTCGCCAAAAGTGTTGGTGAATTTGCTGGATTCGTTGGTAGCGTTGTAGATTGTTAGCATTGCGATCTTCTAAGGCAGGCGATGGAAGAGCAGTAAGCGGCCGGCCAATAAGAAAGTGACCAGGGGTAAGGCAAAGGAGATCGTCAGGCGAGGATGATAACGGACAAAGAGGACGACTATTCAGGACGGATTCTACATGTGCGAAGAGAGTAGACAACTCTTCAAAAGTTAAATGGGAGTTGCCCATCACGCGTTTAATATGGTACTTAGCCGATTTCACACCGGCCTCCCAAATTCCACCGAAATGAGGGGCGTAAGATGGTGAAAAAATAAAATTAATCCCTTCCCCGCTTGCAAAATCAGACAGAGAATCTGAGTTAATCTTAAAAAAATGATTCAATTCCTTAGCTCCAGATACAAAATTGCGACCATTATCGCAGAACACCTCCATTGGCCTTCCACGTCTCGACACAAATCGCCGAAAGGTAAGAATAAACGCATCTTTGGATAAATCACTTACAGCTTCAAGGTGTACACATTTATAATTTAAGCATACAAAAAGACAAAGATAGCCTTTAAGCAATTTCGCGCCACGTCCTTTCTTATTTAAAATAAAAAAAGGACCGGCGAAGTCTATACCGACAGTAGTGAATGGGAAGTTTGGCGTGACTCTTTGAGAAGGTAAATTACCCATTATAGGTTCCAAAGATTTCGCTTGAAACCGACGGCACTTGACGCAATGACGAACAGTTTGTCTGGCTAGACGTCTGCCATTAATAGGCCAAATGTAGTCTCTAAGGATGCCTAGCAGTAATTGTGGACCTGCATGTAAATTTCGGATATGTTCATATTTAAATATTAATTGTGTGAGATGATGAGATGCATCAAGCAGCACAGGGTGTTTTTTATCATAATGATAGTTTGAGGTATGAATACGACCACCTACTCGGATTATTTTATCCTTGGAGCAATAAAAAGGAGTCAAAGATAAAAGTTTTGATTTGACATTTAATGACAGGCCGTTACTGAGTGCCTTATATTCGTGTGGGAATGACTGTTGTTGTGCCAAACGACTTAAAGTGATAAATGATTTACGTAGTTCATTTGTTTTTAATGTACCTAAAATTATAGGTTTCTTGCAAGATTTAAATTTTAAATTACTAATATATCGTATTACGTATGCAAATGATCGTTTTAAATGATCGTAACTTTGATAATTTTCAAAAAATATAAAAACATCTGTTGTGGTTTCTAAGTTAACTATTGTAGAATTCTGTTTGAGTTCCGGTAAACTATTCATATTTAAATCATTGTTATTTAAAATAGGCCACGTGTTTTCTGGTTGTAACAAATATTCTGGACCTGACCACCACAACAAATTGTTTTCAATATTATTAGGACTTACTCCCCTGGATATGAGGTCAGCTGGATTAAGTGACGTTGGAACATGACGCCAAGAATTTACGTCTGTTAGATCACAAATTTCAGAAACTCTATTTGCAACAAAAGCTTTAAGATTCCTAAAACTCGAATGAAGCCATGCCAACACGATACTAGAATCACTCCAATACACCACATTATTTACTTCGTGTCGTAACGAATCTCTGACTGCCCTACACAATCTAGCAGCCAAGAGCGCAGCACAAAGTTCCAAGCGAGGGATTGTTGTGGGCTTAGTAGGTGCAATCTTAGATTTAGCACACAATAATTTTACAGTGACTTCATTAGCATAATTAACTGAACGTGCATAAATACAAGATCCATAGGCAATTTGTGAAGCGTCACAGAAACAGTGAAGTTCTACGTATATTGGCTCATCACAGAGTACATGCCTTGGAATTTTTATGTATCCAAGTGCGGGAAGAGAATTAACAAATGTAGTCCAGGTTAAAACAATATTTTCGGGAATAGGATCATCCCATCCCAATTTTTTCAGCCAAAGTTGTTGTAATATTACCTTTGTTTGCATTACACATGGACTGAGTAAACCCAAGGGGTCAAAAATTTTAAATAAATTGGATAAGATTGAACGTTTAGTTGGGCGAATGTTATCTAAAGGAACTGAGAATTGCATTGGAAAATGCAATGTGTCTGTCGATGGATCCCAACCCAAACCTAGAGTACTGGAAGACTCACTAAGTGTTAACTTTTCATTAACGTCTAAAGAGTTATTAAATATGCTAGGTATATTAGTTTTAAGTTTTCTCAGGTTAAAACAACCTAATTTAAGTGATGCAGTAACACCTTGAAGAATATGTTTTAATTCGTGTTCACTATTACTTGAAGTAATCAGGTCATCCACATAAAAGTCGTGTTGTATTACATTTTTAATAGTTTCATCTGGATATTCTTCGCCAAGCTGCCATAGACAACGTGTACTTAAATAACTGGAACTTGCCATACCGTAAGTTACAGTATTTAATTTTAACGTTTTGATAGGTTGGGTCTCATCTTCTCTCCACAGTATGAGCTGGAGATTTCGGTCCTCCTCCTTAATTTGCACTTGACGATACATTTTCTCTAGATCGCCGGTAAGGAGGTACTTGTGTTGTCTAGCCCGTACTAAAACGGAAAAAAGAGAATCTTGCAAATTTGGGCCTACCATGAGAATATCATTAATTGACAATCCAGATGAAGTATGAGCTGATCCATCGAAAACAACACGAATTTTAGTGGATTCGCTATTTTCTTTAAAAACTGCGTGATGACACAAAAAATATGATAAATTAGGTTTTAATATGTCAGACTGTGAAAGATGACCTAACCTTTCATATTCTCTTATAAAGTCCACATATTGTGTTTTAAGTTGGGGGTTTTTTCGGAATCTTTTTTCCAAATTATGAAACCGTTTTTTTGCCAACGTATATGATTCACCAAGACAGTTAGGTGAATCTTTTAGTGGTAACCGTACAGAAAATCTGCCGGTATCTAATCGTGTCATATGAGTTAAGAAATGTTTTTCACATAATGTTTCGTCGTGACTGAATGGCGATTTTAATGGTACTTCCTCAAGCTCCCAAAATCTTGATATTTCCAAATTAAAATCATTTTCCGATGTAATTGAAGTCAAAGAATTATGACATTGAATATTTGATATGTTATTTAAATCGTTTATTTTGATTGAGCCCGAAACAAGCCAACCAAATTGGGAATTTCTTAAAATGGGATTATCAGGGCCCAGAGAACGTTGCTCGCAACCAAGAATGTCCCAGAACAAATCTGCTCCGATGAGTAGATCAACAGCGGAGGATTGATAAAAGCTAGGGTCAGCAAGGTGTACCTCAGTAGGTATTTGCAGTTGCTGAGTGTTTATTGTGTATCTGGGTATGCTACTTGTTAATTCCGGTAATATTAGAAAAGATGTTGTGACGTTAAATGGTTTAATTAAAGATCTTAACTGCGCCACACAACTCTCTGTTACTTTATTATTAACATGATTGCCAATACCGACAATATTAATATGATTATTAATTAAAGAATTACCTGATAAAGATAATTTATCTTTTAGTGATTGTGTCATAAAAGAAGATTGGCTGCCACAGTCTAACAAGGCACGTACTTTTTCTGTTTTATTTGATGTAGGGTTACCCACCTCAACTAAAGCAGTAGATAATAAAATATATTTTGAACTATGTATAGTATGATTAGCTAGCGTTCCACAAGATGATGTGGTAGCTGCAGCAGGGATTATGGTACCTGCAGCAGGGGTTTTCATGCCTGTAGCTGTGGGTTCATTAACTACGGGAACGTGTAAAAGAGCGTTGTGCTTCTTCTTACACTCCCGACAAGGTCTGAGATAGCAGTTGCGTGTAATGTGCCCGGCTCTTAAGCAATTTGAACAAAGATTTAATTTATTTACTACAGTTATACGGTCTTCTACACTCTTGGCTTTAAAAATAGGACAGTCATATATTCTATGTTCTCCCTGGCAAACAACGCAACCTGAAGAATAAGTAGAATTACTCTGAACGGCAGACTCACAAACTGTATGGCATGTAAAAGATTTATTATGATGACGTTCAGTTTTATTGGTGGTATTTTTAGACGATGTAGTAAATGATGCCTTATTATTATTTTGATTTGATGAAGAATGGTTTAGAGACACAAGAACATCTGCTCGATCTATTAGAAATTTATTAAATTGTTGTAAATCAGGTATTAAATCAGACAAAGTGCCACGCCATTCTTCCCACTTGATAAGAGTACGGTTATCTAGCTTTGTACACATTATATGTATCAATAAAATATCCCAATTATCAACCTTTAACCCCAAGCCAGCCAATGCTCTCAGATTTTTCGAAACGTGATCCACTAAAAAGCGAAGTGATTTATCTGACTCGCGAGACATTGGTTGTATGTTTAATAAAGAAGATAAATGATGGTTTATTAATTGTCGCTTGTTATCGTATCGGTCACATAACAAATTCCAGGCAACACTATAATTAGAATCGGAGACTTCTAAATTACTTACTATTCTAGCTGCATCTCCCTCCAAATAAGATAATAAATAGTGAAATTTATTAATAGGTGCAATGCGCTTATTGTTATGTATTACTGACTTAAATGTGTCACGAAATTCAAGCCAACGGAAGAATGTCCCATTGAATTTAGCAATTTGTATCTGTGGCAACTTGAATCCTATTTCATAATTGTCAGCGTTCAAAGGAGCAGCTGAACCATGGCTAGAATTTAGCACGTTGCCAACTTCATCATGGTGATTATTAGGCTGATGATCTTGAATGAAGCTCTGAGCAGTCGCAATGTTAGTTATAAATAATTGTTCAATATCATCCCTTTCATCAATCTCGTTGGTTAAATTATTTGAATTTAATATCTCAATTTGATTTTGCAAGTCATCGAACCGTACGGACAATGCCTCAAATTTACTAAGTTTAAGTGTTAACTCGGCCAATTCAATGCGTGTAACAGAGTGCTTTGACGACAAAGTCGTTAAATAATTCTTAAACTTAGTAATTAGACCCTTTATCGAACTACGCTTAACAATGAGTTCCTGTAATTCTTGCACAGGACCGTCATCTTTACCCATTGTAACAATAAACAATGTATGCACTAATGTATGTATGAAGTACAAAAATATGTAAAAGTTTAATATTAACAATTAAACGGTACTACTATGCAAGAACACAATGAACTAAATATTAATAAAATATTTATCTTACGTCCCTCTCTCGGTGTCACCTGTGATCCGGAGGTACCGGCGCTGATCCCGGTAGTATTTCGATGAAACTTGACTATAATATTGTAGGCTCCGGCCGTGTCATACAACGTCACCGATTCTAGAATGTTCGGCAAAAGAATCTTAATGATTTGCAAAAAACCGTATTATTTATTTATTTATCTTTCGTGGGAATAAGAACTTTAAAATGTATAGGTTATTGTAGCTGTGATGAAAAAGTAACTCGTAAAATATGTAGGTAAATCAAACTGGTAACAAATTGTCACAGTAATTACTAATTAGGTCAAGCGATATATAAATTGTAATTATTTCAATGATTTTCTTTAACGATAGTTATTTAAGTAATTAATTACTTATTCAGTTGTTTTATTACCCATCTGTATGAAATAAGCACATGTAAAATCGCGGAGTTTATGATAGGAATGTATAAGGTCAAGGAAAGGTCACTTAGCTGCATTGGCCAGGCTGCTGCACGGCGGTATCTGATGGTATCTCTGTTTATAGACCATACACCAGGTGTAGGCTGCAATGGCTGAACCTCCAAATAGTCCAAAATATAGTTTCTTGATGGATTAGAACCGTAGCTTAGTCAGTCAAGCTAACCGGTCTTCGTATTTCTTGATAGTTTTTATGTTTTGCGATATGTCCTGTCACGGTCGCCAATTTTTATGTCTCGAATTGGACATAAATGAAATTCCGGATAATTTTAAGCTTGTATTTCAACACAAAATGGGTTTTTACAATAATTTTGAAGAAGTGAATTAAGTTGTGCAAGAGTTAATATAATAATAAATAAATGTGGGGTATTACATAAAAAACTAACAAAAAAATAATCTAACTCCTATAACTATTAACTGCATCTTTAAGAGATTGAATCGTGTTGCTGTAAAAGTAACACTAGGCGCGAACAGTAGGATGAAACCATTGGAAAAGGTAGAGAATATAACAAAAACGAAAGGAAAAATAAATTACGGGCGATCTGAGGTCGGGAAGAGGGAGGGGGTGAGTTTTTTAGGGTAAAAAACGGTTAATCTCGATTTCCGGTAAAACTGCAACTCCTATGAAAAAAAGTTAAACGGCAAAGTTTTAGGTAATAAAAATATCTACAACTTTTGTATCGACACTTTTTTCACATAACCTCAAACTTTATGTGAAAAATTCGAATAACCGAGTTTTTGGTTTTTTAATTTTATCTTTTGCAAAATAAAATATTTTTTTCACGAAATTTGGTGAAAACTTACCTTTGTATGTCCCAAATATACAGTAATTTTTTTGATTTAAAATATTCATTTTTTCACCTTATTTTGACTTAATATCGAAAAAGGCAACCTAATTTTAAATCGAAAATTCTCACGTCAAAATATCTGCTTTTTTAAAAAAGTTTGTGTGTTTTTTGTTCGTTGAAATCTCTACTTTCTGATAGTATAAAAAAAATATACTTTACTATGGTAAATGTTCTCAGAAAATGCTGAACACGTCCTGGCTAAATTACTTGAAGAGAATTGTGATAAATTAACTTTAAAAGAAACTTGAGGAATCTTCATAGCAAGGTAAATACTTCCTATATTTTAATCTGTACCAATCAATTCTAATATAAAAATAGTAATATTTTCTTTCATAAATAGTATGTTTAACTTCATAACCTAAATAATTAAAAAATCCTAATCCTATTTTTAATATTTATAACAACTATTTTCGCATGTTTTTTGCAATTTTGATGGTTTATGGATTTGTAATTTTTTTATTTATCAATATAACATGAAATGTTACGGTTTTCTAGTAATTAAAGAGTAAATTTGAATAAATCGCTCAAAATGATACATTATGATTAAAAAAAAATCGGATTTGAGTGTTTTTCATTATTTCCATTTTCTGAGAACATTTACCATAGTAATGTATATTTTTTTATACCATCAGAAAGTAGAGATTTCAACGAACAAAAAGCACACAAACTTTTTTAAAAAAGCAGATATTTTGACGTGAGAATTTTCGATTGAAATTAGGGTGCTCTTTCGATATGAGGTCAAAATAAGGTAAAAAAATTAATATTTTAAATAAAAAAAAATACTGTATGTTTGGGACATACAAAGGTAAGTTTTCACCAAATTTCGTGAAAAAATATTTTTTTTTGCAAAAGATAAAAATAAAAAACCAAAATCTCGGTTATTCGAATTGTTCACATAAATTTTGAGGTTATGTGAAAAAAGTGTCGATACAAAAGTTGTAAATCTTTTTATTACCTACAACTTTGCGATTTAACTTTTTTTCATAGGAGTTGCAGTTTTACCGGAAATCGAGATTAACCGTTTTTTACCCTTAAAAACTCACCCCTTCCCCCTTCCCGACCTCAGATCGCCCCTAATTTATTTTTCCTTTTTTTTTGTTATATTCTCTACCTTTTCGAGTGGGTATCATCCTACTATAATTTTTTTCACTTTTTACCATTTTTAAAATTATCTACCCTGGTCTATAACATCTAAAAGAGCTTATCATACATTCTTATGTAAACCTTGAAATACTCTATGCGTTACGGAAGAAGGTTTAAATTCCAGTTAAAAGTAAAGATTTGACCAATTTACCCCGTTTTACGGTAAATAATGTAGTTATATACAATAGTACCTCTTTGGCTGCTGCGACGTCAATGAACTTCTTCTCGGCGAGTTTCTTCTCGTCTCCGTGGAAGTTGTCCGGGTGCCACTTCTGCGCCGCGCGACGGTACGCCTTGATGATCTCCTGCTTGCTGGCCGACCTGCACACACACACACACATATTATTCAAAATGGATACATGCATAAACATACGTGAATATTTTATTGAGAATTCAATATATTGTTGTACATTTAGTAAGATTAATATAAGAATCATTATTATTATATGTATATAATTAATACTTCCGACTTGACATCTTTTGACATTTCATTTAGAATAATACATACATTACAGTTCAATTTACAATATGTAAAGAAAAATATTTTTTGAAATTAAAACAGATTTTTTACTCTTTTTACCGACTCGAAGGACCAATGAAAATTGTACAATATAAAAAATTAAGAAAGCGTGTGTACCTCTTGACACCGAGTATCTTGTAGTAGTCCCTCTGCTCGGACTGCTTCTGCAACTTCTGCGCGCGCGACAGTCCGTCCTTGGCGCGCTGCAGACCCTCCTCCAGCTCCAGCGCCTGCTTGTACGACTGGATCGCTGCACAGATATTATTGCACTGTTATTCAATTCCACTAACCTCTATTCTTAACATGGGCCTCCTCCGAGGGATGGTTGGTCATGGTCACCACACACCGCTTAACAGACTCGTTGATGACCCTATTCGTCACATATCATTTATTACTAATCTTTCATGCTCTTTTTGTTAACCGTTGGTGCGAATACCCCTAAAATTTTCAATATATAAATAGCTATTTAAATGGGACTGAGTACACTGCCTTACAGTTTACAATGGAAAATGATTTATTTATTCATATCCCATTAATTACTACACACATATCCCATTAATTACTATATTATTTTGGTGA